>JAFIRS010000572.1:0-642003 GCA_018342105.1 Gonioctena quinquepunctata | reverse complement strand
TAATAACTTTCATTATTATAATGGAAGAATATGAATGAATGAATTAATTAATGCTAAGTGATGGGTTTTGTACGGAGAGTCAATATTAGACTTGAGACACTTTATTATAAAACGGCAATATAAGACAATATTAATGCAAAAATGAACTTGTGATACTAACCCATACTTACCACACTAGGAGACACAAACAATATCAGTCTCCCCGAATATATAAATCTATTGGACAGAAAAGTGTTCATTATCTGGGGTCCTAAGTTATATAATACCCTTCAAATAATATTCAAGGGAGTCAATCCTTTTTGCATTCATAAAAAGTTGAAATATCATTTAAAAATACTTCCTCAGGTTTGTCTACAACTGGATTGATTGAATCTGGTTGCGCTTTCAAATCGTTTGATCTCTAGTAATAAGGAAATATTTTAACTTTTCTTCTGTTCGATACATTTACCGTTTATATTTACACACTCTGTAATTTGCATTTTATTCTGTACCAAATTGATTTTATAATCCCATCATGTGTTTTACCTTTATATATATATATATATATATATATATTTTATTTAGAAAAATTATTTTCAAAATAAGTTTTAATATAGTATAGTATAATCAAGTATTGGCTGCATTAATTAATATGTATCTATATTTTACTAATATTAGTTTTTTTATTTTTATTCTTTGTTTTTACCTTCTCATTTGTGTAACTAGGAATATTGTATAATTCTGTCATTATATTTGTAAGTTCTTTTTGTCACACCTCACAACTTCGGTTTCAGCGGATTTCCCTGTTTGTTCTGTGATTCAGATATGTTCAAATTGGAAAACCCATTTATGTATGTATATCTTCTACAATTGTATTATGATTATTTTCATTGTGCAGAATAAACCTCATTATTATTATTATATTAAACAATTGAATAATACAAATCTGCAAGTTTATAATCACTTCAATCGTAGTTTACCTCAAGGAATATTACCAAAAATATTTAATTCTAGCAATCCATCTAGAACCGTTTGGAAAATGATAGCAGAAATATCTAATAAAATATTCAGCAGGAAAATCTAACAATTAGGTGGATGATCAAGAAATAAGTGATCCTGACTCGATACCTTCATCATTTAACAAATTTTTCAAGATGCACCTGAAAAAATTATTGATAACATATTTATCAAAAATGGAACTCATACGCTAGATAATAGAATTATCCGGTTTGAGACTTTTTTTCTAACTCCTTATACGGAAGCTGAATTGGAAATACTTTTAAAAAATAACCTGAAAAATAAATGTTCGTCCGGATATAATGATTTACCCATGTTTTTGGTTAAATAGATAATTCCCTCTTTGATTAAGCCACTTACTCACCTGGTGATTTTATCATTCATTACCAGATTGTTTCCTAGTAGACTGAAGGAGGGAAAAATCATTTCAGTTCTCAAAAAAAAAAGAAAATTCGCTATTTGAAAACTATAGACCAGTGACTGCCCTCCCTCACTTTACATTTTTTTGAGTATGCTTTTCTATCACGCCTTGGAAAATTTCTGGGAACATTTGAACTATTAACAGAAAAGCAACATAGATTTCGGGCAGGTAGTTCAGCAATTCACTCTTTTTATAGTCAAATTATCAAATGTATTGAGGCGGGCGAGTGTCCTGTTGGGATTTTCTGTGATCTCAGCAGGGCATTCGACTACGTTGACCCGGTATTTTAATATCAGAGCTATTTGACTCCGGAATAAGAGGACAGCCTTCAAGTTGGATATCATCATTTTCAAAGTATAAGAAACAATATGTTCAAGTGCAGCACATAGACTCAACCGAAATTAAGAAATATAATTCAGAATATTCTTTGGTAGAATCTGGTGTGCCACAAGGCTCGGTGCTGGGTCTTTGTCTTTTTTTATTATATGTAAATAATCTGGATTCATTTCTGAATGGTCAATTCATGACAATGTATGCTGATGATTTATCTTCAATCATTTCGTAATCATCATCAACAGACATTACAACAGTACCGACATTACAAATATTTCAGGAAAACCATCTAAGTGGTTTAATGAACATCAGCTATTTTTTAATGCAGAAAAAACTCAAATAGCAATAATCCGTACGCGACAAAAAGTATATACATCACTAAATATAACTGTACAACAACTGTACGAATCGAGATAGTGTAGAGGCGGTCCATTTTTATAGGAATCAAAGTTGATCCAACTCTTACTTGGAAAACGCACTGTGAAACGCTAATATATAAGCTAAACTCAATACATTTTTCATTCAAAAATGTCAAAAGTGTTCTAACCAGAGGACAACTAATAAATTTATATTATGCACAAGCCGACTCCCGCATTAGATCTGGTATTTGTTTTTGGGTCAATTTCCCAAAAACGCATCATCGCATGTATTGTTGGTGTGAAATGTGCAAATCACTTTTTGTAGAGCTTCTAATTCTAACGCTGACTTCATTATATATTTTAGAAATGTGTTTACACATTTTTCGAAATAAAGACAAATTCAAACTGAACAAAGATATTCACTCGATGAATACCAGAAAAAATTAGGATTTCAATGTACCATTTGTTAAAATGTCTATCAGCTATAATTCACCTGAATATATGGAGTTTCAATAATTTACCATTGAATTTGAAAGTATTGATAAAGTGACCAAGTTCAAAAAAAAACTATTAATAGTTAAATATTTTTACTCTTTGTCTGAGTACACTATCTGGTTTGTATTTATAAATGTGTTATGCTTTTGTAATCTCTGTTTTTATTTTTTTGTATTTTGATTATTGCTATATTACTAAAATGTAATCACTTGGCAAAATAAATCAAATCTATCTATCTCTGAAGAGTAGTCTTGATTTATGTTTTAATCATAAAGAAAACCACATTACAAAAACGTCCTGAAACCTGAATAATCATTGAATCTTCAAATCTCCACATGTTTTCCTTCCATCGACACATATTTTATTGTTCGTGCACACTCCCTAATAACATTTTTAATTAATCGATATTTTGAAATGGTCTTCGAGCATACACCTTCTCCTTAAGGTACCCCCAAAGAAAAGAAAAACAAAGTAGTGAGATCGGGAGACCTTGCTGGCCATGGATATATTGAGTAGCTACCAATCCATTTACTCTCCAATTTGTCGTCAAGATATTCTTCAATTAATGTGTACTATGACACGATGCTCCGTCAAGCTGGAACCATAGCCGTTCCCTTTGCCCGCTGTGAGGATTGATAGTCCGGTGGGAACAGCGGCAAAATCGCTCGTTTTAAAGACTGACCCATATTTGGCTATATCTCAAACATATAAAAATGTAAGAATATTTCATTGTTCATATTATCACGGAAAAAATTGGGCCAATTAATTTGTTATTGAAAATGCCACACCAGACGTTCGTTTCGAAGGAATGTTGGTCCTTGCAAAATTTATTGATAAAGCCATGCTTTACACAGTTGTATGACATACCGGATCTCCGGGATAACGCAGATTAAACATTTCTGCTGTTTCTCGATTTGTTCTAATTTCGCCATAAATGAGAATTAATATTTCAATTATGCGATTTCCACCCAGCGTTGTGAACAAATCTCTTATTTATACGGACAAATCTCTAATTAATAAATTTCACAATGTAAACACCCACAGTTAAGAAACGGAAAATTGTTTACTGTTTAAAGTATAGTGATTTTAGTAATTCATAGACGAATATCCCATAATATTATTCATAATATTATGGGATCTCACTGTGCCTAACATAACTTTGTCAGGAATAACCATACCACTGAAGCCATCCATATCGATGCTTGGTATTACTATCAGCAATAACCTTTCCTGAGAAAATCACGTGAGGTCCATTGCCAAAAGTGCATCCCAAAAACTTGGTTTTCTGTTTCGTGCCAAGAGCTATTTCACCCCCAGTCAGCTGCTTATGATCTATAAGGCACAGATCCGACCTGTCCTGGAATACTGTTCCCATATTTGGAGTGCGGCACCTAAACATATCCTGAGGCTATTGGATTCTGTCCAAAAAAGGGCAATTCGTCTCGTCGGTGATGCCTCGCTTACAAACTCGCTCACTTGTCTGGAACACCGTAGAAAAGTTGGCGATTTGTCTCTATTTTATAGATATTTTCATGGGCGATGCTCTTCTGAAATATCAACAATCGTTCCTGCTTTGGCAGTCTCTTCGAGATTAACCCGTCAAGTTCAGTCATCACACCCCTTCGTGGTCACTTTGGAGACCTGCATAACATCACTTTCCAAAGACTCTTTCATCCAACGAACAGCGAGGCTTTGGAACTCATTGCCTAGGGAGGTGTTCCCCGAGTTCATACAACGTTCAGAAATTTAATAAGAACACCAACTCCTACCTTCTTTCTCTATGGTTCCCACTATGTTGTCTGAACATTACAGGATATCCCTTTCGTGGGAACCAGAACTATAAAAAACGATAAACGTTAAAACTGGATGTACATATAAACTTTCGTTTTGAAAAAAATATACTTTTCTTCTATGTGAGTACCTACCTTTAGAAAAAGGTGTATACTCGAAGGCCCATTCAAAATGTCGATGAATTAGAAAATCTTATTAGGTAGTATTGTGCCAGTACACCGAAATCTTTTTTTTAATGTCATGAATTTTGTGCTCGAACAATGAAATAGTTGGCGATGGAAGTAATGTTACGCCACTGGCTTTTTATCGAGGGAACACTCCTTCAAAGAAGACCAATAAACGCCAAGGAATTTTCAAATATTATGAATTAATCACTTTACTTTATCACTCCTTTGTTGTTCGGTTGAGAAATTGAGTAATAAGAGCATCGACTGTCTGAGGATGGTCGAACCGAGATTGTTTCTCGAGAGCGGCTTCAAGAAATTTCTTTTTCTCTTAATACAGGGAATGTGGGGCGGTCAGATACTAGCACGTACCGATCCCAGAAAGATTGTTAAATAATGCACTTGGAAAAGCATTGGAATATACATATATATTTTATAATAGTCACATACCATTTACATCAGTTCTATATACTGACAAAATGATAAAATAGTCAAAGAACAGTTGAGATTTTACATTAGGTCAGTTTTTGGCATTCTCAAAGTCAAGTGGACTGAATAAAGGTAAAAATGCCATCAATTGTTAAACAGACTGTTGATAAATATTCCTTGAAAAAATAGGGGAACATAAAATATGGAGATACATTTGCCCCAACATAAGTCCAGAAAAATATATGAACTTACTCCAGACTATCAGGTTTTAATACGTATTCACTCGATATTTGTTTCCCAGGATATTGGTTTAATTGTATTACTATTCTAATTATTTCCGCGAAATTTGTTTATTTACTTTTATATCACTCTGTATATCGGACTGTAGTTGTATTGGTGTATTGTTTTTCTATGAGAGCATGAACTATCGGTTAGAGGTTTTTGGTGTGTTACCTCGTTCTTGGAACGTTGGTAACATAATTTTTATTGATATTAAATACTGGGTATTCACTTTGTGAAGTCATTACTCGTGCAGTTCCTGTGTGACTTGATTGGAATTATCTTTCTTAATAATTTCGCAATTTCACTGCACGATCATTACTTGTCAATGAACTCATGACTGATAACTGTCTAGTCAAGAGCTGTTACTTGGTTGATAGCTACCGCACTTCTATAAGTTATATTGTCATATGATTACTATGTGAAAGTTTGAGCACTTCTCATCTTTCTGCACTACATGTTAATCGAATGAAAGTTCAAATACGTCTGAGCATCGTTCCGCGTCGTCTTGCGCTTTTTATATGATCTCCTGTTCCATGGATTGTTCTTTGTTGGACCCCTTTGGTCACATTCCTAACGTTAAATATTTTCGGTTTGTCATAATAAATCACCGTCTGAGTAACTAATGGCTCGTTACTGTAGCCGAAAGAATGCATAAAAAATGAATGATTTATCTATTTTGTGGTCGTATTGCATTCAACGAGCTGTCAAAAACTATAATTTATAGTTTCTTTGTTTACTATGGAATTCCTTAGATGTGCGTAACTCGGAGGGTGATGATTTGTTAATAGCTCCTTTGTGAAAGGGTGACTTTTTAATTTGCATTCCAGGGCTAGACGGTGTCTATCTATTTTTGACGTACCCTTGCTTATCAGTTGGGTCGAGTATTTGATTTCAAAATTTATTTTCTTTCACAGTGAATTATTTTTTCTGACTATAGAATTCATATTTATCAATAACTTGTTTTTTTCTTATGTTTGAAAGTTTTTGTCTACTTATGGGGTTATGATAGGAAGACATGTGGAAAATTAAGCATTCAATGATTGATTATTCAGGTTTCTAAATGTTTTTGTCAATTGGTTTTTCCTTATGTTTAATACATAAATTGAAACTACCCTTTAAGGAAACACTATGAATGAAATGATCGTTAACTTGTAGATTTGTATTATTTAATTGTTCTTAGCATCATTTAGTCAATGTAATTAATAATTTTCTTTCATTATATCATATTGATAGTTATTATGGACATACATACAGAGTGAATTATCGAATTTGCACCAAAAAACTAATCAAAATTGAAGCCATTTTCAGACGTCGATATTCTAGTACAAATAATACATTTTTCATTAAAATATCATTAAATTGATATGAGAGAGTCGCCTAAGTATATGAGATACAAGTACTCTTTATGAGGCTAGAACCATAAAAAAATTAAAACAGAAATATCGTGTATGTGGCTGTGATTTCAAATCTGAATATTGTTTTCTATTATAAACAACTTTTCTAGATAAACTTATTTGATAATGTCGATAATAAGAGTAATTTACTCCGGATCAAAATTCAAAATTTATAATTTTAAAAACTCAAATACAAGTTTTCCGCAATGCACCAATTTTTATAATTTTCTGACAAATCGACAATAAAACTGTATAGACAGCTGCTGACTGAAGTACGATGATTTCTCTGCCAAGACGGTTCCAGAGGAAAACGTACTGAAGCCTGAAGGGGCAAATAATGTCAATGTGAGGCCGGAAGTATCTACAGCTTTTTATGTTCATTGACTTTACTCTTATTTTATTTTGAGGAAAATAAAAACAAATAGGGTTCAATTTCATGATATGAAAAGAACTTAGCAAAAGTTGAAAAATATATTAGCGTGTGAGATAAGTAATATACTATTGGGACAAATAGTTTATTTTTGCTCAATTCGTTAGGAGTGGGTCGATGGGATGGGAAAAATTATCACTTCAATCATTGATGATACAGTGTTAGACTTACAGCACAGCAAGAAGGAGATGGCACAGGCAATTGATATGCAGCATGACTTCAAATATATGTGTTAGTTCGTCTCAAAAAGCTTATGGAGATATCATTGATGACTATTGAATTAAGGCCGAGGAAGTGGATCACATTAAACCAGCAATTAAGTAGTTATCACAGGTACATAGAGCGTTATTACGTTATACTTTTGTTAATGTGCGCTAGAAAATTTCCATGATTAATTCTCAGGGTCAGGCTTGATAACAGTAATGACTATTAGCATGTGAAATGTGATCTGATAGAGAGGAGTGGATTGGTGTGTACGGGTTTTTTAAATTTTTAGTTGAATCTTTGACATGTCCGCACACTTTTTTCTGGAGTGCACTTTTGGGTCTGTGTAGTTGGTGAAATTATAACGCATCCTTGGTTTACTTTTATCCCATTGATGTGTTTTTTTTAATTGCATATCAGTGTTTGGTCATTATTTCTGAGTGTGTTTTGCCAGCGACTTGAAATATTTCTAGAGAAGAGGAAATATTGAAGTTTCCCACAATTAATCGCAAAATTCACCAATCTTGAAATTGATTTATCATCTGAAAGTTTCTCAATCAGAGAAACGATCCCCAAGTCTTCTATTATTGCTTTGAGTTCGTATAGAATTTCTTAGAAATGTTTATTGATTTTTTCTTGTGTATGCCCTGCTGTCTGTCAATACAAATGTTATAAGAAGTGTTCCACATGACACTGTGAACATACGCCATAAATGAATATCTATTCGTGTTTCCTGTACGTCATGTTGGCGCTTAGAGTCAGAATATCGGCCCAACTAACATTATAGGAAAATTATACCAAGCAGTGGGGTAAAACGGCTTCAAGAAGTCCGAAGTTACCCATTTCTGACCAAATATTTTACCTTCAAGTACTAACTAGCTCCAAAGTTATAATTGTAGTTATAAAAACCATGATTGAGACCACCAAATCTCCTTCAAAAACCAAAATCTGAATAGGCCTAGTGCGTAGTATGAAATAACTTGTTATGGACTTCAAATATACCTTCACAGCCTCATGGGTTAATAGAGTTATTTACTAGGTTAAATTTGAAAACCTTCTGGTGAATATTTACCTACTTATTACCTCATGTGTGTTCATATAGTCAGGGAATTGACAAGTCAATAAACAGGTCTACTATATACTCTTCATTACCTATTTTGGCACCGATTAAGTTAAAGGAGTTGCCTGGACATTTCTTGACCTAGTTTATACCTACTGCTCTACAATGAGGGCGAGATTACCACAATATTTGTCTAATCAGACTAAATGTCTACAACGAAGTCAAAGTTACCTAAAATAAAATCCTCAAAGTAACTTAGTCTATCATCAGATAATAAAGACCAAGTCGATTCAGATGAGGATGACATGATACAATTTACTTCCTTTAATTTTTTTATTGTGCCCTAAATTTTAGAAATCTATAAAATGCCGAGCAAAAATTTGAATAGAGTTAGTTAACCATACAGGTATACCACCAACTATTATCGATTAGCTGCCAGGATAAGAACAAATGAAAATATAATCCGAAACCCTCCCATACTTTCCGATGTCCAGAGATCAGAGCCATCATCTTCCACTCAGTCATCATCAACTGCAGAAATTAATGTAGAGTATGAAATTGCTTTTACTGATGATGATACCGGGAAAAAATATGGATCAGAAGACGATGAGTTCAATGGGAATAAGGCACAAAGCTTGGAAGATAACCTCTCATTGTTAGAGGAGCTCAGACATTGGGCCTTGTCGCATAAAGTCTCCATACAAGCAGTTGGTGGTCAACTATGGGTGTTGCTCCACGTCTTTTTATGACGGCAACTATTTTAAAACACTCATCCATTATTGGAAAAAAAACATGAAAGCGTTAACCTTAAACTTTGGTTAGGTCTCAGGTCATGTCGGTTAGAGATGGATGGGAATGACAGAATGCACTGAACAATGAATGGGCTGCGTTCAGAAAGCTTCGTCTGTCGCCAGCGGTAAACTACAGCCGCGACGTTTTCAATGATGCAGCGACAAAATGGAATTCAATGAAGTTCATCCTTTTGAAGTAAATGGATGAAAAAATGGTATTGAATACGCAAAAAAATCAAATCAAATAGAAAATTTATTTTAACAAAAATAAGAGATTGATATGTTTCCATGGCTTCGAAAATTTCAAAACCAATCATTGTGGCTTCCGGAAAAGTCAAAATCAAGCAAATCATAATTGATCGATTATTTAAGGGTATTTACAGTTGCTGATAAATTGTATACTTCCGGGCACCGCATGCGGAACGCAGAAATGTCAAATCAAAATTATCCAGCCAATCACAACACACCATTTTATATTTAAAATGTTATGAGATTCCCTCATTAGACCATAACATTAATCATGGTTTCTATTCTGGGAAGATGTGCACTGAAATATAAATATCGCGTACTATTATCAACATACCTGATGGATTTGATATTTAATTTCAGAATAAACACTCATTACAGGGTTTTGTAGTCTATATCCATTTCTCTGGGTACCTATAGGATACTCGGCTTTACCATTAACATTAGCAAAAAATATTTAATTTTTCACCTCGTATTGACATTTGAGTGTTTCTGCACAGAACATAGAATAAGTAAAATATTAATTTATTATCCACGATTCGCAATCCATCCAGAGAACGAAACGTATAGACATGCATGAAAAAACATCCAATAACATATATTGTATTTCATCACGTGACCACAATGTGAAAGGGTCTGAAATCCCAAGATAAGGAAAATGGACTTCAAAGTCAGGAATAAAGGTTACTTTCGACTTTGAACAAAGTCTATGTGTTCTCATAGTCAAAATTTTAAGGAATTTCGACATATGGCTCCCATATGGAACCTAGGCCATATTTTTCGGTTTGAACCGTTTCCGCCATTGTAAAAATAATAGATAATTTTCTCGAATCGACCACATTTTAATGATTGGTAGTCAAAAAATAGGTGAATATGATATGTATACACATACTTCATCTATAAAATCAGTTTTTGAAGTGTTTGATGGAAAAAGTTGTGAAAGTAGACATAAATTAATGGTTTTTTTTTCATACCAATTTATTAATTTGATGGGCCCACTTGTTTTAGACGAGTAAAAATCAACATTATCACAGAAAAGTTTGTATCGCAAATAAAATCACAACTAGGTGTGAATGCGAAACCATCACTTATTGCATTCTCTGCTATACGTTTATTGACAGTTCTTTCTTCATACGCCATGTTCATGTCAACTTCAACGCCTTCACGAATAAGCATGTAGGTTAAGATACACAATATACAGTAAACTTTTATTATCTTCTTCTAACCTGCCATGGTTTGTTGTTTGTTTTATTACAGTGTTTATAACCTGAAATAGGTAAAAATGACTACATTTTTACCATCAGTCGACTAGTCTGGAGGCAATTTTACCTATATATGCCTTCAACTTATAGGGAAAAATGTCTTAATTTCCCAAATTTCGACTTCTGAATTACTTCCATTTTTTCCCCATAATGGTAAATTTAAGGTAATTAGGGCGCTGACCTATTCGAAGGTCGAAATGACGTAAATTTTACCTATAATGTTTGTTGGGGGATGGTCTGTCAAAAAGTTATTGAAGAGGTATTGTGAGCGTTTAAGGATATGTTGGTCCTCGAAAAAGGTCATGTGTTCTCTCAACCGGCAAGTAATCATAAAATATAATTGTTTTTAATCTCTCACTTTTCACAACTTATTGAGTCTATGCTGATAACATTCAGTTTTTCAATTATGTCGTTACTAATACTCATCATTACATTTTACATGTTGTTAATGTGGAATAATGAAAAGGGTTTGTTTGAAGGTTGTAGACGATGTGGTAACTTGATTACTATCGTTTCGGACGTCCATCGTCTTAATGTGTATTTAGAAGGTTTTCACGACGTTTCGAATGCTTGTATGTGCAATCGTCTCCAGGTGAATACTGAATACAGTATTCACCTGAAGACGATTGCAGATACAAGCATTCGAAACGTCGTGAAAACCTTCTAAATACATCAAGACGATGGACGTCCGAAACGATAGTAATCAATGAAAAGGGTTATAGCATTGTTTTTTTATTAAAGATATAAAATGTTATTTTGTTGTTCGCATACCGACACAACATGGTATCTAACAAAACACGCCTCTGTATTTGCGGTTGGTGATTAATATATTTACTTTACTTGCATAGTCAATAAAGTGCTAGTAAATTTTCAAATTTCATACATTCATAGTTTGAGTATCAAGCAAAAAGGAAATGATATTTCACAGGACGTGTTCTACTTTATTTATGAAAGGGATATATTCCAGTCCTATATTATAATATCGGGTATCCCATGAAGTGTTTAACCTGAAATAAAAAGCATTGTTAGTTGGCGCACACTGTATGGTTCTGGTATATTATCACCTGTTCGTTGTTCTCCACCAAACACTATTCTTTGAAAGATGCCCAAGTGTACCAGAGTGTTTTGTAATCCTGAACTGAACAAAAATTCCATCTAGGTCAATCCTGTAAATAAATGAAAAATGACCTAGTTTATTGACTCACTGTATAATCATCATATCCCAACTGAAAAATAATAATGTTATTTTTAGCAACCTGTTATTGTCCTATTTTATTCGTATACTATAGTTAGAGAGCCGCGGGTTCTGAGACGCGATGACCCACATAGTCTTCGTTTGTTGAGTGAAAGTCCATCCCTCAAAAACCCCAAATTCCAAATTTTTTGAAATGGGGCTGGGCCCACTCCTTTACGAAGGGAAAATGTCTATCGACTTTTTCGACGATTTCTCTATGTCTTCCGTTATGATAATTTTGTTTAGTGACTAGTAATCATCTGACAAAGCAGAAGACGATTTGGTTGAGGCGGACTAATAGAAACCTATTTTTAAAATTTTGGGCCCCAAAATCGATTATCGCAAAAAATCCGACGTCTCCTATATGCTTGATTTTGTGTTCCTTTACTATGTTATGGTTTTTACATCGGGAAAATCGAGTGGAAGACTTTTTTAGTAGGGCCAGGCCTCAGGGTTGACCAAATAAACAAATTGAAAAACTCGCGGGAGCGACTAAGTTGAAAAATCGAAAACTGCACTTGAGTTCAATCTTAAGCTTCCAAATTCCGCATGGAGCTTCTTCAGGGGCCAGAAAACTTAATTTCGCAAGGAAAGATTTTTTGGCCACTTTTTCACCCCTTCCCACCCCTTTGAATTTCCACTATTTTCTCTGTTTATTCCTGGTAATCTATTTCGTATGAAAATTTTTCTCATCGATAATTCAGTATATAAAGTTTGATGAACTTACCTCAACTAGTGGTGAATGATAACAGGAATACATGTCAACCCCTATATAAGGGGCAGGCTTTCATTATTTCCTATAAAGTACACACTTCTCCTTGGTAAATGGACCACTTCACAAACTTACATTCTGTTGAACTTAAAAATTAAACTTGCTTAGTATTTAAACACGGCCACAGTTTTAGCTCCAGAGGAAACATCTTTCCATTATTTATCAAATATCCCAAGACTAACAAGAATAAGCATTCATTTTATTTATAAATCCATAGTCACTAGCCTCCTGCTACCTGCCACCGATTCGTTTTTTGCAGGTAGGATCAACTAGTGCATTTATAACATAGGTAACTATTTTCTGTCTTTCGGGATCCCTCTAAATATGGGTTATGTAAATATGGGAATAGCAACGTGCAAAAGAACTTATATTTGCCATTATGAGTCCCAAAGAAGTATACTTTCTGCCATTTTCTTCAATAGTTTCGTGAATACTCGTGCACTCTGTGATTCGTCGAGTTCTTCTACAAATAGCAATAGAAATATGTCTGTCACTCCATTTATTTTTCCACTTAAAATCTGCAGGACTTAGATCTATTTCTTACCAGCATTACCTTACTAGAATATTCTAAACTACTTGGCACTACAACGCACTCCTTGATCCAATCTTCAATTTGTTTCACACAATTCCTTCCTCTGGAATGAGCATATATTGGCTGAGGGTTCATTACATTTTTTCATTTGTTTGTTTTATCTTCTTAAGTTTATAATTATACAAGCTGGTTCTCGCGAGTTCATCCGCGTAAAGTGTCTATTGGTTCCTATGTTTTTCTCTGTGTTGTTCCATCTAGCTTATGCATGTGGCTTCACCCGCTTCCCGTTAGCTCGTTATTCCGTTTTCCCACTATCCCGTTACTCCGTTACCCCGTTATCCCGTTTTCCCGTTTCATGTTTCTCGTTATCCCATTCTCTAATTTGGGTGGCATAATTGATTTGACACTGAAAGTAATGCTTTGTAACGACTATTACAAATTTACTAACCTTTTATCACTCCTTTAGGGACGGAATTTTCAAATAAGTTTGAATATGATTCATTTTTTTGTAACAATTTTCATTACCCTTACTTAAAAACTAACAGAACCCCCATAAAAGTTTACACCTCCTATTTATCCCTTGGGGGTTGAATTAACAAAGACCTCAATCAAATACGAATTTTTTCATGACCCTTACTTGAAAACTAACGGAACCCTTTCACCCCTTCAAGGGTTGCATTTCTAAAAAAAAAAATACAAAGCGGTTTTAGAGATATTGGGGAAAACTGTTTGTTGTTGAATTTCAACACTCTGTGTCTCAGAAATAGAATAGAATATTTATTCATCCTTTGTGTTCATAAACATGAAATAGGACATGTCAATTGAAAATGTCGAAATAACTCACAACAGACAATTATCGTTTACATATAACAATAGTTATTACTTGTTATGACTTATTGCAACATATAACATACATATATATTGTTATGTTATGAAAAACCAGTTAGATATTTTAAAAAGAAAAAACCCACAAAAAAGAATAATTATTGATTAGCTATCAGTTTCAAGAGATTGTTTTTACAAATTTTTGAAATTCTATTTCCTTTATTAAGCCTCTGTATGATATGAATAGATAAAAATGTCCAAATACTATAACACAATCAATTTCATACACTGTCATCATGATTACAACCCATAATCATTCAAGAGACAACAAAAAGTCTAGATTTACAAAATTTTCCTGAATAAAATGTGATCTACAAATTTATCAATTTGAAACATACAGTATATGAAATTGTAGCTTACTAAAAGTAGCCAATGGTAGAACAGCAAACTTCTTGATGACAATAGCCAATCAGGGAACAGTATGGTCACATGTAGGATTTGAAATTGTGAGAGAATAAGAACGGGAAAGTGTCAGAGGCAATTATTATTGAAATTTGTAAATAGTTAATAAGAATGGAAAAATAGTTTTATGTATAAGTTATGACAAATAAACCTAAACAGTGAAAATGTGACAATTTAGTGCGCGAATTCAAAAATTCGAATCAGAGGGAAGGAACAAAAATTGGTATCCAGGTGAGAACAAACAAAGCCACAAGGGGAGATCGAAAATAAATTTAAAACGGATGCCACGTTATATTTTGGGAAAAAGAAAAATTGAATAATTTTCAACATTATAAGCGGAAAACCAACATTACCTTATTTGTACACCGTATACAAGTATCCAAAGCTGATTGCTGAATTTGTATGGTTCCTTCTATTTGGTATTGGAGTTCCTGATAGCATTGGAGTGAAAGGGAATCCAAATCCTGGCTTGTATTGAACAGCGACAGTTCCAGACAGGTATAAACCTTCCATAGTGCACATTCCGAACTGAACAATTTCACTAATAACGCATATTCCATCGGATGAACTTTATTTCAATTGATTTCGAACTATTAAAGAAATTTTCACTTTCAAGGTAAAAGTGAGGTTGTGTATATTTAACCAATGAAATTTTCTCATGATTATCCATGAATATTTGTAGATTCACCTTAGAGTAAGTTTTCTTTCGTAGGCCAGGTAAAATTAAGTTTTTCCTGAATAAAGGAAATAATTGCTTTTTGATACTTTGTCGTTTGTTTTCTACAATGATCAACAATCATACTTATGACCATTGAATAAATTGTATTTTGACATATCAAGCAGTGGCTAGTGGCTCAATTGCCTGAACCGGCTATCTGAGACAAGAGGCGTACCAACTGAGTTTAGCTGTGGTAAGGGAAATGATAACAATTGGCAGCAACGTGACGAGAGAACAGTGACGCTAGCAATTATTATTACATTGCAAAATATATTATACAGGGCACAAATAATTATCTATATCATAACAATTTGGCTCACAAAGAAGAGTGAAAAACTATTAGCTATTTTCATATTATTAACAACAACTATTATATATATATATATATATATATATATATATATATAAATGAAAAAAAAAGAAGGAAAGAACAGTAGTATATATAGTAGAATTTCACGTGGAAGAAGGGCAAAGACAGAACATTAAAATAAGGAAAATTATTAGTTAAAAATATAAACTCCTAATTCACTCATAACTAAGATGCCAAGAAATCTCTAACTAACTTTGAAGAGGTTGTAGGATTGTATATCTTTTCAGCTTGGATGGTAGATGATTGTCTAATTTTGTTCCTGCCAGCGAGGGAGTCTTCTCATATAGGCTACGAATGTTTCTGGACCTTTATTACCATGCCTTGTGGGGAAACTGTGATATCACCATTTCTGGTTGAGGAATTCATTTTCGTTCAATAGAGCACACACAGCTATGAATGTATGATTTACATGAGTCCGTTCTTTAACTCTTCGTGAAACGAATACAAATAAAGCTGTTGCGGATCTATATGTTCATATAATTTTTTTTCAATATATCCTAAGGATTATCGCCTATTAGGATCAGTATTCAATTATCTGTGTTTTTGGGAATGGTGGTACAAAAAGAAGGCATATGGTAAATGACAAGATGATAATGGCTTATATATCTGGAATGTAGAAGAATGCTAAGTCTCCGTCATTATGGTCCTATTACTAGCAAGAATCACCTGTGGAAGAAAATTTAAACACAAGTAGGTTTATTTAAAAAAAAGGTATGAAAGGTAATTATTTTTGCATGCTGAAATATATTCGTTGTAGTAGAAATTACTGACACCAAAACTTATGAAGAAAGAACATTCACTGCCGTCAATGCTATCCATGCAATTGATGTGTTTCAGGAAACTACGTACGATGACTATATAACATACGCGGTTACTTACTTACACACTTTAAGAATGAAAAATGTACAGTATAGATCTCAACATATTTTTCAAGATCACACAGAAGAGTTTGAGATGAGCAAATCTCAAAGGACCCCTTTCAAACCTTATGGAAAAGTAATCCATGTGGGAATTGCCTGAATTTTTTATATTGTTTAGAGGAAGTCTTGCTGATAAAAAGTTACCATTCGCTAAAGTCCAATAACCAATAGTTTCGGAGATATTTGCCAATGATACTGGATTATCCCGTGTTCGATCCCTATCGGCGACAAACCTTTTTTATTTAATTTTTCAGGTATATTGCTTTTTAGGTTTTTTGTGTTAAAGTTGGTTGAAAAAAAGAGAGTTGAGGTTTTCTCTAACTAACTATAAAAAAACAAATAACTTTAAAAAAGAACAAATGCAACCCAACCCGGAGCCAAATCAAACCTCATCTGTCTTTTTTCAATTTATTTTAACACAAAAAATAGTAAACCTAAAAATTAAAATAATAGTTTTGTCACCAATAGGGATCGAACACGGGATAACCAAGTATCGTTGGCCAATATCTCCGAAACTATTGGTTATTGGACTTTTGCGCAATGGTTACTTTCAATCAGGACTATTTCCTCTGAACAATATGAAAAATTCAGGCAATTCCCACATAGGTAAATTTTCCATTAAATTTGAGCGAGGTCCTTTATGTTCGAAATTTCCACATCTGCAAGAGTTTTAGCAAATTTTTGATTGCATCGAAAGTTTTCATATGAAGTGGAGAAGTAGAAAGTAAAAAATGTACTTAGAGTGCAGTAAATACTTGATTTTCAACATTCTTGCCAAAGCAAATAAGAAGAAACACACTATTTGCGCGTCTTTCACCATCGATATAGGTAGTATTAGTTTCAATTTCTTCTAAAACATGAGTGATGCTTTGAAAAGCAATCCAAATAATGGCTATTTCAGCCCTAGATGCCCATTGCGTTGAAGATAGTTTATAATTTTCGATAATCTTGACTGTACATTCACTCCACATACACCTAAAAATCCATCTTTCGTAAAAACTTATAGGGTAGGTTCGCCAGTTAGCCGGCCCCCTCCAGTAGTCGACCAGAATCTACTGTATATTATAATATTTTGAAATACGTGCCAATTTTGAGATGCTAGTATACTTAAAAATCATTTGTTGCCTATCTGAAATAAAAATCTCACTTTTTATTTTCCACAAACCCATCCTTATCCCTGTGATTCCCGCTCAGAGTTAACAGTGTTCACTAGTCCAGTGTTTGAAGTAGTTAGTAAACTTGATTCAAGATCTAGAGCAAAGTGTTTGGAGGTGAGTTTAAATTCACACATAACTATTTAATGTATTTTGGTGTGTTTAGATGGTGGAAAATACTTTCAAAATGTTATTGTTTCGTTCGTACAGCCATATTTTATTAATTTTTTCTTGAAAACAGGGGGGCCGGTCACTAGCATAAAGATTTGTCAGAGTAGCCAGAAGACGGCCACCGCGGCCGACTACTGGAATATGAGCTATATTTTGTTTCTGTCCCTTTCACACTTGTCCATTCAGGTATCAATTCATTTCCGTCATCATTATACAGTACGAAATGAGCTGATTATCTACACCAGTAGTCGGCCGTGAGGATTTAAAAAAATGAAAAGGTGACAGCGGATAGAATTGAATGGCCGACTAATGGAAAAGACATAAATCGCTGAGTTCTCCAGTAGTCGGCCGTAACATTTTAAGCTGGTTTTTGTTTCATTTTTTCGGTTAAAATTTGAAATTTTAGCTTTTAGATAGTGAAAAGCCAGAAAAAACGAAAGTTTCATCAATATTCTGAAGAAAATTTGTAAAGAGCACTCAAAGCTGTAAGAAATAACGCTAAAATTCGCAAATCCTGTCAGAACTGTGGGATTTCGCGTACAACACTACAGGATCGGATCAAGGGCCGAGTTGCCAACAAGCCGCGTAAAATGGGCCCAGATCCGATTTTAAGTCTGGAGAACGAAAATAAATTGGTTAAATGGATAAACAATTTAGATAAGTGTGGGTTTCCTGTTAAAAAACAAGAATTGATTCAAACTTTCCAAAAAATAATTGGGGACGAAAAAATAAAAATTTCATTTAAAGAAGGGAAACCCGGACAAATTATCAGTATTATATATCGGTATACCTAATCAGTATCAGTTCAGAAAGTTTTTTATTTTTATTTCACCGTTTTGTTTAATTTTATTAGTATAAAGGTTTTATTGTTTGCATTTTTTATTAAGGAGTTTCATTAAAAAACAAATATTTTATATATTGTTTGTATCACGGGCACAATTCACCTACAAGACAGTGATATTATTTCTTTGCCTATGGTTTTGTAAAATTGACTCTACCTACCCATGGATAAGAATTTTTGCTGAAGAAATTAGTTATTTGTTTTATTTTTTCTAAGCTTTTTTTTCGTTTTTATTTTTTTTTCACTGTCATTATTACTTACCTACACTTGGATACATGTTCTCAATAATTTTTATGAATAAGTAAAAAATATTGGTATCTGTACATCCCTGGCATAGAAGCCTGAAATACGGATCTGTATTGAATGCTGAATCATCTACTAGGCAGCTAGAATTTTCCACGCTGCATCAAAATCTAGTCATTTGTGTTATAAATGAGTAATTGCAATAAATAGTTAATCCTGTGTTTATTATTTACAAAATATGATGAAACGGAAAGCTCGGATAACTCTGGAATCCCGTGAAACCAGACTAGATACAAGTGAAGGACGAATATGGCAATGACCAATGGTTCGTCTCGCACTACGACGCATAGCCTATGGAACGTAATGTTTGGAGTTCAGACTGAAGTGATCCTACAGTTCATGTCTTTCTACCTGCCGATCGTACCCGAGACTAGGCTCGAACGCCGACGATTCGACCCGCCATTTACTGAAACGGAAAACGCAAATGTTCAGTTCGAACCGACGCGTAGAGGGAGTTGTATGCCGCTCTGTGTAACATTTTCGGTAGCGTACGTAAACAATGCGTTTGGAGAAATGCATTCCCGTTTTCTACATGATGTATAGTTTCTGAAAGGTGTGACTGAGTTAAACTACATGTGAACAAACTATCAAGTACGATTTTATCATTTCCTTCGTTTGTGTTTGGATGATTTGAGTTGTGTGTTCGATACCGGTTACTGTTAGTTTCCCTGCTGTGCATCATAAAATTACCATTACAAAGAGGGTATGCTACAAGTTCTCACGAATTCATCTGCAGTTTCATTGACCAAGTAGTAATTCGATCATTCTTTGTGTTATTGTGACCACGTGCAAAATGGAGCGTGTTCTGTTTGGCGTCGCCAAGTTTTTGTTAGTAGTGACCATGCTAGCGGAGCTTAATATTTTTAACATGGTTTGTGCTGATTTTGAGAACAGTTGGACAATGTACATGGAACAACCTTGTTGCTCTGGAAGCGGGCCGCACCACGTCAGACATCATCGAGGTTAGTTTTGGACTCTTTTTACTACCTGCTAATGCAGTTAAAATTATCTTCGCTTGACTTATCTCTCTCGGTGCGAAGACCGGTTTGTTCTTTGTGTATCTGATGAATTAATGTAGTGGGATACCTACCTTCCATTGTTGTCCTAGAAGAATGCCTGTGGCTTCGTTACTATTAGAACAGGATTTGTGGAAGCGTAACAAATGTTGGGTACCTACCAATTCTCTTGAATATCTGATAGATCTAGCATTGGTCGTCAATATGAGGAATTCATATCCTGTTGAAAGTTATGTTCCTAAGTTGAAAATTAACGGATGTCTTTCGATAGTATATTGATAGGTATCATGGTATTCATGATTCAAAAATAATGATATACCTATGCAGAAACATTTCAATATTGCAAATTTGGGATCATGCTTCTCAGAATTGTGTTTGAAACTACTTATCGTAGGAACGTGACTAAAAACTGGATTGGAAATCATTCTCTGTACTTTTGTATTCATGAAATATATTCTGGGATACAATTTGGGAATTGACTCATTTTGAAGTGTTTTTAATCAAGTTAGTCATGAAAAATCCCCAATTTGACATTAAGTGCTAATTTACACGATCCAATAGATTGGTCAATTTCATTGCGAAAAAAAAAAACAATTTACACTGCATTACATTCGCAGCAATGTGGCATTGCTGAATATAAAAGACAGAGATGTAG
This sequence comes from Gonioctena quinquepunctata, assembly GCA_018342105.1. Taxonomy (NCBI): domain Eukaryota; kingdom Metazoa; phylum Arthropoda; class Insecta; order Coleoptera; family Chrysomelidae; genus Gonioctena; species Gonioctena quinquepunctata. The sequence continues at coordinate 621,373 of JAFIRS010000572.1, read as the reverse complement.
AAGATGGTGGATTAGATCTTGGATTGAGAAAAGAGGGAAAGGAAACTTGAGTGCAGATCCTAATAAATTCAAACAATATTTAAGAATGGATTAGAGTCAATTCAATAAGCTATTGAATAATATTCGGATCTTTTCCTATAGTGGAACCATTTCTTGTCAGTATATTGGTATTCCTGAGTAAAAACTGTTGCGAAAATTGACCAATAAATTGTCAGGTCTAAATATAATCCATATGGGTCAATTTTATTGATCAATTTTATTGGATTGTAAATTCTCTGTTAAGAAAATCATTGTACTCTGAATCGCAACCTGAAGTGGATTTCCGTCAGATCAGATTATGCGAATTGTTGAACATTTTTAAAAAATTTCAAATCTATAGATATTACGGAAAATGTGTGTAAAATACCTATATGTTTCATGTCACGAAAAACAAAAGATAATACCTATAGCCTAATAATTATAACTTATAGCCTTGAAACAAAAATTAGAACTCACTTTTCTGGTCTGAATATGCAAGTTTTAATACTTTTGTTTCTGAAAAAAAAATGTAAATCATGAAAAAACCTGATAGCGGCCAGTGGTAAAGGGATATTTCAGAATTTAATTATCTAATGATTCTGAAAAAGCCATCCAACTAACGAATCATGTGACAGAAAAAATACTGATGTCAGATTTTTTATTTTTTTTATGTTGGTCACATAATAGTCTTTGATGAAGAATCACAACCTTTGATTATGTTTCTGAAAAAATCCGACCAAAAGTCGCAACAATCGATTTTTCATTGGCCTGAACGAATTGACCATCACTCAGTTTCTGCATCAGAGTTAGTTTTACCAGAACCAAATTTAGGACGAAGAGGAGAATAAATTTTTCCAGTAAACTTCGATAAGTACATATAATGTAAAATAAAAGGAAAAAACTACCTTGAACGGTTTGTTATGGTCACCTATTTCAATAAACGTTTCTAAGACAAACATGTGAATTGTATTCATTCCACAAAAAAGCTTATAATGTCTGGATTGAGCTATTAGGCTATTTTTTTTTGTGAAACTGCATTAATCATACTTTATTACACTTGCCCCAAATACTCTAGCATACGATGCATATGGGAATAACAAACCATGATTACGTTTGCCCCGAATGCTGGGGTAAATGTAATCAGCGAACATAACTTATTATTTTTCTTTATAAAAAATACACTATGCCTATTAGAAAAAAATAAATAACTTCACTTATTTAACAATTAGATGGGTAGTACTACTGTAAAAAATCAGAAATCTCTTTTGGATATCTTGTTATCATAATTTAAAGTCTAAGTATCGTTTTCCTGATTACACTTACCCCACTTCACCCTATTTCGTTTTCAAACTATTGATCAAGAAATATACCTCGAAATATACTTACTTTCAATTTCGTTAAAAAAACTTCCGATGTTATGTTCTCAAAGTGCTCACAGTTCCGCTGAAAAGAAAAGTAGTACTCACCTTCTCAGTGATCCACATCCCCAGTAGAATTTTTGCCAGTCAATGGAGATAAATTATTTTTTCGGCACTTCCCGGACGCTTTTTCTTTGAGAAAGTAGCATTTTCCGGCCGGGAAGAATCACGTCGTTGTTGTCATTGTAAATATGAGAATCTTGGTAGGTATGGTTTTGATAAATGCAGTTGATCATTTCGTGAATTACAAAAAAGGAAAATGTTCGATTCAGCCTGTTGGTATCCACAGTTTTGGGAGTCTCGGAATAAAAATCGCAGAATTTTTACATTTACCCAATCCTAAAAATTACACAGGCCATAGCATTCGTCGAACTTTGGCGACGTTATTTGCTGATAATGGTGGAAACATCACAAATTTGAAGAGACACGGTGGCTGGAAGTCTACCAATGTGGCTGAAGGATATATAGATAATTCACTTACAAACAAAATTAAAATTGCCAAGACCATTCAAAAATCATCAGATGAAAACAATCAATGTGAAACGGAAACTTTGCCTTCTTGTTCTGGCTTCAACAAAAGGAATTTAAATATACCAAGCATTTCAAACAAATTGAATCCCTTCAATATTAGCAATTGCTCGAATTTTAATATAAATAAGAATTAGAATGTTTCTGTTAATATGTAGTATTTTCTTTCTGTTCTTTAATTCAAATAAGAATTAAATAATAAAGAAATAAAGAAATATGTTTTTTTTTTATTGCTCGAATTTTATTTAAATAAAAATTAATGTTTCTGTTCTATGTTTTTTTTTACACGGTTGCCGAAAAAATATTGTACGCAACACGCCCGAAAATAGTTTTTTTGGACTCACAGACTTCCAGGACTCGCCTACGGCTCGTCCTAGAATTTTGTCTATTCGTCCAAAAAAAACCCTATTTTCCGGACTTGTTACGTAAATTACTATTCTGGATTAATCTGCTTTTTTGAACAGTGTAAAATTCTTTAGTTGCGGAATATCAAAAAAGGAAATGCGCCTTTATTCTAAAGAATGAGTGATACTTCACATTTACTGACGAAGTAGTAGATCATCATTCAGAATAAGAAATACCAGATGTAATATTTACTGTTTCTATTGATCTATAAGGGAAATATTTAATTACGAGGTTAATAGCTACTGTCGCAACAATTTCAGATTTCTTTAGATGCATATTTCAATAAAAGATATCTACCTGATACTTAGACTGGAATCAGAATATTCAGAACCATTACGTGGCTCTCAGCTTCGGTTATGTTCGTATACCAAGAATATGAATATTTCAAATTGCTTTCTTTAATTAGTGCTCAAGTGTGTGGGGCAGGAAAGGAATTAAAAAAACATAATATTGGGCAGGTATATTTTTCTACGATTGCGCTAGTGCACCAGTGGTAGTCTACTGACTAGTGGCCCGCCATTAAATAATTCTCTTTCCATTGATGATATGCGAATAGAGATTCTTTGTTATGAATGAATGAATATGCATGGATTCTCACTCGATTTTGTCGAAAAAATTGGACCTCTACTTACTACCCCTAAATCATGAAATTCCATTCTATTATCCTATTACGATGATCAATAAGACATATGTATATGCCACTCGATTTTGTTTTTATTATGATATTTCGAATTTATTTCTCTACGTCCGCTATCTTGAAAATATTCTATGACCTTAAATACACATGGGGATCGGAATTTTTCATCATAAGTGTACCTTTACTGGATATGCTTAACAAGACCTAAATGTCACTCGATTTTCAACGAAAAAAATCACGTGAATCGGTATTTGTGACAATTTTCTATTGAGATGTCAGATACAAAAACATAAGCGATATGAATAATTTTAATCAGTTTCTTGCCACTTATCTTTTACTCGTCAAAATCTTTATATTTCAATGCACAATTGTACTATTAAGATTTATTAATTCAAGATGGCGGCTCCAAAATGGCGGAGGAGTTTTGTGATTATGGTCCGATTCTATTCAAAATTTATGAAATTAAAATGGCGGCTCATGGAATTTTTTTTATAGAAAAAAACAAAATGGCGCTCCAAGATGGCGGACGAGATTTAGGTTTATGGTCCGATTCGATTCAAAATTGGTATGGGGGTTTCAGGGCTCGGAGATTATGAATTTTTTATTAAAATTCGCAAATTCAAGATGACGGACAAGTTTTGTAATTATGGCCCGATTTGATTCAAAATTGGTATGTCGGGGTTTTTATCAGTGTGAAAGCAGCCACGAGTTTCATCCATGAATCTGTCGCGGCGATACGAAGTGTTCTCGGCCGCCAGCGGTCCCTAAAATGTGTTGGAATTTCATGGCCAGAGCCATTAGGGTTTTTTTAAACCTGTGCTACTTAAAGCGCTTTACAAGATCTATATATCGAAATATTTTGTCGCACAAAAATCTGGCCCTTACAACGAATTAAATTTAATTTTCAAAAAAATTCCAAAACTACTTCAAAGTTTTCGTGGAGGGGAATTTTTGCATAAACCTGTGCTACTTGAAGTGCTTTACAAGATCTATATATCGAAATATTTTGTCGCACAAAAATTTGGCCCCCACAACGAATTAAATTAATTTTCAAAAAAATTCCAAAACTCCTTCAAAGTTTTCGTGGATGGGGATTTTTTTGCATAAACCTGTGCTACTCAAAGTGCTTCACAAGACCTATATTTCGAAATATTTTGTCGCACAAAAATTTGGCCCCCACAACGAATTGAATTAATTTTCAAAAAAATTCCAAAACTCCTTCAAAGTTTTCGTGGAGGGATTTTTTGTATAAACCTGTGCTACTTGAAGTGCTTTACAAGATCTACTATATATCGAAATATTTTGTCGCACAGAAATTTGGCCCTTACAACGAATTAAATTAATTTTCCAAAAAAATCCAAAACTCCTTCAAAGTTTTCGTGGATGGGGATTTTTTGCATAAACCTGTGCTACTCAAAGTGCTTCACAAGACCTATATTTCGAAATATTTTGTCGCACAAAAATTTGGCCCCCACAACGAATTAAATTAATTTTCAAAAAAATTCCAAAACTCCTTCAAAGTTTTCGTGGATGGGGATTTTTTTGCATAAACCTGTGCTACTCAAAGTGCCTATATTTCGAAATATTTTGTCGCACAAAAATTTGGCCCCCACAACGAATTAAATTAATTTTCAAAAAAATTCCAAAACTCCTTCAAAGTTTTCGTGGATGGGGATTTTTTTGCATAAACCTGTGCTACTCAAAGTGCTTTACAAGACCTATATTTCGAAATATTTTGTCGCACAAAAATTTGGCCCCCACAACGAATTAAATTAATTTTCAAAAAAATTCCAAAACTCCTTCAAAGTTTTCGTGAATGGGAATTTTTTTGCATAAACCTGTGCTACTCTAACTGCTTTACAAGATCTACTCATCGAAATATTAAGCTTGTCGCTTTTGTATTGGAACTGAAAACTTGAATAAAAGCTTGTATTTAAAGAAGTTTTTCAATAATTATTTGTTTTCAGTATAGTTAAGTACTTACTCTTGAAATCAACTTCAAAATCTATCCATTCCAGTGGAGAAATCACCTTTGCATAATCAATATTGTCTTCAGTTCCGAGGCTACGTTCACTTCTTTCTCAGATAACTGCCTCGTTGCTCACTTTTTGGACATACGATGAAAATACTTATCGAAAATTCAGCTTTAATTTAAGATTTAGGTTGATAAATACCACGAGATTTGAAATGATTTTTTACGTGGGTGTTTCAGAAAGAAAGAAATCCGTCGCCTCGAGCTCTGCCTACACTAAGTATTCATTCAAATTAGTGCAATTTCGTTGATATGTGAACTCACCCGATGGAGCTTCTAATAAAATTTCTAACCCATTGTACACCCCTCACTATTTCAAATACACACTAGTTTCGCTTGCCTATTGCGAAAGTAGCCAAATCACATTGTACATACAAAAGACGAAGTAGTGAACCGTGAACAACTCTCTCAAATTTGATTATAGGGTCAATCCCGATCGCAGGGACATACAAGAAATCAATATTATTCTAGCCACATAGACTTTGGGTGTGCATATGTTCTGGATTTCACTCCCCTTCTTGACATTACCAACTCTAATGCTACGCGACATACGATAATCTAGTCACATATACAGATATGCCCATGAATATACGGGATATGCAGAGCAAAGTGAACAGAACACATTTTTAATGAACGGAGAACGTCGAGGAAAATTTGTTGCTGGTAATGAGCTGTTCAAATGCTACAATCCAAAATTCCAAATACAACGATTTGTTCGTATAATTTGAAAGCCAATTGAAAAAGTTATGATATTCCAAAAAATTTGACCAGCTTTCGAAGGAATTCATTATTTATGTTTTTCATAAAATTACTTCCTGACAAATTAAGGAAAATATACCAGGGTAATATTGTTAAAAAATGTCGATAAAATCTGTAAAATATATCAATATGAATGCAATTGATAAATTCAATTCAGTGTTAATCATATGCCCCTAAAAGAAATCTATCACAAGATTAATCTCAAGTTAGCTCAACGTGACATTTAAGTAAGTATTTTCATATGGTTACAATAGAAAGTTATATCTCTAATAAAAATTTCTTTTGACACAAATCACAAAATATTTCTTCATATTTTATTTTTTATGTAGTTGACATATGTATAGTTTTCCCATTGCAGAAGCATAAAAAAGTCTTGCGGCGAAATCCTGTGAGCAGCAGTGGCGGAGATAACTAATTTTATTTAGATATTTTAAGATTTTAAAAATACTTCATAAATAATGAAAAATGAAAAAAAATTAAAGACAAGCTTTTATTTATACAAATACATTAAGAAAGAAAAATAATTTCTTTCATTGTTTGATCTAGGTTATTCTGTAACAGATACAAATCCTAAAACGTATTTCGATCGGCACACACCAAGACCACAGACGCTACTGGTTTTTAATCTTTCAGAGCTATTAAAACGCAAATATAACGCGTGATTCATGACCTCCCATCGTATAGATGCACCTTCAAGCATTGATGTCCGACTTGATTGGCCCAGACGAATCGGTTGTAGAACAGACAGCAGTCACTCAAGTCCACGTTGACTAGCGGGCTCTTTGTGCCGACGGAGACTGTATACAAGTAGTACAGATTATTTTTCGTTCCGTTTCTTCGCATATACGCTCGTGTTAGCGAAGTGAGTTTTTATTTGCTCCCTATAGAAACAGCTTCTGCAATTGATATTGGATGGACTATACTACATACATTTTATAGAATCCAGATATATTTGATAAAAAGTTTATTCATTGTCAGATATACATTTTCAAACGGTTCTTTTCTTTAATGGGTATAATATGTTTCGAACATGCAATATTGAAATATTTCGAAAAGTTGATTCTAAAATTCTTAATTGTGGAAAAAAGGAGGTTGACTAATAAAGCAAACTCATTTTATCATATTGCAAGCCAATCATTAGATATTTTTTCGTGACTATTTCCCTCATTACTTTTGATCCAATCAAATGGCCGAAATTTCGAACAGAGAACCAATCAGATTATAGATTTATAGTGATAAAACGTCTTCTCGCTGTTTAATACTGATAAAACCACCAGTAGATTAGATATTGTTTTGCGATAAAACTTGGTCCTGTCAGAATTAAATGGCAATGCATTCAATTCCTATATAGGGAAATAGGAAATGCAAAATTGATGGAATAAGGGATTTTGAACACACTACATAGAGTGATTTGATTTTTGAATTCAAATACTTATTTATACCTTTTTCAGCATGTTAGATAGCTTCAGTTTTTTAAGTAAGGCAATGAATAATTTAATTGCCTCGTTGAGCAGTGGTTAGCGTGTTTGTCCGTCACGCTGTAGGCTCGGGTTCGATCCCATGCCAAGGAACTTTTTTTTTATCGGTTCCACATACAATTTGATCTGATAGTGAAAAATGTATATAAGTATATTTCAGATTTTTGTTTGAGTTCAAGAGCAGTGAATGATCATTGTGAATGAATGAATCTGCAAATAGAAGCATTCAGAAACGATAATTTTTCGGACACGATCCTTTCGATTTTGGTTCGAAAAGAATTGTTGTAACTTTCCCCGTTGAACATTATAATATAACATGAATTCTAGTAATTTTATCCAGTTTTAAATATGACCCGGGAAATATTCTCATCAAATATCATTCGTGCTAGAAGATTTTATCGCATTTTTTTTTAATTTTGCCTCTAGGAAATTTAACTCGTGCAATTTGCGGCCTTATTATAAAAAATTAAACCACTCAAGCTTCGCTTTCGTGGTTTATTCAGATAATAGGACCCCAAATCGCACTCGGTAAAATTTCCAGGCAAAATGCTTTCTCGAAAATTTCAATAAAATTTGAGCGATAAAACCCCTACTTATGATTTTACCCTCGACAAAAATAGTGCCAGGCAACCGACTATGCCGTCACACGAAAAACAATCCGTAGTTATATCCTGTTGTGTTTTCTACTCGCAACTATCATTGTTTAATTTCCTAAAAACAGTTAATAGCAAAAAATCGTTTTTTTGGACGAATTGTAGAGAATTAAAATGCGAAACAAATGAGCTAGACCAGGGTCAAAGCCTACAAAAATGGTAAAAAATGAAAAAAAATTACAGTAGGATGAAACCCATTAGAAAAGCAGGGGAATATGATCAAAATGAGAGGAAAAATAAATTACGGTCGATCCGAGTTCGGGAAGTGGGAGGGGGTGAGTTTTTAAGGGTAAAAAATGGTTTATCTTGATTTCCGGCAAAACTACAAGTCCTATGGAAAAAAGTTAAATGGCAAAGTTGTAGGCAATAAAAAGATCTACAACTTTTGTATTTGCAGATTTTTCACATAACCTCAAAATTTAGGTGAAAAATTCAAAAAACCAAGTTTTTGGTTTTTTATTTATATCTTTTTCAAAAAATTTTTTTTTTCTACGAAATTTGGTGAAAACTTACCTTATTATGTCCCAAATACACTGTAATTTATTTGATTAAAAATATTTATTTTTTCGCTTCATTTTAATTTAATATCAAAAGCACCCTAATTTTCAATCGAAAATTCTGACGTCAAAATATCAGCTTTTTTCAAAAAGTTTGGGGGCTTTTTGTTCGTTGAAATATCTACTTTCTGATGGTGTAAAGAAAAATATACATTACTATAGGAAATATTCTTAGAAAATGCGAAAAATTGAAAAAACCTCAAATTCGAAAATTTTTTTTTACTCATTATGTACAATTTTGAGGTATTTATTAAAAAAGATATGGAAACTTACTTACAATACGAGCTTGCACCTTTTCCATTGTCACTTTTTACAGAAAATGGCCTCAGGAAAAATGTAAAATCTCAACTCTACGAATTATTTGTGAGTGTGAATCAACCAACGCATTCTGACAGCATAATGCATGTCGTCGACGGTGGATTTTTACTGCACAAAGTAATTTGGCAGAAAAATGAAACGGTGGAAGAGATCATTAATAAATATTTGCGCTATGTAGAAAAACATTACGCAGCAAGCAGTTATATTGTCTTTGATGGGTACCCCGAGATTAAGAAATCAGCTACTGTCACAACAGTACCAGCAGCTACTTCAACTAAAAGAGGAGAACGTAATCGTAGAAAAACCTCAGACAATATTCCAGAGTTCGATTATCAAAACCATACAAAAATACCATTTTCGCAAGAAAAATTTTTATCTAACGAGAAAAACAAGGACAAAATAATTAAAAGTTTAATGAAAACATTACAGTCACAAGGATTTTCCTGTAAACAAGTTGAAGAAGATGCTGATGCCGACATAATTAAGACCTCGATAGAAGTTGCCAGAGATACTAATAAAACTGTTATAGTTGTGGGTCAAGATATTGATCTTTTGGTTCTTTTAAATCAATTAAATTCAAATAATCATGACATTTATTTTCTCAAACCAGGCTCTGGAAATGGAAAGGATCTATTTTTCACGTCTAATAGTTTCAAACACGAATCCTTCAAAAATGTTGTTGCATTTCTGCATTGTTTTTCTGGTTGCTATATAACATCTGGATTTGCCGGAAAAGGAAAGAAAAGTATCGTTAATTCTATATTAGACGCGAAAAATTTGTCAAATTTGGCCAATGTTTTTTACAAAAAAGATGAAAGTAAAGAAAATATAAAAAAAAATGGATTACAATTAATCAAATCTATTTATAGATGTAAAAAAGAAAAAATAACACTGAATCAATTCAGGTTTCAAAAATATCAATTGGCAAAAATTAAATCATCCTTCATTTTGGCAAACCTCCCACCCACAGAAGGAGCAGCAGAACAACATTGTTACAGAGCATATTATCAGCTTCAAACTTGGTTGGGTAACGAATTGACAGCAACAGATTGGGGCTGGAAGCAACATCAGCATGGCATTATGCCCAAATTTACAGAAAAGGATTTAATTCCGGAAGTATTGCTCAAAACTATTTGCTGCAGCTGTGAAACTGGATGTAACAGTTTAAAATGTGGCTGCCGAAAACATGGTTTAAAATGCACAAATTTATGCATTAATTGTCATGGTTCTGAAAATTGTTCCAATATGGAAGAAAAAATCTACGAGGAAGTAAATGATTCAGATGAAATTATGGATGAAGAACCAATGCAGACTGGAAATAACATTGGAGACGAAGATGATGGTCTTGAAGATTTCGACGATCAACTAGAGTTGGAAAGATTTGTCGAATCTGACGATGAAGAAATGCCTCCAAAGAGACAACAACGAATGAGTAACTGATTAGAATTTCAAATAACGTATTTATAAATAATAAGATTAACGTTTTTTAAAAAAAATTTAATGAATAGCGTAATCAGAATTAAGTTTCTAAATTCAATAGTACGATTTACATGTATATTTATTTTGTATGAGATTTTCTATGACATTAATGTAATTCGAGTAAAATAAATAAACTTTTTAACTAAAAAAAATTGCAGCAATCACATTTTTTTGATGAAGTTGTACATAATGATTAAAAATTTTTTTTCGAATTTGAGGTTTTTTAAATTTTTTGCATTTTCTAAGAATATTTCCTATAGTAATGTATATTTTTCTTTACACCATCAGAAAGTAGATATTTCAACGAACAAAAGCCCCCAAACTTTTTGAAAAAAGCTGATATTTTGACGTCAGAATTTTCGATTGAAAATTAGGGTGCTTTTTTGATATTAAATTAAAATGAAGCGAAAACATAAATATTTTTAATCAAATAATTTACAGTGTATTTGGGACATAATAAGGTAAGTTTTCACCAAATTTCGTAGAAAAAAAAATTTTTTTGAAAAAGATATAAATAAAAAACCAAAAACTTGGTTTTTTGAATTTTTCACCTAAATTTTGAGGTTATGTGAAAAATCTGCGAATACAAAAGTTGTAGATCTTTTTTCCATAGGACTTGTAGTTTTGCCGGAAATCAAGATAAACCATTTTTTACCCTTAAAAACTCACCCCCTCCCACTTCCCGAACTCGGATCGACCGTAATTTATTTTTCCTTTCATTTTGATTCCCCTCCTTTTCTAATGGGTTTCATCCTACTGTAATTTTTTTTGGTTTCAAAAATTATCTACCCTGGTCTAAGCTCTAGCACGACTCGATCGAATTATTAATAACGGAGAAAAACAAAAAAAATCACCTTTAAAAAAAAAACATTATTTTCCAAGTGTAGTCTAGGTTCTTCGCAACATAGTAAGGATATGTACTTTATGTGTAAAGAATTCAGGCGCTGTCGGATTATAAGTTTTGCATAATTGTAATCTGAATTTTTTAATGAACTTTATTGGAGCACGCCTGGATGCGATATAGGTGATCCAATTTAAATTTTTCAAAAACATAGTGCAAGTAGGAGTATAGTACTACAAAACGTCCATTCCCATTTTGCGTTAGAATGCTGCGAAATAGGTGTGAAATACTTGCAAACATGACCGAAAACAGTCGAGCGCGTAAAAGCGGCTGAGCTGCTCAGTGCTTCCGGTCATGTTTGCAAGTATTTCCCACCTATCTCGCAGCATTTTAACGCAAAAATTTTTGTAGTATTATACTTCTATTTACAATATGTTTTTGAAAACATTTGTAATCGGACCACCTATGACGCATCCAGGCTTGCTTCAATAATGTGCATTAAAATATTCAAATTGCAATTATGCAAAAACTACTTAATGATCCGACAGCGGATTTTTGCGGTTCTCTCCGTTAGTAATATATACTCCGATCGAGTCGTGCCAAGGCTCATTTTTTTCGCATATCGATTCTCAGCAATTCGTCCTTTGAGTGCATCGAGATTGCTTCATTAGTTTTCATGTTACAAGCGAAAAAATACGATTTTTTGCTCTCAAATTTTTATAACAAATTAAGCAATAATAGTTGCGAAAAAGAAATATAACAGGATATAACTACGGATCGTTTTTTGTATGATGGCACAGTCGGTTTCCTGGAACTATTTTCGTCACAGAATCAGCCATTTTCTGCTCTATTGATTGGTTCTATTTTAATTTAGCAAAACGATTGATGTACCTACTTGAGCTAAATATAGCTGTATATCGAGCTGTACATAAATAGAGCGAGATAAATAGCGAGGTATATTGGTTATTGGATAATAGATCAAATATTTATGTAAATGGAAGAACTATATTCTCAGCACTCAGACATATATGATTTCAATAGAAAATAATTACTGAATATCAACTCTTCAAATTTCATCGATTTTTAATATATTTTCAAACGTGGACGTTATCCTGGTTCTGCATAAATCCGCAGGGGTATTCCTCTGGCAAATTTAATAACTTTTCTTTGTTCAAGCCTTCACGCCAGCATGTTGATACTTGCTAGAACTACTGAACAATTTTGTTTCGAAGCATTACAGCTACATGAAGTGATTAATGAATAACATTTCAAAGATTTCACTAGTCACCCCTCTTATTAAAATACCAAAGTGATCACCAGCAAAGGGTAATTATGATTTGATTAATGAATCGCCGTGTTGGTAGTTACATTCGGAAATTGTGACTAGCGATGATCATTTGGTCCTGAGTTCGGTATATCGATTTATTTTCGATGTCAAATTACTTTGATGGATTGTGGGTCCCGTTTAATTTGTATTCTTTCGAAAACCCTTACGACATATTGGTATGGATGAATTTTTCACAAAGGGCACAGGAGGGTGAGTATTGATTCTGCGGTGTCAACCCTTCACACAGTTTTCGCTTGTTGGTGAGGTTATAAACACTCGAATTTGTGAGTAACATGCTTGAATCCAAATTCATCATCAATGCAGGTTTGAGACTTATTTATCCATATCAAAATAATTTTGCTAGGCTCAGTCTGGTTAATCCTGGCTAAGAGTTTATGCCACCTCCAGATTGGTATTCGATTCAATTTATATTTTACCACTATTAACCTTGTCATTTTATTTACCTTAAGTATAGAGTTTTTTTTTCGAGTTTTATTCCAATTATTCGTAAGTAAGTAAGTTATATGCAGGAACAGGAGCTAATTGGATTTGAAGCTTTCCTTTTGTATGTATGTATGTATTTATGAATGTTGGTAATGGAATCTTTGAAATTGATTTTCACCAACTACCAGATGTCCAAAGTATTTGAAACTTTGCACACATAATAAGGACCGTTGACAATACAATAATTTCATAGCTATGACCTTGTTATTCTCATCTAGATCGTCAGAAAAAAATATTCAAAGATATGGCGAATGCACTGGTTTTCCACAGCATAATTTACAAAATATGGCGAATGCACATTCGCGAATTTTTAGTTATAGTTTTCATCTCATGTGGAGGAATCAATCGGAAGAGTTTTTCTCCTGAAGTCTTTTTTAGTCTTTTTAGCAAAACCAACTAAAAAGTTGAAAATACAATTATAGTTGAAAAAAAACCGCTTATAAACAATAAGGACTAAAATGTTGAAAATAATAAGAATAAAGTCAATGACCAAAAAAAAATCTCTTATGTAATAAAAGCGTGGGGTGCTCTTTACTTACTTTCATAATTACATTAAGATATCATCAATCACCTGACGCTTTTTTTACATAAGAGAAATTTTGTTGGTCAATGACTTTATTCTATTATTTTCAATATTTTAGTCTTATTGTTTATAATCGTGTTTTTTATTTTTTCAACTATAATTTTTAGATTTTTATAACATGTAAAGGTTGGATATATCATTCGTATGAAGTAGCATCGAAATCTTGAACTTGATTTCGTGAATATAATTTTCAAATGTTGTCCTGCTTCACTATGGGGTGATGATTATTTCGTTGGAACCGTCTTTCAGTATCGATCATGGAATACGTTTTAACATATCGTGCAAGTCTCTAGAATTGGTAGAACTTATTTTATAGTACATTGTTCTGAAGCTTGGTGAATATATCAGATTCTTTCATGTTTTACTATCTTACGAAAACACTGAGAGAGTGTTTTCATAATATCCTGTTGCAGAGATCATTTGCTCCAATTTGACGCTTAGTCTGTAGATTTGGTAAAACCTATTCAATAGCACTTTGTTTAACGAAAGTTTTGTGATTAAATCAAATTTTATAAATATTTGTCTGCTTTCAAAAAAAAATTAGGGGGTGATAATCATTTCGTTGATACCATCTTGTAGTATACATCATAGTCTACAATTTGGCGTACAGTACAAACCTGCAGAAATAGTATAACTAGTCTTTTCCATAACGAGGTAGGTACCTCTCGGAGTGAAATGAAAGTAAAAGAGGACTCGAAATAAATATATTCTCATGAAAGCAATTAGCTATATATCTTATACATGTATTTCCCATTTAATTTTTTATGTATCAGAAGTGGATGAGATTTCTTCATACCAATGGAAATATTGAATATTTCAATTTCTGTGATATTTTCACATCCTGGTGAACATTTCTGAAAACTATACAAAGTATATTTTTCTGCAATTCCTATATATATATTTTAATATCAACAAATATTTTTTCATCTTCCTGATGAAATTTCGAACTTGTTAAAGAGTTGTTTATGCGGTTGTACAATTTTGACTAGGTATTTTTTTTTTTCCATTTCAAGGAGTAATGTCACTTGAAATTTGCAACCGTTATTTCCTCTGTAGTTTCCGGTTCAAATGTCGCTGTCGTTTTACTTGGGGTATTCAAATGTGGAGGAATATTTTCAACGAATTCCTGCTAGTTATATTTGAATTTATATGTCCATAAATGAGTTTCCCAATAAAACTCGTATTCTTTCATATTGTTGCCTGAAATTGGCGTTTATCCCAGATATCATATGTGTCATAATTATCCAGGAATGAATGTGCATTGCGTTGAGTGATTCCATTTTATTTATTTCAATTATATGTTGATTTGTTGAAAATATGGATAGGATGTTCATAAAATCAGATGTGGAATCATCTGCGACTGAGAGATAAACTTTAGTCATTATCTTCCATCGTCAAGATAACCTCTTGTGGGGTATAGTGGAACATTTCACTGAATTCGATAGAAGATTTTTGTGATGAAATTCAGATAATGAAGTTATTTTTGTGAATGCCAACAGAAAATCTTTTCTTCGATAGTTACAGTTGATATCTGATATGATATTTCTAGAAAGACTTTACTCAAAGAAATCTGAAATTGAAAACTTGCATTTTCATTCAGATAGTTATTAGATTTTCTATTCCAGTCTTAAAATAACTATCTGAATGAAAATGCAAATTTTCAATTTCAGATTTTTTCTTTTGAGTTAGGGTCTTTTCAGAATATCTATCAGATGTAGTTCAATGTCCAGCGTGGCTTTAGCAGGGGAAGTAGTTGTTTTCTGTTAGACATTCACAAAAAATAACTTCATTTTTATCGTGGATTTTTCAATTCACAGAAAAATCTTTCTATTCATTATTCAATTGAGAATGTTTCCCTTTTCAACATCAATTATATGTGTTATGTGGGTTTGCAGAACCTATAAGTATTCAACCGTTCAGCCTTTTGTTAATTTTGAATTTTCTGTGAAAGAAATTCTCATCCATGCGCAACTTGGATTTATTCAGGTGGCTCTGTGTTTTGAAATTCACTGTAGGTTTTAGCCACATTCTCGATCGATGACAGAATAATGCATGACACTGGGTAATTTTATGTTTGGATTTAATCATAATTGAATTCTTTCCATTTACACAGCTGATTTGAAAATAATGATATCAACTGCAAAATTAGTTCATAACTGCATTAAAAACCTAGATGAAACGAATTATAGACATCGATATTTTGCTCATCACTAGCTTATTACTTTCATTCCTCTGTAAACAACATGGATCAATAAAATTTGCAAACTATTCGACTTGATATTTAGCATGACGAAGGTGGTCCGAAAATCAATCGTTCTAGATAAAAAATCATATTTTTTTTGACAAAACTAAGTTATTTCTATATAGTCTCCCATACACTACGTCCAACGATTATCCAATCATTCGATGCCCTCCGATTAATACGAGTTCTGGAAACTCTCAAAGTGAGCAACTCTTTCAGCGATGAGTTCCTCATTTGACCCAAATCTCCTACCACCAAGCCATTTCTTCAGGTTTGGAAATAGATCATAGTCAAACGGGGACAAATCTGCAGAATATGGTGAATTAGGAACCAACTGCAATTCATATAATTTCCCCATTGCGACTGCGGATTCAAATCGGCGTCAAATCGATCCAACACCTCTGCGTAACTTTTGAATGGTACGTACCCCAAAAAACACCCCTATAAAGTTAGCAGAGCCACTTGCAAAAAAAATCAATTGAACCTCTTCCAATAATTGTCGAGAATTTGTCGTGAACGAAAAACATTTGTCGGGCTCTTATGTTTTTATATGGGGTGGCTCTGCTAGTTAATATAAGTACCAGTGCCACTCACAAATAAACATAAATATCATCACAATGGTTATGAATAATTGTCGAGTAATTGTCGTCCATCTGATGAGAAAAAAAAAACATAAAAAATTTATTCCTTATAGCATATACAGTGTGACTCATTTAAAATGGAACCACCCCTGTGGAATACGCATTTTTCAATCATTCTCAAAATTTTTTTTTTTAATATTTATCATCAAAAACTGTATCTTGAAACAAATTTTCATGACTTGTTTCATTTCCAAGGCACTCTATGGTTTTTTTTCGTAAAACGTAAGTTTTTAGGCAACTTTGTTCTGAATTTATAACCACTGATTCGTAATCGTTATAAATAATTTAATAAAAATTTGTTAACAACGAAGTTACATAACTTTAATTTTGGAAACAAAGTATTTGATTATTTTTTATTTAGATTATAGACATATTTAAAATCTGGCAACACTGCCGATACCAAATAGAACACCGGTGAATTTGTACAGCGAAAATCCGAAGTCAATAGCTCATTCCGTTCTATAGTTATAACTCCTGAAAGTAAGGTAATGTGAGCGATTTGTGGTGGAAGCGATGTTGTAATAAAAATCTGACTACGCCACTGGATTTGTGAATTATATTCCCTTAAAATAATTTATTTAAGTTAAGGTTATCAGTGTATTCTAAAAAATAACAGAAAATTAAAATTCATTTTCAAGTTATGCAGTCTTCATAGCCGATAAACGAAAGAACCGAATCAAGTTTTAATGTATCAAAATTATTTATTGAATAATAAAAAAGCAGGCAAAAAATGTAATTTTGAATTCTGCAAAACCTTAAAAACAAGCTTTTAGAGAAGGTATCAATAATTTGAGGAAAGCTACACTAATACATTAGGCATAGGTATTGACTAAATCAATAGTAGGCTGTGATTTAGTACACCACAAATCGCTCACATTACCATACTTTCAGGAGTTATAACTGTAGAACGGAATAAGCTATTGACTTCGATTTTCGCTGTACAAATTCACTGGTGCTACTTATCGGCAGTGTTCCAGATTTTAAATATGTCTATAATCTAAATAAAAATTATAATCAAATACTTTGTTTCCAAAATTAAAATTGTTGTAACTTCGTTCTTAACCAATATTTTTTTATGAAATTTTGATGGTTTCCATTTATAACGACTACGAATCCAGTGGTGTAGTCAAATTTCAAAACAAAAATTGCCTAATCAACTTTTGCCGTTTTTGACAAAGAAAAAAAACCATAGAGTGCCTTGGAAATGAAACTGAAGTTATGGAAATTTGTGTCAAGATACAGTTTTTGATGCTCAATATTTTTTTTTTTTTTTTTGAGATTGACTGAAAAATGCGTATTCTACAGGGGTGGTTCCATTTTAAATGGGTCACACTGTATATATCTTCTTCATGGGATTTCCTGGTTTCTGTGGAAATTCGCATTTTTGGCAAAAGCGCATTTGTATAATGACCTTTTACGTTTTTTTTTTGTCATTATTGACAAATATAAAGGTGTTCAGGAAACTTCCTATTTTCCAGAAGCAAAAAAATTTTAATGTTGAATAATAGAAATATTATATTTTCATCGTAGTACAACTTTTGTTGATTTATTATTTTTTCAATCAGAAATTCTCTAAACAATTGTCAAATGACCAAAACGTATTTGGCGGTGGATGTCTTGAATTTCCTGCAGCAGAAAAACTGAGTGTGATTGGTAAAATTCCATTATTTTTTAATCGACGAAACCAAAAAGGAGGAGGTTCTCTAGTCGACGCGTATATTTTTTTTTATGTATGATCACGCATAACTTTTTACTGAGGCGTCCGATTCCGATAATTCTTTTTCCAGTTGCTAGGGTGTAGTTCGAAGTTGGTCCCATTTGAATTCAATAGATAAAATCCACCCTTAAGGGTAGAAAAATGAAGAATATTGATCACTCACCCTCTGAATTCTGGTCCGTTAACCGATTCTATCAGGCATAACTTTGTACTGGATTCGATTTGGATGATTCTTCTTTTATCAGATAGGGATATACCTCATAGTTGTTTTGTTTCAAGGTCCACCCTTACGGATAGAAAAATAGGGGATAATTGATTTTTCACTTGTGTCATTATCACAATCAGTATGAGAGGATGGAATTATATACAAAGTAATGAAATAAACTAACCAGAACAACAAAAATAATTTATTTCAACAAATAGTAAAAGTAGATAATCATATTATTTAACTGGTAATAGTTGAAGTAAGGTGGGTAAGTGAGTATTTTAGAAGTAATCAAAAAACAAGCAGTTAGTAATTGAAAAATTAAAACTTTATAACAAAAATTAAGCCGATGAAATACGGAACTGAAAAGTAAAAAATAAAATAAACCTCAGTCTCAATAACTAAGCTCCTAAACTAATGTAAGTAACTAATTTTGAGTCGGCGCCAAACGAACAATCAACGAAGATCATTAAATTACTTCAAAACAATTATCAGAATGTCACCGCGCAACTCGATGCCATAATTTCACGCCTTATCTAATTCATTTGCTTGTTTGTTTGGCGCCGACTCAAAATTAGTTACTTACATTAGTTTAGGAGCTTAGTTATTGAGACTAAGAAGGTTTATTCCATTTTTTACTTTCCAGTTCCGTATTTCGTCGGTTTAATTTTTTGTTAAAAAGTTTTTATATTCTCCTAGCAGAATCTACGCACCGTATGATGATTTATTATTATTTTTCGGTTTAGATATCCATCAAATTATTGTCCAAAGACTAAAATAAATTTGTCGTGAAACCTCCGATTTTCCAGAAACGAAAAAACTACCTTTTTATGCTGAATACTTATATTACTTACTGCTCGACTTACTGTGATACTTTTTTAACCAAACGCAATATTATCACAGAGATACTGCGGCGATTTCTTTTTTGAGTCCCTAGTGGAATATCTAGAGGCGGGCGATTGTCCTGTTGGGATATTTTGTGATCTTAACAGGGCATTTGACTGCGTAAATCATGCTCTACTAATGTCAAATTATATTCATATGGTATAAGAGGGATTGCACATGCTGGTTTCTTCAATTTTGCAAAATAGGAAACAATATGTATCAGTAACCCATTTCAACGAGAGCAATTGTAGCAGATATAACTCAGAACTGCTGAATATTACCATGGGTGTTCCACAAGGATTTTTATTGTATACTAATGAATTGGGAACCTTTTTACTTCCTTCAGATCTGACAATATACGCGGACGATACGTCTCTGATATTTTTGGAGAAAAATTATAATTTACTTGAAGTCAAATGTAAAAATATCCCCCAATCAGTTATTGATTGGTGTGGCACACCTCAATGCAAGGAAAACACAAATGGTGCGATTCCACGATCGCCAGAAACAATGTTCTCCTGTGCAATTTAACATCAAAGATGAAGAGATTCGGAATGCACATGAAAGCAAGTTTTTAGGTATCAGCATCGATGCAACCCTGAATTGGAAAAACACTGCTTCGACTTGATAGGCAGAATGAATTCAACTTGTTATCTCTTGAGGAATCTTAACTGAACATCAACTACTTGCTCTGTATCATGCTCCAGTTGTTTCCAGGTTGAGATATGGTATATGTTTGTGGGGTAACTCTACGGCGGTGCGGACATATTCAAACACCCCACGACAAATACGTTTTGGTCATTTGACAATTGTTCAGAGAATTTCTGATTGAAAAAATAATAAATCAACAAAGTTACGTGGGTGTATTACTGTGAAAATATAATATTTCTATCATTCAACATTAAAACGTAGGTTTTTTGTTTCTGGAAAATAGGAAGTTTCATAAACAACTTTATATTTGCCAATAATGACACGAAAAAAAAAACATAAAAGGTCATTATACAAATATACGAATGCGCTGTTGCCAAAAATGCGAATTTTCTACAGAAACCAGGAAATCCCAAAAATATTATATATATATATATATATATATATATATATATATCTGGAGATTGTGGTTCTTGAATCCTGGTATATATATATATATATATACATATATATATATATACATATATATATATATATATATATTTGGCGGAGCTTTCTTAGGTTATTGGATTCTGGGTAGGATATATCTAATATTTCAAATCATTTATGGCAACGTTTCGTTCCTGATCGGGGACTTCTTCAGGCTTCATTTAATTTTTACATGTTCTTGGCAGCATTGAATGCATTCTTCCACATGAGAGTTTCCTTTTACTGTTTTTGTTTATGCTTTGGGGACACACAATAAACAGTTCAGAAACAAAATGTCCCCAAAGCATAAACAAAAACAGAAAAAGGAAACTCTCATGTTGAAGAATGCATTCAATGCTGCCAAGAACATGTAAAAATTAAATAAAGCCTGAAGAAGTCCCCGATCAGGGACGAAACGTTGCCATAAATGATTTGAAATATCAGCGCGACAATTTTTTTTCGTTTTCGACAAATTCACAATTATTGGAATAGGTTCAATTGATTTTTTTGCAAGGTGCTCTGCTAACTTCATAGGGGTCCAAAAAACTGTGGCTACGATCTTGTTCGCCGACAGACCCATCGTGGCCTTCTTCAGCTTCGATTCGCTAGGAGAGGTCTGTTTCTTGGT
The DNA here is from genome assembly GCA_018342105.1 of Gonioctena quinquepunctata. Classification (NCBI taxonomy): domain Eukaryota; kingdom Metazoa; phylum Arthropoda; class Insecta; order Coleoptera; family Chrysomelidae; genus Gonioctena; species Gonioctena quinquepunctata. Next base: position 600,402 of record JAFIRS010000572.1, on the reverse strand, counting down.
CTCTGGGATGTTGTGATGGATCTATGTCTCGTCCAACGGCACAAAAATACTTTTTTGTCGCTATTGAACATAGCTAAAAACTCATTTGAAGTTGTCAAACGGTCGCGTTTGTTGATTACAAAGAGCAAACGCTGCTCCCTTCTGGCAGCGAACTTGCTCACTCCCAAATATTTATGCAATATATTCGCCACGCATTCACGAGGAATTTCCACACCTCATTAATCCCGCGCACCTGGACTCGATTGTCAATATTAGCATATCATCGAAATGATGTCTTTTGGACGGCCTGGACGCTCATCTTCAAAAATGTACGACCGCGCTCAAATCCAGCTGTCCAATATCTTATTGTTGGTATGGAAGAGGCAGAGCCCTAAAAATATCGCTCAATTTGATGTTGATCTCATCATTCCCTTTATACAAGTACCTAATCACTGCACGATATTCTATTTTATTCATTGCAAAAGTTGTTCGGTTTCAATGACTGTTATTGCTTTTGATTCGAGTTACATAGAAAGTTAGGTAAGTAGCTTATTTTTTTATCGTAGAGTTTAAGGTTTGCTCAAAAATTGAATGGACGTTCGTATTCTTCAATGAAAAATATGTCACATAATATGTCAACTTGATTAATGATAATTTCAGAAAAATAAATTGATCGTGAAATCTACCTTTCCAACTCGTCGCGCCATCAGGATTTTTCTATTCTTCCCACTCGGAAAGGGGTCGGGTCACTCCCAGAAAAGGGTAACACCTGCCCAGCTGGAACTCAAGAGGCCACTATCGTGTCCCAAGAGTTTGTATATTTATGCAACTAAGAGTTTGCTTGCTAGGATTTTTCGATATTATATATACAACCGCACATAACTTATCTTTTATCTTACTTTTTTCCGAGATGCACATACATGAAATTCGAATCAGTATATTCCATTTTCCCTCCCATTGTTGAAATACTAAATCATTCGTCGACGCTCGCCTAGGAAAACTCCTTCAGTACGATAGCCACTCCAGAAATAACATGACAGACAAATCCTCAACCTCATAATTACACTTGATCTGGCAATTCCCGTACAAATCCAGTTCTCGCGCTCTTATCTCTCCATTGTTCATCCATATCGGCGCTATCTCTGTTTCGAGAGCAGTAGTAAATCATCAATCATTGAGTGGCAAGTTTTGTTTAGATTTCGGGTCTGACAATGAGTTTATCGAAGCTAAGCTCCCTCGAGAAAACGGGGTATGAGCCCAGGGTCGGATTTAAACATTTGACCAAACACACACAACCCCGTACAGCACAAAGACATCTTGAAGATGTCTTCAAGACATCCATGCTAAGATATCCAGTAAAATCCTAGAGACACCCAAAAGTCGTCTTTAAGACGTCCATTGGTACAATTCACGTCTTCAAGACGTCCATATGGGACATACATGGGACGTCTTAAAGATGTCTTTGGAATGTCCAGTTTATGTCCAAGACGGATCTGAGTGGAACCTTTTCTGGACATTAAAATAACTTTAGTATTCAGTACTTTTAGGTTTGAAATGTAATTGAGAAATACAAATTGTCGGAATTTTTATTGTTAATGATTTATAATTTTTTGTTTTTTTTTGTATAATGTGCGATCTCTTGCTCTTCTTATCCACGACTGTATAGATGCTTCAGATTCCTTCCGATCACTGAATATTTTTGTCATTTCACTGGGACTTAGACCAATAAACATTTATAAATTATGAAACAAAAACATTTTTCCCAAAAACAAAAAACTTTCATTTCTTTTTTTGTGAAGACATTTTGAGATTTTTTTTTCTCAACAAATATATATATATATATATATATAACTTTTCAACTTGAGCGGCTAATCTGTTAAATACTTCAAATACAATAAAGAAATGCATAGATATATTTACATAGGGTATATTCTTAAACCAAGTTAAATACAATTTGGTTTGCCGATGGACTGATGATATCTTTTCATAGATATATATAAACAATCATAATTTTACTAAAAATAAATTGCCAGATACATTTCAATAAAAATCGTACTTGTTTCAATTCTAAACCATATTGGAATCTGTCTATCTTACGTTTGGGCACTTTATTATTCTCACTTGTAGAACTTATGATTTATTTAAATCAAATCTCGTTTATTAAGCATTTATCATTTTTTAACCGACGAAACCAAAAAGGAGGAGGTTCTCTAGTCGACGCTTATATTTTTTTTTAATGTATGATCACGCATCTTTTTTCAGTGGATAGGGTGTACTTCGAAGTTGGTCCCATTTGAATTTAAAAGATAAAATCCACGCCTAAGGGTATCAAAATGAATGATATTGATCACTCACCCTCTGAATTCTGGTCCGTTAACCGATTACTTTGTACTGGGATTATTCTTCTTTTATCAGATAGGGAATACCTCATAGTTGATCATATTTGGATTTCGAATGGAATTATCCACCCTTACGGGTAGAAAAAATGGGGATAATTGATTTTTCACTTGTGAACATTGGCACACATGTTTAGTTGACATTGACAGATCGCTAGTGTCATTATCACAATCATTATATTCTATGAGAGGATGGAATGATATACAAAGTAATGAAATAAACTAACCAGAACAACAAAAATAATTTATATTACAACAAATAGTAAAAGTAGATAATCATATTATTTAACTGGTAATAGTTGAAGTAAGGTGGGTAAGTAAGTATTTTGGAAGTAATAAAAAAACAAGCAGTTAGTAATTAGTAGATTTCAGCCACAAAAAATTGAAAAATAAAAACTTTTTAACAAAAAATTAAACCGACGAAATACGGAACTGAAAAGTAAAAAATAAAATAAACCTTCTTAGTCTCAATAACTAAGCTCCTAAACTAATGTAAGTAACTAATTTTGAGTCGGCGCCAAACAAACAATCAACGAAGATCATTAAATTACTTCAAAAAAATTATCAGAATGTCACCGCCCAACTCGGTGCCATCATTTTACGTCTTACCTAATTCATTTGCTTGTTTGTATGGCGCCGACTTAGTTATTGAGACTAAGAAGGTTTTTTTCTAATTTATGGCATGATGCGATTCTTAGATTATATTTATTGTATTACTGCAACAATTCTTATATTTTTCTACATAATTACGCACATTGTTCACTTTTAGTTCGCGATATTCTTTTGGGTGGCTATTTATATTTCTATAGTAAATATTAAATCAACGCTGCATACGGTTTGTAGAATACTACTTTTCTAGCCGCCAATATTGTTTAATTTTCCAATTACATTTTTAACAGAATGTAAATTTGCACAATTGATGTGGTTCGAATGGTTATTGGCGACTCAATCTCCAAATTTTTCCGAATATTTTTTAATTTATCAGTGACATTTTACAAAAAATGTAAACGCACACAGATGAAGTGGTTTGAATGACTTCTCGAGACTCAATATCCTCTTATTTTAAATTTATTTTTTTTGTATCAGACGACACTCATCTTAATGCGCTTTTAATGTCAATAAGTTCATCTTACAATTACATATATCAATTTTATGATATTGTCGTTTTTGTGGATACATTAAAATTAATTGCCGTCTGTGTCGATAAATAGTTCGTAAATTGTTTTTGGAAATAAGGAAATAATAACCGGATGTCCATTTTTATCACCAAACTCGTTTAATGAGAAGGTCAAAGGTGCAATTTTAAAATGTTTTTACCTTATGGTTCATCTATCACTCTCTTTATAATAATTGTTTGAGATATTCTACCGTCTATGTGGCAGCCATGTGTATGTACTAACTTCACGGATATCGTTGTTTTTTCTTCCAATTTACCCATAGGCCTTCAATACATCAATGGAAAGTTCCAATGGAAAGTACAACCCTGGACGGGACTGACGAACGGGTTAGCCCAATCATACACACGCTGCAGGATTTACGCGAGTTATCAAAGAGAAAAGGAATAATTGCTCGAGTTGATACGCACCCTTCTCTCTTAATAGCATTGTACTGTGATGTGAACCTGCTGACTAAGGATTGCTTTGTTACGGTGGAGGAGTGGTGAGAGTGAGCTGAAATCTATCTGGATGGAATTGGGAACTGAATCCTTTTGACTCAGCAGGCCGCAGGAATTCGTACGATGTTATGTTTGTGTCCTGGAAAAAGAGGTGAAACAATTTTGGTTGTGGATGGCAGACATGCGACCACAAATAAAGCGAGTTTAGTTGACGCTCAAGTATTGTTTCACGCAAATAGTTTTTTAGAAGTTCGCTACCTATTTCCAACCTTAATTTAACTTAACATCTGTAATTAAAAAAAAAGTTTTTTGAAGCATGATAAATATCATCTATATTATAAATATTCAAGATAGCGAAAAATTTGTGATTTCTAGTCCGATTTCTCTTCTGATCGGTATCTGGAGGTTTCTGTGGTCGTGAGTTTTAACCCCCGTAAAGTTAGCTAAGCCACTAGCTAAAAAGTTAATAAAACCTAGGCCAATATTTGTCGACTAATTGTCGTATAGATACAAAAAAAATTATGTATAGGGGGTGGCTGTGTAACTTGATATAAAGTTAGCACTGCCACTACAATGAGCATTGTTGGAAAAATTAAATTTTAGATTTAATCTTGGTTTACAAAAAAAAACGATGATTCGAATTCAAAATTGTAAGACACTTATGTTCCGCCTTTCCATGTAAAATGCATAAATCAGATGTAGATATTTATATGAATATGATGCCAAAAACTAGACATTTTCGCGGACATCAGGAAGTATCCACAAAAAGGTGTATATTTTCTTTAAAATGTATTTTAGTGCATTTTTATTATGTTCACTGAATTCGGACAATTATACGACAAATTGAAAAAGGAATATTTCTGAAATTCGACTTTTACTCGTAAATTTACTGTAGTGGCAGTGCTAATTTATATCAGTTGGCACTGCCATCCCCAATAAAAAAATAAATCGGGACAAATGTTTTATATTCACGACAATCATTTCATAAATATTATCCTATATAGGATGTTACCAAATAAGTGCGAAAGTTTTTAGGGGGTGATTTGTTGTCGAAAATCAAAGGGGGTCTTTCATGTAAACAAAAGCTCTTAGGCCTTTCCTTGAAAAGTTACACGCTTCCAAAAATGAGAAAAAAAATAGTTTTTTTCTTGAAATTGCTGAAGAGTTGAAGAAATGGCATTTTGTTGGCATGTTCTACCAATAAAAAAGCTACCTTTGAATATTTTTTTAATTTTGTTTTATCTTTTAAGGGGTGAAACATGCAACCCCTATTCCATTTCTTACCAGAACTTTTTAACGAAACTAAATTTCCCAATTGTTGAAAAGAACGATTCATTGCAAAACTTTTTTAACTCCTGTGTTGTGTCCGTAAAAGCAATAGTTTCCTAATAAAAAAATAAAATACAACATTGCATGAACGGATCTTCTGTAAATGGAATCGAAAAAATCTAGTAGGTGGCTGTCACGTTTTGTTTGCACAATTCGTGACTTCAATCGTAGTATTTTAAAATCGAAAAAATCTAGTAGGTGGCTGTCAAGTCGCTTTGATTTCTATGTGGAAGTTGAAAGTTCAATTGTGTCTTTTGAATCCTCAACATGAATAGTTACACTAATGCTGAAATGGCCGATATGCATTTTATGTATGGTCGTGCCAATGGAAATTCTTTGGAAACTAGACGGCTCTATGCAGAGATGTATACTCAGCGCGTAATACCTCATCAATTTTTGCACATCTTCACCAAAGTCTCTGTGAAAGAGGGACTTTTCAAAAACGAACAACTGATTGTGGTCGTCCACAGTAATAAGAACGGTGGCACTGGAAGAAGAGGTCCTCAATATGATTGGATATCGTCCCAAATTAAGTACAAGACAAATTGCTAACACACTTAATGTTAGCAATAAACTAATCTGGGTAATTTCAAAGGATCACCAATTGTATCCTTACCATATTCAACGAGTCCAGGAACTTTTGCCGCGAGATTTCCCCATCGAGTAGACTTTTGTCAATGGAGTCTTCAAATAATTACCCAAAATGCTCAATTTTCAGAAAACGTTTTATTCACTGACGAATCCACTTTTGCAAGGCAATGAATTACAAATTTCCATAACAATCATCTATGGGACGAAAATAACCCACATGCAATTCAAGAAGGTCGGTATCAATATGAATTTTCACTTAACGTGTGGGTCGGAATTATTGGCGAACATATTATTGGACCGTATTTACCGTCAACAGGTGCAACCTATACAAATTTTCTCCAGGAGCAGCTTCCCATTTTACTTGAAAATGTTCCACTAGCTTTTCGACCACGAATGTGGTTTATGCACGATGGTGCGCCTGTCCATTTCAGCATAACTGCTCGTCAGTACTTGGACGACGTGTATCCAAATCATTGGATAGGCAGAGCACGACCTCAACCTTGGCCTCCCAGATCTCCACACTTGGACCCCTTGGACTTTAGCATCTGGGGTGACCTGAAGTTCTTGATTTATACGACCCCCATTGAATGTGTGAATGATTTAAGGAATCGCATCATTGCAGTCTGCGAGACAATCCAAAACACACCAGGAATATTTCAACGTTTGCGCCAGTCTATAAGACCAAGACTTGCTTCCTGTCTAATGGTTGGAGGTGGTCATTTCGAGCAGTTTTTATAACTCCGTTCCGTTTGATCTTGTTTCCTTTGTTGTAATTCACATAATTTTCTTTTATTTTCATTTTTAATTTGATATTTTATTAAAACAAAACATGATACTGGTACATGCCTACATTAAAAGTTAAAACAAGCGGAATTATTTCATAATACCACAATTAAAGTCACAAGTTGTGCAAACAAAACGTGACAGCCACCTACTCGGCCACCTACTAGATTTTTTCGATTCCATTTACTGAACATCCGTTCATGCACAATGTTGTATTTTATTTTTTTATTAGGAAACTGTTGATTTTACGGATACAACACAAGAGTTAAAAAAGTTTTGCAATGAATCGTTCTTTTCAACATATATTTTGTTTCGTAAAAAAGTTCTGGTAAAAAATGGAATAGGGGTTGCATGTTTCACCACTTTAAAAGATCACAACAAAATTAAAAATATAGTCATAGGTAGCCTTTTTATTGGTAGAACATGGCCACAAAATGCCATTTCTTCAACTCTTCAGCAATTTCAAGAAGCGTGTAACTTTTCAAGGAATCACCTCCTAAAAACTTTCGCACTTATATCAGTAGTTTATTTCTTGAACCATTTATTTTATACTTAAGAGGGGGGGGGGTTTCTGGGTTATGGTTCTTCAGACAATTTATAGAGACTTATTTATAATTTATTGTTTGAAATTTTCATTATAACGTTTCGCCTGGAGGCCCCCAGGCGATTTCTACAACACATATTCCGTTTTAAAATGGCTTTTTGTTTAGCACATTGTGCTGTTTGGAGGCGTTTTCTTTCTTTTTTACCATTCTAGTAAGAAATAACAGTCTCGAAACAAATTTGGTATCTTTTGTTCTTATATGAGTTGATCGTATATATATATATATATATAAATATATATATATATATTTTTTTTTTCAAAGCCATTTCTGATTGAATTATTTAGGAAAATATCCAATCAACATGTTTTTGATAAAGAAAAACAATTATTGTGTATGAATATCCACTTAAATGATAAAAAAGGTTTAGTGGGTAAACTACATAGAAACAAACAAGGCATTAAAGCAAATTTTGAAATGTACCACCATTTTGTTCAATTCACAATTGGCATCTCCGTATCATCGACTGTCGCACGCTTTGGAATATTCCTGGTGTATCCTGTTTTAACGTACATACTGCTAAAATTCTTGCCGTTAAATCTTCCACAGACTCTACAGGTGTTTCATACACTAAGGATTTAAGGTATCCCCACAAAAAAAAGTCTAGTGAAAATAAATCCGGAGAACGTGCAGGCCAATGTAGTGGAAAAAATCTCTATTTTCACAAAATGTATCTGTAATTACTCATCTCACTCAAGAACCACAAACTCCTGAAATAATTATATTGTATATAAGCTATACAGTGCGTTCATTAAGTGTGGAAACTCTCCATTATCTTACGAGTTAATCATTTTCGTAGGTGAAGCTCGGACAGGTCGATTATTTATTTTCGTTTTCCACCTTTTTTCTAATGTTTTTTTCCCCACCAAGATACAACAAGATATGACGTCATCGGTATGTTTTTTAAATTGAAAGGGAACACTTTTATATGAAAAATTGGTTGAACTCAGAAAAATATGAGCTTCCTATTTTTCTGAGTTCAACCATACAACATACGTCATATCTTCAAGTTACAGTATACTGAGTATAAAGGAAACCAGTGTTCATATTTCTTAACATTCATTTAATTATTTATTTTGCAATGAAAATATCATAAGTAGTAAAAATAAAAAATAATACATTTACAACAAATGCTCGAATTGAGCTCATTGGGTTACTTGACAATATCCAGACGTCTGATGAATTCTTGGGTTACGTTTGACAACATCTCTGGTGTTATTCGTTGAACTTCAGTTCGAATTCTCTCTTTAATGTCTTTCAAATTGGTAGGTCGATTTATATACACTTTACTTTTTAAGTAACTCCGGAGAAAAAAGTCCATGGGAGTTAAATGTGGTGACCTAGCAGGTCATTCAATCTGACCGCGTCGTCCAATCCAGCGATTGGGAAAGGTTTCATTGAGAAAATCTCTAACAACTCGAGCATAATGTGGACCTGCTCCATCCTGATGGAACCAACCAGGTTGATTAATGTCTGGAAATGTAATATTGGTAACATTTCCAACTAATGTTCACCCGTCACATTCCTAAGAATCCCAACCCACACAGTTACTTTTTGGGGATATTGGGTATAAGCTTCCATAGTCCCATTGGCATTTTCTGTTGCCAATATCGACAATTTTAAGAATTCACGGTACCCTTTATACAAAAAGTTGATTAAAAATGAAAATAAAAAATAAGACATTGAATTCAAAGCCATTATTTTGATTACACACTTCTTGTATATTTTCACAAAACTCCATGCGTCTATCGAAGTCGTCTTCATTAAGTTCATTTATATGGTTTTTTCTGCACAGCATCACGACAGATCACATTGTTGTCAGATAAAGCTGTGATTGAACAATGAGGATTTTCTTCAATTCCAAGTAATACATTCAGTTAAGTGTCTTCGGCAACGGTAGGCCTGCCACTCTTAGGCTTATCGCTCACATTGCCAATCTCATTAAATTTATGGAATATTTTGCTTACCGTTGATTTGCTTATTGGTTCTCGATCAAGATATTTTTCATTAAAGGTGTCGCATACTTCTGCTGTACTTCTTTTACGATCGCCGTAACCTAAGATCATCAATACTTCTATTCGCTGTTTTTCTGACAGCACCATCGTAATTTCATATAATTTCTTTTGGGGTAATACTTTTCAGAAAGGTATTATTGAAGACAACAAACACAACAAATCAATTCAATACTGACATATGCAATGGTAACTAAGAACTTATTGTCTGGTTGCTAAGAGCTTTCAGATGTTTCCATAGCCTACTCAAGTTTGGCGGTATACTCGTTTCAACTACTGAGTAATTCTCAGGTTTTCACTGCAAAATAAATAATGTTTTTTTTTAAATGTGAACACTGGTTTCCTTTATACTCAGTATATCATAACTTGAAGTGTTACTCATGACGTATGTGGTATGGTTAAACTCAGAAAAATATGGGGTTTAAAATTTTGATATAAAAATATACCATTCCATTAAAAAATACGATGACGTCATATATTGAAAGGTAGTGGTGATTTTTTTTTAAAGGTGGAAAACTGAAATACAAAATCGACCTAACTCCGAAAATGTTTAACTCGTGAGATAATCGAGCGTTTCCACACTTTATGAACGCACTGTAGAACCGTTTCCCAAGATCGCCGAACACCATTACCGAATTTGGAGGAAGAGCGAGACAAATTCCAGCATCTGGCGAAACAAGCAGTTCGGAAACATCGTATGAAATATTCGCAGGAACAAGGTAAATCCTTTCTAATACCTCTGCACTTCCTTTGCAATAAAGCTTAGGCTAACCACCGTGATATACAAACTTTGCATCAGAGTATGGAATAGCGGCGCTCCGTTCGCATTTGAAACTTTGATGTCGGTTAATGCATCATCAAAGATCCGAGCATACCAATCTGTCGAATGAATTGGGACAAACCGAGCCGATATCTGGCCATGTGCTCTTTCATCTCGATTGAAAGAGATCTTTGCCAGAGTACATTTTCAAACGGGATTTCCACAGAACGGAAAAATTACTCGATCAAAAGTAAATGAATTTCAAGGAATTAGGAGAGGACATATAGTGAGCGGAATTTATTTTATCGTTAAACTTACACTTCTTGTCGAATCGTCAATTTCACCTATTTGCTCTAAAACAAAATTGTTAATTAACGTCCCAAGTAGCATTTTAAGTAGACGGAACGTAGCAGCCACGATTCTGGAACACTTTGAAGTGTTTGACCACAACCACTGCCACTTAATAATATACACGGTTCTATCACGCGGAGACTACCAAAATGGGGAACACTTTTTTGGTGGCCGCAACGTTCCGATCTACGTTCCTGGATCTCAGATAGCCACATTCCAACCACGTTGTGGTCACCTGGCAAAAACGTGGATATGTAGTGGCCGACACTAGACACGTTAAACAACTGATTGCGTTTGTGTAAATATTGTAGCTCGATCTCTCTTCAGCAACATATTTTTGTTATAAATGTTCCTCATTCTTCCATTTTGCCGGATTCAGTACTAACACTCGATCAAATATAAAAATATATTACATATAAACAAACAAACGCGTAAGTAAGTATATTGAATTTGGATACTTCTGATCGGGATAAAATTTAAACGATTGAAAGTTTTATGTGAAATATGGATCTTGTAGCTCGATTGTAAGCACGCGCCTTCTGAATACACTTTATTTAAGGAAAACATAATTTTCGAAGTAACTCGCCTCTGAAATTATGTACTTGAATCCCCCAAACATTGTTTTATCAATCTTGGTTAGTTGAAACAAGTTACTACCTTTGATGTAGCGCTGATGACAAATAAATCTTTATTAAATATTTCGGTCATTTCTCTAATAATGGCGACCCAGCATTTTCTGTAAATATGGCGGCTTTTGGAGAATATAACTTGAAAGTGGCAGAAAGTGTAAATACTACTCTAAAGCTCCCGCCATCATAAAGTGCCCAGTGGAACTAAATTATTAACTTTTCCACCACTGGAAAGTGGCACCCACGTCGCAGGCCCATGACTCACCACTTCAAAGTTATTACCTACAAATTAATAGGTCTTATTCCCTTGAAAGGGGCGAACACGTCGGGCTATTATAAACTGCCACTTCAAAGTTATTACCTCGAAATTGGGGGTACACGTCGATTAATTGTTAAAAAAGACATGTAGCAAGTATAGTGGATTTATGCAGCTCCAATCAACAATTATCAAGCATCAAGTAACAATGATCATTTAACAAGTATTGAAGGCATTTATGCAACCAGAATTAACAATAAAAGTATAAATAGTAAGCAGGAGCACAAGTCAGAGATCCGATCTATTTAAATTAACCTTTTTTTACAAAATCAAGAAAAATTGTTTATTGAAAACGCATAACCCATTTTATTTTGAATGAATATCATTCAAAGGTAAAACGAACTTTTTGTAAGCCACAAAAAATAATTTGAGAAAAGTTAGGTTAGTTTTCGTCATCACGCTGACCAATCCACGGTCACTTCAAAATTGGAAAATTGTCTATTGAAATCGCATAACCCATTTCATATTGCATGAATATCATTCACGTTTCACGTAACAGATAAAACGAACGTTTTGTAAGCCGCAATAAAATAATTTGAGAAAAGTTAGGTTAGTTTTCGTCATCGCGCTGACAAAGCCACGGTCACTTCCAAATTGAGGAAAATTGTCTATTGAAATCGCATAACCCATTTCATATTGCATGATATCATTCACGTTTCACGTAACAGATAAACGAACTTTTTGTAAACCAAATAAGAGAAAAGTTAAGTTAGTTTTCGTCATCGCACGGACCAATCCACGGTCACTTCAAAATCAAGGTAAATTGTCCATTGAAAACGGATAACCCATTTCATATTGAATAAATATCATTCATGTTTCAGGTAACAAATTAAACAAACTTTTTGTAAGCCACAATAAATTAATTTGAGAAAACTTAGGTTAGCTTTCGTCATCGCGCGGAATGGTGAATTTTGAAGGTTATTGTAATTTGTAGTGACTTTTCAAGTGCCTGCCACATTGAAGGTTTTATGGAAGTTACCAAAATCACCAAAACTATCATACTCTGTTGAAAAAGTGACTGTGACTTCTAACTGATATTTAAGTGGTACAGAATGGTTACCGCAACGGTTATTTTCCACTTTTAAGTTTGGAAACTTTAAAGTGATTTGCTCAGCGGCCATAATGTTTCAGACACCTCAAATGACACTAATAAGTGGAGTGGCTACCATAGATGGGAATTATGTGACTACAACCATACACATATAAAATTTTAGTTATTCTTACTGTATAGTGGTAGATTTAGTGGTGATTTGGTGATAACCACCGAGTCGAAGGTGCAGTATCAGTTTCCGTCACTATAATGCTGCTTGGGGTTAGGTCAGAATATATCTAGTTTTGGTTTTATCGTGTCTTGTAAAAAATGTACACTCTAAAAGATTGACAACATCGTATTTTTTATACATTGTCGTGGTACTCGTCGGATATCCTCCACCTGCAGAGCTTTTTCTCTTTTCATCTGGAATACTAATATGAAGGTGATTCATCCCATTATAAAGTATGTCATCAGAAATCCTATTCAGTGATAAGCTGGACCTTCCAGATCCTCTGGGTGGATTTGGACGCATCTTGAGGTAGATTGAGCTATGGCTCTCATGAAGTCTAGCTAATATATTGCATTGTTCTTTTTATACATAACCTAGGCGTTGTTTATCGAAGCATCAAGGAGCCAAGTAGAAAACGAGACGCGTTTTTCCCGCCATTCATTCAGATTTTGAATCCGAAAATGGACTGAATTGTATCCAATCATTGAATGTTTTTTTTATGGCATATCCTCAAGTAATCGTATTACTGGTGTAATATCCTGAATGCATGACAATGTCTCAGATACGAACTGTACTCGAGTTTTCCAAGTTCAAAGTATGATTATGAAATCCTGTAGGTGAAACCACATCGCCTAGCAGATGTTACGTATGTCAATTTCTTTTTTGAAAGTTCGCAAAAAACACTTTCGATACTTCAACAAATTTAAACATTATAAAATCCAATATATCGCAAAAATGTCGTTTCAAGTTTTTATCGAAACTCCCCTGATGTAAGATACCCGAATAAAAAAGGACCATCAATTTTCATAAAATATTTTCACCTCGATTTTCACTGAAGTTAACAAATCTTGAATTATCTATAATGCAAATCTTCCATCAAACCTAATGCAACAACATGTTTATCCCTTATTGTTCTGTGTACCTCCAATCCTTATTGTTATTTCCCAAAATGAATATACTACTTGTCTAAAGGTCTGCGACGATATCGACAACACTGCCTGGTGTATGTTGTCAATGTTTTGAGGGGGTATTTTTCTTCAGGAAACTCCAAAGGTAAATACCCGAAGGCAATCAACCTGGTCATCTATTAATTCCTTCCAAGTTTATGTCCCCTCACTTTTAGGTTAGGTACTATAAGTAGTACAGATAATTCTCCCAGTTCTTCATCATTTCAGAATACTATAAGCTGTACTCTTCGATACATCATTTCTTTCAGTACTTATAAAGGATCTCAATAAAAGTTTATTAGACTTCAAGATCCCTCTTCATCAGTAACCCATTTTCCGAGTGTTTGCTGTATTTGAATCCAATGTATCATTTTCTTGAATATAAGTCGATTTTAGGGAAACCGTTTTGAAATGCACCTGCATGTCTTTGGTTGAAAATTGTCCCCCGAAATGATTACTAATTCTGGTATCTCTTTATGATATGTTGCCTTCTTTTTGAAACTGACACACTTCAGAAGTGTGTTTGACAGAGTAAATGAGTAATTTTTGAACTAATTTGTACTTTCGTGGTTCTAAGTGTCAAGTGATACTATCCAAACATTGTACATCGAATCTAAGATGCCTAAAAACGCTGGTGTATTCACTGATTCGATTTTTTTAGAATTTTTGGGGGACAACAAATGAAAAACGTTAAATTCTGCTTAGAACTTCATTAGTAGATGGCGCGGTTAAGGAATGTTTGTTGTTTGGGTCACGCAAAATGTCAAACTTCAAACCTTTGAAATTTTCTTTTTCTGTCAACATTACTTCATGCAAAAAATTGTGAATTGATCGTTTACAAAGATTATAGTCTACGAACAAGATCCCGCTCAGAACAGTTGACGCGAAAATGAGGTGAAATCCTCGAAACTTACTACAATGTTTACATCTGTCTGTGTAAAATCAGATTTTTCTTGAGGTCTACCTGGCGATTTTTTCTCAAATGGCCTTTTTGGGATCATGGAAACTTCCACGAAGGAATGAGAAAAGGTAGGAGAGTGGACTCATGTCTCTACATGATGAATTAACTTGAAAGTTGAGGGGATTGGAAAATGTCCCCGATGACATTGTTCCATTAAACTTTCCGATACAAACTATTACCAAGCCATTCACTGTCCATCTCTGCCGGAGCATTACCACTCTAACAACCTTCTGATATGAACAAAATCAGAGAGTTCATTGTAGATATCATAAAATCTGTTGATGAAGTTGAGAAATCAATTAATCCTGGTGTGCGACAGTCTAGGCTGCTTCCAGCTCTCTTAGAATGACTTCTCCGGAAAAGGTGAGCCCTACTAACAAAGGTGAGGGGTGGAAACAATAATATAAATGCTTCTTTTTAATTTTCAGTAACACCCCGCATGAGATAAACGGAGGAAGGCGACCTAAACCAAGCAGTTATTCGGAAGAACAAGGCCCACTCCCAAGATCGATAAGGCTAATTACTAAGATTAGGATAATTATCACTTTTCAATAAACACATGAATTTCACAAGTAAGCGTGGACTTTCCATTCTATGAAGATATCTTGATTTTGGCTAGTGAATTCCGAACAGTCACAGAGGGTCCCGTGGCTCTTTGGAGAAAAATATCCACTATTTTTAGAATTTTCCAATACTTTTAGTCAGAAGATTGTCATCTCATGGGAAATTTTTTATACAAAATCTATATAATATAAAAAATAAATATAAAAGTAATAATACAATTATTTGACTTGCTAGTTACTAGATACATCACAATCACAAGTTGAAAACAATTATTACAATGGGCAAAGGCAGTTCAGAGAAGATTCAAATTAATTTATACATATAAGACTCATTTTACTAGTAGTGGAGTAATATTAGATTTTAGCTTCAGAAAGTTAGGGGGCTATGGGAACTTTTTACTGTACATTAGTGATGATGTAAAGAACAACATATAAAAAGTTACCAACCGTAAAGTGTGTGCTCAATTTATTATTTTACAAATAAGTTTCAAAATTACATTGTTTATTGAATATCTTGAAAAATATACAATTGAAAAAACTGATACTGCCATTCGAAAGAATGGAAGATATTATATCAAAAAGGAAAATATTTTTTTTTATGAAAACAAAGCTTCAGATTTTTTTTTTAACGTACGTGAGGTAGCGACACTGAAGTGCATCTCTTGAGAAGCACATAGCCCCGAGCGCGCTTCACTCAATTTGTTAAAACTTTTGATCTAATTGATAAAATTAAGCTAACAATAATGTAAATGAAAGAAGGAAAAAGTAGCTAATGAGATGTCTTGTTTTCAAATTAAAAAAATTAATAGGAATAGTACATATATGAAGTTACGTCAAAGTAGAATTTTCTGTAAAATCAATTTAAGATCTGCCATTCTTTACATTTTATATCGGCAAACTATAAGTCGTTTGATAGAGCTTCATTAGCTCCACAACTTTGACCCGAAAACATTTTCTCCGAAATGTACACAAATAAAAAATTGGTAGCTGTAAATTATCACTCACGTCATCGTTTCTTCAATGTCATATTCTGGTTCAGCGACCTCAAAAACCCCTATAGTATCAATTTGGGTAAAATTTGCCTAACAACATTGTTTTTCATTCTTTAAACAATTAATAAACAAGCAGCGCACGAATATAAGTTTATAACTTTTTTCTGCAAGCAATTTCTAAGTAATATCACAAGGTTTTAGGAAAATCCATGGACTCCTCCAGGATTCCAAAATAATGCATGATTTTTAGCTATTTTTACTCCGCTATATGAAGGTAATTTGAGTTCTTGCGATAAGATAGTCGTGTTGTCTGCCGAAATAGTGAACACCTCTTAATTTGTCCAAAAGCTGAGAGGTTCTTTCACTCAGATAGGATTCGAACCAATTAAAGCTTCGTCTTCTGAAGCTGTAGAGATGAAGCTTACGTAACAGTCAAAAGCTTTAGATATGTCGTAAAACACTTCCTTCAGACTAGAATATAGATTTTTCAGAAAGCGAAAGAGATTGCATCTCCCGTACTTTTATTGTTTTGAAAGCGAAATTAAGTAATTGTATGTAATTTACAGCACTTCATAAAATCATTATCCGCTCCATCATAAGATTTTTATCATGAGCAAACAGGGACAGAAATACATAAGTACCAACTCGGTGGAGCCGTATCAATAGAAAATTAACCATACAAAATAAATTGGTACGGTTATAATTAGAATTATTTCGGAACACCTCTCGAAAATTCTATATAACACTGACATAAGTACATGGAATAGTTTGTTCTAAAATATGTTACATCGATCGATCAACCTCAAAATATTTGACAACGAATTGACATAACCTTAAAGGCGACAAAAGCACAATCACAGAACGGATCAGAGACACAAATCACAAAAACACCCTGTGTGGTCTGTAATTGCAGTTTACTGAATTATGACAAGAAACGACGTCGGCGCCATCTGAAACTCTAGATAACTCCCTTTATCAAGTGGGCTGGTGTCCCCCAGTTTGTCCCAATATTTTACAGGTATAAGTGAATACACCATGGTTTTTAGACATCTTAATCGAATCAGATCATTTACCCTGCCCAAAACTACTCATATTGGAACAATTTTTCAGGTATAATGTGGACGAGAAAAGTAAACTTCACTTGAGATATTCTTCAACCTTTTATACTTTTCGAGGTCTGGGAAAAACCTGGAAAAGTCTGAGAATTCTGAACGGTGGGTTCGTTGAGAATTACTACATAGCATGCACTACTTAGGAAAGGTTGTCATCTTATTTTTGTTGAAGATGACCAATGTTTAGTCAGATATAGTCGAGGATATACTCAACATTCGAATTGAGAACTATCCAATATTGAACCGATTCGTACAATGTGTGGAAATATTCCATGTGAATATTCGAATTTGTATGTGATTCCATGATAATAATGTTCAGTACATCAACGACAAAAGAAATATATATTCCTGAAAACAAGACAGCAACAAAGTTATTTATTACGTTCATGATTCTAGTGAATAATCGGGGACATTACGAAGGGATCAATTCAACAATAAATCTCAATTACAAACGTATTAAGGCCAATGAAACGGAATCCATTACAAAATGTACTATGCAAACATGCATTTTTCTTCAGTAATATATTTTGTCTGTGAAATAAGTGCTAACCACCGCAACGAATACTAAGGTTGAAATAGAAATATGCAATACGTAATAGTGAACTATTTGGATGTTCAAGATATCGACTGACTTGTTCAGAGATTTAGGAATGACGTTTGGCAAAAAGCCCACTTTTGGAAATCGTATACCTACAGCAAATTATTAACGTATAAATCGTTAGGGTTCTTCATAAGCGTTTCAAGTGGTTTTAGAGGGAATGGGAGGACACTTGAACTTTTTCTGAATTGTTGCGGCCGACACTTTTTTCACTAAATGCTTTTCACTAAATTAGGTTTACAAAACCACGACACTTGTTTCGCTATACAATTGCCATTTGTAAGACATTTTAACCCCCCACGGGTCGATTTTGTTTCCTTTTCAGCTACAGCTACAGTATCATCATATTTACGTTACTCCAAGGAATTGTATTGATGTGATGACATATAGAACAAACTTGTTCAATTTTCTGAAATAAAATTCAGAAACTATTTACTTGTATGAGCCCTGAAAATAATGCTCTCCCTATTTCGAGGTGATTTCCATTGGTAGAGTCAAATCAAGCTTTTATCATTAATAATTATTGTAATTTGTAATTTCACAACGCATTTTCCCTTATGACTTACTCGTACTTATGTGGTGTTTATCGATTTCCACTAGAATTTTCGTTAGTATTTTCAACAACTCATCGATTGGTATCATTTGTTCTGCCCAAGTTTCTCTCTGGCGAAGATTCAGTGAAGCGAAATATTTTATGAAATTTCACTCGATGTTCACTCGAATACAAAATAGCGTTTGTGTGTATCACTTGATTTATACGTCGAATTTCAATCTTGGAAGGAGGTGAGTCCAATTCCGAATACCAAGAAAGATGAATCGATTCGGTGGCGTCTAGAATGGGTTCCAATCACAAAATATGTCACTCCGGGACTATGGAGGAAGTAACTTGATGTATGCAATCACTTCACCTGTTCACTTTGAAAATTACTGCTTTTTATCAGAGGGGACATTATCTGTTGATTCTGCATTTTCGTTCTGTTGTGAACCCAATGTAGGTCAAAAATGTTACTATATATAATCCACCTATTTTACATTTAAATAAATACTTTCCTGTAGAGGAAATTCAGAATGACTGCTACAAGATGGCGGACAAGTATTGATGTGATAATAAATCGATATCTAAGTGTAATTGGTGTCGCCAATTAAGAAATGTCGTGTTTGAAGTATTAAAACGGCAACGTCAAAATCAATTCTGTAGTTTTTGACTGAAATGAATTAATATCTAAACGTTTTTTGAATCGCAGAACGGTACTCAAAAATTCATTATTTCGATGCCAATAATTTATTTATTTATTGAATATACATCCAGCAGGCCGAAGCCCAATTATAGGAGTACATAATATAGATTACAACATGTGGTTGAAAAAGTTACAAGTAATGATATATTCACTTATATAGGTTTGTAGTATTTAGAGTATAATATCTGGTTGAAAGGATTATAAATAATAATGATACGTTCATAGGTCAACCCGAATAATGGCACGTTCATAGGTTATTACAATTTCTGTACATTGAGTTTATATGGCGGATGAGTTTTATCGATCATGGTTTGAATCAAGTCAAAATTAATATTGGGTTGTTTCTGAGGTCGCGAATAAAACATCGTAGCCAATACATGACAATACTCCTGCTGTCAGTTGATTTACATGGTAGTTAATAAATATTTATGTTCAATAATAACAATATGCTCTCATTTCGAATACATCAAAAATTCAAAAGGGTATTTTTAATAATACTCATTTCAAGTATAACAATTTGAAAATATATAAAAATATAAAAAATTAGAAACGGAGAATAAACGTACGGGATACCGTAAATTACTTCGAATTTATATATATATATATATATATATATATATATATATATATATATATATATATATATATTTATATAGGGAAATGATTTTTATTTGGGAAGCAGTCAGGTATGTTAGATTCAATGAATATTCTTCGTTTTTTCAGTCGAGCTTTCGATAATGTTTATCATCTTTGTCAAGACTTCTCTACAATAGTGTGATTAATATCAGAATAATGTTATTAACAATTATACTTACTAACATGAAAATATTAAAAATTAGTTACAAAGAGTGGCATTAGAAGTTTCTTTCATGAAAAAAAAATTGTTAGACAGTGTCAATTGACTTTTAACAAAATGTCAAATATAAATAATAAACATTTCCATCTGTATATATGTTTTGACATTTTGTTGAAAGTTAATTGACTCTAACAATTTTTCCTTCATGAAAGAAAATTGTAATGCCACTCTTTGTAACTAATTTTCAATATTTTCATGTTAGTAAGTATAATTGTTAATAATATAATTCTGATATTATTCACACATATTGTAGAGAAGTCTTGATAAAGATGATAAACATTATCGAAAGCTCGACTGAAAAAACGAAGAATATTCATTGAATCTAATATACCTGACTGCTTCCCAAATAAATCATTTCCCTTGATAATTCACAGTCAATAAATATTCATACTATATATATATATATATATATATATATATATATATATATATGTATATATATATATTTATATATATATGTATATAATTTTCCCGATTTCACTTTGTTTCAATTGGGTCTTTTGGTATTCAATTTTAATACCTCATAAAATGGCTTAAGGGACATAGTGAAACGTTTTTAATATATCTATGAGATATTAAAATCGTCTATATCGTACAATCTGAAAAATATAATTTAAATATATATAGGTAGTATAATAGAATATTTCATTAGGTTGATCATCATCTCCGAAATGGAGACATTTATTGATTCAAACTAAACATATATCGCGGCATGTTTTCATATCTTTCCACCAGATAACGATTTTCACTGCCATCCTGTATTTTTTTATTTTGACATGTATAATCCGTGGTTTTGGGAGACCTCCAGGTAAGAACCGATTCTGACTAGAATTATACACCAAATCACAAAACACGTAGATTATCTTGAATCCTTCAATTTGAACCAGAAATTCAAAAATGTTGTGTTATAAACTTCCAGTTTACGAATTAAATATATTAAAAAATTGTATAAATGTATTGTCACGCGAAGCATTCACACATCCCAGAGTCAGTTGTGAAATATGTGTTGCAAACTATAATGATCGTTCTGCATCGGTCAGCCCGAATATAATTCAATTATTATTCTCGTATTTGCTGCAAGCATCTAAAAAGTAAGCTTGTGGCACTCAGCATATTCATCAGATGTATTCCATTTGCGTCGATGTACTTCCCAATGAAGCAGTTATTTCCCAATGTATATCCGACCCAACATTCACCTATAGTATAGGTTATCAGCAATGAGCAGTTTTGGCGAAAACCCATGCTCCTTTTTCAATTGTTAGGGTGGAAACGAAATACCAATGCGGAAAACGACACTAGGCAATCAGTGAAAAAGTATATGACTTCATTATCCCATATAACAATCGTGTTGACTGTTTTGTGGAAAAATCCAAACTTTATTTCAGAAGAAACCATTGGTAATGGTCGCAAACGGTTCCAGTAGTGCATATAATTGAAAGAATCTGTTGGCAATTTCCTGTTGTTTTCTAGAGATGTCTCGTGTTAGCTAGTGGAAATAACTGCAAACCCTCCCTAATAAAGGCCGACTTTCCAGAACGAAATTTGCAAACAATGGGACGAGAGAGAATGCACACGTAGGCAGGCGTTCAAGCGTGTATAAAAGTCTTGTTCGTTATATCAATGCATTGGAAAAGTCGACAATGGATCGGTGCCATGAATCATTGTTTCAGACCGAACATATTTTTTGTCAACTCTTACGTATAATATCGCGTTGCTAAACTGATCAACTGGGTACTAGGATACCAGTTGTCTTCTTTCTTTTTCTACTTTTTTTTTTTTCGAATGAAAAGAGGACAAGTACGAGTGTTACTTGCGCCCCGAGGGTTCCCCAATAAAAAAATCAGCTGTGGGACACCCCAGAACTTGGCCGGCACGGGCCTGGGGAGAATGGAGTTATTTTGAAATGAAACACTGATAAAACATTTTACAGACAGATAGATTACAGACAGATAGACAGACACACACAGACAGACATACTTCACTCTGGAAATAGTCTCAATAATCTCGGAGGCACTCGAAACGGATATTTCCGTCTATCTCGATTTTATTTTCGCACGATTACATTACTTGACCATTAGGTCGATCAAGTAAAATTTAATTCAAATTTACCTCATTTCGATCTCCGAATAAGTTGGCGGTGGTAAAGTTATCGTTATATTGAAGAAATAAAAAGCAAAAATTAACCATAGATCTGTAAGCCTCCATGAATTATTATATATCCGATTGTGTGAAAAAATCATACACTACAGTTGTTGAAATAATCATTCACGTTGATAAGGGAAACATTCTTAATTGAATATTAAATAGAAATATTTTGTTTTCTGTCAATTGAAAAATTCACGATAAAAATGTAGTAATTTATGTGAATGTCGTAACAGAAAAACTACTTTCCCGGCTAAAGCCACGCTGGACATTGAAGTACATCTTATAGATTTTCTGAAAGGACCCTAACCCAATAGAAAAAATTTGCATTTTTGTCCAGATAGCTATTTGATTTTCTATTCCAGTCTTAATTAGGGACACAAAGGAGGCAAAGAAGAATGTTTTTCAAAAGAGAGTAAGTACTCTCAAGTCAGAGATCTGATCTAATTAAATTATCTATTGAAAACGAAACCCTTATTTTGAATAAATATCATTCACGTTTCACGTAACAGGTAAAAAACTTTTTGTAAGCCACAATAAAATATTGAGAAAAGTTAGGTTAGTTTTCGTCATCGCGCGGACCAATCCACGGTCACTTCAAAATCAAGAAAAATTGTCAATTGAAACAGCATAAACCATTTCATTTTGAATAAATATCATTCACCTTTCACGTAACAGGTAAAACGAACTTTTTGTAAGACAAAATAAAATAGTTTGAGAAAAGTTAGGTTAGTTTTCATCATCGCGCGGACCAATCCACGGTCACTTGATGGTGAATTTTAAAGGTTATTGTAACTTTGTAGTGACTTTTATTAAATGCGAACTGTGGCAATCACTTATGAAGATAGCAAGAACGTGGCAACCATCACTACATATCACAAGTAAGTGCCTGCCACATTGAAGGTTTGATGGAAGTTACTAAAACGTCACCAAAACTATCGTACTCTATTGAAAGTGATTGTGACTCCTAAGTGATATTTAATTGGTACCGGATGGTTACGACAACGGTTATTTTCCACTTTCAAGTTTGAAAACCTTTAAGGGTGATTCCGCTCAATGGCCATACTCTTTTAGGCACCTCAATTGACACTAACAAGTTATGGAACTGTGGAATGGTTACCATAGATGGGAATTACCCGACTACAAACATGGAAATATAAAATTTAAGTTATTCTTACTGTATCTTACTGTATAGTGGTAGATTTGCTGGTGATTACGTAATAACCACTGAGTCGAAGTTGCAGTAATAGTTTCCGTCACTATGGTGCTGCTTGGGTTGATTTTGAATCACCAGAATACCTACTTTCTCACAGCGAAAGAAGCAAAAAAGAGAAATATACCCGTTTCCTCGATCATCTTCGAAAAAGAGTGTTTTCAAAAGTTTTTCTCTTCTGGAGCCTATATTCACTAATCATTGTTGACTGAATATGTTTTCCAAATATACATCAAGGAAACCTATATCCTACATATTCCTGATGATACATACTACAAAATTAACTATGCAATTATGCCCAATCATTTCATTTTTATTAGGTCTTTATACTCACTACTGATTCAGAAAAATATTTATAACAAATAAACCAAAGAGATTATCGGTTTTAAGCACAATCATATTGTTGCTGGTAACATGGAACAAGATTTTTGCCACTAATAGGATCTAGTAGAGTACAAACAATTTTTAAAAACGTTTCAATCAAATAGAATATAACAAACTGACTGGGAAAAAAATAGAGGTAGGGATATTTCTTGCTATATCTTGTGTTCATTGATATAGCGCCTGCATCAGGGAATACGCTACTACGCTGCAGCTTGAGCTGTTTCGATAGGGTGGAAAATGTTCACATAGCCATCCTACCAGTCCTACACAAACTTATAAGAAATAATTATTGAATCTGTATCTTTGAATTCCGAAATAATATCACGTTGATTGAGACATTATTCTGAGAAAAAACAGCTTGTTCAGACACGGATCAGCTCGTGACATCATCAGGTTTCTCTTATTTCATTTTTAGGAACAAAATTCGAAAGAAACTAAAAGCAAAAATTGGGCTCAACCGGGATTTGAACCCGGGACCTCTCGCACCCAAAGCGAGAATCATACCCCTAGACCATTGAGCCTCCATGTATGATTATATATCCGATTGTGTGAAAAAATCTATACAAATTGAAGAGGAGACACTTCAGTTCATGAAACAATCAATCATTCATCTTATATCAGATAAGCTAATCCGTTGCCGAAATAAAAAATCGATCGAGATAATGAAGTAGCTGTGTTTTTTTCGAGGTTTTTTTTATATACCACAGGGTAACAATGGTAGATCATGCAATATATGAATTCTGGTACACAGAAGAGCCATACAATCTGCCTGAGAATATTCCATTGTAACTTTTGGTAGTTTATGGTTTCCATGTAATTTTTTGAAGAATGAATATATTTTAAGATATATAATAAGTCAAATATGGGTTACTTACATTCAAAGATATTTTGTGGGGTGTTGATGTTATTGAAGTAATGCCTTATAATATGGGCAGGTATTGAATAACTTTGGCCGTTAATTCTCAGTTTCTCAACATTTCTCACATGTTAACCTATGAATATTATGAATTGCATTCAATTATCGACAATTTTTCACTGTTGATAGAAATGATCAAAACATGGCTTATTATGTAACTGTGGAATAATTGACGGGTCCCGAAATGTTGCGTTCGCACAGCGAATATACTGAAATACAATATTTGTCGTTAGCGAACTACCTAAGGAGATCAACAAACACTATTCAGTATGTCTCTTGTTCACTACAGTGCACATTTTTCATGATTTACCATGGAGCATTTCTAGAAAGATCAATTTTCTCTTCGATGTCAGCATAAAATATTTTGTATCCGTATGGCAAAATGGTTATTTTCAACAAAATTACTAAACATTGTTTCCTAATTGATTTTTTTGCTGAACTCATTATTACAAATGACTGGACGGATGAAATGCATTCATTTGTTGTTATACGTAGTATTTTATCATGTCTATGGTATCCATAATAATAGTTACAAGTATACATAAATGTGCTGGGTAATTTTTGTCATCAATTTCATAAATAGAAATAACGCATTGCCTCAAATACAAGATAATGTAACGCATACTTCAGGAGATTATGTTTTAACAGCCGGAATGCAGATAATTTGAAGTAATCGGTATTCAGTTTCATATCGTTGATGGCTTTTAAATGGTTGGAATGTGCTTCTGGGAGAATTGGAGATTCATTCACATTATTGTATGGGGCCAGGTTGGTTTGAGAATTGAGAATGAAAATAGGGAGCAATTTTTCAGACTACAATTGCACTTCACGGATAAAGCCATACTAGCAATACGTTTTAAATTGAAAATATCTGCCAATTTGGCGAAGATAAATTCAACATAATATTTAGGTCAGATTTAACAATATGCGAAATAAAATGGAAATAATTGAAAAGTTGAAATTGGGGATTTTAAGTAATCGGTCTAGAGTATAAATAAGTAAATTTGTCTCTAGTGGTCATTTCTAATAACGAAGAAGACAGAAGTTTCCTGAGTATTTTATATTAATCTACTACATGTAACTGTACTATTATTTATAGGGTTATGCAAATAATAATATAAAATGTCCCTTTCAAAATTGCCATTCTGAATATACAGTATAGAGGAAGATGAATTATAGATGAAAGTTATTCCTAGTCGTAATAGTAGTTACGATAGAAACTTTTTTGTGATAATTTTGATTTTTAATCGTTTTGAACAAATATTTGATTTGCTGTGGAAAAATCATTCGAATTCCGTGTCTTTTATCTTATCAAATTTTTCTGTGAAATACTCCAAAAACTAGTCTGCTACGTGATTCCTTGTACCCTACAAAACTATAAACGACAGTTATGTCTGCATCACACCCATCAATTCAGTCGTAATTCCATCTAACTCATTCGACGGAAAGTGGAATTCTACGGTATACGGAAACACACTGCTAAAAGGTGAATATGTCTCATCAATTCTGTGGGAGATACTTATTGGAATGTGGTTGGTTTGGGAAAATTATTGATTTTTCCTCGGATTTTTCATTCATTGGCGGAAACAATGCAAGCCAACAAATATGCTTAGGAAAATATCTGAAAAATGCAAATTTGATTTATTTATCGATTTCTGTTGTCCCTGATATGAACGTATATGTACGGGTGTGAAGTTATCCACAACCACAAAATACACTGAGAAAAATGTAACTCGGATCTGTTTCTCGTTAAAATGACAATGGAGGGCTTATTTCAGTAAACGATCGAATTCTGTAGGTTGATAAATGTGAGAAATTATATTTAGAATGCGTTGTCCCCGGGGACGGGGGTGTAATCAAGGTGGAAATGTTAAAAAAATTAAATATACATGCAAACGGCACTGTAGAGTATTATAGTTTGCAGAATCAAATATAGGAGGTCGAAATACATAGCACCTGATATATGAAATCATTTGTCGCCCCGTCGGAGGGTGAGTTTTAGGGGTGAGAATTTAACAGAAAATCAATATTTAGTTTAAACGACGCTGTAGAGTTTACTGGTATGCAAAATCAAATTCAGGAGGTCGCAGGAGGTCGAAATACATACCATCTGATATATGAAATCATTTGTCGCCCCGTCGGAGGGTGAGTTTTAGGGGTGGAAATGTTGAAAAAAAATCAATATTCAGTTTAAACGACGGTGCAGGGTTTCTAGTATGCAAAATCAAATTCAGGAGGTCGAAATAATTCCACCTGATATATGGAAATCATTTGTCGCCCGTCGAGTAGTTTTGGAGGTGAGAATATTGAAAAAAAATAATATTCAGTTTAAACGACGTGTGGGTTTTCTGGTATCAAAATCATTCAGAGGTCGAAATACATTCCACCTGATATATGAAATCATTTGTCGCCGTCGGAGGGTAGTTTTGGGGTGAGAATATTGAAAAAAACATATTCAGTTTAAACGACCTCGGATCGGGCGACAAAGATTCATATTCGTAGTATCAACCACCTATAATTTGATCGCCTAGGTCTTTAAATATTGATTTTTTTAAATTTACCCAGGACGACCGGATTTCTGATACAGTGGAGTATTTCGACCTCCTGAATTTGATTTTGCACTAAAAAACTCACACTCCTTTAAACTGAATATTGATTTTTCAAATTTCACCCCAAAACTCACCCTCCGACGGGGACAAATGATTTCAATATCAGGTGGTATGTAATTTCGACCTCCTGAATTTGATTTCTACTAGAAAACTCTCACTCGTTTAAACTGAATTTGATTTTTCAAATTCTCACCCCTAAAACTCACCTCCGACGGGCGACAAATGATTTCTATATCAGGTGAATTATTTCGACCTCCTGAATTTGATTTTGATCTAGAAAACTCTACACCGTCGTTTAAACTGAATATTGATTTTTTCAAATTCCACCCCAAACTACTCGACGGGCGACAAATGATTTCATATATCGGTGAATGTATTTGACCTCCTAATTTGATTTTGATCAAAACTCTACGTCGTTTAAACTGAAATTGATTTTTTCAAATTTCCCCAAAACTCACTGACGGAAAATATTTCATATAGGGATGTATTTCGACCTCCTGAATTTGATTTGCAACAGAAAACTCTACGCTCGTTTAAACTGAAATATTGATTTTTTCAAATTCTCACCCCAAAACTCCTCCGACGGGGCGACAAATGATTTCATATATCAGGTGGTATGTATTTCGACCTCCTGAATTTGATTTTGCATACCAGAAAACTCTACAGCGTCGTTTAAACTAAATATTGATTTTTTTTAATATTCTCACCCCAAAACTCACCTCCGACGGGGCGACAAATGATTTCATATATCAGTGCTATGTATTTTGACCTCCTGAATTTGATTTTGCATACCAGAAAACTCTACAGCGTCGTTTAAACTAAATATTGATTTTTTTTAATATTCTCACCCCCAAAACTCACCCTCCGACGGGCGACAAATGATTTCATATATCGGTGGTATGTATTTCGACCTCCTGTATTTGATTTTGCATACTAGAAAACTCTACACCGTCGTTTAAACTGAATATTGATTTTTTTCAATATTCTCACCCCCAAAACTCACCCTCCGACGGGGCGACAAATGATTTCATATATCAGGTGGTATGTATTTCGACCTCCTGAATTTGATTTTGCATACTAGAAAACTCTACAGCGTCGTTTAAACTGAATATTGATTTTTTTCAATATTCTCACCCCAAACTCACCTCGACGGGGCGACAAATGATTTCATATATCAGGTGATGTATTTCGACCTCCTGAATTGATTTTGCATACTAGAAATCTCTACACGTCGTTTGAACTGAATATTGATTTTTTCCAATATTCTCACCCCCAAAACTCACCCTCCGACGAGGCGACAAATGATTTCATATATCAGGTGGTATGTATTTCGACCTCCTGAATTTGATTTTGCATACTAGAAAACTCTACACGTCGTTTAAACTGAATATTGTTTTTTTCAATATTCTCACCCCCAAAACTCACCCTCCGACGGGGCGACAAATGATTTCATATATCAGGTGGTTGTATTTCGACCTCCTGAATTCGATTTGCATACCAGAAAACTCTACACGTCGTTTAAACTGAATATTGATTTTTTCAATATTCTCACCAAACTCACCTCGACGGCGACAAATGATTTCATATATCAGTGGTATGTATTTCGACCTCCTGAATTTGATTTTGCATACCAGAAACTCTACACGTCGTTTAAACTAAATATTGATTTTTTTAAATTCACCCCAAACTTACCCTCGACGGGCGACAAATGATTTCATATATCAGGTGTATGTATTTCGACCTCTAAATTTGATTTGCATCCAGAACTCTACAGCTGTTTAATTTTTTTTAATTTCACTCCAAACTCCCCTCCGACGGGCGAAAATTCATAAATCAGGTGGATGTATTTCGACTCCTGAATTTGATTTTCACACTAAAACTCTACAGTCGTTTAAATGTATATTTAATTTAAACTCATCGACGGCGACAAATATCATATCAGAATGTTCGCTCTGAATTTAATTATACGAAAACTCTACCGTCGTTTAAACGAAATGATTTTTTCAACATTTCACCCAACTAGGCGTTTCAATCAGATGGAGTTTCGACCCGAATTCATTTTGCATACCAGAAAACTCTGTCGTTTAAACTAAATATTGATTTTTTCAATTTCACCCAACTTACTCCGACGGGACAAATGATTTCATATCGGTGGTATGTATTTCAACCTCCTGAATTTGATTTTCAGAACTCTACGCGTCGTTTAAACTAAATATTGATTTTTTAAATTCTCACCTAAAACTCACTCGACGGGCGACAAATGATTTCATATATCGGTGGTATGATTTCGACCTCCGAATTTGATTTTGCATACAGAAAACTCTAACCGTCGTTTAAACGAATATGATTTTCCAATATTCTCCCCAAAACTCACCCGACGGGGCGACAAATGAGTTCATATATCAGGGTGCTATGTATTTTGATCTCGGAATTTGATTCTGCATACTAGAAAACTCTACACTGCTGTTTAATTTGAATTTTGATTTTTACAACATTTCCACCCCCAAAACTCACCCTCCGACGGGGCGACAAATGATTTCATATTTCAGGTGCTATGTATCTCAATCTCCTGTATTTGATTCTGCAAACTAAAATACTCTACAGTGCCGTTTGCATGTATATTTAATTTTTTTAATATTTCCACCCCGATTACACCCCCGTCACCGGGGACAACGCATTCTAAATATAATTTCTTACATTTATCAACCTACAGAATTCGATCGTTTACTGAAATAAGCCCTCCATTGTCATTTTAACGAGAAACAGATCCGAGGTACATTTTTCTCAGTGTATTTTGTGGTTGTGGATAACTTCACACCCGTCGTATATGTGATTACCAATAATACATTTTTACTTTATAATTTATCTTAAAAGAGATTTTGCTGGTGAACTTTCGCTAAAATATTACCTTATATATAACTATAACCCCTTTGGGGATATAAGGGTATATTGAAGTCAATAATACGTTATTTTCACTTTGCATTTTGCGCATGGAGTCATGGATTTTGGAAAAGATTTGTTGATCTTGACCTAATGGCTTTTACAACCTCAATGACTTGGGAGTTTGGAAAACTTCGAAGTAAATTAACTTATCAGAAATAAGCAAATTTGGATATCTAATGACATTTTGTCTCTCTGCTTTATATAATTTTCCTATAAAGTTAGTTGGGTGAGAACATACTCATGGAAGTACTAAAGATGATACATAGAATTTCCTTTGTTCTTTATTTATCAATTTTATTTCTCAGTGGAGCCTACTTGTTTTGAACACGGAAAAATCACAGAAAAATTCATATCGCAATTACAATAACGAATTGAAGTATCTCTAGGATTTTGATCTGCCAGTTTCTGAACCTCATATCTACCATCCATTAGAACAATTTTACCTATTTATGAGTTCATCCTATTTTATAGAATAATTTCCTGATTAATATCCGTTTTTTGGCAGAAGTTCAAACCTTCAAATGGAATTCGATATTATTTTTCATGAATTATTTGATAGAATCGTTAGGCAGGATTTCGAGTCATCCAACATTTTATACATGGGTTCATTATCAAATCTCATTTTCTCCGGTTGATGGAAATAATATTTTTCGATTTTTTGCTATATAGTTTTAGGGACTGGCATGTCTCATAGTTTATATCTAATGATACATGAATTATTATCTCATTCATTGAAGTTGCGTCAATGCAAGTAGATACTATTTTCCACGTAATCCGATACAAAATGGTCTAGGGGTATGATATAATTTATGTCTTGTATTGTTAAGTATGACCTTCACTAGGGGCCCTAGTATTTTGATTTTGAATTCTCGCTTTGGGTACGAGAGGTGCCGGGTTCAAATCTTGGTTGAACCCTATTTTTGTCTTTCCATCGGCTATGGAAGATATATCAAGCATCTCGCGAGTTTGTGGTTTCAAATACTCATTTAAACAGATTTCACCCTTCTTCATGAATGATGGGAGTCAAACGTCAATTTTTACCAATGAAAATCCATGCAATTCATATGATAGTCTCCAGAAAATAGTTTATTATATTCAAGATTGGGAAGACTAACCCTGATTTATAATGAATCCATTATTAACCATTATTATTATTAAACAATTTCTCTTGATAGAAACGCTGCCAATAATGAATTTTCTGTGATAGTTATGACAAATTAATATTGGTGTCACGCCATTTTCCAAATGGAAATGTCCTTAGTCGAAATTTTGATGTAGTAGATTATTTTTTATTTGCTATAAGAATAAGTATTTATAATCGGCCAATAAATTAAAATTTGATTTCTAGCGGCTAATACAAAGTACTAATTGGACACGTTTTGGTAACTAACAGTGTCCAAATATATAGTTTTATCTTTGACATCTTATTATTATTAAATGATACTCAAAAATATTATAATTTGGATATTACCGAAAAATGTATTCTACGATTCCATTCAAACTATCTGTGACGTTTCGTATATAAATGTTTTGATTTCACAGGTAGTTCTACGGAATCATACAGATTGCAGTTTAATCCGATATTTTTTTCAAAATTACTCCAAACTATCTGGGATCTACGCGTATCAACTGTTCAAGGCGAATTAATTTGAGGCAAACATGTTTATATTAATATCAGTAGTCCCCAATCTCCTTTCGCGTATGTGCTAACCATAATTTTTCTCAGCATATCAATTTTCAACCACACTAAAGTCGATCGTTCCGACCCCTCTAATGCGCCACTGACGTGACTTTCCAGGCAGTTCGTTTTTATGGGGGCAAAAACTGTTCAAAAGCAAAGCTTTATGGTTTCAGATCAATCGATCGAAAATTGGAACCACACGAGGATGAAGAATGTGGATAAAATGAAATTCTTTATTGTTATTGCTTTGTTTTATGGCAATCGATGGAAGTCGGGCCCGCGTATTGGTTCATTAACTTGCGTAGACTTTCAATTAAATTTTGATTGAGACATTATTTTCTCTCTTTGGTGGTATTTGAGTGAGGTTTTGCGGTGGGTTCTTAGTTATCTGGTAATGAGCTGTTTTATGAGTGGTTAACAAACCGAAGTCTAATCAGTACTTATCTCTGTTTTTTATTATTTTTCCCTATTTCTGAATAGAACTCGAAACCTCTGAAAATAATGCGTTTTTGTTGGAATTATGTATCATTGCATCATAATATTTTTTTAAGATGTTCTGAAATGTAATCAACGTGATAAGATATGCAATTTTGCGTTATTTTCTATACAACTAAAATACGGGGTCCAGTGCCTTTGCCATATAATAAACAACTTCGTAAATATTGCAATCAAAATAGTGGCAAAAATGCATTTCGGAGAAACAATAAAAATGAATAGGGGATTTAAAAAGAATGTGGTGAATCAAAGTTATTTCTTCAATTGAGTTCTTTATAAATTTTCGCAAATTTATCCACGTACTCATCTGTGACTGGTTCGGATGTCACAATCTTCTTTTTCGAAAATATACAGTTTACCCTACTCCATCCGAATATGCACCCACACTGTCATTTGAATATTATTTGTACAGCCGAAAGTTTACTTAACAATTGTCGAGTGGCCAAATTAATTGTCGTGCTAATTTAGGTTTGAGTGGTTGGCATGGCTGGCCGATTTCCGACAAAAGTTCACTTATACTCCTAATTTAAAAAAATATCGTAGGTTTTAGATCAATTTTTTTTTCAATAATAATTTGAATACGTTTCCTTTTCCAATAATATAGTATTTCTTATTTCGTTTTCTTCCAAGAATAACCAATTCTTGCGGTAGGTATAAAAATATTTTTATATAAACGTACAAAGTCAATAATAAAATGGAAAACTTGAGTCTTTTTGCAACTGCACTTCTTTTGGGCTCATTACGAAACATATAATATTTTGTTATCATTCAGGTCTACCACAGCTGCAAGTCTTTTTATACACAGAAACCAATTACTGAATAAACAAAAAA
The DNA here is from genome assembly GCA_018342105.1 of Gonioctena quinquepunctata. Classification (NCBI taxonomy): domain Eukaryota; kingdom Metazoa; phylum Arthropoda; class Insecta; order Coleoptera; family Chrysomelidae; genus Gonioctena; species Gonioctena quinquepunctata. Next base: position 567,296 of record JAFIRS010000572.1, on the reverse strand, counting down.
AAGTGTCGTATATGCACGACAAAATATAATCTCAAAATGAGTAAAATTATTTCTTGGTTTTGGATCAAATTTAAAGTTTCAATCAACTGAACTAATTTGCATGAACCAAATATCTTATTCGACAAACTCTATTCATGACTCGTTTTGTCAGAAATGTTGTTCCAACGATGTAATTATTTTGTTCAATCGATTAATCACATCTACAAAATTTGCTGATTGCTTTAACAGAAATATTCATTTAAACAATTATTTATCTCGAATTGATAAATTCAATAAAATGTCAATTCAACAAAATAAGCTGATCTCTTCATTAAAAATATTTGTTGAAATGAGTAATCGTTTTGTTAAGCTACTGAATTAACAAATATGGCAACAGAACATGAGAGCCTACAACAGACATTCACCTGTATGAAGTTAGCGAGACAACTCCGAAAAAGTTGATAACAGATTATTCCATAATTTGCCGCCTTTTGTCGCTAATTAGTTGCGAAGAAAAAAAATTTGTCGCTCTTTTTTTTTTTTGAAAAATCAAGATTTGTTCGCCTAACTTCCATAAAGTTAGCAATACAAAATCTAACTTTCACTCTTGTCATTCCGAAGTATCCATAATTTGGACACCTTTTGTCTTTGCGTTTAATTGGATTGAATGTTTCCAAGGAAAAAATAAACAAATACAGCCTGAAATTTAAAATTTACATAGATTTTGACTAACTTCATAAATAATATGAACAAACCAACAACGTTTCAAATTTCCCACTAATTCATCAGTTGGTCATATATCCATACTTTCAAAAGAAATTTTTCAATCAATTATTTTTTTTCTGTTGTGTATTCCATTTTTCAAACGACAAGAAAATTTTCAAACATGGAAATATCTAAAATTGCCCAGATGCCCCATTCGACACCTAAAATAGCTCCCCTGAAACTTATAATTGAAACCTTGGAAAAGGATGGAAAAATCAAATGTCGCTTACCAAATTCCGTCAGACTTGTGACAAAGCATATATTGGACAAACATCAAGAACTTTGTCTGGACGCCTAACGTCCCATAAAAGTGATAGCAATACAAAGAAATTAACTTTGGCACTGGCTGAGAATGTCATCTCCAGTGAGCACATTTTGGATTACAACCATTTTGAAGTACTTTGCACAGAGAATAACTTACATAAATGGTTATTTAAAGAAATGTTTTCCATCAAGAATGATACCAACAGTATAAACAAAAATACAGACCTGGATAATTTGAGCAATATTTACAATAACATTTTGAAACTAAAACTTTTTCCCCAAAATTCCCACAATATGAACAAAACTCAACATAATCAAAGTTTCAAATTTCCCACTAATTATCAGGTTGGTCATAAATATCCATACAATAGGGTATTCGTGAAAATGACGAATACTTTTCGAACTCAAGGGGAATTTTTACGTGTTGCGATATTCAGTTTCTGAATCTGTGTAACTTCCATTTCGACAGACAAGAAAAACTTATCATAACATGGTGAAATAATTCATATTAAATAAATGAAAACGCATAACAGATGCCCCAATTTTCGACACCTGAAAAATATGAATAACCAATCGCCGACTTATATGAGGACCAATTGTCGACACTGTGAGAAATCAAAAGCAATGCTTCATATGAAGTTAGCGAAACATCGCTTTTTTATAAATAGAGCGACAATTTTTTTCTCCGCAACTAATTAGCGACAAAAAGGCGGCAAATTATGGATATTTCGGAACTGCGAAAAAATTGAAATTACGGAAGTTGTTTCGCTAACTTCATATGAAGTTAGCGAAACATCACATATTTTTTTTAAAAAAAGAGCGACACATTTTTTTTTTCGCATCTAATTAGCGACAAAAAGGCGGCAAATTATGAAATAATCTGTTATCAACTTTTTCGGAGTTGTCTCGCTAACTTCATATAGGTCAGACTCCTAAGTCCAGTCGCAACGATGATAAGTAGGCTTTGCTATTCGGTAAAATTATCTTAGTCAGGGTCAGTTGTGCCAAACGTTCGCCATCTAACGCATATAATTCAACCAATATAAATTCTTTTATTTGAAATGAACTATTTATTCAAATAAATATTATAGTTATGTTGACACAAATTTTCATTCAATATGAGATGGAGATTGTTTCAATAGATGAACATATATTCAAATCAAAGAAATGTTAGCATTGCATTGAGAAATCCAATTTGTTGCCGCAATATAATGATTCCATCTATCGAATACACCTGTGTTTTGGGATGAATTTCATTTAGACGGGTATTTTCCAGAAATGTTATTCAGATAATTATAACTTTCAGTGACGTGGATGTGGATAGCAACGGGGTGGTCCCCAATTGGCTTTTGCGTCCCTGGAAAATATTTAGAATTGCGTCCCTTACTCCTTCCATAAATGAAAAAATACATTTTTTTCAATAAAAACATTAATTGCATGTTATTACCTATACTGTTATATTACTTGTGAAAATAAATTTGTCAGTATACGCTAAATCAGACAGGATAGTCATCGGTTACCGTAAAAAAATTTATTGAGGGAGTTGACATGACAAATATATTACTACGGGATTTTTCCAGAAAAAATGTAGAGCATTTTTGTAGATATAAATATTCACAAAAAAGACATGTCATTTATCAAAGAAAAAAAAAAACTAAAAGGTATTTTCTATGGAATAGTTCGAGGAATGAAACGCCACTGATGTGCTCCATTTTTTTCAAAAATGGGATACAAGCTTGTATTTTACGCAGTATCGCATGAAAATGCTTTATTTTTCATTTTCGATTCCAATATACTATCAACAACTTATCTAACATTTTCAACAGAAATTTTCCCGAAAAAAATTTTAAATTATATTTCATTTTTATGTAGATTCATTTGTTCCTAAAATTCTCCCCTATAGGGTCATTTTTGTTTTATTTCTATTTCTGTTTATATCTTCGTATATAATAATTTTTAATAGCCGATTTTTTGTAGAATAAAAACTTTTTAACAAAAAATTAAATCGACAAAAAAATCAACTGAAAAGCAAAAAATAAAATAAATCTTCTTAGTCTAAATGATAATTGAGCTCCTAAACTAATGTAAGTAACTGATTTTGAGTCGGCGCCAAACAAACAATTATCGAAGATCATTATCTATGAAAGAAGTCATCAAAACGCAGCCGTGCATCTCGCTACCATCATTTTACGCTTCACATAATTCAATTGCTAGTTTGTTTGGCGCCGACTCAAAATCAGTTACTTACATTAGTTTAGGAGCTCAATTATCATTTAGACTAAGGTTTATTTAATTTTTTGCTTTTCAGTTGATTTTTTCGTCGGTTTAATTTTTTGTTAAAAAGTTTTTATTTTTTACTTTTCAGTTCCGTATTTCGTCGGTTCAATTTTTTGTTAAAAAGTTTTTATTTTTCAATTTTTTGTGGCTAAAATCTACCAATTACTACCTACTTGTTTTTTTATTACTTCCAAAATACTTACTTACCCACCTTACTTCAACTATTACCAGTTAAGTAATATGATTATCTACTTTTACTATTTGTTGTAATATAAATTATTTTCGTTTTTCTGGTTAGTTTATTTCATTACTTTGTATATCATTCCATCCTCTCATAAAATATACTGATTTTGACGGAACAAGAATAATGTCAGTAGCGATCTGTCATTGTCTACGTATGTTTGTGCTAATGTTCACTAGTGAAAAATCAATTATCCCCTATTTTTCTACCCGTAAGGGTGGGTAATTCCTTTCGAAATCCAAATATAAGGTATACCCTATCTTAAAAAAAAACCAAAAAAACCCAGTAAAAGTTATGCCTGATAGAATCGGTTAACGGACCAGAATTCAGAGGGTGAGTGATCAATATCCTTCATTTCGCTACCCTTAGGGGTGGATTTCATCTTTTAAATCCAAATGGGACCAAAGTCGAAGTACACCCTATCCACTGAAAAAAGAATTATCGGAATCGGACGCCTCAGTAAAAAGTTATGCGTGATCATACATAAAAAAAAATATGATGGAAAAACATAAAATATACGGGTCGAACAGAGAACCTCCTCCTTTTTGGTTTCGTCGGTTAAAAAATACTCTGCACTTTTCTCTATAACTGCGTATTTTGAGAGTTAAACATCCGGAAATGACGTATTTTCTAGGCATATTGACCGGCCTGAACCAGGCAACACAGTGGCCATATGTTCCTCCATATTCATGCTAACTCACTCAATGAAAATTTTAAGATATATTGTTCACACCAACATCCCCTTGAAGATGAATAATAAATGCATTGATACATTGCTATTGTGATTGTTGTCAGTAACTAGGCTTTGATTGAATTCTGAAAAGTAAGTATATGATTTTAAGAATTGCTCTATTTCTTATCGAATCGCCAAAAATCTATATAAGTACTACAAATTTTGTGAGAAGGATGCCTTTCATAACGCAATACATACTTCAAAGTGGAGACGAAACTTTACGACTAGATCAAAATTTATTGGTAAAAAAAAAGTTATTTGTGGTATTTTATGTAACTGGATGTAACATGTCCTCCAACATTGCTAATATTGGAAGATATGGACGTGCGAAAAGGTATCAAATTATACTTATGTTGTCCGTGAACGATATAAATGTAAATCTTGATAGCTTCTTTCTCTAACTACATTCTTGTTTTCGGGAAGTTTTGTGACCTGATTACGGTAAATTGTAAATTTTGTCGGGGTGAGGTTCAATAACTGAAACCACTATTGATTATTTGCCGACGTTTCGACTTTTTTAAAGTCGTCTTCAGAGCACTGCCATTCTTTTATTTTGAATTAAAATTTCTCGGACCCTCTTATTTTATTTCTCGAATATTAGGTTCGAAATTCCACTTATTAAAATGTATTACATTGAAGCAAACAACATGGATTTTTATCAGTTCTAGAATACTGGGCCGAGCACAAACTCGCAGAGCCACTGGCCTTTTATGTAATTCAGAAAAGAGTATGGTATGTTGTTTCTTCCATCCAGGAGTTGCTAGTGTTTTGCAAGGTCTCTAGGGTATCATCCAGAAGGACAGTGGTTTCTCAAAATTATGATTTTTTAGGTTTTTTCTTTATTTTGAACCACTGTATTACATTATACAACCGTCATTCTCGGTAGTACATCCGGTACGTATGAGGAATGGTTCTTGAAGTATTGAGAGGAATACACTTTCCTCGATTTCTATTTTTTGTTCATTCATTTGTTATTCGGGGTGATATATAAATTTATTTACTTTCACGAAAGTACGTAAAAAATTACAAAAAAAAATTGTGCAAGAATAATGTATGAAAACATTAATTTTGTCAATATATAAATATAAAAGGTTAAAAATACAACTACAGTATATCAGACACATTAATGGAGTATTTTATAATAATTAGGTACCTTGAATAAAAACAAGTACAAAATGAATTAAAAATGTATAGATAACCTAGTTGAAAAAATATACGAGACCAGAAAAAACAATATTGGAATAAAAATGATTGCGAATTCTAGAATTCATGTAAACTATACAAACAGTTTGAGAGAGTTTTTCATTTTTAACTGAAAGTTTGATTTATTCAACCTACAATGACGTAAAACTATTCGGTTGGCTGATCCCGTTTCATATTTATGAATATCTGAATTGAGTGAATTTCACAAACATGTTAATATATGCAAGGTAGTAATTATAATTATTTGAAGCCCAAGGGCTCAGAGTTGGATCTGGAATTTCACATCGTCAAATCGAAAATAACTTCATGTGTTATTAGAAAAGTATCCGAAACATTGGCATTAGAAATAATAGAAGACTGAAGAAATAAACATGGCGGATATGTTTTTTATTAACATTTGAAGGACCAATCTTTATATTTCCGATTAGTCCTCACCGCTGGACAGGGCTTCCAAATATGAAATTGTTTTTGACCGACCTTCTAACTGGCCATGGTTTAATAATCACACTCCCATCTTATATACGTTTGAATTTGAATAAAATATATTCCACTCGATATCACTACCCAAATATTTATTTTTCCTTATCTTATATATCTTTATATAGCTCTAGTTATTATCATCACATTAAACGATTCAGGGAATTATTTTTTCCCTTTTATGCTGATGACATTTATCTACGATTATTTTTCTATCAAGGTGAATCGAGTGTTTCATACCCTTCATTTTGGAAGTGGCTTTTTATGTAGGGGTAATGATAGACTCAATTAGATACTGACGATCGATAAGAATGTTTCAGGTTAGACATTTGGAAATGAGTAACTGTTTTTCGGTCGCTGGGTGAAGTAATAATTCTGGTTTGTAAAAAATATATGTAATCGAAGGGAGACATTTTTATTATCTAGTAAATTCGTGGCAAAACTCTTTCGACTTTCTAGTCATCATCAGTGCTTACCTCGAAGTAATAATTAAAAATTAAAATAAAGAGAAAAATTAAATTGTAATTGTAAATTTTGAAGAAATTTAGAAATGAGGTTATTTACTCGTCAGGTGTACCTACAAGAAGCCATGAAAATATCTTTGTTACATCAAACATTGTAGAAGTTCAAAGGACATATACCTATGCATATTAAAATTAATCCTGGTCCAGAATTATTATGGATTACAAATTATTGGAAATCAATATAACTATACCTAGTCATTATTCATTGTTGAAGTGAATCTAAAGCTTGAAATTGTGTGACAAGAATTAAAGGTGATAGACATATCAGGTGAATTTTGTGACATGGAATCACAGAACTTGAAATCAGAAATAATCATGACATAAGTTTCCATATCAACCGGACATAGATCTGATAATGATCAGTCTAATAAGAACCTATATTTCTTCATATGTACCTCATAGTATGGCAAGGAAACTCATCAAGATTATTGTGTAACTCTCCGAATTTGAGCCATCATAATAATCAGAACTATCCTAGTCCTAATGCTCTCGATCAAAAAGACCAAAAACGAAGAGGAACAAAAGAAAACGGCGTTTAGTATTCAAATAGTAATTCAAATGAAACACGAAAAATAACCTTTTCTCAGTGTTGTGGAGCAAGTTGACAAAGAAGGATCACAAACCCCAAAAGGGATTGTACAAGTAATTTGTTTGATAATATGAACAGGTTGTACATAAAATCATATGTGGAATCATCTTTCAGAAAAGAAAAACTTATTCAATACTAGCTAACCCGACAGATGTTGTCCTGTCCTAATTTCTATATTCCCTAAATGTTTCCTGAAAACTCTGATCCGCGTAGAATTTCTTTTCTCCTATTTTTTGTGTGGTTCTATCTAGGTTATGCTTTTGACTCTGCTAGCTTCCTGTTATCCCGTTATCCCGTTTTCCCTTTATTCCGTTTTTCCTTTATCCCGTTTTCCCTTTATCCCGTTTTTCCGTTTTCCCTTTATCCCGCTTTTCCGTTATCCCATTTTCCAGTTATCCCGTGTTTTTTCCTTTTCCCATTATTCCGTTTTCTCGTTATTCCGTTTTCCTTTTATCCCGTTTTGGCATTATCCCATTTTTCCTTTATGCTGTTTTTCCGTTCGTTATCTGGTTTTCCCGTAAAAAATTAACCAAATCGGTCCTGCCGTTCTCAAGTTCTGAGCTCACCAATACGAACGGACATTCATTTTTATTATATATTATATATTCCTGAAAACATTTCCAGGGCAAATCAATTTCCAATAATTTTTCTAAAAATCCTTTTTTGCCTAAAAACCTTATTCGTGGTATTACGAACATTCAAAAAACAATTAGCCAAATCGGTCCAGCCGTTGCTTTTATAAAATAAAAATCGGTCCAGCCGTTGTTTGTATAAAAAAAATACCCTGGGATTCGTGCTTGTGACCTTCTGCTTGGTAGGCGACAGTACAACCACTGCGCTACTTCCTCTTTGGGTTAAATGACTCGATAGTCTTTTTTTTGCCAAATTTCTTATGTACCCGAATTTTCCAATTTCCGGGCAAGTTTCCTAATTTTTTTGAAAGTCAATTTGGTACATCCGTTCTCACGTTTTGCGCTAACAAATAATCGAGATTTTTTCTACAACGTGTACTGATCCCAATCCCAACTAAACTCCGACAAAAATTACTATTGGATCAGATTCCATCGATAATGTTTCACTTTTTAATATCATCATATTTAGGTCAAAAATTTGTCATAGACATGTGGCCAACTTGAAAAAAAATAATCAACATATATCATCCAGAGTTATAGTTTTAAGGTTGATATTGTTAGTGTACCGGTTTTTGCTCATTCCATGACCAGGTTTGCCACAACAGGTATAAACGGTGATTCCATTTATGCCCCCTTCTACTTATCTGTGACGTTGGTCGTCATTGTGAATAGATGTTACTGATTCGTCAATTTGTCAAAGATATGTTATTCGGGATTCTAGAATCTGCCTACTCCTTTGAGAAAGTAGTTCTTTCGAAGGAGTAAACACAATCTTAGATTTAATCCAATTCCTCTCATTACAATTATAACACAATGCCACTCGCGCACTAGATAAAACGTTGACAAAACATGAATTTACAAGTAAGCCACAAAAAAAATTAGGGGAACTCACGACAAGCTAACCTATACTATAGGTTAGTGAAATGGGTCGAATATCCATCAGAAAACAACTACTTTTTTGCCAGTACCTCGACGAACGTTGGATTACATATGAGGTTATTTTGTAAATGCTTGTGGCAAAGCAGATATATATATATATATATATATATATAGATATATATATATATATATATATATATATATATATATATATATATATCAACTGATTCAATACGGAGTGACCACGTGTATACTGGTTTCAGGATTTTTGACCCTCATCAGTACATGATGGGTCATGCAGACAATAACTAATGATGCGAATGGTATGATAAATATTTCCCTACTTCAAAGCTCCATCAGCAATTTGATCAACCTTAAAGGTAGAAATCTGTAATGCACAGTTCAGAGAGTTTATATATGTTCTAGAAGATGTACTGATTATATCTACTATGGAGCATCCAATGATACTGAAAAGGTCTTTGCTGCACAGAAAAGAGCAATTAGAACTGAATACCCCACAAGAGGTTATCTTGACGATGGAAGATAGTGACTAAAGTTTATCTTTCAGTCGCAGATGATTCCACATCTGATTTTATGAACATCCTGTTTATATTTTCAACAAATCAAGCAATTAGAACAATCTTCAACCTAGGTTTCAGGGAGACATGTAGAGGTAAATTCAAAGAAAAACAAATATTAACAGTAACAGCAGTATATATCCAAGAATGCTTATTATTTCTATTCAAAAACGGGGAATATTTCAACACAAATCAGACAGTACACACATATAGTACGAGATCGTTAAATTATACTTATCCACACAGACTTTCAATGTCAGGAAAAGGAGCTCACTATATTTGCATCAAATTTTTCAATAAGCTTCCAAACAGCATGAAATCTATCACGAGTTTGAATGTTTTAAAAAAGGCTTTCACAAACTGTTAGTACAACTAGAACCCTATGATGTGAAGGAATTTATGGTAAAGTAAGAATTTCTGTCCAATGTTTGTAGATTTTTAGATTTATATATATATATATATATATATATATATATATATATATATATATATATATATATATATATATATTTTTCTTCTTGTATTCTTGAACCATATATATTATATTTCTGTAATTTTTTTTTGGGTTTTGGTTCACTTATAGGAATAAAACGTGGATGCAAATTTGGTACTATTTCATATTGCAATTTATTTTTTTATATAGAAATTATAACGTTTCGCTTAAGTACTTAAGCTTCATCAGATATTGTATCTAAAAAGGGTGAGAGGTGTTAGATCGTTTTTCTTGTGAAAAAAGATTATGTGTTATTACCTGTCAGCACAAATTCGGTTGGGTTAGGTTCGATGTTTTTGGACCCACAAGGATTTTAGTGTAGTGGGTTTCTTTCTTTGGTTTATTCATTCTTGAATAGTATTGTTTTCACTGTGGTTGAGTAGTAAAAAAATAAACCAATTTTTTCGTTTATCATCAGATAGTTTGGATTTTTCTGTTTTTCGATATTTAATATAGGAACGTTTGACATTGACACAAAAGACAACGAATGACGTATCTCAAGATGGTTTTAGGGATTTCGTAGTTTAGTATTTTTTCTGTTTTTCGATATTTAATAAAGGAACGTTTGACATTGACACAAAAGCATGAAGGAGTTGGTGGTGTTATATATATATATATATATATATATATATATATATATATATATATATATATATATATGCACGGACGCCTACTGATACTGTGATCTATTGCTGTACTTACCTGTTAAGATGATATTATTATTATTATTATTATTATATCTTATATCAGGAAACTATACACTCTATATATATATGAAAGGGTAGTCTTTGGTGACTAGTTAGGATATAAACTAGTTAATAGTGGGGAATGTAGCAATGTCAAAAAGAAAAACTCTTTCAAGTTTATCCAAGCTTTCGTCATCAGGGAACTACAATTTGAAATAATACACATATGAGAGATTATCATTCAGTTAATTGAATAATACTTACAACTTAGGTGAGATTTGATGACTCGATGTTCAGTAAAAAATTGTCATTTGATGGTACTAAATAATGAGAATTGTAAAACAGAGAAATGACTAATACCTATACCTTAAAAATTATACAATAAAATTTGTTAAAATGTAATCAACCATGTGGTTGGAATCAAACTGACAGGACCGGTGTGAAGTTAGCCACATCCACAGGTATACTCGAAGAAAAAAGTTAGGTCAATACATTTTCAGCTTTTACAAAAGGAATTACGCGAATTTTTTTTATAAAATAAAGCAATTCAATCACAATAATATCATCCCACCCCCTTTACTACACCCCTTCTATCGTTTATCAGGCCTGGAGAGATGATATATATACTACATCAAGGTCATCGTGAGGGGATGATTTGAAAGTTAAATAAAAGTACCGCATTCTGCTTCGAGGATGTGTTTCATGAAGGGAAAATATATCGAATGCCATCCCCCTTATAGTTTGTCAGCCCTTCAGAGGGGTGGTAGAGGGGATAGTTCTGGAAAATAATTCAATAACTTTCCTAAATGAAAGAGTACCACATTCTGCTTCCAGGATGTGTTACTTGAAGGGAAAATGAATCGGAATGCACCCCTCTTATAGTTTGTCAGCCCTTCAGAGGGGTGGTAGAGGGGGTAGTTTCTGGAAAATAATTCAATAACTTTCCTAAATGAAAGAGTACCGCATTCTGCTTCTAGGATGTATTCCATGAAGGAAAAATAAATCTAATGCCATTCCCCTTATAGTTTGTCAGGCCTTCAGAGGGTGGTAGGGGGGGTAGTTTCTGGAAAATAATTCAATAACTTTCCTAAATGAAAGAGTACCGCATTCTGCTTTCAGGAAGTGTTTCTTGAAGGAAAAATGAATCGAATGACACCCCCCTTATAGTTTGTCAGCCCTTCAGAGGGGTGGTAGAGGGGATTGTTTCTGGAAAATAATTCAATAACTTTCCTAAATGAAAGAGTACCGCATTCTGCTTCCAGGATGAGTTTTTTGAAGGGAAAATGAATCGAATGACACCCCTTTTATAGTTTGTCAGCCCTTCAGAGGGGTGGTAGAGGGGGTAGTTTCTGGAAAATAATTCAATAACTTTCCTAAATGAAAGAGTACCGCATTCTGCTTCTAGGATGTGTTTCCTGAAGGGAAAATGAATCGAATTACATCCCCCCTATAGTTTGTCAGCCTTTCAGACGGGTGGTAGAGGGGGTATTTTCTGGAAAATAATTCAATAACTTTCCTAAATGAAAGAGTACCGCTTTCTACTTTCAGGATGTGTTTCTTGAAGGGAAAATGAATCGAATGACATCCCCCCTATAGTTTGTCAGCCCTTCAGAAGGGTGGTAGAGGGGGTAGTTTCTGGTAAATAATTCAATAACTTTCCTAAATGAAAGAGTACCGCTTTCTACTTCCAGGATGTGTTTCTTGAAGGGAAAATAAATCAAATGACACCCCTCTTATAGAAAAATCGAATTAAACGGTTTTCTTCACATAAAGGATTCAATATAAAATTGAACCAGAAAATGGTGGATCTCAGGTGAAAAACAACTACTTTCCTGGCAAATACCACGCAGAACATTGAATGATATTCACCTGAAAATCCATGCATACTTCCATAAAATATCAATGGACATTGAATGCAAATGTTTCTTTCTGATAAGCTCGATTATGTTTAATTTATGTCGTGTTCACCTAACAATCCGCATACCGGTTTCAGGCTTCTTGGCCCTCATCAGTACGGAGTAGTCAACCAGCCAAAGGTGCAAAGAACTCTGGCTGAAGTGAGACACAACGTAAACAAACCATCATCGATCTTGTAACACCTATAGGTACGCCGGAAAAGATAAACTTTAACTGGCGGTACCTAGTGACAGAAAGAAACATCTCGAAAATCTCCCACCTCGATAGGTTTCTAAATAAAAGATTCCTCTCAGTAGGAGTGGCAAGCCCGTCTAGCATATAGTGAAAGAAAAGTGCCATGTGAAGTGGAATGAATAGAAAAATCGAATTAAACGGTTTTCTACATAAAGGATTCAATATAAAATTGAACCAGAAAATGGTGGATCTCAGGTGAAAAACAACTACTTTCCTGGCAAATACCACGCAGAACATTGAATGATATTCACCTGAAAATCCATGCATACTTCCATAAAATATCAATGGACATTGAATGCAAATGTTTCTTTCTGATAAGCTCGATTATGTTTAATTTATGTCGTGTTCACCTAACAATCCGCATACCGGTTTCAGGCTTCTTGGCCCTCATCAGTACGGAGTAGTCAACCAGCCAAAGGTGCAAAGAACTCTGGCTGAAGTGAGACACAACGTAAACAATCCATCATCGATCTTGTAACACCTATAGGTACGCCGGAAAAGATAAACTTTAACTGGCGGTACCTAGTGACAGAAAGAAACACTCCGAAAATCTCCCACCTCGATAGGTTTCTAAATAAAAGATTCCTTCTCAGTAGGAGTGGCAAGCCCGTCTAGCATATAGTGAAAGAAAAGTGCCATGTGAAGTGGAATGAATAGAAAAATCGAATTAAACGGTTTTCTTCACATAAAGGATTCAATATAAAATTGAACCAGAAAATGGTGGATCTCAGGTGAAAAACAACTACTTTCCTGGCAAATACCACGCAGAACATTGAATGATATTCACCTGAAAATCCATGCATACTTCCATAAAATATCAATGGACATTGAATGCAAATGTTTCTTTCTGATAAGCTCGATTATGTTTAATTTATGTCGTGTTCACCTAACAATCCGCATACCGGTTTCAGGCTTCTTGGCCCTCATCAGTACGGAGTAGTCAACCAGCCAAAGGTGCAAAGAACTCTGGCTGAAGTGAGACACAACGTAAACAAACCATCATCGATCTTGTAACACCTATAGGTACGCCGGAAAAGATAAACTTTAACTGGCGGTACCTAGTGACAGAAAGAAACACTCGAAAATCTCCCACCTCGATAGGTTTCTAAATAAAAGATTCCTTCTCAGTAGGAGTGGCAAGCCCGTCTAGCATATAGTGAAAAAAGTGCCATGTGAAGTGGAATGAATAGAAAATCGAATTAAACGGTTTTCTTACATAAAGGATTCAATATAAAATTGAACCAGAAAATGGTGGATCTCAGGTGAAAAACAACTACTTTCCTGGCAAATACCACGCAGAACATTGAATGATATTCACCTGAAAATCCATGCATACTTCCATAAAATATCAATGGACATTGAATGCAAATGTTTCTTTCTGATAAGCTCGATTATGTTTGATTTATGTCGTGTTCACCTAACAATCCGCATACCGGTTTCAGGCTTCTTGGCCCTCATCAGTACGGAGTAGTCAACCAGCCAAAGGTGCAAAGAACTCTGGCTGAAGTGAGACACAACGTAAACAAACCATCATCGATCTTGTAACACCTATAGGTACGCCGGAAAAGATAAACTTTAACTGGCGGTACCTGAGATCCACCATTTTATGGTTCAATTTTATATTGAATCCTTTATGTGAAGAAAACCGTTTAATTCGATTTTTCTATTCATTCCACTTCACATGGCACTTTTCTTTCACCCCTCTTATAGTTTGTCAGCCCTTCAGAGGGGTGGTCGAGGGAGTAGTTTCTGGAAAATAATTCAATAACTTTCCTAAATGAAAGAGTACCGCATTCTGCTTCTAGGATGTGTTTCTTGAAGGAAAAATAAATCGAATGCCATCCCCCTTATAGTTTTTCAGGCCTTCAGAAGGAGGTAGGGATATACATATACATATACATATACATATAGTTTCTGGAAAATAATTCAATAACTTTCCTAAATGAAAGAGTACCGCATTCTGCTTTCAGGATGTGTTTCTTGAAGGAAAATAAATCGAATGACACCCCCCTTACAGTTTGTCAGCCCTTCAGAGGGGGGTAGAGGGGGTATTTCTGAAAATAATCCTATAACTTTCCTAAATGAAAGAGTACCGCATTCTGCTTCTGGGATGTGTTTCTTGAAGGGAAAATAAATCTAATGCCATCCCCCTTATAGTTTGTCAGCCCTTCAGAGGGGTGGTAGGGGGGGTATTTTCTGGAAAATAATTCAATAACTTTCCAAATTAAAGAGTACCGCATTTTACTATCGGGATATGTTTCATGAAGAAAAAATAAATCGAATGCTATCCGTCCTATAGTTTGTCAGGCCTTCAGAGGGTGGGGTAGTTTTAGGAAATAATTCAATAACATTCCCAAATTAAGAGTATCATATTCTGCTTTTAAGATGTGTTTCATGAAGGACAAATAAGTCGAATGACATCCCCCAGTAGTATGTTGGGTCTTCAGAGAGCGGTAGCTACCCCCTTCCACTCTCTGAAGGCTCTAGGAAATAATTAAATATTTTCTCTAATAGAAAAATCAGCCAACAGTTTCGAATGAACACTTCATTATCTGTTTTCGAAAAAGTCAGAGAAATAAATTAATATGTACCAAATCATCATATATGTCGAAACAAAACTGAACAAAAAGAAAAAATTCACAGTCTAATGGTAATTTGTAATTGTGGAAATTTCGCAAAAAACAAATGACAATTCCTTGAAACCAAATTTCAAAACTTGTAATTTTCAATAAGGCCAACTAAAAATAAATATTGTAAAAAGTTCAGAACCGTTTCGGTAATATAAAAGGAAAACTGAAATAGTAATAAAAACTGTTCTTCCTATCATTCTAGTTCGTCCTTGATACTCCTTGAACAGTTATGAGCATTTTACGATGTATTCTCCATGCCTATACTTATTGCCAAATATGAGTACATAAATTGACACACGGCATAGCACTCAATTATTCATATTAACCTATAAGTTTATCTTTTATTAATACACAATTATATCTATTATATACAAATCACATCAATCATAAACCCATTTTCTTACATAATTCGCAAGGATGGTTTTTTATTAGGTTACACTTATTGTGAAATTTCCGTCCACAAACAGAGCAAAATGAACTTATTTCATTCACATCATCTCCGCATATCATACAAAACTGGTAAGTGTTCTCAGAATTTTCTAACAATTTCTTTTTATTGTTCTGCGATACTCTTTGAGATCCATAGCTTTCGAAAGGATGAACCATTAACGTATTGTTCTACAAAATATACATAGTGTTTTGATTTTTTTGCACTTTATATTTGGTCATATACTCCACAATTGAAAGTGTCCGTCTGTTTTATGTGATCAAGTGTGGTTTTTTTCCAATTGATATTGGCCAAGCGGGTTCCTTTATTTTGGTCATACCTTCTCAAGAAATATTAGAATAGCCCAAAATACTTATTGGCGTTCTTCATGGAATATCCTCGAGGATCAATATATATGAATTTACCGTCACTGATTTCAATAACTATCAAACATCAATGATTTCTGTTCACATGCAGAGGAATAATTACTCTTTTTTCTTCAGTGAGAAGTGGTAGCTCATCAAAAAATTAATCTTCTAGAGTCATATTGAAAATGGCAAATGATTTTTCGACCGGAATTAATTCAAAATTAATTTCAGCACTGGTTTGAATGAGAGCATTGACAGAAAAATTGTATGATAGGATCTGTCAACCACTGATTACCCGATAATGAGTCAAAATCTTTGATTTTGAGTTCACTAAATAAGAAGTTTCTGAATTCAGAAACAACGTAGTTTCCAAAAGAGGAACACTTCCTGTAATACTCCAGATTTCTCATGAGTCTATTTGGAAATTGCATTGGGCTCTCAGGTATTTCATGTTCACTAATAACTTTTTCGGAAGTCTCAATGGCCAGACATTCCGATTGTCTTTGCCACATCCATCTCTCAATTTTATTCGGGTAGACTGGATCCACCATTTCAGGAAGAAGATAATAGAAATTGAATTCTCGCAATTTTTCCAACATTTCCATCCACAATTCCTTACTTCTCACAATTCTTCGAACATAAATTCCACTATGTGTATATATCACGAGATCACACCATTCTCTTTTTGAAATGGCAAGTGTTCCCTGAATTTAATAGTGGTAATCGTGGGTTTCTTTCAGCTCTCCTGTAACGTTGGAATATCTCAGTCTTCCATCATTGATTGCTTGTTTGGCATTAATATTCTTTATTGAATAGGGGCATTTCACTTCAATGGTTCATTTTTCGTCTACAAGTGCATCAGGGAAAGCACCCAATAACAGTTTTTTTCATCGATTACTAATCCGATCCTTTCAATAACAGAATTTGGATTCTGTAATGAGTATATTCTTATTGCCTCAATCTCGAATGTTTGTCCATATTTCATAGCTGTGGTTGATATTTTTCCAGAGTACAAAACATTCCTCACTTTACTTATCAATGTTTCTGGTTTCTTTGCCTTACCAATAGGACCAAAATTCGAAGCTGTTATCCTTTTTTGTCGTTCTGCCGACCACAGCTTCGATTTGTATTGGTCCACTGGTTTCTGGGATATTTCCACAATCTGTTGACGGCTAACTTCGTTTTAAAAATAATTCACATTTTAGCTTCAGCTTTGTCAAGCTATCACTTTTTTCTTTCATTTCTTTAGGTTTTCTTCAATTCGGTTCCCTCAAAATTACTAGTGGTCATCCTGTTTTTTTTGCCACTGCTCCTCTTGGGGAAAAACATAATCATGCTCAGTCCCTGTTTCGTCGATGGCTTTTCTCTTGGTGCATCGACTTTTCGGAATCTGTAGAATGAATTCCTTGTGCAGAGCTGAAGTTCTTTTTCTGATTTGTCGAATAACTCGACTGCATTTTTGATTGAATTTTCCTTCCATTATAATATTTTTTGTAATGGAAAACCAATTTTCAACCACAGCATTGCTAAGACGTTTTATTGGCTGCTCCAGTAATAACCCACTCCACATGGGCAAGTATGAGAAATATTTTTTGAGGCACACGTCGGTTAAGAATTTCGGATTGAAATATGGGTTTTTCTCATCCTCTTGGCCTGATACTGTCTGTTTATTGATTGCTGTATATACTTCGAAGAAGTATATGTAATACGGGCTACTCTTATATAAGTTATTGAATTATTTTCCAGAAACTACCCCCTCAACCACCCTTCTAAAGGGGGGTTTTTTCCTTCGAAAAACACATCGGAGGCGAATGCGGTGCTCTTCAATTTGGGAAAGTTATTGAATTATTTCCTAGAAATTACCCCCCCCCCTACCACCCTCTGAAGGGCTGACAAACTATAAGGGGGATGGCATTCGATTTATTTTTCCTTCATGAAACACATCCTAGAAGCAGAATGCGGTACTCTTTCATTTAGGAAAGTTATTGAATTATTTTCCAGAAACTACCCCCCTACCCCCATCTGAAGGGCTGACAAACTATAAGGGGGATGGCATTCGATATATTTTTGTTTCAAGAAACACATTCCAGAAGCAGAATGCGGTACTCTTTCATTTAGGAAAGTTATTGAATTATTTTCCAGAAACTACCCCCCCTACCACCCCTCTGAAGGGCTGACAAACTAAAGGGGGGATGGTATTCGATTTATTTTTCCTTCATGAAACACACCCTAGAAGTAGAATGCGGTACTCTTTCATTTAGGAAAGTTATTGAATTATTTTCCAGAAACTACCCCCTCTACCACCCCTCTGAAGGGCTGACAAACTATAAGAGGGGTGTCATTCGATTCTTTCTTCCTTCAAGAAACACATCCTGAAAGTAGAAAGCGGTACTCTTTCATTTAGGAAAGATATTGAATTATTTACCAGAAACCACTCCCTCTACCACCCTTCTGAAGGGCTGACAAACTATAGGGAGGATGTCATTCGATTCATTTTCCCTTCAAGAAACACATCCGGAACGTAGAAAGCGGTACTCTTTCATTTAGGAAAGTTATTGAATTATTTTCCAGAAACTACCTCTCCCCTACCACCCCTCTGAAGGGCTGACAAACTAAAGGGGGATGGCATTCGATTTATTTTTCCTTCATGAAACACATCCTAGGAAGCGGTACTCTTTCATTTAGAAAGTTATTGAATTATTTCCAGAAACTACCCCCTCTACCACCCCTCTGAAGGGCTGACAAACTATAGGGGGTGTCATTCGATTATTTTCCCTTCAAGAAACACATCCGGAACGTAGAATGCGGCACTCTTTCATTTAGGAAAGTTATTGAATTATTTTCCAGAAACTACCCCCTCTACCACCCCTCTGAAGGGCTGACAAACTATAAGAGGGGTGTCATTCGATTCATTTTCCTTCATGAAACACATCCTAGAAGCAGAATGCGGTACTCTTTCATTTAGGAAAGTTATTGAATTATTTTCCAGAAACTACCCCCTCTACCACCCCTCTGAAGGGCTGACAAACTATAAGGGGGGTGTCATTCGATTTATTTTTCCTTCATGAAACACATCCTAAAGCAGAATGCGGTACTCTTTCATTTAGGAAAGTTATTGAATTATTTTCCAGAAACTACCCCATTTAAATCCAAGAAGGTAAATATAGAAGGGGTGTAGTAAAGACGGTGTGATGATATAATTGTGATTGAATTGCTTTATTTCATGAAAAAATTTCGCGTAATTCCCTTTGTAAAAGCTGAAAATGTATTGAACTAACTTTTTTCTTCGAGTATATCTGTGGATGTGGCTAACTTCACACCGGTACTGACAGGTTAGAAATTAAATTCCAAATTAGACAGTTGTACACTGACAGTGACACTGATGCATGTCAAGTGATATTTATGACATCCAGGGTGCCAACTGAGACAGTGGTACCAACTGGTGTGGTTAACTATGTCCAACGCTTAGGTTGTTTTTTACTTTAGCCTTGAAAATTGTGAATTTATAATATTGTGAAATGAATAAAGTTTTTTGGGAAAAGGTTTGGTTATAGTGTATTTGTAGAAAAATTTGTATAAGTTGGGTTCATGTCTAGTGACAGTAAATAAATTTCACTCAAGTAATTGATATCGGTTTTTTGTTAATGCAGTTATTCTCTTGGGATGTGAAAGCAATTTCTAGAAATACCCTTTTCGCCCAGTGTGACTCGCTTGCTAACACACTCACTGACCCATAGTCCATGTGATGATCGTGGGTGTAAACATGATGTGCTAAAGCACATCTCTCTGGATGTAGCCTGCTATCACTTTTGTGAGAGGTGATACGACTGGTTAATGTTCTTGAAGTATGGCCAATATAATGTCTATTACAATCTTGACACGGAATACTATATATGATTTTTGACATTGAAGTGACTGGAGTCTTATCTTTGACTTTGGAGAAAATTTACTTAAGTGTTAATATTGTTTTGTTGGCATTTTTACAATTGCTTACCGAGCAGAAAAGTCTAGTGAGTTTGGGTGTAATCTTCTTGATGTACGGAAGTGAGGTGTAAACCGGTAGTGTAGGGGTAGCATTAGATTCATTCACATTAATGGGTGGATTACTAATATTGTTAATATTGTTTAGTGATTCTAAAGTGGAAGGTGTGTTGTACAAAATACTTTTTTCTAAGCTTGGCGGGTATGAATTTTCTACAAAAAGATTAAGGATATTTTTAAAAAAATTATGAAAAGTTTTATCCGAGATTCTGATTACTCTGTTATTCATTTGTTTGATCAAGTTCACTCTCATTGAGCGTTACATCAACTATGAGTCGTATCACAAACTTTGAAGGTTAACTTCTCACGTTCGAGACATTCAATCGGTATTGCACTTACAGACTCGTCTTCTAGACATCAAAATCAATTGGTAAATGTTTTTTTCAGGTGTGTGCCTATGATACATGGACTAGTGGAAAATTTGACATTTGTGAGTCAGTATGGCGGGTACTTTGGGACACCGAAACAGTATGGCATGGTCATAATCGGTGATGAGACATTTTTGCTTTGGGTGTAAACATTTGCTTTGAGCTCGTATTTCAAGAGAGCATAAAACAATGACACGTTTAATTGAGTATGGCGGACAGTTTGAGACGCTGCATCGGTATGTCATACAACTTCTTCATACTTTGGCTATCTTATGTATTATATAAAACAAAAATTAGATTTGAGCTCATTTCCCAAATGCATCGTTTTACTTGACACATTCAAAAAATTGCGTAGCACAAGTCCGACACCTACGGACCGCCCATACTTGCGCTATCCTCTTATTTATAACACTGGCTTACTTCTCAAAAAGTTTTAGCTTTGAGCTAATCACACGTGTTTTTTTATGGCTCTCGGTCTAGACGCACAAGTCATGTTTTCAGTAGGTTCTTTCAAGTTTATTCGTCACCATAATTAAATTGGATATTGAATTTTTATGTTATTCTTTTTAAATTCATTTCCTGAATAAACTCATATTATTATTATTATTTGATACATACACATCGAATATTTTTGAAAGCTTCATTGTTCTCTATTTTGAACCTATCCAGTCACAAAATTATCATGTTCCATGTGGTGTGCTATTCATGTGTTTCAAGTTTTCACATCTGGATCTGAAAGCTTTACTGAATACCACTCAACCGTATGCATATGTGTAAACACATGACTACAGCAAATGGTGGAAACAGAAATGAATAATAGGTAATTTGAAATTCCATCGGAAAACTCGGGTAATATGTGTATCGTTTTATTTTATCAAATGAACAAGTATTTCAGTTTATTACGTTCAAACAAATGATATCTTTCGTTTTCCACGCCGATTAACATAATTTTATTCACATGTTTGGTTTGTTCATTTTCCGCAAATGAGTAATTGCTTTGGAAACCGGAGGGAAGTTATTCAGTGAGGGCCTGGCTTTTCCGTTCTAAACTGGCAAACTAGAAAGTGGAGGTCAAGAGTCATAGCAATACATTTAGTATTGATATGATATAGTAAGTGCATGAAAAATAGGCTCACGTCATTTGTTTTCGTGATCATAGACTTAGTTGATTTATTAATAACTTCCTGATGCCCAATTGATAAAATTGCCTTTCTGTATAATCAAATCCTCATGAAATGCAGAACCAGAACATGCATTCAACGATATACAGTGCGGCTTTTTATAGTCCTCCCCTGTTAACTTCAGAACGGTTCGACGTAGAACACTGGTACAAAAACCGTTTTGAATGGTATCACCGAAACTACTTTTTAAAATAAAAGACACTGTGATTGCTCGTTAGATGGCGCGGGGGGCACATTAACTTGGAAATTTCAAATAGCATGGGGGTCAAGTAGTACATCGTTGAAAATATAATTCAATTCTCTTTTCAACCATCTTTTTTTTTGAATTTCGTCATTACATTTTTTCACAATGTGCATTTGAAACGTCAAGTATAAGTGCGGATCTGAATGGTAACCTTACTTCGATGTGAAACAGGGGGACAGAAAATATTTTGAATGGTATTACCGATCCTACTTTCTGAGAGAAGATACATTACAATTACTCGACAGAGGGCGCTAAGCACATCAACTTGAAAATTTCGGAAGGCATAGAGGTCGAGTCGCACATTGTTGAAAAGGTAATTCAATTTTACTCCCAACCATGCTTTTTCTGCGGAATTACAATTGCGATGAGTAACACGAAAATAGAGGAAGATTCATAACTTACATAATTTTTCATCTTCCAATTCGTTTCAAAGCTTAATTAGGTACAGATTTTGAATCCATACAATAATCCAATTTCTGACCCAAATAATACCCCATTCATTTATTTTAAATGACCATAATCTAACTGGTACCATTTATTGGATTTGGTAAACTGATAATTAAGCAGTTACCTAGAAATGATAATATGAAGTTGGATTATTTTGTCGATGTTTAAGACCTTCCCACGTATATGATTATAACAGTACTTACCCGCTCTTCATTTGAAAATGAATTATTGCATTTGTATTCAGTACAGAGTTTCACCTAGAGTGAATTTAGTATTGAGACAACACAATGGTATGTAGCAAGAAGCAAAACACGAGTTGACACGTTCGACAACAATTTTGCTCAATAAAATGGAGTACTCGTCTTCCGTGTGGGAAAGTTTTAGAGCAATCTCTGATAATTTACTATATTTTTTGCATTAAATCGTGCAACGATACGTCTGATCACTGAATTCTTGGAAGTAATAAACCAGCTGTCTGCTGTATTTTCCTTCAACTGATATCGTCCCATATACCA
Organism: Gonioctena quinquepunctata; assembly: GCA_018342105.1. NCBI lineage: Eukaryota > Metazoa > Arthropoda > Insecta > Coleoptera > Chrysomelidae > Gonioctena > Gonioctena quinquepunctata. Next base: position 544,604 of record JAFIRS010000572.1, on the reverse strand, counting down.
GTGTTTATGTCGTACGAATAATGTGATATAATTATAAATGAATCTCTTGCAGAGTGTGTACAGGAATACCCGGAAAAATTTCCTAATAGATTCTTGCCAAAACGACAATTTTGATCGCACTTCGATGTCTGCGTGTTGCCTGGCTAGAGATAATGTGCAAAAAATCGTACTGAAGACGTTTTCTACATTGCATTTAATGTGATGGCAGAACATCCTAACATTTTTCTTGTCATTTAAGTTTTATGCCGTGTTGTGTTCTGCTTTTTTGCAATTGAAACCAAAATGTCTATTTTAACTCCGTCAGCTATAGCTGCATCTCCGAGTCCCATGCGTTACATCAGATTGAAGCCATATGCGGAGCTTATAAAAGAAGGTAATTTTTTTGTACATATGTTTTAAATTTTAATTCATTTTGGTGCGGATTCCTCACTGGCTAACTCTCTCAATGTTCATGTAAATGTATACTCGAAAAGTAGCAAAGACTCAACAAACGAAGTTTTTTAATAAAACACTGCCTTAATAGGAAGTTCTTCTGTCTCCAAATCCATATGTTCTCACGAAATACTGATCTATTCATTTCGATATTCATCTGTGGAGTTTTATGCAAAACACCCTGTATACTATGAATATGTTGTCAAATCTAGTCGACAGGTCCCAATAAGTGTAGTTGGGAAATTCTATCTTGAATCAGGATACCTACAAACTAAGTCTTAATTTTCTAAGTCGGTTCAAATTCAATAATCCCAAATTTTAAATCGAAAGTCAAATGAACCTTCGCTGTTTTGATTGCACCGTTGTAAAACAGTCGAATTTCAAGGACTACATTCACTTTATAAATGAAGAATCGATAATTGTAGACCGAATATTATCTCTGACCACAAAAACACCCAGATATTAATTTCGGATTAGGTAATCTGCCAACCCAGGTACCAGACGATTCACTCGGTACTTTGGCACAACAAAATATTTTCAGCATTCACCTTCGTTTGTATTTACCGAAATTTGCTGAATAAAAATGCTTCCTCTTTTCGAATAACAGAATTAGCATACTTCAAAGCGTTGGAATTTATTTATGCTTGACTTGTATGTCCCCGTTCCGGTTATCCCATGTTATGCTCTAGATATGTTTATACAAAATACACATAGATTCAAAAAAAATTATCATCCTGTTTGAGCATGTTAATAATTCCACGAAAATAATTTTCATTCTTCTCCTTCCGTAAGGTGTATCATTTGAAATTAAATCTTTTTTTTTCGCTAAAAATATTTTGTGAGACAATCGTATAAGATAATATTTTCAGGGTATATTTTGTTGGTGAATGTCGATCGAATTTTATATTTAAATATGGAATAAATCGCCGAGCATAGCTGAATTTATCTTGCAGAATAGTGTATTTAGTTGAAGAAGGTTATTCACAAATATTCGTGGCTGAGAGAATATTTCCCAGAGTGATGTTTCTCGCACATGGAATCGCTATCTAGTCTGATTTTTGTCGAAAACGACCTAAAAGTGGTAGAAGGCGGGTCACAAAGGAACATCAAAACCGCTATATAAGGTTAACAATTCGAAGAAACCCAATCCCAGAACTTCTACTCTGGGAAGACGAACTCTTGAGTCAGGTTCTAGATGTCGGAGAGCAGTAAAAGCTTCTGGCCACAATATCAGCACCGAGTTCGTCGACTCCAATGGGCTGAAGTACATATTCGCTTTGCCGAAGAATTTTTGAATTCTTCCATGTTTTCCGATGAAACCAGAATTTGTCTGTTGATAGTCGTCGAATTCGTGTTTAGAGAGAAAAGCTGTTTAATTTGTTTCTGCTCGCCCCGTACCTCCCTTTGCGGGAAAAAGTGCCACGTTTATGGCAGGTATTATATCTGATCGATGAACAGTTAGTTAACGTTGAAGGAACAATAACTGGCAGTCGGTACATGAGGGATATTCTACATCCCCACATTAGCTGTTGGTGATAATTTCCCCTTTATGGACGACAATGCCCAACCTCATCGTACTAGAGACGTAGATGACTACCTTGAAAGTGAGAGAATTAACCGTTTGAATTAGCATGCATACTGTCTGGATATGCATCCCATAGAACATGTTTGAGACATGCTGTCTAGAAAGAAATCTTTGCACAACTCTCCAAGAGCTTTTCATTGCTGCTAGAGATGAATGGCAGAATTCTCTCCGAAACCAAATTGCTAACGTTATGAACAGCATGCGGCAGCTTCATCTTCATTGCTGCTAGAGATAAATGGCAGAATACTCTCCGAAACCAAATTGCTAACGTTATGAACAGCATACGGCAGCTTCATCGACCATGTATCGATGCCAGAGGTAAAAACACAATTTATTAGAAACGGTTTTTTTATTTATTGTAAAAAGTATCTATTGAAAAACGGGTTAGAAATTTTCTAAGAAACTGGGATTAGGAAGCAGAGTGCAGATTCTGCCAGGAGGAGGACGACACCTCCATCCACATCCTGTTAGACTGCATAGCGCTGGGCAACATCTGGTATCATATTAGATAGAAGAGGGAAACTGGCCCAAACTCTCTAAGAAGAATAGGACTAGAAGATCAGCTATATAAACGTCGAAAAATACTCAACCGCATAGCAAAAACATGGGACACAATAGATCACATAGGTCGCTGTGTACTTAACCACATACATTACATTACAAGAATATTTTCAATTGTTTAAAATTTTGTGCTGTAATAAAAACTCAACAACTAAAAGTCTTCTCTTCCAAACCAATTAATTATGTCCTGACTTACGGTGCAGTGATTTGGTATCCCCGTTATAATATTTATACCCATAAACTTCATCATATCCAAAATAAATTATATGATTACGTGAATAGGAAATGCTTTCCAATGTCAATGAAAAACGTTCATAAAAACCTCATCTCACTCTAACACCGGAGGAATATCACAGACGTATTTATTTTGTAAATCACAAACATAATTTTCTGTCATATTCGATATGCTGTAGACTCTCACCAGACTCTCTTATTCTTCACCGAGCAAGCAAATAAAACTATATTCTAAATTATTCTCTACACTATACTAGACTCTCGCCAGACTCTCTTATTCTTCACCGAGCAAGCAAATAAAAACTATTTTCTAAATTATTCTCTACACAGAATAATAAAACCTACAATATATTATCAAATTCCATTGATATATCTGCAAATAGCATCCACATATAATTATACGTGTTATTGCATCTTATAAACCACTAGTGCATACATTTTTTGGGCTCGTCCTGTCCTACAATAAATAAATATCACATGCATTTTCAACATAATTTATTAAAAAACAAGGTGTAGCAAAACTTTTGAATCTATGTGTTTATGTGACCCGGACTGCGATTATCCAATTCTGGATCCATTAATTTGATATGATTCGATGCTCATAACCACGAAGTTCAATCGGGAATGAAGAGTAGCCAATATGCGGAAGTGATGTTGAACATAAATTAGTACAGACGTCGTTATGGTTTTGATGTTATTGCTGAGGTTTGCCGTTTATTCTGGAACTTTCTGGACCTCCCTTTCCCTGCGTTGGCGGATAAATTCAAGGGTTTAACCAAGACTATGCAATTTATTACATCTGGATCCCATTATTGCTTCACAATACCTGTCGCTGAAGATTCAGAATAGCTTGAAAATTTATCGTTAGAGTGAAGTTTGAACTTACGTGTTGAAAATTGCACGGATCATCCGTTCGTGTCTTGTTTTTAAGTTTCAGTATTCAGATCTCTATCCAATAAACTAAATTCAAGACTATTCCTGAATGTTTGATTTTTCTAATAAAAAAAATCAGGTACAACCTTCGTATGTCACATATATTTTTTGACCAAAGGGTATTTTTCAACTGTCGCATTCTCAATAAATATAACTAAGAGTGTTGTTCCTAAAAACTTACTGTTAAAAAAACAAATACTTATTTAGAATCGAAAATATTTAAAAAAAAATTACCTAGCAGTTCAAACTAAAATATTTATTTATATATACTCGACCAGGTTTGGTATCTCCATCGACTTCTCATGATTTTCTGACTATTCAATATCATAAATCGTATCAACTTTTTTTGAGCACGTTGCTTGTTCTTTGGTACGTTTCAGTCATTTCGTCTGCATTTCTCTCTTGGAGATTATCAAAAATGCATACCGATCATTCCTAGTTTCATTTGCATGTCTACGACATTATTTTTTTTTTTTTATAACAGTGATGTACCTAATTAAATTTTAAGACTTCTAACGGTTTCATTGCGAGTCAATAAGTTCTATATATATATATATATTATATATATATATATATATATATATATATATATATATATATATATATATATATATATATATATATATATTCATATATATATATATATATTCATATATATATATATATATATATATATATATATACTGGTGGTGCTACTTTCAACATGTTGTCTTCGTCCTCATTGATCTAGGGGTGGATAATCAGTGACGCACATTTGGCTTGGCAGTTACAGCAACATAACTTGTATACTCAACTATCTTACCTAGTTCAACAGTATTCGGATGTTACTTATTTATCGATGAAGTATCGTAACTATCATATCGTCGGTCCTACGCCAAAATCGCGAATGTGCAAATTTCAGGTTCTCGACTTCAATGTGTGAGAATACTGATGTTTTACCGAATTTTTGAATGCCAAATATATGAATGTGCTATTTATGATGTCGGGTTATCTACTCAGAAGTAGACAACCCAACATACATTCATGCATTTGCCATTGAAAAATTTGGTTCAAAATTAGTATTTTCACACATGAAATAAATCTACGTCTTCGCCAACGTTTCGCGAATATATTTTTCGCTTCTTCAGAGCTATATATATATATATATATATATATATATATATATATATATATAAATATGATTAAAACTGTTTAACAAAAAAGTTAACTAAGGAAAAACGGAACTGAAAAGAAAAAAATGAAATAAACCTTCTTAGTCTCAATAACTAAGCTCCTAAACTAATATAAGTAGCTAATTTTGAGTCGGCGCCAAACAAACAAGCAAATGAGTTAGGCAAAGCATAAAATGATGGCATCGAGATGCGCGGTGACATTTTGATAAGTTTTTTGAAGTAATTTAATGATTTTCGTTGATTGTTTGTTTGGCGCCGACTCAAAATTAGTTATTTACATTAGTTTAGGAGCTTAGTTATGAAGACTAAGAAGGTTTATTTTATTTTTTGCTTTTCAGTTCCGTTTTTCGTCGGTTGAATTTTTTGTGAAAAAGTTTTTATTTTTAATTTTTTTGTGGCTGAAATCTACTAATTACTACCTATTTAATTTTTGATTACTTTCAAAATACTTACTTACCCACCCTACTTCAACTATTAACAGTTAAATAATATGATTATCTACTTCAATTATTCTTTGTTATATAACATAAATTATTTTTGGTAGTTCTGGTTAGTTTATTTCATCACTTTGTATATAATTCCATCCTTTCATAGATTGTAATTATTGTGACGGATGTAGGAGAACAAAAATAATGACAATAGTAATCTGTCAATGTCAACTACATATGTGTCAATCATCCCCAATTTTTCTTCCCATAGAGGTGGATTATTTCATCCCAAATTCAAATATGATCAACTATGAGGTATACACTATCTAATAAAAAAGAATCATCCCAATCGGACAACCCAGTACAAAGTTAACGAACCAAATTTCAGAGGGTGAACGATCAATATCCTCCATTTTGCTACCCTTAGGGTGTAGGTTTTCTTTTCAAATTGAAATGGGACCAACTTCGAAGTATACCCTATCCAATGAAAGAAGAATCATCGAAATCAAACCATTCTGTAAAAAGTTATGCGTGGTCATACATAAAAAAAATACGCGTCGACTAGAGAAGCTCCTCCTTTTTTATTCCGTCGGTTAAAAAAGGGAATGTATTAGTTCACGACTACATTGTAACGATGATACTTCACGATTGAGATATGAACTCACCTTAGGCGTAATTGACGGTATATAGTACCTGGTCATCAATTTTTAGGTTTTGCATTGTGACAATGACACACATGACAGTAATCAAAATTCAATATGGCAACAACCAGACGCCATATTGTGAAAACAGTCATGACAGTAATAATCAAAATTCAATATGGCCACCACCAGACGCCATATTGTGAAAAATCCTAACTAAAAAGTGTAAAATTAATTTAAAAATAAAAAACCCTACTGCGTGAAAAGTTAACTTTAAAAAAGATGGAAACAGGATGATCAGAAAATTATGTTTTGAGAGGTTAACTATTGAACTTAATACAATACGTACAATATTTTCTGGTCATCTTGTTTCAATCTTTTTTAAAGTCGAGTTTTTTTATTTTTAAATTAACTTTTTTTATTGAATTTTGTTTTAATCGGGTATTCCTAAATGTCTAAATGTGATGACCATATTGAAGAAAATAGTACTTTGGCTTATTTTCGGACTGAAAGGCTGTCAATGTTTTCATAAAACAAAACAAACAAAAACACTTGCCCTGACTTTGATTAAACTTGGGAAGTTTGTTCGTAGTAGGTGAACGTACTTTATTTATATCTGTTTATATTGTTTATGTCTGTATTTGCACACACAGGATTCTATTAATTATAATTACATGTTATCAAATATTTGTCAAAGTGGATCGCTCATTCTTTCGGACAATTCCAAAAAGAGTATCTTGATATATTTATTGAATTAATAAGATTATTCACCCCCCGAATCTGAACATGGGAAATATGAAAAATAATGTTGCTATTTCCTAGAACAAACAGAATGGTCAACATTTGCATCTTTAGAAAATGATAAACAACGTTCTGAATCAATTGCCTTGGTTGAAACAAAATGGATAAAAAACATTAAATGTGTGTGTTATATGAAATATTTGGATATTTAGACTAGTTTTAATATTTTTCAGGTAAATATTTAATATATACTTGCTGAAACTTCTTTGTGAATATCAAGTACATATGTAGACATTAATAACTAGTTAAAATAAGCATCAGTTTGGAGTAAAACCAAACGCCCACTTGAACTGAAAATACATATGGATAATCAACAGATCTAAATCATGGGAGAAACTAAATGAAGCCCTATAAATACCCAACTCGACGTTTCCTCTACGTGTGTTTACGAGTGGTTGAAAGAATGAGATTCTTCGGGTCAAATTATGCATCACAATCTCACGTTGGTGCTGGGAGTGGCCTCACGAGATAACTTCATCGTCATGTCGCCTCAGGCGTCTTCAATGGGGGGTCCCATGATGGATACTTCATTCTTCCTCTGTATAGCGGACGAGAGGTCGTTACTCTACCTGTACGAAAGATAATCACAGAATATCACTCAATCTTTGAATGTTTAACTTGTTAACGCTGCGTGACTCGCTGAGAAATAATGGTTCCGAGATTAGTTTTTGTCGACTTCAAGGCTCTTGCGGATTCGCATAGCATCCTTGAAACAAACTGGATAATAGGTGTTGCGATATCTACAAAATAGAATTGAACGATAATATTGACAATAATTGATATTACCTCTAATATGTTTTATTATCGAAAATGGAATGAATATTATGCTACGTCAGTGATTCACCTGTAGAAACATCAGGAATGACTAAATATTCAAAAATCGTTGTAAGGTATACCATGCCCTGATGCCAAGTCGTGAGACCCAGACCCCACAAACCTATAGACATAAAGCTCATGTTTGAAGTAGTGAAACTCGAGACCATATTTTCCAACCGATGGAATTGGAGCAAACTAACATATAGAATGACTTCGAGTATTCGAAATTTACCAATTCCTGACAAATTCTTCAACATTGAGGCCTGCTTACGCCAAAAATTTAAAAAAATCACCTAATTGTATCCTCAAATACGTTCTATAGTAGGATAATAAATAGTAAATAGGTTATATATGTACTCCTCTCACCAAATTTCTCTAAAGGGGCCTTTTTGTTCCTTGGAAGGTGGAGGAAATCCTTGCGGTAGTATGGGAGTCCCTGAGACAGATTTATCCACTAAAACCTCCACCCTGTAGACTCGTCTGGCCGCGGCCTCCGACGACACTTGAGTCTTTTGGCCCATTGTATCTCACCTGATACGATTTGTTTCACCATGTCGCATCCATGGTTCCCGATTAAGGGCCACTTCGAGCTCCTTCCCAGCAACTGCAAGTACTGCCGTGGCTAACTAACGGTGCTGGAGGATAATCTGGGCGGCCCCTATCGTTTGTTCAGCACCCTGAAGAGTCCTCTTCCGATCTCGGAGAACGCTCAATCATATCCTCTACAGTGCCCTGAAAGAAACCGAGCGGTCATTTGTTCCCACGAGTGAGTGAGGGTGAAGAGGTTGGTCCAGCTCTATGGTGCCCCCTGCACATGGCTAAGGCTGATTACTCCGAAATTTCGCCCTGTTTCTCGGAGGCTCCGTTGCGGTACCGTTTCTTTTGAGACCGCGGTGCCATACATCCGTCGCCACGGCGCTCACAGCTTGGATTTAGGTCTGTTTGCCAGGGCCTCGTTAGTCAAGTCGCGGCCGAGCATGTGCCAAAGCGAAAGTCCGCAAACTGCCCCATTCACCGCACAGCTGCGGCCCGGTCACCCCATACACGTGAAGGTGAGGTTGGACTATAAGGGACACTAAAGGGGTCTACAGACGTACCAATTTTTCGGACCCGATATTGGGGGGCCGACGTCGGGAATGATTGGATCGACTGCTATCAGTTACTCAAGTGCTATCAGTTACTAGTTATACGTGGACCGGCAAGGATGGCTCACTCGAGAATGGTACACGAGCCAAGAAAGGCAGATATTGTCCAGTGCAGTAGTTACTTAGTTTAAAATGGATAGCATGTGCAGCAGCGTATTATTATATATTATTTTTTGTCATTGGATCCCATCTAAGAACTCAATTATTGCTTCTGAATTTTACTTTATGTTAATACGCAATACTCTGCCGCTACCAAACTGTCCTTCTGAATGACCGCTCTCTCGTCGTAGCTGACACTGTCGGCATGCGCCCTCGCGACGTGAGAACGCTCAGTACGAGTCAACTGGTCGAGCCACGCGCCTTTGATGATTGTAGAATTCCGACATTCCATGGGAACGGTCGAACCACCTCGGGTTTAGGCTTGCTCAATCCTTCGCGAGAATCGACAATCCCCAAGCCAAGCTCGCCAAGAGACACCGGCTTCAGGTCCGATGAATTGGCACGTCTGTAGGCCCCTTGGAACTACCGGGCATTTTATCATTCATAGGCCCATCTCGAAAAGTACCTCATATTTGTTGGCTTGAACCAAAGAGAGTAAACGTTATCTGAACAGGAGGTACTAATATGCTCTAGCCAGTTAGAATCATGTAGCATTAACCCGTCATAGTGACGTACTTGGACATGATACAGGTGGCCCACGTAACATACAGAGTGGTCCAATATACAGTCAAGAGCCTGTAACTCTCAGATACCAGAGTGCACAGTGCGCTTGTCCGCCACTGTCCAGAGAGAATGGTGGCCATGACATGTCTATATACGTCACTATGACTCACAAATGATCTTTCATCTCTTTCTAATTGTCACCACTGTCTTATGGGGAATATACTTTACTAGTCAGATAACGTTTATTCTCTTTGGGCGTGAACCACTTCCACTATTGATTAGAAGAGTTATTAATTCTCAGGAAACGATCACAACCTCATAAGTTCTCGTCAAATTATACAATTTTTTTTAATTAAATCCATTGAGAGCCTCACTTGGTTCACACGAGTATAATTCAACTTTATAGAAAAAATTCCACCTTCTTTTACTATAAGTTCAGACAATGATTAACTTTGCAAGTATGAACCAGGTGTTCATAAAATCAGATGTGGAATCATCTACGAATCAATGATGAACTTTAGTCAATATCTTTCATCGTTCAAGATAACTTTAGTCACTATCTTCCATCGTTCAAGATAACTTTTTTGGAGGTATTCATGTTAAAAAGGAAACATTCTCAATTGAATAGATTATGTTTTTTTCTGAAAACTGAAAAGTCCACGATAACAATGTAATATCTTAGAAAACAACTTCCCGGTTAAAGCCATGCTGGACATTGAACTACGCCCGGTAGATATTATTGTTTTCTGTTAGATATCAACAAAAAATAACTTCCTTGTTATCGTCAATTTTTAAATTTTTAGATAAATCTTTATATTCGATTGATAATGTTTCCTTTTCAACAAATTATTAAATGCAATGCTCTCACGAATAGTACAGAAGTAGAGTGTAGATTAAGATAGGGTTGTAACACTGCTGGTCATCCTTTGGTAAAGGTTAACTACATGTTTTCTCTCTTTCTAGATCATGGCAATAAAAAGAGAGAAAACCTGTAGTTAGCAAAACCAAAGATGACCAGAGGTGATACAACCCGCCCTTAATTTTACTTAATTAATGATTCTGGGATAATTACAGACAAAAATATAAGCGGCCTACATTTTGGTTCAGTTCGAAGATTCAAATTGTTTCTATAGTTTCAAAATAGTGGTAGATATCCTCCAGGGGATATGTGCATTTTGTAAGCAATCTATGTTCTAAAATAATACGTCATTGACTATCATAATATCATTATGCCAATCGATTTAATGGTTTTTCTGTGGCTTGTAGAAAATTATGGTCCAAGTGTGTTTTTGTTCAATCGATAAATTGTATAATAAGAATAGAAATATTCTCGTAAATATCCTTTCACTTTTCAGTGTCCGATTACCCAAATCCTCAAACTACTCATGAATGAATTCCTTAATAAATATTGTTTTTACTCTTGATAATGATGGAATTACAATATTTTAATGGATGCCTGAATGCCTGAAATTAAAGATTATTTTGTGTCGGCCCACTGCGTTGTCATCACTCTCATTCTGTAACAGATCATAATCCTAACTATTTGCTGAATAACCTATATCATTATGGTAATGATTGTTTTGATTATGCACTCACTGAAATTTATTTTTAATGCTGTTTTAATCAAAAGTTCATTGTGTCGAAGATTTAGCAGTCAGTTAGTGGTGAGTTTCTCAGACTTTTTGACGAAACTAACAATACTTTCATCAAAATTTATCAATCAAACCGTGTCACAATTCAAATTGCTTCATAAAGTGAACTAAATTAGTTTGCTTCCACTTCACCCAATTAAACTAGGACATTTACACGTGTTGAGAATTTGTAAATAAATACTAAAATTATTCCTAGCAAACCACTGTATTTTAAGGACGACTTGTCGGAAATTCCAACAATCGACGGTCAGAATTAAATTACATGCCAGGAGTTAGGCAACAGTGGCAGTTTCGTTTGATCAAACAATTCTCTGACCATTTCAGTACCAAATTCCAGAAGTTTCACTTGATGATGAAACTTTCATTGAATAAATATTTCGAGTGCATTTGTGGGTTAACTTTCATGAGACTGCAGACTTAAAATGAAAAGCGGTTAATTGGGAGAGTTTCCGTACCATTTACTATGTTATATAAGATACTAAAAAAGAGTGGAGCCTTCTCAAAGTTCGTAAAAAGGTTTGTGTGTACCGCTCGTTCAAATTTATCCCTAGGAAAACCTCCATAATTGTACAATAATTTCAAAGTTCATAATATTCTTTGGGCGGAAAGGGCCGAGGTGGCTCCCGCTAATCAGAATTATACTTGCACTGGAAAAGGTCAGGTATTTTTCACAAATTATAAGTATACATGAGGAAATTTAACAACAGCAATGCAGGAATTGACACAAATATAGAAACCTTAAAAATAACCCAAGCGATATCCATTCAATACAATATAACTATACTAAAAAAAACTTAAGCTGTATTATAATAATATGAAATGCTTTCAACAAACTATATTCGTCATATTTTGTTTTAGGACAAGTCTTGCAATTTTTTATTTAAATATTTTTTACCCAAATATTTCTTGTAATTTTTATGTTGTATATTAATGCTGTAAATTTTCATTTATGTATCTAATTGAGATTCCAGATTAACTCTTAAGAACTGATGAAATATTTGGATAAGGACTATGAAATGACTGATCAAATTGATTATGAAAGGATTCGCATACATTTGTTGTTCTACTTAAAAAGAGTGCAAAACTTCCAATACATCATGTTTCGGTTCAAATTAAAAAAAAACTATTGCAAAACATTCACTGACATCTTTCGGTGGGCCAAAAACATAATGCAAAAATGTACCTACTTCAGTTTCCTCGGCATTATTCTTCTTGTACTAACCCGAAATACCCAACTTTTGAATTTTTCTGTACCAGTACTGTGCTAAGTGAAATCGACATCCTATGATATTGATTTCTGGAAATGCTTCCTACCTTGCTTTAACAATAGCAAGGCAACTTCAAAATCTACATTAAATCGTAATAGCTTTACATGCACACTGCATAACTGTTGACACTCTTTCTTTATATAATCAAAGTTTGTTAAATGCGTTTTTTGAAGTTTATTTGGCAACAAACAAAAAACTAAGGGTAATGGCTATTTTTAAAACCATGAATGATATGATTCCTCTGAATTTTCCAATCACTCTTTTGTTTTACAGGAAAAAATACTATATTCTTAATAGAATCACTTCTGATTAAAACCTTCTCTTGTCTGTCAATAACAATATCAAGCTTTTCGACTAGGTTGTGAAATTCCAAAATATCTTTTGGTAGTTTTGGAAGAATTACTGATCTAGCGTGATATGAATTTTTCCTCGTTGTTAAAACAGCTTTAGTCATAACTGATTAACTTGGTGGTTATATTCTAACACAGTATTTTTACCACTGTCCCTTTTTGAATATGCTTTAAATTTATTTCGAGTACACTTCCACCTTTTATTATTTTTTGAACTTTTATGAAATGTAAATTTATAACGCCGGTATCTCTAACTATAAGGTTTCTCAAAGGAAATAAGGTGGCATGTTACAATTGCTATATATTATATATATATATATATATATATATATATATATATATATATATATATAGTTATGATATAAAAATAATAAATATTTGATATAATGATATTTATACATTACATGAATACCTGATTGTTTTTACAATTTTTCTGTGTACTTTGCATCTCTGAAACCTTTATCTTATAGTCAACGCAGATGATCCAAGAGTTTAGCAGTGGAGCTTTTATATTATCATCATTATGTTTCCACCACTCCATTTAATTTGCACAACCTATAAAAGTGTAGAAATTAAAATCCACAAATAAAATTTTAGAATTTGAATAGACACAAATAATCTACAAGCAAGAACATCCTGAATGCTAATTTTGAAACACAAGGAAACATGACAAGGAAATGTAAAACTAGTTTCATTGGAAATCATAAAAATATCAAATTTGAGAACAGAAAATTTGTAGATGTGAATTTTTAACAGTTCTATATAAATAATATCATGTGTATATATATAAATTGAAAATAAAATATGTATCATAGGTTAGAATTAGAAAATGTGCTTTTAAAAAGAGTGTAAAGGGTGAAAATAAGGAGTCGAAAAATAAATTTTTGGAGAGAAGCCGTGATGAGAAAAATCAACGCAAATAAGCTGACAACAGAAGTATAGCTGCAATTGGACACTTGAAACCAAATCAAGTAACAACCAGGCACAGATTCGATCAAGCAACCATTTACCTCCAATTCAGATTAGATTTCCTGTACATGACGTAACCAGCAGCAAGGGAGCTCAACGTTAGCAAACTTCACTTCCAATAGCCACAGAATAATCCAGGACTCGCGTGAGTGCACAAGCTGAACTTACAACAGGTAATTTATCAACAAAAACTAAATAAAGTAATAATATTTGGGTCAGACACTTTTTGGTTTATTTTCAATAAAACCTATTCACAGTGGTGAACTTTCTCTCTTATTCATTATTATGATATCAATATAACCTCTAAATATTTATTTTACATTATTCCTTGATTGCGCCTGAGCAAGTTTATTTGATGTTGTTCAATTTTATTGGTTGAATAATATTTACTAATAAGGTAGATATCGTAGGGATAGGTATTTTAAGAATTGATTTGAATAAAAAAAACAATCATTTAACTATATTCTGGACCCATTATTTATCATTTGACCATATTACAAGCTTTATTTCCATAAAAACAGTACATTGACTTTAAGCAAAACAACTAGATGGCGCAACTGCTATCCTCCTGCGATAGATACGATCATCTCTAGTGTATTGAAGAGGGGTAAGAGTATTATAGCCGGAGTTTATTGTTGGGATGGGTATTTGTTAAGCAGATAAATGAAAAATAATAATATCAATAATTATATAAACAAATACAACTATACAACTATACAACTATATATATTATATATATATATATATATATATATATATATATATATATATATATATATATTATATATATATATATATATATATATATATATATATATATATATATATATATATAGTATATAGTAAGAACCCCCGCAAGCAAAACCTGAAGAAGGTATCTTTATAAATAAATAAACAGTGATTACGAAGATTAATAACCTCAAGTAGATACCTTTATTAATAAATAAACAGTGATTACGAAGAATACTTCCTGAATTTTCTAGAAAAAACCGGTTTGGGTAATAACATTCAAAATAAAAATAAATCTGGCAACATTGTTTAAATATTTACTTAAATTTTGAAATATATAGAATTATTTATGGGAGCCACCTCGAACCCTAGAACAAACCGGAGTAATCTTAACTTTCCTGTTTGAGCATTCCAATGTTTCACAAATGGAAGTCATTCGCAACCGAATACAGGTGAGATAGAGAGAGAGAGAGAGAGAATTCGCGTAAAGGTTTTTGATAATCAAATATCATAAATTTCTCATAAATCATAAAACGTTGCTCATTCTTCTTGTTTTCCTATAAACTTTGGGTGAATTCTTGAAATATTTTTTTCCACAATTTCAGCTTCGCTAATTTCGGAAGTACAAGATATATTTTTGACGCACATTTCCAGTTATACATTCATAACTCGCAATGATAATAATATTCTGAAAAAAAAACAAGATTTCAAATGATAATGAAATTATTTGGTGGTATGACTTCAATTTGGCATTGAATATAACTCAATTCACATTTCTCATATTCTCCGATACAATGTAATCCTCATCATATTTCCCGAGAGACTGATGACATACATTCCAAAGGAAATGAAAAGAGCCGCCGAATACATATCTTTCGGCTTCATCTAATAAGACAAAGTTGAAGCGAAACCTGAAAATCTCCTGCGAAAGCATGAACACGAAAGAGGCTAAACGCGTTTCAAAGTAAAACGAGATTTTTCGAATATCCTTGCTCTCGCGAAATTTTATGACAAAATTAAATTAGGGAAAATAATTTCGTTTAATTAAGTTTTGTTAATACCCTAATGAAAACAATTTAAGTTTCGCTCATTGTTAAGTTTGAAACTATCTGCTAGTTGTTAGGAAAGTTTACGCAACTAATTAAAACGACAGGAAACTTTAGAAACGAATTATTGCAACAATTAAATCCGAAAAATATCGAATATATTCGTTACAGTCTAGACGTAGAATTCACCCTCATTACTTTCAGAGTGTTTTTTGTGTATTTCAGTCATTCGAATTAATTGTACATAAAATACCCTGGAAAAATAATCCAGGAACATGTGACCACATCACAGAATAATTATATTATCCTTTAAAAATAGAAATATTTGGTCCAAAAACATACTGGAATGAGTGACACGCACATCTGTTCTTACAGCTGCAAGAGTAATTGACAAAATTTAAAGCATGGTCGCACTTGAACTTGTGTTCCCTATTTATATTTAAATTTTTATAGGAAATAGAAACACGTGTTTGTTTAATGACACACCATCTAACATATAATACATATTAATTTTATTTTAAGTTTTTATTCATTTCAACCTTTGTAAATAACAAATTGAAAATGCTATATATGCATGGTTTGTATGACATTACATTCTGGAAGTGAATTCAGTATTTGGGAGCCTTTGGTATGAGATATTATAATTTTTTGTAGTTCAACGATTTAAAATAGTAGTGACAAGATTTGGGAATTATGAGAAATAGTTTGTTTTAGGTGTTAAGTATTAGTGTGGATTCATGCAGCACAAAATAACAGTTATCAAATAAGAAATAACAATTATCAATTAACAAGAATTAAAATGTAGCATTCATGCACTCAAAATAACAATTAAGAAATAAAAAGTAAGCATGCGCACAAGACGGAGATCCGAGGCATTTAAATTAGGTAATCCTACTTTTTCGAAATTCCATGTCCCCTCGATAATAAGAAACAAGTGAAAATTCAAAATGTCCAATAAACAACATGAAACAAAAACAATACCTCAAATATTAGAAAAAGTGAGGTTATTTTCATCATCGGTTTGACCAATCCGCGGTCATCTGCGTACTAGTTGCGCACTAGAAGAAAATTTTAAATAATGTAAAAAGATAAAAGTTGGCCAACTTCTATATGTTATTTCTTAAATGATAATTGTTATTTGTCTGCATGAACATAGTCATTGAAAACTATAGAGTTCAACTTATATTGCTAAATGTTATTTCTTATTTGTTATTTGATAATTGTTATTTTGTGCTGCATGAATCCGCAATTAATAAATCCGATCAAAATGGCACATGGAACACATTGGACATTTCAAGCAAGTTTTGTTGTCTGGACCTTCATTTTAATATTACAAGCATATTCTTGAGAATATCCCACAAAAAATGAAAATGCTAAAGTTGGGTGAAGATGAGATTTTCACAGATATCTTGAAAATTATCAAATTTTTAAGAAAAAAACGGTATTGCAAATATTGTGGCGATTTTTCTACAAAAATATAGATTGTAACATGTGATAAAAATGAAATGCCCATATACATGAAATGCAGTGATGTCTCCAGTAGACCTAGTACATATTATATAATATATTGGTCTATTTTGGGACCATTGTTATTCCTCATATATTTGAATGATATTGTTACCATAGCACAAGAATGTAAAATTCATTTATTTTTTGACGACACGCTTCTGTACTTTAGTAGTAAAGATGTAAAAACGTGTGCTGATATTATGAACACTACTCTTGAAACAGTTTATAAATATTTTTCTGCAACCCCAACTCACAGTGGAACCTTCGTTACAATTAAAAACAAAATGGTAATGTACAATAAATTAGGAGCAGGTGGTAAACTGGCTTGAGTGGGCTCCAAATTATCGTTTGTTTTAATCCACTCCCATTCCCTTGACTTCAATTCATCATGTAGGGAGTTTTGGTTTCGCAAATAAACTCTACTTAAATTAATGCAGTTGTGATGCATATAATGTGGGTGCTAGAATATATAATTGCACTGCCTCTACCAATTAATAGTACCTGTTGTATAATATGGACATGAGAATGAAGCAAATTGATGTTCTGTAATTTTAGAGAAACCATATTGGATAGATTTTACATAAAACTGCAGAGGAAATAGAGAAAACGTATAGGTACAGAAAAAAAAAGAATAATTCGAAAGGAATAGAAAGATTGATTCGAATATTCTATTCAATGTGGATTATGTTCAATAGGGACACTGCTACACCAGAAAATAATATATTTTTACACGAATTACATATATTAAAACTTTTCACAATTTTTATGTTATTTTCTCTCGAACAACCAATATTTTCCGAAATAATTATACTCTTTAATATGTTACACGAGACAGAAGTCTATCTGGTTAGCCAGCTACAATTTAATTGAAAATGAAAAATGTCTTATTTCTCAAGACACCTGACTACAAATACCTATAGAATGAGTGTATGTTGGTCGAATAACCATAAAAAAACAACTACTTCCCTGGCTAATGCCTCGACGGACGTTGGATAATCGTGCAAAGGTTACTTTGCAAATGTTTGTTGCGAAATCAATAAACATTAACCACTTCACTAGGGCTGATCACATGTAGACCGGTTTCGGAGTATTTGCCCCTCATTAGAACAGGGTAAATCATGCTTGATCTATGCGAAACTATCAAAATCGATCCATTCCTCAGTTTTCGTTGAGATTGCATCAATGAAACACCATTAGCTAACGCCATCTCAACCGAACTAGTGCAACTAACATTACCAACTGTGACAACATAGTATCAAAGTGGAAGTCCGCTCAAAAATGTAGTTCGCTAATATTTTTTGTTATGGTTTTGCTGCAACCAGGAAGTATTATGTCTCGTAATTCTTGTGAGTAATTACCAAGAATATATCTGCAGTATGAGTTTTTTTTTGACGTGCCTAATTTATTTGCTGTGGACATCCCAATTATTTCTATATGAAACAAAAATATTCACCTATGGCAATCAACTGACAATTTTGGGAGTTATTTAAGAAAATTATCGATTAATTGGATTGTCTTAAATGCTACATTTTGGTCAATCCTGTGATTTTTAGATGTTTTCATAGTTATTCCTCGCCTATAACTATGTTAAGCGTTTGATAATGAGTTCGCAAGTTTCTGCAGAGTTACCAACGAATAAAACGATGTTGCAATCTATCTTAATTTCTATTCGGAAGACGCCCCATAATGGACTTCCAGACACTTGAATTTATCATTAGGGCACGGATTTATTGGGAACTCATCAATTTATTGATCATTTCTCTCCACATGCACCTTTTTTTAAAGTGGATTGCTACTTATGATAAGTGATGGTTGTACTATATCCATAAATAATCTTGTATAATTCTAAACGATTGTTGATTTATTTCGGGAAAATCTACTAAAGCTATTAATTAGATTTTTCCGATGATTTTTAGATATATTTTATAGAAATATTACCTATTGCTGATGTCTCGACTCACGATTTCGAAAGTAATTCTGTATATCTTCACTTGTCATGGTCTAATTTAATCTGAAGGGTGGTTATTTAGTTTGACTGTTTTCACTCATAATTGCACGAGAGGTTTGTATTTTATCGGGTAAACTTGGGTTGTTTAATGAGAAACTGTTGCCTAGCAATTAGACGAGAAAAACTATCAACTATTAAAAACGCGACACCGAAGGTGGAGCGTTTTTAGGTTGACAGTTTTTCGAGTCAAATTGCTAAGGGAAACAGTTTAGAATTTGAACAACACAAATTTACCCGATATCAATACAAACATCGAGTGTAATTCGGCAGGACCATTTAATGAATAAGAAACTTAGAAACATAGAAATGCAAACTTTATTTATTTTGGCAACCAATACCGCGATAATTGATGAACAAATGAAACTTTTGCCGCTGTCAAACTGACAATTGTACTGTGGCATATACGATTTTTTATACACGAGTTCAATTGTACATAAAATAATTTTCTCTACTGTGCCGAGCTTTCGACAAACGTATGATCTTTTTCAAGGCTACAAATGATATATGGTGACAAATATCGAAAATGAATGTTTGTTTCGTGAACCTACAGTTAATTGTCACACTCATTGACGTTCAAGACTTCATAATTATTGGGTCAGTTTCATTCATGCCACATTTATCTCAAAAAATATTAGTGTTTTTATACAAGAACCAAAATTAGCCAGAGGGCTCTGCTCCAAATAAATATAATTTATACAAAATTGAAACATAAAGAAAATCCTATGATGAAATATGATACTGTTCACAGTATTCTATGTACTTCTTGTCATGAAAATGATATAGGTCAAACTACTCAAACTTTGGAATCTAGAATTACTGGCGACAAAAGTGATTATAAACTCCATAAACATTATTGTGCACTCTCGAATCAAGTAATGAAGTAAATAAAAATATAATTCAAACAAAAAGATTATTTCTAGAAATGTTAGGCTATTAATAATGATGGAAAAAGTTTGAATAAGAGGTCTGATATCGATCAACTTTGAAATATCTATTTATTCATATATTCTCTCAAAATGATATTTCCTATCAAAATAAAATGAAAAAACATCCATTATCTAATGGAGTCTTTTGAACGTCAATCAGTGTGGCAATTTTTTATGTGGGAATGGAATTGAAATACATATATTCATTAATTTTATTCAATCTTACCTGTAAGTTTATAAGCAAATTATATTTTATTATAATATTTTTGTATCCATATTTCATTTATCTGTATTATCTTGGGATAAGGTTCGTGTATTTTGATAAACCCTGTAATGGTAATATGGTGATTACGTTCCTCCTGGAGTTCTCCAGACTTCTCCAGATCATGGCTTACAATACAATTCAGAGTTTTAAGGGAAATATTTTTCATGGAAATTGTATTAATTTTGTGTTGTTTTTATCATGTGAAGGGAACTGTGATTGAGATTATTGGTGACGATTGACAGGCAGACATTTGTCGAGTCCGAAAACTTTTATTTGAAGCTAAATATTTTTCCTTAAGATGTACACAGCAATAATAGAATATCGCTGTTCAATGAATTCATAATTTCTGTTAATTATACTGCTATTTGACATTAGTTTAACTTTGTTTGACCCTTGACAAACGAACAAGATTCGTTAACAATAGCTTTTGGAAAGTATTTTTCCGAGTAAACGTGCTATAGGATTCTTCATCTGGTGAGAGGATGTTACAGAAAGATGTTGAGAAATAGTAATTCTTTTGAATATCTAACAGAAAACAATTACTTCCCCGGCTTAAGCCATATATATTTTGAAGGACCCTAACTCAAAAGATACAGAAAATGTTTTTCCAACCGGAAATCATTTGTAACGTTTTATGAACACCCTGTTCATATTTTCAAACAAATTATGGAATATTGTTTCTCTAGAAAATATAATTCTCAATCAATAACTAAATAAGAGATTTTCAGGACAGGAATGAAAGAGGTGTGTCTTCTGATTTGAGTTCAGGGTCCTTTCAAAATATCTATCAGATGTAGTTCAACGTCCAGGGTGGCTTTACCCGGGAAAGTAGCTTTTTTCATCATGGATTTTTCAATTCACAGAAAAAAAATTATATTCAATATCCACTTGAGAATTTGTCCTTTTCAACATGAATACGCCCAAGAGGTTATTTTGAACGATGGAAGATAGTGACTAAAGTTTATCTTTCAGTCGCAGATGATTACACATCTGATTTTATGAACATCCTGTTCATATTTTCAAAGAAATCATACATCATAGCATATCTACTTTTATTGTTTTTTTTTTATTGTCATCGATTTCTGCGTTATTGTCAGTTTTTCTGGTTTATTTTTTGATTAATTGGATTTTGATTCGACTCTCTCTGACTAATATTGTCTTATGAATCAAATTACTCTGATATATATGTATATTTATTATATATATATATATATATATATATATATATATATATATGTATATATATCGAGAATGAGAGAAATCTGTTACGAATCTAAAAAGACACACCATCCGTCTACAGCCTGTTTCATGGTTTCCCAATCATCAGGACGGCTTGTGGTCTCTTTCAAATTCGCATCAGATTTCTCGTTGGTTCATAGCCTTAGGCCAATACAAACATGTGAATTGCATCAGATTATTGATAGTGACATCTATAATCTGTGCGGTGAAGCTTGAACCTAATATCGTGGAATTTTAAAATCACGAGATTTCGTGCACTTTAACAGGTCACTAACAAATTGTTAGAAAGGCCTACCCACGATATCAATAGTCGTACTTCTCATGCGTTTAACGCAAACATCGATATCGAGAATGAGAGAAATCTGTTACGAATCTAAAAAGACACACATCCGTCTACAGCCTGTTTCATGGTTTCCCAATCATCAGGACGGCTTGTGGTCTCTTTCAAATTCGCATCAGATTTCTCGTTGGTTCATAGCCTTAGGCCAATACAAACATGTGAATTGCATCAGATTATTGATAGTGACATCTATAATCTGTGCGGTGAAGCTTGAACCTAATATCGTGGAATTTTAAAATCACGAGATTTCGTGCACTTTAACAGGTCACTAACAAATTGTTAAGCTAAAATTCACGATATTAGGTCCAAGCTTCACCGCAAAGATTATAGATGTCACTATCAATAATCTGATGCAATTCACATGTTTGTATTGGCCTAAGGCTATGAACCAACGAGAAATCTGATGCGAATTTGAAAGAGACCACAAGCCGTCCTGATGATTGGGAAACCAGGAAACAGGCTGTAGACGGATGGTGTGTCTTTTTAGATTCGTAACAGATTTCTCTCATTCTCGATATCGATGTTTGCGTTAAACGCATGAGAAGTACGACTATTGATATCGTGGGTAGGCCTTTCTAACAATTTGTTAGTGACCTGTTAAAGTGCACGAAATCTCGTGATTTTAAAATTCCACGATATTAGGTTCAAGCTTCACCGCACAGATTATAGATGTCACTATCAATAATCTGATGCAATTCACATGTATGTATATATATATATATATCTATATCATGCTAGTTACGATGGTTTTCAACTTATTTTTGAACCATTCCTAAGTCAAGTTGGAACGGAATTCGTGGAAAGCAACAGTTTCGCTGCTGCTGAATAGTTTTCTTGTTTTCTTGACCCTTACGACCTATTTAAAATTGAAATTTCTCCAATAATTAACTTTGTTTTTACCTTCATAAATATTCAAAGAAGCTGATAAGAGAGGTAAATGCTATAAAACTGTTAGGGCAAACTACTCAATTGAATACTGCATTGTGTAGTGGAATACAGAAATGCTAATGAACTTTTTATAATGGCAATCCATGCACTAATCAATTACAATTTTATTTTTTCTGGTACAAGTAGTAATTGGAAGATTACTGGATTTCCCTCAAATTGAATTGAATTTTGTCATTCTGTATTGAATTTTAACATAAGTTAATTTTTCCATAAATAATTTGAATTATTAAACACGAGTGAAGTTGTTTTCCCAGAAGGTTTTTTTTGATACAATGAAAATGAATCAAAAGTAATATCTCAACAGTTTGATTTAGATGTAGCGACTCCAACAACGAAAAAACGATTCCAATTGCCAAAGGCATGATCTCTTTGCAATCATAAATAGTTTTTCAATTTTTTTATTCTTTTTCTATACGACATGATGATTTCAAAATTTTAGTCTGCATGATCATTCATCATGTTTTTTGTTCATAGCTTTCTAAATATCGGCCTATAGAAGGAATATATACGTGGGCACTATAAATTCCATATGAATGTTATTAATTGTCTTTCAATTATTATTCAGGGCTCGTTATCAAAAATCATTTATTTGTACTCATGCAAGTATTTTTACATCATTATTTATATATATATATATATATATATATTAATGTGTTTTGTAAAAGTTAAATTGTAAAAATTTATGAATGATTCAATATTCTTATCGAATGTTCACAATAATATTCTTCAACGGTTCAATGCAAAAAAAATGTTTGACACCTTATAATTTTTACAATCTGTGTTTTCTTGCCCCGAAGAAATCGATTGAAATTATATCTATTTTTACTAATATTGCTGAGATTTCAGTGAAAATCAAATTCTCACCAACCTGTTGGACAAATGTCGAGGGTAAGGTTTCTGAAGCGTTGATTACAATTCCCCGTTTATAAGCTGACAAACATACAGAGTGAAACTTGATATTCGAAATGTTGGGAAAATTATCTAAACCTTTATACTTTGACATTTGATAGTTTCTTGTAGGCTGAGGCAGCCATAAAACCGTGCATGCGGTACTTATTCAAACGTTCGACAACTTTTTCCACTTATACTCGTATACCCAGTCCGGCCGTTCACATCTTCAACCAGAACGGTTTTTTCATTCGTAACTTCATGTAAATAGACATTTAATTTTATATTGTTTTTGATTGTTGATGTATGTATTCGTAGAATTTTCACCATGCTAACTTATTTTTTTTTGCAGGTAAGAAATTAGTCTACTTATAGTCTTCATTATGGTAAGTAAATATTATGAAATATTGTGGATATATGGAATATAATCTAAAGATTTTTTAACACGTTTATATCAGCTTGCTTTTGTTTGTCCGTTCGGTACAAATCTTGAATCGATTTTAAACTAATTTCCCGATGATCTAAGCTTGAAACTTCAGACATAGCTCAGAACTGGATGACAATGCAATATTGAGTAAAGCTAGCAGAACCACTTGGGATTTTTTTTTTTTCTGGTCATAATTTCAGGATAATGTATTTACCCTTTTGACAAATATTTTGCTCTTCAATTATGGGAGATATCGCGGGTTCTGCTAGCTTAACGTTAAGCTAGCAGAACCAGAGAGCTAATCGAATGTTTATCAAAAATCTGATCACACCGTAGTTTTAGGCTCACGTTTGAACCCCCTTTTCCTTTAAGGTTTAAAAAAAAACATGGGTTCTGCTAGCTTTACCGTAAAGTTTGCAGTACCCACTTAAAAAAACACCTCCGAACAAATCCTCTGGACGATAATTTTAGGCTCTATTCTTTATTACAATATTTGAAAATTATTTGCTCAACACTCAGGGAAAATATGGACACTATTTGCATTCATCGGTTTCCACGTTACTACCACTGGAATCCACTGATAATTTGTTATGAATTTAGATCATCCACCTTTCCTTTTTCGATTTTCTCATAATGTAATTGTTTTTTTTTTCTCGTAGCCTCATTTCAAGCTATTCATTAGTATTAAAAATATAACTAATAAAGAACCTTTTTAAAGACAAGCTTTTATTCAAGCCGTGTACTAGTCATCGCTGACAATTATTTAATTATTTTTTGTTGAATTATTTGTTTTAAAAAACCTTGTCGCGCGAAGTGTTCATAAAAGTAATAAATTAACCCAAATGAGCAAAGAATTATGACAAAAAGTTCCCTTGAATACTTTGATTATAATGGGGTTGTGTCAGCCTAAACGCGAAGCTAGGAGAACCGGTATATTAAAAAAGAATTGTTCGAAAATATTTTGAGAAAATCGAAAAGAGTAAGGTGAATGATACAAATTCTTTACTTTTTATACAATGATAGGGTTTAGGTAGTAGAAATGGAATCCGATAAAATGGAAATAGTGCCCATATTCTGTTAAAAAATAAACGTTATTCTCCATGATCGTTGGGCTATTTTTGTTGGCCATTTTTATCAAATTAGCCAGATATGAGCCAACAATTATTACGTAGAAGTTTTAATACTTTGAGATTCAGCCTAAAGTTAGGAGAATTCAGTATTTTGAAAAAAAAAAATTATTTAATATTTTAAAATTAAATTTCAATTTTTTTAGGAAAAGGTTTGGTTGTATTTGGAATCCCATAGAATGCAAAGATGTACCTATTGTCCCTGATTGTTGTTCTTTTTTTTTTAACCGACGAAACCAAAAAAGTTCTCTAGTCGACGCGTATATTTTTTTTTATGTATGACCACGCATAATTTTTACTGAGACGTCCGATTCCGATAATTCTTTTTTCAGTGGGTAGGGTGTGCTGCGAAGTTGGTCCCATTTGAATTTAAAAGAGGATATCCACTCCTAAGGGTAGCAAAATGAAGGATATTGATCACTCACACTCTGAATTCTGGTCCGTTAACAGATTCTATCAGGCATAACTGTGTACTGGGTTCTTCGATTTGGATGATTCTTTTTTTATTAGATAGGGTATACCTCATAGTTGATCATATTTGGATTTCAATGGAATTATTTACCCTTACGGGTAGAAAAATAGGGGATAATTGATTTTTCACTTGTGAACATTGGCACACATATGTAGTTGACAATGACAGATCGCTATTGTCATTATTTTTGTTCTCCCACATCCGTCACATTCATTATATTCTAAGGATGGAATGATATACAAAGTAATGAAATAATCTAACCAGAACAACAAAAATAATTTATATTACAACAAATAGTAAAAGTAGATAATCATATTATTTAACTGGTAATAGTTGAAGAAGGAATTTTTAAAAAATTAAAAATAAAATATTTTAAAAAAATTAAAAAACTTAGTCAAAAAAATAAATTTCCTAAACTAATGTAAGTAACTAATTTTGAGTCTGCGCCAAACGAACAATCAACGAAGATCATTAAATTAATTTGTTTGAAAATATGAATAGGATGTTCATAAAATCAGATATTCAATTGAGAATGTTTCCCTTTTCATCATTAGATTACTTCAAAAAAATTATCAGAATGTCACCGCGCAACTCGATGCCATCAATTTACGCCTTACTCAATACATTTGCTTGTTTGTTTGGCGCCGACTCAAAATTAGTTACTTACATTAGTTTAGGAGCTCAGTTATTGAGACTAAGAAGGTTTATTTTATTTTTTACTTTCCAGTTCCGTATTTCATCGGTTTAATTTTTCATTATTAATAGTAATGAATAGCCTAAAATGCGGCTAGAAGAACACGGTTTATTGAAAAAAAAAACGATTACTTCGGGAATATTTTGTGAAAATCGAATAAAGGTGGATGATCTAAATTCATAAAAAGTTATCAGTGGATTCCAGTGTTTTCAAATAGGGTAATAAATTCACATGAATAGAGCCTAAAATTTTGTCGGATTAGGATATGAGGGAAAAAATATGTTTATGACATAAATCGAGAGCAACTAGCTACATGCTAGAAATGGACATTCTAAAATAATTAAAATAAAATAGTAAAAATAGCACATGACCATTTTTTCCCTAATATTGCACAGGACATGTTTTTTTTTAAAAAAAAAAAATTTTCCTGGGTGATATTTGGCTTTTTGAATATATCATTAATATAAATTTCTGTTAAAAGGAAAAATTCTCAATTGAAAGGAAGATTTTTCTGTTAATTGAAAAATTCACGATAAAAATGTAGTTATTTTATGAATATCCAACATAAAACAACTACTAATAACCAATCAAATTCAAGGAATATATTTTTTCTCCGATTGACAGCAAATAATAATTTTGCAGGCACATATCAATCAGCAAAGTATTACTTTTCCTGCCTAGGCAGCAAAGTAAGGACTTTCCTGCCTAGGCAGCAGAATAATTATACCCAATGGGAATAAAACATTTGACATTTTTTGACAAAAAAAACATTTATTAGCAATTATTACATAATACTTTTAACAAGAATTTAAAAAACATATTTTTAGTTGTTATTAACATTGATATTAAAATTACTCCGGCAACAAATTTAACTCAATATTTTTCGCCACCTCCCTTATTTCTGGAGGAGTAAGTACTTCTAAGTCGCTATCACTGTCCATTATATAAATATACCAATATTTTTCCACAAAACTGTCAGAAATTTCATAAGTTGTCAAACTATAATTATTATGGACATATACGTTTCCATAGCAACCAACCATTCCAACAATTGCGATTTCTATCAAATTTTGTTTTAATTTTAGATTGTAAAATTTGCAAATACAAATCCACATATATCATTATAAACACTCGGAGAAAAATTATTTATATAAATTTCTGGTAAAAGTAGATTGACTGCCTTAGTGATTCTATCTGCTCACGCTTCGGTTCTATGAACTATCAGCCGCGGCAGTCAATCTACTACTTTGCTGCCTAGTAAAACAAATAACTTTTATAGCTCTCCAGTAGATGCTACTGTGAGATAAAAAAATCGGCATATACTTTTTTTCCTCCTCAAAAATCTAAAGTTCAAACCAATCATTGGAAAAACGGCAGAGGAAGGGTCAAATGATGTCGAGTTTCATTTCTTCTATGATAATTTACACCCATTGAGGTTCAAGGGGGATCACCGAAATTCTAATTTGGCTTTGAAAGATCTTTTGGAATTTAATTATACGAGAACCGAAGTCAAGCAAGATCGGGAGCGACCAGTAGCAGGGAAGAATCGCGTTTAAAAAGCCCCGAATTGATGCAGTGTAGTAGCATATTCACAGCTGCAGGCGTCATATCAATGAGCACGAGATATGGCGATAGATAAGCTCGTTAAAGAACCCTACTTCTGGTTAGAAACAAAAAGTTTTCGGTTATAGGAGTGTGCTCACCGGCGTCGCAGAAATAAGGCCGACGTTAATTAAGGAAATAAAAAATAACTAGTCTCGCATTTTGTGGAGTGCTCACAAAAATTATACTTAATTATCTCCAACTTTCTTTGGTAAATGCTTTCAAATGAAAAATCGACAAATTGTTTTTTTTCCAAACTCTGACGCAATATTCTTCATATATTATTGAAGGGACAATTTGTAAAATGATTGGGGGATTCTTCAGAATATCGAGATGAGATGGTAAAATACATATTTTGTCCAGAGGGGCGAGAAACTCTGTGTATGGTTTGTCCACTTCTTTGTTGTTCTAATAATCGTTTATACCGATCGTAGGTATATTTTGAACGGTTTTTTTAATTATACCTATTACCATACTATAGTTGTGACCATCGCAACTTCCCCTAAACACTATTAAAAAGTTTGAAATTGATGTCGTTTATGTGTAGACAACTATTTTCAAGGCTTGCATTCCCTGCATTCAAGAAGGTATGCGCCTCAACGCAGTGTTAACATTGAATAGATTAGTGAAAACGAAGTTGAAAATGAATGCGCACAAGTATGGTCATTGATTGGTTGTACCCAAAAGCTTTTCAATTATTATAAAGATTCAATTTTCCACTTTCAATAGTTAATTCGAGAGATCAAGATAAACACAATTGATGGCCCAAAGAAAGGAATAACTAGAAATTCTGGAAGGCTGAGATAGTAGTGAGAATTCACAAAACTCATTGACAAATTGATCTAGTAATGTGAAGTACCCTCCACCAACAAAATGAATGGAAATTCTATAAATTAATTTTATGTCCGTATGGCACCCTATAAAAATTCACGTAGCGTGCAGGTCATTGTCTCTTTGTCCTTCCAAAACAATAAATTCAGGAAGGGGAACCTTCATTTCTTTGTGATGTATAAAGTTACGTGTAGCCAGAGTAACCCCATTCAGATAAAATCATGTTACGTGTTCAAAAAGAGGAGACATTATGCGTAATAAGATAGCTTTCTCGTGTCCATAAACAGGTTTAATGTGTGCTTTGGGAAGCGTGGGTTATTCGTCAAAATGTACTATCATCAAATAATGTAACGATATGTTCACAAAGATAGGAGTGTTTGAACAGATGTAATCATGACTAGATCAGTTTCTGGACAGAACACACAAATACATTTGAAAATGATTTACTTGGTTTCATTTCCTTTTGCGACAAAGGATAATATCAAGGATAATATATTAGAATTTTTAAAGTTTTGAGAGGTGCCAAAAGCCAAAAGGTCAAACAACACTGATCAACTTATTGAATAACATGTTTTTCTGTCGCTATCAATATCACAGAAATACCGACTGAGTCTTAAATATTCATTCAGACAAATTGTTGTATTCTTCTTCTGTGCAAATAGTGGGCTGGTTCCGGAGAACTCCGTGCACGTGGGTCTCTTTACATGGGCACGTTGTGCGCCCACGTGATCTGAGACTCAGCGGGACATGCCGATTCATTCCTCTGGGGAAACTCAGCAGTTTCCTCAGCTCAATCTCTTTGACATCTTCTTAGTTTAGAATTATGCTCCCCAGGTTGATCTCTCTCGGGTGCGCCAAAGCGGGGCACTCAGTAAGGATGTGCGACGATGACTCGTCATCTTCCAGGCACCATCTGCATAAGGGATCATCTGTGATCCCGATGAGTTCCATGAGCCTGTTCAGGTGAGTGTGTCCAGTTAGGAGCCCAGTCACAGCCCTGATATCCCGTCTATTGAGTGGCAGGATCTCATTTGATAATTCTTCGAAGACCTCTTCATTTGGAGCTTCGATTGTCTCATGCGTGACGCCTCCTGTCATGTTTTGATGAACTGCTTTTGCAGCAGTCCCTCCATGTTTGAGATGGCCATGCTCTTGGGTATTCCCAAGATTGGTTCAGGTCCGACCGGAGTCTTTCCCGATCCTATCTTGGCTTCTACGTTCCCAGGAATACCTGTGTCCTGGTGCCCATATGATGCTGACTTTCCTTGTTTTCAACAAACTTTCTATGGCGTTTCTACACTCGGACACCAATTTGGATATGATCGTATTTGATCCCACCGCCTTGCTGTCCGAGTAGATGACTTCTGTTTCGAGGCTCTTCTGGACGCAGGTGAGTATAGCATATACTTTGGCCTGGAACACTGAGGCATATTTGACTAGAGGAACTGAGCGAATAATCGCCGTATATATCTAGTGCAGGGTATATGGTGTCAAACCCCACGTCTTACCGAAGACTCATCTGCATGCCCAATAGGAGCAGATAGCCTTCTTGGTGCGATTTTCAATCTGCTCGTTCCAGGTCAGCTTGGAGTCTATGACTGGTGTTTTGTCGACCCTTTGTACGGAAGCTGTCTTCCTGAGATACGTATTTCTGGAAGAGTTCCTATTTTGCGTTTCTAGGTGAAAAGAACCAAGTCCGCTTTTTCTGGATTGACTCTCAACCCTCCGGTAGAACACCACTGTTCTACTCTGCTGAGAGCTTTCGTTATGATTTGTCCTAGCAGGTTTACCGGTTGGTCTTGAGCCAGCAAGACCAAGTCGTCTGCATACGCTTGAGTATACAGTCCTGGCTCATTTAGCTCCGTGAGAAGCTCGTTGACCACCAGGCACCATAATAGGGGTGACACCCACACGTTTAGTTGTATGATCGTATCTGTTTGTGAACAAAACTGTGTCCAATGTGTTATTTCTGTATAACTTGCCATTGTATCATGTAACTCTCTTTCTGTTATAATTTTAGCTTTACTGTTGGTTGGAAACAGACATTTGCCAAATTTCGCCAATAACGAAGCTAGAATTGAAAGCCCTCGAACATTGCACAAATTGTTTAAAAAAAATTGTAACATTGTTTCTAACCGCTTTCTTAGTTGTTTGACCAACCCTCAGAAGTTAATGAAAACTTGTACGAGTTAAGATCACGGGGACATTATCTTATATAGTAGGATCCGAAACACTCTTGGGGCCTTGAAAAATTTTTCACCAGCTTCGGGAGTCGAACCCCCGCCGGGTGGAAACAGTGGACACAAGTCCAACGCTCGTGCCACTGAGCCACAAGCTCCGTGTTGTTTTTGTATTTTGTACCATTTGAGTTTGAGGTTAACTGTATTTTCGCAATAATGAATTGATGAACGACGATCCATTTTGTTTATGGTCTGGCTGATGGTAAAGGACTTGAAGCTCAGAGGTTGTAAGCGCTAAGATTTCCTAATCGCCGGCTTCCCAACTATAGAACTTTTATAAATTCCCATCAGCACCTTCGGGAATACGGCAGATTTCAGACGCCAAGGCACGATGCTGGCAGACCGCGACAAGCACGTAACCCAGTACCCAACTACCAATTATCTGTTTTATAAATGTCCTAAGAACGTTTACAGAACTATTTTTATAAAATAACAGTGCTATAAACTATAAACGTTTTAACAAAAACGCTTTTAATACCAAAAAGGGCGCAATCTTGTGCAGCAATTTATTTCTTTAATTTGATTTATCTGATGGCATGTCATAATGACAACGGTATGTCACTCAATTTTGATGATATAAGGAAGCTCATTATGGTACTTAGTCCCATAATGAATTCATTATGGTACTAAGTATGAAATTCTATATGAAAAACATGTGATGGTGAGATCAAAAAAGTTTATTCAAAATGCATAACTTTATACAAAACTATTTATTATAAATGGTAAAGGAGCAATTACTAAAATTTGCAATATTAATTCCAATGAAGATTGGTCCAAAATGCTAAGTTTTTGAGGTTCAGGGCACTAATCCCAAAAATATATCATTTTCTGATATATAAATAAATGCAGTTTGAAATTTTGAATTCTCACTAATATTGCTGCTTTGGTATTGAAAATTGAGAAAAATGCTTGGGTTCTGAGGTTCAGGACACTCATGCCAAAAATTTTTTTTTTAATATAAAAAAATTGCTATTAAATTTGTTTAATTCTCACTAATTTTGCTGCTTTGTTATCGAAAATTGATCTCTTTAAAGCTATATGAGATTTTTGGGGTTTTTAGAGGTAAAAAACTGACGTAATTTTTTTAGTTTATAACTGGAAGTTATGAAAATTAATTACAAGAAAAACACTCTTATGTCACGTCGACAGGAGCAACCGTTTTCGATAGAATAAGGTTTTAGTACTTATTCAATAAAGTTCCAAACAAAATTAATATCAATTTTGCTTGCCTCATTTTCTGGCAAAAAAAAGTAAAAAAACACAACACAAAGAAGTTCCAATTTGTTTCATTAATAGCAAAATTCCGATAGGAATTTCGTACTTGATACAGAAATTGGCTATTTTGCTGAATTCTATTTGCTGTATCTGATTTTGGTACAATGTGCTTACATGGTAATTTGTAATTTTACGAGATTGGAGGTGTGAAAACTACCCCAACTTTTTTGTATGTGATTTTTGACTTGATGAACATACTTAAAATATTTAGAAATTACACAAAAGTGAACTCCTGTGTGATAATAGCAATCGCTTCTGAGAAAATTTAAGTTATAATAAATAAAACCTTTGAAAATACTCTGCAATATTCAAGTTCTCGACAATATTGACTTGACGTGTTTCTTTTCTGTGTTGGAAATTGCTATAAAAATTAGTTTTTTCAGATATAAAAAAATCATTTAAAAAGGTTTGGAGCCCTCTATTTCTAAAACTAAGTGGTTCCAGATCTGGTTCCGGACCCAAATCTATAGGAAGATTTTTTCGTATATTTATGAGTACTATCTATCGTGGACGTTTGAAACAATATTTTTGAAACCCCTTGTATGTATGACCTTTAATTTGGTTTAGCTAGTTTTAATCTCCAATAGTAATCTAATACTTGCTTGATTAGAATGAAATATCTGAATTGGTGTGCCCTGCATTCCGTACTCTGCTGATTGTAATTTATACCTCTATTGCCTATGGACAGTCCAAAAACGACTCAGTTAACAGATTTACTTTGTTACATTTTAACCTGATGATCATGTACAGAGGCCGGCCCTGTTCCTTTCCATCTACTCCATCAATTACCGAATATTACATTCCACTGCCAATAAAAGAACTCCAAACCTCACAACAAATACGTAGGAAATGAAATTTTAATATCTGGAATGTGATGTTTGCCAGAAGTATAATAATTGAATGAAATGAATTTACTGGGATTTGCACGGGAATGCGTGAGAGAATTTAAATATTCGTTTGGTGTGCTTAATGCGGTAGTCGGCCGATGAAAATCGCGCGGGTAGGAAAACAGGCACAAAAACAAGCGGAGATTGAATAAACTCTGTCTCAAAAGTTGGGGATTATACCGAATGTAGATTAAATGTACCGATGGCTTCGATTTATAAGGGATTCTGGGTGAAAAAACTTAAGAATGTATAATAGGACAAACGTGTTTCAGAATAGTTTTATTTTTATTTACAAATGAGCTTTTTCTCCCACCAACTTCCTAACATAGGTTATGTTAGGGGTATAACTACTCCATTATGAATACCTCAATACAAAAACTGGTGTATTAAAAAAAATAAACTTATACCATCCAGTTTAAT
This sequence comes from Gonioctena quinquepunctata, assembly GCA_018342105.1. Classification (NCBI taxonomy): domain Eukaryota; kingdom Metazoa; phylum Arthropoda; class Insecta; order Coleoptera; family Chrysomelidae; genus Gonioctena; species Gonioctena quinquepunctata. Next base: position 511,081 of record JAFIRS010000572.1, on the reverse strand, counting down.
GAGAACGAACAATAGACGAATTATGAAAATGAAGGAATCAACTAAATAGGAAAATTATACCGCCAATCGAGTTCAGTGACTTTTTTGTAGCAGCATGGACATAAAGAAGTGATTCCCTTCAATCACCATCTTACCTTATTTTCCTGATGAAACATTTCAGAACATTATACATATTGCAGAGTTGCAAAAAATCACGATTTTTTTGAAAATTTTCGGCCGCGTGCCGCGGCTTTCCTGTCGGAACAAGAAAATTCGTTCGTCTTTATAATGTGCGGTTGACGCGAGACGGATCATTTCTTTACTTATAGTCGGCCCATACGTTTATAAGAAAATTGCGTGTTGCGTGATCCTATCCTTTCTTGTTTAAATCGTAGTGTAGTGTGTTTTCAAAAGATAACTAGTCCCTATTTGGCAATATTTTATTGAAAAATCGAATAAATCAGACGGAAAAACGGGAAGCAGAGCGACCTGTGAAAAATGCAAATTTTAATTACAAGGAATTGTTGAACGACTGAAAAAACACTGGGAGGTATGTCAGAAAACGGAAGCAGTTCAAGCAGTTAGATGTAAACACTTAGTTTTAAATAAACTATCTTCCTTTTTTTGAATTTCCTGATGAGTTATCTGCTTCGACGACTTGTTTTTACAGCAATTTAAACCTTGATTTAAATTACGATTCAAATTGAAAAAATCAGTTGATTCAAATCATTATTTAAATCGTAGCAACCCTGGGTTTCCATGTTGTTCCAATGTTCAATTTGTTGTATTGGAAAATGCATCTACGAAAATGTTGTTAATAGTATTGAATATTAACATATTAGTAGACAAATTCAAACTGAATACCTGCATTAGCTGGGTGAATAAAAGATTAGAAAACTTTCCATAAAAGACTGATTACTTCAATACATCGCGTGAGAGTTTTATAAATTTCTTCACACTTCAAAAATAGAACTGAAAAACGCTTATATAGCAATATGGATAAAACAATTGAAAATAATAAGAATAAAGTCATTGACCTACAAATGTCTTCCCATATTAAAAAAGCGTGGCGTAGATGATATCAGTTATTTCAGTTCAGTTTTTTATCGCTAGCTATTCATTATGAAAAGTAAGTAAAGAGCATCCCACGCTTTTTCACATTAGAGGAAATTTTTTGGCCAATGACTTTATTCTTAGTATTTTTAACTTTTTATTTTATTTTTAACTTTTTATTTCATTTTTAACTTTTTAGTTTATATTGTTACAAAAATGTGTTTGTGAACTTTCCTACTACGGGAGAAAAACACTTCGATTGATTCATAGGATTGAAGTTTTTCCTAACTTTTAGTGAAAGTGCCGAGACCAACCAGTGCATTCACCTAATATTTGTAATGTTAATTATTTTTTGACGATCTTGGTGTGAATACCAGGTCATAACTATGAAATATTTCCTAAAAATTATATTGAAAAAAATAAAGAACCTACCCATCAGATAACTTATATAAAGAAGCTAAGACACTAGATATTCGACAGAAGTGTGCTTTTTATACAAAAACAGGAAACATATTGACTTTTTTTCACATAATTACCCAACAAGAGCTAAATATTCAAATAAGGTAAAAACTCCATTAACGAATAAAACAGTGGTAACCAAATGTCTATCATTTTTAGGACAACGATTCATAAATATTATTTCAGAAAGGTCCCTTTTCAACATCTCCAATTCTGAAGCATATTATAGAAATAAGTCATTCCTACAACTTATACATAACTTCTTCAACTGAAATAAAAACATTAATCCAGCATACTCCCTATGCTCTTTATTCCCAGTCCTCTACTACTCTTCAATATGCCAAGATAATTATATGTCCACCTACTCAGATCTCTTCGCTATTTAAGCTATTTTTTCCTGCATCAATACCGTATTACATGTATATGTATGTATGTGTGGAATGTATGTATGTATGTATATGTAAGTGTGCATTCATTATATGTATGTCTTATTAAAAATTCTAATAACTTGTTATGAATTAGTGTTAAGGGTCGCATGAATGAATAAATGGGTTATGACACGAACAGCGAAAGCTTTGTGTTCTTTCTTTTTATTTGTTTGTGTCAGAGTACTATTACTCAATAATATGTCAAATTATAATTAGGATTATTAACTATTGTATTTCTGTTGCAAATAAATATTATTATTATTATATTGTATTGTCAATACTGTTAATACTTGTGCAGAATTTCAAATGTTTCGGATGCATGGAAGTGGGTGAAAATTAATTTCAAAAATGCCGTTACATACATACAGGTGAAGCTAATAAAACGTGTGAAATAAATGTAGTATGAAAGTATATAATCTCCAAAAACTATATTTCTATAGATATAGGTACTCTCCGAGAAAAATGAGATGGGTGTGTGTTTATTTCTTCACGAACAATCCAATAATTATTTATGAAAAAATAAATATTTCATATAAAACAACAACATACAATTGTAAACAATAAAAAAGCCTAAAATAACAACACAAAATTTTAAACAATAAAAAAACAATTTTATTTCATTTAAAATCAAATTTAAATTTTTCAGACTTTTGTCTCATATTACAGATTCCTATTCTGTTATTCAGGATAACATGTCAGAGTTGGTAATGTTAGTTGCAGTAGATGGATTGAGATGGCGTTAGCTAATATGTTGATGCAGCCTCAACGAAAACTGAGAGAATAATGGATTTTGGTCGTTTGATCAATTTCCCAGATATTAGTCATTTTGTCTGCTTGACCTTCCTTGTACTGTTGAGGAGACAAATACCCCGAAATTAGTCTACAGCTGGTCACCCTGAGTGAAGTGGTTAACATTTGCAAAATAACCTTGTAGGATTTTGCACGATTATCCTTCGGGTGTAATCTAATGTCTGTCGATGCTCTAGCCAGGAAAGTTATTGTTTTTTATGGATATTCGACTAACATACACCTATTGTATAGGTAGTCAGCTGTCTTGAGGAATGATATGCTTTTCATTTTCATTGAAGTTATAGCTACTCATATGTTACAGATTTCTGTATCGTATTACAAAAAATCAGATTGTTGTATTTTTTCGTAACTGGGCTAGGGTTATTCATGGTCTATGATGTGAAAACCCATGGGGTGACGTTCTCGAGGTACCCAAACGTTCGGGAAAAGCCTAGTGAAATATATCTATTGCAAAAAAACGAGTGTGCTTTAGACCACACGACTGAAGTAAAACTTCTTTAGCTCCATCTATATGTATATATATATATGTACATATGTTTATATATGTTTAATATATATAGGTATATACATATACATATATTAATTTTCTAATAACCTATAATTTCATCATTTTAGTTTGGTAAATTCAGTAAATTATTATTAGTCATAAAAATAAAATAAAAATTAATTTACCTAACTCCAATAATTTGTCTCGGTTTTTGTACATGATCTATAGTGGGATTTTCATCATCAACTTCCATTTGATTATTGTCATGCTCAATCACGATGTCACCAATTATTTGTAATGGTGAACCTCTACAATTAATAAGTGTTTTATTATTTACGTAATAATTAAATTTTATAATATCCTATTTTAAAAATTTGCTGAAGTAAATTGTAGAAACACGAGGCCGAAATACGGAAGAGTAACAAGGAGAAGAGAGAGAGAGAGACAAGAAAAGGACAGAGAATCAAACGCGCCCCAATGTCGAGAGTAGAATGCCGCGTATTAGTAGAGGGAGAAAATAGACAAGGAAAAAGGAACGCTGCATATGACGCTACGACGCCAGCAACTAGTATGAGATACGCACTCACCTTTGTCGAGACCGTTCGCCTGGCCCGATCACACTTTTCGTAAATTCGTAACGCTCTCGCATTCACCAGCTCACTCCCCAAGTCAAGCGTGCGTCGAGACCGTTCGCCTCGCCCGATCACACTTTTCGTAACGCTCTCGTCACGCATTTACCAGTTTTACTGCAAAAAGTAGTCAGGAATCGCAAACATAAATTTTCTGAATAAAAATGAAATTTGATGAAACTGGAGTTTGTGTTCACTATCATGTAGTTGAAATAGCTCATGACTTTTTTGAACTCGTGTATTATATGTTTGTTTATTGCCATTAGGTTTATTTGCGTGTAGCCATAGAGCTTTTCTTCATAATTTTTCGCATGTGAATAGGAAAATTAAATGTCGAACATTTCCAGAATTAAATGTACACGTACTCCCCTAGCCATCCGCTCTTTATTTGAATAATGCTCTGACATATTTGCATATAATCGGAATTAAGGGAGGCATTATTAATATGAGGCAGGTAAATCTCCATCTTGGATGACAATTCGTGCTGTACATGTTTATATGCATGTAATTATTTTTGAAACAATAATTCATAGGAGGAATATACGTCTAAGAGAAAAACAGAGTTAAAACTTCGAATGGAAATGATGCAAAATCGTGAGTCAAGCAACAATGTCTTGAAATCCAGTTAGAGCATTACAAGAAAATATACTTTAAAATATATTGATATGTTATTTGAATCAAATGATTATGTCGCAGTTAGCTGGTTCAACTTGCTCATTCCATTAGTACGAATCCAGCCAATTCCATTTCACGAATTTGTATCACGTGACCGATATGCATAAGCGATTGATCTGCTCTAAGAAAGTTCGCTTGCTCAATGGGTATTTTTTTTTACATGGTGAAAAATTGACGTTTTTGCAGAGGCACCATTTCAAAGACAACAACTGGTAGGAAAATAAAACGACGTCGAACGATAATTATCTCAACTTGAGGTTTAAATACGTATCGCCGTAGCATGCCACATTAACAAATGTAATCATCATGTATCTACATATTGTTGTTTATTACTTCGCTATTATTCCGAATAAGAATTCCTCACTCTATTTTTAGATTTCTCAAAAAATAAGTTTCACTTCACCCCACAGCCACTGCCCTTTTTACCTTCAGTTATATCAGTAATTTTTATCAGGGTGTAGAGCTTATTAGTTCCCGAGTGGCGAAAATTTAATTTTTTCGTAATTTTCCGGGTTTAGGTTCGAAAAGCGGAGATTATCACGACGACATAATCTAGAAGAAATTGTTGCTAGAAAAATCAATAATTAATTTACCTGCCAAATTTTCGCTACTCCAAACCATAACAATATATAAAAATCAAACCTTGAAAGAAGTCTTCAAAATATAAAGTCATCAAAGACCATTTTACCACTGAAAACAGACACAATCATGGAAATCGAAGTGCAGGTTCAATCTCATTCCGAAGAAACTATACTCCTATGTTCTGAACGCCTCCAGTATAAGTAATCTGTGATGAACTTAGTGCAATAAAAAACATATTTATAAAAATCAAATAAAAATCAATAGTTGTAAAATAAGGTCTGTGCAGTTGAATACCGATTAGGATTATATCTACGCTGTAAAAAAATTATTTCAAAATATAAAAAAAAAATTCAACCAATTGATTTTGCATTATGAAAATCCCCCTAATAAATAAAAAAGTATTGTTTCTTTGTTGCTACTCAGAGCTCCTGTTTTAAGATTTTTGTCACGTTATTTTAACCCAAATGATAATTTTTAAGTCGGTTGCTAAATAGTATTTAGACTAGTCGAGAAGTGAGTTTCCTGCGAAAAATAGTTCCAAGTCTCCCAAGAAATATAAGCAATAGCTCATTCGATTCGGGATGCAATTCTGAGAAACATGTTTTTTTGTTTTTTTCTGCTGACGGAAATTGCAATTGTTATAACAAAAAACAATAAAAAAGGGGTTCAATTTTTGGGAATAACTCAAAAACTATAAGCGATTGCGAAAATAGAAAAGGAGATCCTTAAAGAAGAGGAAATTTCCAATGAAAAAGTCCGGACTCCCGGAACTCTATCTCCATTATTAATAATTTTAATTTAACGCTGAAAATAAAGCTCCCTCCGCGCGACCGCTACGGCATGCGCACGCCGCGTCTACAGAGAATACACCACAGAAAATTTGGTTTTTCATAGTATCAAATGCCAATTTAGAAATTTCAATTAATTATGGTGTGTTTTTAACACTTGAAAGAACAAGGTCACGTTGAAAAAAAATATATTTCAACAAGTTAGGCATTTGTTAATTATTTTTCGGACCTCGGTTTTCATAAAAAACGGCATAAATGTTTGAACAATAGCTCTAAAAAAAATTCGCTCGTTGGAGCTTTTCTTATATATTAGTACTTAACAAGATTACGTTATAAAAGTTTTTAAAAGTTCTTTATTTTGTTTATTATAATTTTTTAAAGTTAACAAAAAAGGAAAAATAACATTTTTTTTTCCATAAGTTTTGCTATTGCTGTTTTTGTATCAAACGAAGGGATTTAATTACATTCGAAAAAAAAACAAATTCAGGACATTTGTTTATACATTGTTCATAAACAAATTGATTAGTTTAATATTTAAAAAAAAATGTTTTTGCATTTTTGTTGTCTAGGGAATATAATTATTATACAGAAAAAATTTGTTCTTGAAAAAATGTTCCCATTGTTTTTTTTATATTTCCATTATTTAAATAATTGGTTAAGAATTTTATATCTCTTTTGAAATCATAATTGACATTTCTCAATAAAATAACAAAAAATAAAATGAAATATTAAAAATTTAACTGTTCATTAAGTTAACAATTTGTTATAAACAAATTCCAAATTTCATTATATTTTTTTCTGAAACTACTAAAAATTACAAAAACAACTATATTCAACAAAGTCTCGATAATGTTTATTTTTATATTTTTCATAGATTTTTCTAAAATAACGGTATATAAAAGTTGCAGCAGCCACTTGATTTTTCAAGTGACAAACCTCTGTAACTTTTGAAACATTAGAGATGATGATTTTATAGAGCATTAGTTGATCTCTTGAATAAACTTTTCACCAAGTCTGAGTCGGTCATGGTTTCCTGTTTATATGCATTTGTTTATAAAAAAAATCCGTTATGTACTTCTTACAGTGTCTATATCTTTTAAACTATGAAAGTTAGGCCTTTTGTACTTCAGACGATTTTGTAGGCTGGTATTTGAATTATTAAAAAAATGTTGGTTCAGTCATTGACATTAATTGTTCATGAAATACACGGATTTATTAAAATAATGTTAACTTCATCATGTATTCTAACGGTGTTCAATCACATATTTGTTAATAAATACTCAAGATATACGGTTTCTTGTGAAATAATTCATTATCTGTTTTTCAACTATTTTTATAAAAATTATATACTTACCGTAATTTGAAAAAAAATCTGTAAAAAAATTTTTTTTTTTTTCCTTTAATTTTTAGTAGTTTCCAAAAAAATATGAGATTTGGAATTTGTTTATAAAAAGTTTTTAACTTAATAAACAATAATAAACAATTTTTTAATTTTTTTAAAATTATTGAGAAATGCCAATTATGATTTTTAAAGAAGAATAAAATTATTAACTAATTATTCAAATAATGGAAATATTAAAAAAAAGATTGTAAGTATACAATAGGAATATTTTTTTTCAAAAATATACAAATCAATTTGTTTATAAACAATTCATAAACAAATGTCCCAACATTTTTTTTTCGAATGTTATTAAATTGCCTTTGATGCAAAAACAGCAATATCAAAACATACCGTAACAAAAATATATTTTTTTTACTTTTAATTTTTGTTGACAAAATAATAAACAAAATAATCAACTTTTGAAAACTGTTATAACGTGATCTTGTTAGGTATATATAAGAATGGCTCCAAGAAGCGAAACATTGTTGGAACTATTATTTAAACATTTATGCCGTTTTTTATGATAATTGAGGTCCAAAAAATAAGAACTCATTAACAAAGGCCTAACTTGTTGAAAAATAAACCTAATTTTTTTCCAACTCGACCTTGTTCTTTCAAGTGTTAAAAACTCACTATAATTTATTAAAATTTTTAAATGTTTATTTAATACTATAAAATTTTGTGTGGTGTACTCTCTTCAGAGCCGACGCGTATAAATAATGGAGATAGAGTGCATTTTGTAGATCTGAGATTTTTGTTACGTTCTCTTAACCCCCAAAATGATATTTTTTCCGAAGTCGTCACACTATGATAGCTGATGAATGAAAACGCATTTTTTGATTGAATTGAATAAATATATCATGTAGAACCTGTATTTTTTTTTCGAAAAGATATTTCTAATTATTGATTTTTTTATTCTTTCAATAACTTTTTTATTATACCAGAACTATTATCAAAATCAATCAATAACTCCAGGACTCTTTCAAATACGACGAAAAATATCTTCAGAACACATTTTTGCGGAAAAACAGCACAATTTTTCGAAGTACCTATATGCATTGCTGAAACTCTTCGAAATATCATTCAGAGATTCCGGAACTCTATCAAATCTACTCGGAACTCAAGAAATTAGCGTTTATGAGAAACTCCACATGGATATTTTACACCCGTCTTAATGAACAGAGCTCTCGCCACATCTTGAAATAGCACAGGACCTACATGTGATCTATCAATTAAAATTTATGAATATTTTCTACGTCTGAGAGATATACAATATCACAATATAGAGAAGCATCTCTTGAATTTTTACTATTTTTTTTATAGGCAAATTCAGAAAACGACAAGTTACTGACCAATTGAATCATTTTTCTATAGGAAATATAATTTGGTGAACGCGGTAACTTATCGGGGTGAACTAATTAGTTTGCCCTTTCTACAATTGTATAGATTTTCCTGATTATATTTTCATTTTCAGACTGTGGAAGGTTACCCAAAAAACATGTCAAGAAACGTTGTTCCTCCACAAAAAATCACACATTAATTCAATACTCACAATATTGGAGTATTTTTGATTTTATACTGTTTCATTCTGACATCCAATGCCCTAATATAAATGAGGTCATTCGTGTCTGATTAATTCGTTCTATAATTAATTGTAGTTCATGAAATAGTCCAGATATTATTAGTTCGAATGTACTTCATTCAATGCATGACTCATTGATGAGGGAATATTCCTAGGGAAAATATTCTATACCATATAATTATGTGGGAACTTGCTGCTCGGCATTAATTATGGATGAATCTGTTGAAGTTTGTTCGAATATTCAGAACTCGTGGTGTAAAACACTTTCGTGAACTTTCGAATATCCTTTTTTATCTATGGATCATACGTATATTCGTTGAGAGACAACAACATCTGGGACTCCGTAGAAAAAAGTTCAAACGAGTCATTTGAAATTTTCATCATTAAATAGATTTTTTTGCATTTTTTATTGACCACAGTTCTTGATCAGGACATATCCACATTCAAATCGGACAATAGCAGTTTTACTTTGAGATTAATTGTCACACTGAAAGTACTTCAACTATTCTACGTTTTTCTGTTATAGAAGACATAAAAGCAATCATGGTTACTAAAAAAATCCTCTTCGAAATATAGGGGCGTCTGGAAACGGATAAAGCCGGCAAATCTTTACAGTACTAAAGCTTGGCAATGAGAGTTTCAAAATGAAGTACCCTGGTCTCAATGTAAATCTCTTAACATTGAGACCAGGATAGAAAATCTTATTGCAAATTTATTCATCCAAAATTGCCATGAATCACTATAGTCTTCTGTTTTTTTTTATGGAAACATCTGAGACATGGAGTCGGTTATTTTTTTTCCCAAGCTTTTATTCAACTTGCTTCGTTCGTATGTCATACTGTCATTCTTTCTGGTCAAAAATTTGTAATCCATTTTTGAGCACTTGCCGATATCCGATTGAGCTGGAATTTGGCAAATTCGGCAGGTGTTCAAAATTCCGGTGACGATGCATTATTAAATTTTTGTTAGAGAAAATAACAAAATGGCGGCTCTAAGATGGCGGACGAGTTTTTTTATTATGGTACGATTCGATTCAAAATTGGTATGTGATGGTTTTCGGGTACGGAGATTAAGAATGTTTTGTCAAAATTTAAAAGTTCTAAATGGCGGCTCCAAGATGGCCGATAAGCTCTGTGTTTGTGGCCCGATTATATTCAAAATTGGTATGTGGGGGTTTTCGGGGTAGGAGATTGTGAATTTTTTTTATAAAAATTCACAAATTCAAGATGGCGGACGAGTGTTGTAATGATGGCCCGATTCGATTCAAAATTGGTATGTCGGGGTTTCTGGGACCGGAGATTATGAATTTACTCGAAGATTATTGATTTCTAGTTGAAATTCTTAGATGGCAACTCCAAGATGGCGGATGAGTTAATCTTTAGATGATCTCCTCACTGAAGGACTAGATAGCTCAGAACTTAGGGAAAATGCCTCATAATAACGATGCTTCAACAGAAATGCATAGATTAACGCTTACTTAAATACTAGAAAGCACAAAATAAAATAATCAGGAAAAACGCTTTTTAAAGACAAGCTTTTATTCAATTGCATTAAAAAGTGAAAAATAATTGCTTTGGATGTGTGACGTAGGTTATTCCGTGAGTTATACACCATCCAGAGCAATTATTTTTTACTTTTTAGTGCATTTGAATAAAAGCTTGTCTTAAAAAGTTTTTATTTTTATTTTTTTTTAAATTCCATTCTAGTGAGTTTTCGATTGCAGAATCGTTCGTAGAAGGTAAGAATACATAACAAATGCGAAATGAAAATATTTGTCGATCTGTCATAATAGTGTATTGTAAGTGGAATCGGAAAAAAAACCAACAATGTTATTACGGTTGCAGATTCGATTTCAGAAGGTTTGAATTCATAACTATTAATAACCGAAATGATTTGTCGCGCCGTCAGAAGGGTTGTGATTGGGGGTGGAGACATTGGAAAATAAAACAATATTCTGTTCAAATGGTAATGTAGAAACTTTTTATTCATTCTCTATATTGCCGTTTGAAAGATAAATTTTTTCTGTTCTTAATTCTGTTCCTTATTCCCAATCCATTACACCTACTCCGACGTAGCGACAAATCAATTCAAACATCATTTGGTATGCAGTTCAAGCTGAAAAAACTGTACAATGCCTTTTGCACGTATTTTTCTGATTTCCAAAGACCCCTTCGCAAACACGCCTTCCAACGGGGCAACAAGTAATTTCATATATCTGCCAGGTATTTCAACTGTCTGAAACTGATTCATTTAATTTTGTGTTAGTAACCCTTTTGAAATTGTGTTATCGCAATAATTATAACATTGTTGTATCTTTTGGAATTATGCCCATTGTCTATTTTTTTATATTTACAAGAATATAGATTAGATTTAAATTGACTTATTGAATGTTATGTATGGTACATAACCTGACTTGCTACAAATGTTATGTAGTATTTCTGTTTAACCAACAAATTAGTTTTCTACTTGACAACTTGTTTTGGAGGTTCGGCTGTGGATCTCAGGGCCGCCCGGTATACTTTAATCACTATGAAGAAAACATCCTAATTTATTTCATTTACCTAATCTTCAGTAACAATAAACGGAGGCAGATTTTATGGTAATAAATTTGAGAATTATTTCTGGAATGTCTTTGCGGTGATCAAAATTAAAGCGCGAAACATGATTTAAAGGAATATTCCGCATTATTTATTACCAATTATCATATAAATATTTTCCTATCTATACGAAATACATTTAATTAACATTCTGGAGATGATTCAGCGCCACCAGAGCCGAATTTATTACCATGCGACAGATTAAATCTAAAATTTATTATTATAGTCGCCTTACTTTCAAGTCTTAATTGATCGTGTTTAGGTGGCGGTTCGAGTTTTTACGCCTTTGTAAACTAATGAACCTGTTGACCTGCTTTAATCCTCTTGAAGTGGTTGTTTTAGCCAGGGATTTATTTGATATGCTCGTTTTCTTATCTTTATTATATTATTGAAATCTCCTTCTTTAGCATACCAGTTGTGCGCAGTGCTTTCAATGGCGAATGAATGTAAAAATGATTATGTAGAATGTATTCTATTATTTTTTTGTTCAATTCAAGCACTTCGGATCTGCCGGAATTTCATTAGGCTTCAGTTGCTTGATCAGCAATGTCAATGAATGAATATAATCATTTATATTTGAATATAGTCAGGGATGCACACTCTATAAAATGTCTGAATTTTGACTTGAATAAATTAATATTAAATCAATACAGGAAATAAAATGGATTCTTCATATTCGTTAGAAATATGCGAGGGTATTGCTTGCTATTGATGCAAAAAGATATAAAAAACGTTATTATACCTATTTAGTCATCCTAGCACTATTAGTTCTGTCAACTATTGGTGAAACATATTAATTCAAGGACCAATAATTGACAGCCACAATAAAACCGTAAAAAAAACTTATTTTGCGAGTATTTACATATATTCCTTTAGAAAATACTACAAGTACCTCCTATTCCAAAACTCACACGAAAACATCAACAAATTAACTAATTATGAAAAAATCAGTTTTTATATTTTCCAATATTTCACTTAATAATTTCAGACGAACAAACCTCCGTCGCCATATTGGATGTTTTCGGGTTTCTACCTTGTAATTTTGTTGTAGGATACTAGATGGCATAATACGTCATCCAACATTCAAAGTGGAATGTTTTCAGTGGGGTATAATCCTAATAAAGTATAAGTTGTATGAAGGTGTCAACTATTGGAGGTATGTCAACATTTGGGGCTTTTACCTTAGTTGTGAGTAAAAAACATAACAGGATATAACTACAGATCGTCTTACGTAGGCTCAGTCGGTATCTTGTACACAGAACTAGTCATTTGATTATTGAATGAATGTGGTTTTTTGTGGAGGAACAACGTTTCTTGACATGATTTTTGGGTAACCTTCCACAGTCTGAAAATGAAAATATAATCAGGAAAATCTATACAAGTGTAGAAAGGGCAAACTGATTAGTTCACCCCGATAAGTTATTGCGTTCACCAAATTATATTTCCTATGGAAAAATGATTCAATTTGTCAATAACTTGCCGTTTTCTTAATTTGCCTATAAAAAATTTTTTAAAAAATTTAAAAGATACTTCTCTATAAGTTTTTTTTTTTTACGTTTCGGGGACTATATCTGCCCCCCTTCTCAAAATCTTCTAAAAACTCCTTTAATTGTTTTATAATTTGGGTTTTTTCTGAAAAGTCTTTTTTTCTTTTCAACTGACGGATGTCAATTGAGATCTGCCAAAAAAAAATTTAGATTGACGTTTGCTCATTTGATATATGGGGGGTTGTTCGGATCAGTTTTTTTAGCATTCCCACCATATCTCACTTCCCTCTCTGAGTAAAGGAAAACCCTGTATGATCCATTTCAACAGAATTTGTTGAAAAACAGTTGTTATTGGAAAAAAGAATACAGGCCGTTTCTTTCAATTTTTTTCCCCCCCTTGATTGGTTCTTTCATCAAGATTTTTTGTCCCCCCTTTCCCTTCAATCGTGTGATTGCCCTTGGATGTGAGGTATGTTCTGCAATTTTTTATCCAGTTACTTGTCGATTTCTGATGTAACTCTGATGTTCACTTTGGCGCACTTTTCCCAAAGGTCTTTATGTTTCACCCATATAACTATCACCACAAGAACAAGGTATTTTGTAAAACAATTTTTTTATTTTTTTTTGGGGTTTTTTTAACAAATCCCAAAACCCCTTTCCATATTGATTTAATTTTGTTCCCATTTTTTTTCCCTTTTTGGTGCAAAATTATATAATATCGTGATCGGGATTTGTTTTTTTTTTTTTTTAAAAAAAAAAAAATTTTTTTTTTACCCCTATTTCCCCCAAAAAACGATCAGGGAAACCCCAAAAATTAAAAATTTTACAAACCCCCAAAACGGGGAAAAAAGGGTTTTTTGGGCCCAAAAAATAAAAGTTAAAAAAAGGAATTTAAGGGGAAAAACCTTAAAAAAAAAAAGGAAGGAAAAAAAAAAAAATTGGACCCAAAAATTTTTTTTTGAAAAAGTTGTATTCATTTGGGGGGGAATATCTGAAATCAATTTTAAAAAGGGGAAAAAAAAGGGGGAAAAAATATCTGGTTACATGACGGGAATACGGGGCTCGTCTAAAGTCCTTTCCCCCCCAAAAATTTTTTTAAACCCCCCTTTTGGGAAAACCCAAAACGAAATTTGGGGGGGGTCAAATGGGAAAAATTTTTAAAAAACCCATTTTTTTTTAAAAAAAAAATCACAGAAAAATTTTTTTAAAAGGCGGCGGGGCCCTTCCTCAAAACTTTTTAAATAAAAAAACCCTTTTTATTCCATTTTGAAATTTTTTTTAAATTTTTCAACAGTTTTATCTACTACCCCTTTACCCCCAAATTCAATTTTTTTTAAAATTTTTTAACTTTTTTAAAATGACATTCCGGGTTTAAAAAAAGGGGTTTTTTTTTTCCCCTTTTAAAAATTTTTTTTTTAACTGAACGTTGTTATTCATTTGTAGTTAAATCTCTCAATTAATTCGACTAATAAGAGGCGTAAAGAGAGTTTATTAAGGATAAACAGTACCGCTTACCGGAAAATCTCGAAGTCTACGAATGTGTTCTGAAAATTCACAATCAAAACAAATTAGTTAGCTAAAAAATTATAATTTATTTTTGAACACTTTCATTTAACCCCTACAATTATTTCATCAAGTGTTCAATGTGGCCCCTTCCTAAATCTTGACAATACAGTGCCCTATTATAAATAGCTTCTATCACGTTGATGGAAGTCTGTTCATCTATTTCTTCACATGTATCTATTATTCTTCGTTCCAACTCTTCTATTGTTTGGCATTCAGTGGCGTAGATTTTTGACTTCAGATACCCCCAAAGGAAAAAATCTAGAGGAGTAAGATCCGGAGATCTTGGTAGCCATTCTGTACTTCACCTGCGACCTATCCATCGCCCAGGAAAGTTTGTATCTAGGAACTCTCTAGCCATGCAATCGAAATGGGAAGGTGCCCCATCCTGCTGAAATATGATTTCACGATTTTCAAACTCTTCCTGATTGTTTAATTTGTCTTATTCGAGATTCAATTTCAGTTTCTAAAAGCTTTCTGTAAAGAACTCCTGTAAGATTGCCTCTGATGAAAATCGGTCCAACAACGCGATTTCCCAAAATCCCCGCCCAAACATTCACCTTTTTAGGAAACTGGGTATGTCCCTCTCTAAAAATATGCGGATTAATATCGCTCCAGTATCGTACATTCTGTTTGTTGACTTTTCCATTAAGAAAAAACGGCATTCGTATGCGAAACATACACGTTTTAGGAAGCCCCGTTCTCCTTCAGTTGTTCTTGTTAACCACTCACAAAATTCAACCCTCCGGTCTGGATCATCCTCCGCGAGAGCATGCAGGACTTTCATTTTATAGGGATGAAATTTTTTTTTTAGGACTCTGGACACTTTTTGAACTTACTCCACAGGATTCAGCAACTGCAGACGTCGACTGAGTCGGATTGGTTACCATTTCAGCAACAATTTCAACCTTTTTATCTTCTGAAAGAGGCGGTCCTCCTGATCTTGGAGCATCTTTTAGCATACCAGGTGCTCGGAGCTTATTTAAAAGTTTGCGCAAATATGACCTCGAAATAGGATTCTCGGGAAATCTATCATTAAACATACGGCCTGCTAGATGATAATTTCTTCCAGCTTCTCCAAGTAGCAAAACTGCTTCAAATTTATCAACGGACTATTTGACAGTTAGCAGTTCAGTTTGACAGTAAACAAGATGTTACCGCGACAACGATTTTTTCCAATGTATACTTGATTGAAAACAACATTAGTGTTTTTGGTTGGGTTTGAAATGACCAAAATGTCACTTTTCAAACGTTAATATTTCGAAAACAATTGAATTTAGGAGTAAAGTGTATTGAAGAAAACTGTTGAGAATTATGAGTAGATTACGAAAATGGAATAATATACGGGGTGTTCTATTTAAAAAAAATATATATCAGCCATTTTAAAACTTTTTGCTATGATTTTCTTATGAAAAAGTAGATTTTTATCTCCTATTTAAGCCCCCCAAATCTAGGTGTGAAATATAAATTTATAAAATACTGAAAGCGAATCATCAATGAGATTTTTATAGTTTGGCATATTGTTCAGTTGTTTATACAGAATGTGATAACTCAAATCAGAACTGAGACTGTCATTCTCACAAGTATTCAATTATTTGATTACATTTCTGATCATTCTCTTGTTGTTTGCCAATGAAAAATGTATGAGTTACTGTTGTCTAATAAACTTATTACCCAGAATTATTTATTGAATTTTGTTTGATACTGAGGTTCAAATGCAGAGGATCCTGCAAAATACAGGATGTTGACTTATAGATTTTTTTATTACAGCTATTATAAATTATTTTAATTTGTGTTGTCACCCCCTGTTTCCATATTATTTACGAACATGATATATATTTTTATTCTGACTACTGACTGACTACTAAACTGGTTGAGGGGGTTAAATGAAAGTATATTAAATAAATAATTTAATTACAATAAATGTTCAAAATGAGGACCAAAAACCTTGCCAGCCGGTTATGAAATTCATCCCTCAGCTTGCGGAGGGCACGTACCCACTATTCTCTGCTGGAGATCCATGTCCATTTTCTGAGGATGTGTCTTTTAATGGAAACAGTTCATGCGTTCCATTGTAACCTTACAAAAAATCTGTTAATGAAAAATTCATAAAACCCAGACGTGTATCAGTTATTACCACTCCGTCTAATAGATGAATTCTTATGGATCTCTCGTCCATAATTCAATAAAACTTTTTCACTGAACTTCTTTGATTCAGCGAGCAATCCAACAGTCCAGCCAATAAATATCGAAGCACGTATCTGGCCACTGGAACTTGATAAAATAAAAAGCGACAAACATTCTTTATTTATCTCGACAGTTTACAATAGTGTAGTGGCCATACGAAACAATTTTCGCGAGATGAAAGTTTTATAAATGTACTGGAAGTAAACAGCATGGATTCGAGTCGCAAGAGAAATAGAAAATAACGCATCAAGACGTAGGTTAGCCATCAGTGTCCCAAGTTGAGATTTACTGGCACCAACTTTTAATACGATTTTATAGGAGATTGCAATGTTCCCAAAGTTGGGTCCCCCCAGTGTCCGGCATTCGATTTCTACGTCAGCTATTTCTCTTTTCCTTTTGATCTTTTATTTTTGTTTCGTTATAATTTTCTGGGCTTTTATCGCGGACGATGTTGCTTTTGGCACGATAGGGATGTGTAAGGGTTAATCGTGGGGATTATCCGGTTTTTGTTTCCTACGGTTATACATTTGGGAATTGAATGATTTGAATTTTAGCACGGTATTAAATTGGATTGGAGTTGTATTCAACGTAGAGCGTCTCTGCTACTCACGCTTCAGTTATGTAAATGGTGCAAAACTACAGGAATTTGGAATATATTCGCATAGGTACACCAAAAATAATTATTTCATTTATAAAATCCCTCGTTATAGACTAGTTGAGAAGTGAGTTTCCTGCGAAAAATAGTTCCAAGTCTCCAAAAGATATGAGCAATAGCTCATTCGATTCGGGATGCAATTCTGAGAAAGATATATTTTTGTTGTTTTTGCTGACGAGAATTGCAATTGTTATCAACATACTATTCTTAAAGAGGAGGAAATTTCCAAGTCCTGACTCCCGTACCTCTGTCTCCATTATTTATAATTTTAATTAAACGCTGAAAATAGGGCTCCACGCGACCGCTACGGCATGCGCGCGCCGTCTCTAAAGAGAGTAAAACACATAAAATATTTTTTATACTATTAAATATCAATTTAAAAAGTAAATAAGAAGTATTCGGTTCTTGGAGTCCTTCTTATGAATATATATATATATATATATATATTTTCTTCAAATTCTCGGAATAAAGGTCTGATTCAGTCAATTCATATAATTTTCCTTAACGACGTTTCGACATGGTATTTGTCATCATCAGGTTTAAACACTAAAATTAAAAATATGGAGTTTGAGACATTTAACTTAACACAATATTGAAATGTATGCACTAAAATAATTCTTGAAAAACATATGGTTCGAAATATAACATGTTATTTAACTCAATATAAATATTTGTAACATTTATGAGTATTCACTTACAAATTATTTTATTTGAGTTTGCGTTCACGATGAACGAAGGTTATTGTGGGAGTGTGACCTGCGTCAAGTGATCGGGAATGGTTTGTTTATTTTCATGCATGTTTATCCTCTTCATAAGTAGGTACATGGGAATGTTTATATTGAGTTCTAATATATGGGCCGGACTGTATTTTTTTGGCAGCATGTAAAGATCAGTTTTCATTATGATTACTTTAAACGAAGTTAAAGAGGTTGTTATAAATCTGGCTTAAGTTTTGATATCATTTCTATTGTTAATGCTATTGGGGTCTTTTTAATATGTATCATTTCAAGGAATGTTCTTACTCTTGGATTCCTTTCTTTGGTCAAAATTTCAACGTTGTTGGTGTTAAACTTATGTTGATTTTCTTTTCGTGTTTTGATAAGGCTGTAATGTCGGTTTTGAATATTTGTGGGCTTGTACTCGTTTCTGCAAATATTGTTTTGTTTGACCTATATAGGTACTTTGACAGTCTTTACATGGTATTCTATATACTGTATGAGTTTGTTTGTTTTTGGTATTTCTGGTTTTAATTTTGAATAAATGGTTTTGTTCGTATTTTTCAGTCGATGTGCAATAGTTATGTTGTGTTTTCCATTGTTTTATTAATTTTATTCGATAGTTTGTCTATGTATGGTAAAGGTATGTATGTTGTTGTTTTCTTTACTTCATTATCATTTTTATTGTAGATCGCATGTATTCGTTTTTTTTATTGTTTTTTCTGCAAAGTGGCTGGGGTAATTATTTTCTTTCAATATATTCTTGATTATTTCTATATTATTTTTCCTGAATTTTGGGTGAGCAAGCTTTATAGCTCTGTCTGTTAAATTTTGAATAACATTTTTTTTGTAACTGAGGGGTGCGTTTGACAAATAGTTAGTGTAACGATTTGATGCATTTGGTTTAATAAACCAGTTTGTGAAAATTTTTCCAGTATTGTCGTGTATTATTGTTGTGTCGAGAAAGTTTTTTGGATGCATTTGGTTTAATAAACCAGTTTGTGAAATTTTTCCAGTATTGTCGTTATTATTGTAAATTTCAATCTAGGATGATATTTATTAAATTTTTCTAGAATTTCATCAACTTTGTCAATAGGGATACAGGTTAAACAATCGTCTACATATCGTTTGAAGAATATTGGTTTGAATGTTAGTGATTTGATGATTTTTCTTCAACATGCTCCATAACCAGATTTGCTACTGTTGCGAGCTCAATTGCTGCAACGTAGCAAATCTGATGAAAGTATGTTGAAAAAATCATCAAATCACTATTCAAACCAATTCTTCAAACGATATGAGGTTTAACCTGTATCTATTGACAAAGTTGATAATTCTAGAAAGAATAAATCATCTAGACAATTTACAATAGAAAAAAAATAGAAAAATAAATTCTCACCTGTACAATACTGAAAATTAAACTGTTTATTAACCAAATGCATCAAATCGTTACACTAACTATTTTCAAACACACCACAAAAAATATTAAGTAACGAAGAAACTTTAAAATTCAGGAAAAAATAAAATAATCAGAATATTGAGAAAATATCCCATACGCTAAAAAAAATACATGCGATCTACAATAATGATAATAAGAAACAACAACGCTATACCTCATAAAACTATAATAATTAAATACAATGGACAGAAAACAAACTCGACATCGATAAAAACCGAAAAAAAACAACTATACGTATATGAAATTGGACTGTCGAATACTATGGAACAAATTATTTGCAGAAGATCAAATTCAAAACCGATCAACTATCAAACGCGAAAAATCGCTTTAACACACACTGAAAGGAACAAGGTAAACGTGAATGATACAAAGACACTGTTAATGAAATGATATCAAGCTAAGCCGATAACACCTCTTTTACTTCGTTTAAAGTAATCATAATGAACTGATCTTTAATGCTAAAACGTCGCTATTAGAACTCAATATAAACATCCCTATGTCCACTATGAAGGATAAACATGCATAAAAACAAACTCCACTTCGAGATCACTCCAATACTGCTGTTCAATCAGCAAAACCAAATAAAATAATTTGTAAGTGATACTCATAAATGTTACAAATATTTATATTGAGTTAAATAACATGTTTATTGAACCATGTTTCAAGAATTATTTTAATGCATACATTTCAATATTGTTAAATGTCTCAAACTCCATATTTTAATTTTAGTGTTTTCCTGATGATGCAAATACCAGTCAATCGTGGAAAATATAATTACTGAATCGACCTTATTCCGAAATTGAAAATATATATGTGGTCAAGAAACTAAAGAAAAAATATATATATATATATATATATATATATATATATATATTTATCCATAGAGGTATTTTTACAGTAATTAGTTTGTATATCAGAAGCTGTCATAGTTGTAAAAAGAAACCCAGAACTTTTTGAGGAGCATATAATAAGTCGTAACTATTCCACAAGAAATAAAAATGACCTTCGTGCAGACAAAACAAAATACAGTTATGTTCAGAAAAATGTTAACTTCTCAATCATAAAAATATGGAATAAAATTCCTATAACATTAAGGAACCTAGATGACAGTCAAATAAAAAAAAGGTTGAAAACAATACTTGTCTCTAAAGACTTCTATAACCTCAACGAATTTTTCAATGAAAATATACCTATCAATTGAATCTATGTCATCAAATGTGTCAATCGTGAATTTTTATATGTCTTCATCATTTATTATTGTTATTATTATGTACGATATTTTAATCATCTTAATTATCTACTGATTCTAGTCTGCATTGCGAAATGATATATATGTACTCATTTAGTTTTAAATTTTAATTTTAAATTTCATCTCTAATGTTACAAATGAAATATGTATAAAAATATTTGTTGTGACATGTACTACATCCCTTTATGTGGATTTTTATGGAACTAATAAACTCTATCTATCTATCTATCAATCTATCTATATCTATATACATATATATATATATATATATATATATATATATATATATATCTAATATATAAAATTCTCGTGTCACAATATTAGTTACCTTACTCCTCCGAAACGGCTCTACTGATTTTTACCAAATTTTATATGCATATTCAGTAGGTCTGAGAATCGGCTACTATCTATTTTTCATACCCCTTAGTGATAAGGGTTGTTCACCCTTAACATTTTTTTTTTAAATTTTGGACAAAATTTTGTGTTTTTATTTTTTTATGATACAGTATTCAAAAATACATACAACCCTAAATTTTCACCCTTCTACGATCAACCCCTATTTTTTGGGCAAGATTTTTATTTTTATTACTCTTAATTTTCACCCTTCTACGAACAACCCCTATTAAAATAGAAAAACGGGAAAACAGGATAACGGGATAACGGGATAAGGGGAAAAGGAAAACGGGAAAAAAAAAACGGATAACGGGAAAACGGGATAACGGGAATAACGGGATAACGAAAAAACGGGAAACGGGATGACAGGATAAGGGGATGAGGGGAAAACGGGATAACGGGATAGAGCAAAAATGGGATAACAGGAAAACGGGATAACGGCATGACAGGATAAGGGGATAACGGGAAAACGGGATATCGGGAATAACGGGAAAACGAGACAACAGGAAGCGAGGAGTCAAAAGCATAATCTAGATGGAACAACGTAAAGGAAAACATAGAAAAAAAGAAATTAATCGCGGACATTGGACAGGACAACGTCTGTCGGGTCAGCTAGTATATATATATATATATATATATATATATATATATATATATATATATATATATATATATATATGTATTCTTAACAAGATCACTTTATAAAAGTTGTTTATTTTGTTTATTATAATTTTTTTAATTAAACAATAATTGAAAAATCAAAAAAATGTTGAAATAATATTTTTATTCATATGTTTTGCTATTGCCGTCTTCGCATCGAACGAAAGAATTCAATAATATTCGAAAAAAAAACTAGGACCTATGTATATAAATTGTTTATTATGTTAACAATTTGTTATAAACAAATTCCAATTCTCATTATATTTTTTTCTGAAACTATTAAAAATTACAAAAACAACCATATGCAAAAGTGTCATTTTTTTTTAAATATTTTTCATAGATTTTTCAAAAATAGTGGTATATAATTTTTCATAGAAATAGTTTAAATAACAGATAATGAATAATTTTACAGAAAAACTGTATGGCTTGAGTATTTTTATCAACAAATATGTGATTAAACACCGCTAGATTACATGATAAAGTTGACATTATTTGAATAAATCCGTGTATTTGATGAACAATTAATGTTAATGACTGAAACCAACATTTTTTGAATAATTCAAATACTAGCCTACACAATCGTCTTGAAGTACAAAAGGGCTAACTTTCATAGTTCAAAAGATATAAACATTGTAAGTATTTTTTTATAAACAAATTCATATAAACAGAAAACCATGACAGATACAGACTTGGTGAAAAGTGTATTTAAGAGATCCACTAATTTCTATATAATCATGCGGATGTTGCTAACTGTATCATTAATGATTTGAAAGATACAGCGGTTTGTTACTTGAAAAATCAAGTGGCCGCTGCAACTTTTATATACGGTAATTTTAGAAAAATTTATAAAAAATAAAAAAAAAATTTTTTACACTTTTTAAATTAGTTTTAATTTTTTTATATTTTGTTATTCTATTAAGAAATGCCAATTATGATTTTCAAAGAAAAAAATCCTCACTAATTATTTAAATAATGAAATTATAAAAAACTATTAAAAACAATAAGAACATTTTTTTAAGATTTTTTTTAAATCAATATATTTTCTAGGCAACAAAATGGCAAAACATTTTGTTTGTATATTAAACTAATCAATTAGTTTATAAACAATTTATAAACAAATGTCCTAAACATTTTTTTTAGAATTATTGAATGCCTTTGTTTGATGCAAAAACAAGTATACCAAATATCAACTTGGCTTAATATTTTTGAGGATGGGTTTTAATTTTTTGAAAGCATATGGAGTATCTCTTAGTAGGTATATCATTCTAAAGTTTTCCATTTTTTGGGTTCGACCATTTTCTGTTAAATTGAATGCCCATTGTCATTGCAGTTCTTCAGATACTCGATTTATTAGAAAATTCCAAGAAATTTCGGATTTAATTTACCACCCGATGCTACTGCTAATTTGGCCGCCAGATAAAAACAGCCGCTAGCTAACATCACTCTGCTCGTGCCTCCCCAGCATTACAGAATGCTCGTCCATAAAATACGTACATATCTTTCATCAAAACAATTTCATCTGTGGAAGAAATGAAACATGATTATTCACTGGATTTTTTCTCCCATTCATATACAGCTCTTTTTGTAGTTTATTGTGAACAAACCACAATTCGTCTATTCCTGAGAAATTATCATTTCATGCCGTCGCACATTATTCTAATAATTGTGAACAGGGCGATTTATTGCATTATCCTAAATACTTTGTTGTATATTTTCCGGTTTAATGTTGACATTGTCCTCTTCAGTTAAAACTACTCAACTCTCATATCACAATATGAACATAAATTTGGAGCTTTCAGTCTCGATGATTTGGATTCAGTCCAACAACAGTCTGGATAATCGGAATAACCGGACAATACCAAAATACCGTAAGGCCTTTCCAGAGAAGAGACAAATGCGTTGGCAGAACATTAACACTGACGTCATAATGAATGTGTTGTTGAATGCTTTCTCAATTGGTCCCTATTATTCTGAGCTGATCTAGTTCAACATGAACTGAATTAATGCCGAATAATTATTCCAAAATGGTTTCAGCTCATGAACCCTATTTGTTTCATTTGTAAGTTTGAGGGTGCATGGGGATATGATTAATTTTCTGCCGTTAAAATTGGTTTGGAAGCGAGGCTCGAGTTTTTCTCATTATTAACCCTTTTAATCAAACAACGTGTCGGGTTGCACCTCCAAAGTTATCCTTATGAAGAAAACCTATTGGTTATAGCTATCGCATATGGCCTAGGGTTCTTCGATTGGCAGCTGAATGGAATTTTTCCTTTCAACAGCCAATCAGAAAACAGTACTCGGTAAGCCAAATTGCTAGAATCCTACAGTTAGAGGTACGATAGCAATAAGGCGCGTGTATGTGCCATTTAGAATACATTTTCGAATTTATATATCGAATCTGGAACTACTAATTATTCTTCTTGAAAAATTATGATTTATGTAATGATTTCAGAGTTGAGCATTTTATCGAATTTTTTAATTTAATTGACATTTGAAAATTCCAAAATATAAGGAAAAAGCATTCAGAAAAACTAAGATGTGCTAAAAAAAGGTTGTGGGAAGGTACCCAATGATCATCCCAGACTACAAGGAGAAAACGAATAGCGTCGAATGCTAACACAACCTATCAGAAAAAAACTCAAAAAACATAGCTAATTTATGAAATCACCCATACTGTCGGAAGAAACTTGGTTTCATCTGCGATGTCTGAAAGGAATTCAGACATGACGGGGATTCATCAGATTTCAACTATCTAATTTAAATTAATGAACCTTTTACGTTAACATGCTTTGCAAGGAATTGGGTTGTTTAGTTTAGAATACTACTATATACTATATCTGCTATTATAGATATAGTTCATCCATTATCAATAACAGAAGCATAAAAAACAAGTTTATCAGTCTTTAGGTAGAATCATTTGAACAGCAGAGGCGGATATAACTCATTTTATTTAGATATTTAAATATTTGAAAAATACGTTGAAATAAAAAATATGCCATAAACGAGGGAGTATGTATTAATAAGCAATCGAACCATCATAATTTCATTTTCCCATGGTTGGAAAAAAGCCACATTTTCCAACAAAACACATCACAACTATAGAATATAGTAAAACCTATTTCGATCCCAGACCAGAGACGCTACTGGCTTTTTTGT
Organism: Gonioctena quinquepunctata; assembly: GCA_018342105.1. Lineage (NCBI taxonomy): Eukaryota > Metazoa > Arthropoda > Insecta > Coleoptera > Chrysomelidae > Gonioctena > Gonioctena quinquepunctata. The sequence continues at coordinate 486,109 of JAFIRS010000572.1, read as the reverse complement.
ATATTCAAGTATATAACTGGTGATTTATTGGTTTCAACGTATAGACACACCTACAAGCATTATCATTGGGGGTATGTTTTAATTGGCTGCTCAAGAAATAGACAGCTGTCACTCAAACCCACGTTGACTATCGGTCCTTTTGAACTCCTTTTGATCTTCCATCCGCCGACGGAGAATGTTAACGAGTAGTACACATTATTTTTCCTTCCGATTCTTCGCATATACGCTCGTGTTAGCGAAGTGAATTTGTGATTTGCTCCCTATAGAAACAGCTTCTGCAATTGAAAATGGTTATAGTTTACTACGTAATACTTTTCTCGTTCAATTGAAAAATAAGCTATTCTATGACTGGGTCTCTTCAAACTTCTAGCACTCAAGACCAGTTTACCTTGATGGAGAGGACCTAGAATGGAAGCAAGAAGTGAAATTTGGTTACTAAACTGGGTCCGTGACAACACAATACTCTGAGAATGAAATACCCAATCACAGTTCAAAATACCGCGCTTCACACTGTTCTATCTTCCAACTGATCACACAGATACAATGAATACACTGAAACTCTCGCCGGTTAGGCTCTTCTTCTTTGCACACGGTGGGCTGGATCCGGAGAACTCCGTGCACGTATGCCTCTACCTGATCTCGTTGTGCGCCTACGTGATCTGAGAATCAGCTGGGAATGCCGATTTCTCTGACAAAACTCAGCTGAATCTCTTTACCATCTCTGTACCAAAGCGGGATACTCCGTAAGGATGTGCGACGGTGTCTCGTCATCGTCCAGGCACCATCTAAATAGGGGATCGTCTGTGATCCCGATGAGTTTCATGTGATTGGGTCATGTTTTGAGGAACTGCTTTTGCAGCAGTCCCTCGATGTTTGAGATGGCCATGCTATTGGGTATTCCCAAGACTAGTTCCCGATCCTATCTTGGCTCGTCTGTTCCCAGAAACACCTGAGTGTCCTGAGACCCATATGGCTGACTTCCCTTGTGTTTGACAACTTTCTATGGCATGTCTACCCTCCGACACCAATTTGGATGCGATCTCATTTGATCCCAACTCTATGATTGCTGCCTTGGTGTCCGAGTAAATGACAATAGGTCCTCGACTTCTATTGTCGGTGTTTTTCTGGACGCAGGTGAGTATAGCATTTACTTCGGCCTGGAACACTGAGTCAAATTTGCCTAGGGGAACTGATATTTCTCTTCTTGTCTTTTCTTCGTATACTCCTTATCCGGACATTCCCCCAAATCTTTATCCATCTATATAGCAGTTTGATCCGTCTGCCGGCAGCCACTTTCCATTCTTCCCTCGTGAGGATGATGATTGTTTATCTTTTTTTGGCCTGCCTCCGTGCAGATCCATTGGCTTGTAGCTTGGAGTCTGTGACAGTAGGCATTGCTTCATGCTCGATGACAAGGTGCAGAAGTGGCAGTCCTAGCTGAACTTCCTGATCTCTGATAGGCGTCGTCCTCATGACATCTGTCATTCCTAGGCAAGCCAGTCTTTGTACTTTATCAAAGTACTTCCTGGACCTGCTAGTGTATTGATGGACCCGTATGTTAGTATCGGGTGAATAATCGCTGTTTATATCCAGTGGTTTAGGTGTCAGGCCCCACGTCTCATCGAAGGCTCTCTTCCTCATTCTTATAGAGGTTCGTCGTCCTTTCTCAAGATCGCTGGATTGGTCCTGATCATTCTGGACTGTTTTCTTGGAATCTACGATGGGTTGGTTGGGAAGCCCGGGGACGTAAACCCGTTGATATCTGTTATAAACAACGTCTGGCTTATTAACAACGCAGAGTCGTACTGTACTTATTCTCGTAACACCATTTACAACTTATCCAAGACTACATTAGCCATGAGTAAGGTGATAGGCAACAGCATTGCAGGTAAATCGTGGAGATGTAACCCATCAAAACAGCGATGAGTGTATAACATTTAAGTGAGACTATTGATATCCTACGGAGCAATAGTATGCCACGGCAGGTTCAAGCAAAACACAACAAGGAATTCTTTGGAAAAAGTATAAAGAAACGCATGGCTTTGCACAACAAGAGCGATGAGATCAACTCTAACAGCAGCACTATAGGTCTTACTCGACCTCACGCCTCTCCACATCGTGATAAAGATAGTTGCATGCGGATTGCAACTCAGGTCGGACTTGAAGGTGCTAGAGGTGCACACCTAGCTGACCTATCAACAGATGAATTCTTCGAAAAATCCTACTTCGAGAAAAAAAATTGCACCAAGCTAAGCAATTAAAAGGAGTGGAGCATAGAATTCATTCACACAGTGAGAGAAAACACAACACATACTGATCTGAGACTCCCAAGGCAACTGGAGCGGGCGCCTCTAATACTCCGAACCCATGGGTAGATCCCCAAGCATCTTTCTATCGAAAGAATATGCTATCGAAAGATGTTCCCAGTTCAACCTTGACAGGAACTGTAGGAACAAGGACACCGCAAGTCTGTCCGACAGCCAAGCAGCCATCAAAGCGTTGAGTTCCTCCATTATAAACTAGTATGGGAATGCCTCCATAAAATTAAAGAATTAGGCATAAAGTAATTGTCTTCTGGGTGCCAGGACACGTCGGGGAAGAGGATAATGAACAAGCGCATGACTATCTGCGGTCTGGGAACTTCAAAAAAGAAGAAGCTTTGAGAACAACACAATGACAAACACTCCCAGACACGCGTCTCCTCGGCAACTTCGACCCAGAAAAATCCGAAGCATTGGTTTGCCTCGTCAAGAAGAATCTAAAGTCAATAACAGGGTTTTTAATGGAGCTCTGAAAACTCAACCCCTCAGGAAGCTAGGTTAAGAGAACAGCTCAAGCAGATCCTGTGAAGATAAACCAAAAACTCACCTCCACATTCTTGTGGAGTGTAGTGCTGTAAGATTGAGTAACCTAGGAACGTGCCAACTGACACTGGTAGAAGTACCACAATTAAGTCCACTCAAAATCTTGAATATCGTATTTTTCGACTGAAAAGTGGTACCCCGCTATTCGCCATAAAATAAAACGTCAAATTTATAAGCATTAATTTTGCTCATAGGGCATCGCTCATAAATTGTTTCAAGGTATTGAAATAAAAAGTACACCGATACTGATAAAAAAGTCTTTCTTGTCCGCCATCTTGTGTTTCAAAAACGTCATAAATCTGCACTGATTTTCAATTCACAGTTAATTAGTTTTCCATGCACAAAAACAATATCAAAATCCGATAACTGGTCTCGAAAATATAAGCATTTGAAAAAATCGTGTATTTATTCTCAAAATATATAACATCCTTAAGTTATTTGCGCTTCCGCGGTATGAATATGAAAAAGAATTATATGGTGAAAGTTAAGGCGGCAACTCCGTTCGAAAAAAAAATCCAAAAATTTTCTATATTAACAAAAAAAATACTTTTGGCCGTTTTCGTATCAAACCAGATCACTGTGCGCCGGTAAGGCTCATTCTTATACAATGAGGCTTTTAATAGCCCCCCCCCCCCCTGTTTACTTTTGAACGGTTCGACGTAGAACAGTGAAACAAAAAAATTTATTGAATGATATCACCAATAGTACTTTCTGAAATGAAAGACATTGCGATTGCCGATAGATGGCGCGGGGTGCACATCAACTTGAAAATTTCAAATGGCATGGGGGTCAAGTGGCATATCGTTGAAATAATAACTCAATTCTCTTTTCAACAATCTAGTTTTTTTTTTCAATTTCGTTAATTCGTTTTTTCACAAAATGCATTTGAGATGTCAAGTATAACAAAATTTAAAATCCATATTGTGAAAAAAAAATTGACAAAATCCCAAAAAGTTACATGGTTCGAAAGAGAATTGAATGATATTTTCAACGATGTGCCACTGGACTCCCTATGCAATTTGAAATTTTAAAGTTAATGTGTTCCCCCGCGCTATTTATAGAGCAATCACAATATATTCTATTTCAAAGAGTAGTATCGGTGATATCATTCAAAATAGTTTTGGTCCCGTACTTCTATGTCGAAGCTTTCAAAAGTTAACCGTGAGGACGAAGGGGGGAGGCTATAAAAAGACGCACTCGCCATTGTGACTCCGTAGAACAACCACAGTTGAAAAAAAAAATTGAATTACATTTTCAACGATGTGCAAATCGACCTGTATGCCTTTCGAAATTATCAAGTTGATGTGCGCCCGGCGCCCTCTGTCGAGAAATTGTAATATATCTTCTCTCAAAAAATAAGACCGGTAATACTATTCAATAAATTTGATGTCTCATTGTTTCACATCAAACCGTTCAAAAGTTATTGAGGTAACGGTACCATTCAGATCCGCACTTATATTTGACATTTCAAATGCATATTGTGAAGAAACGTTCGAATGAAATTTAAAAAAATAGGATGGTTGAAAAAATAATTGAATTATCTTTCCAACGATGTGATACTGGAATATTTAAGTTGTTGTACCCCCCCCCCCGCGCCATCTATCGGGCAATCACAATGTCTTTCATTTCAGAAAGTAATATAGTAGTATGGGTGATATCATTCAATACGTTTTTTTTTCATTGTTCTACGTCGAACCGTTCAAAAGTTACCAGGGGGGGGGGGCTATTAAAAGCCGCACTGTATAGGTTCGTCGTCCAGCTACCACAAGGTAGCTGGATTGTTTCCGATCATTCTAGACTGCTTTCTTGAAATCTGCGACAGTTGGGTTGGAAAGTCCGTTGACATTCGTTATCCACAATGTATGGCTTATGATAAACACCGAATACAGCTCAGGCAGATTCTGTGAAAAGAAAACAAAATCTCCTCTCTACATCCTGGTGGAGTGTGATGCTATAAGATTGAGTTATCTAGGAACATACCAGCTGACAGTGGGAGAAATAGCACAATTGGGTGCACTCAAAATACAGGAGTTTTGGGGCTACATGGGCTGCTTCAGCAGAAGGCGGAGGGGCACAATTATTCAAATAATAATAAAATATATAGAGAAAATAACTTGGTTTCATCGAAATATTTCAACCTCTCCCAATTAAAAAGTCTCTCATGTTAACATATTTTGCAAACGGTTGATACCTTTCTCAGAACAAACGTCATTTAGAAATATTTCCTTCGATATAATGATCCAAATCCCATTGAAAGAAATTTTGACAAACTCGTTCAACCATCTATTCCCTGACTAATAAACCTTTCATGTTAACATGTTATACGGAATGTTGAAAGATGTTTTGTATAGCGTACTATGATACTATAATACCGGCCTCCGCCCCTTTATTATACCAGAAACGCGAAGCATACTTCTCGAAACGTTCCCTTTGTAGGGTGGAAATTGACATGCGATCGTCTTCATTACTTATTCACGTTATTTGGTTCATTATATCGTGGCATGGTACGTTTTAATATCTTGGGAATAGACATAATGAAACTAAATAAATGGTTTTATAGTGACTAATAACAAACTCCAGCTTGATCCATTCGTGTTCCCTTACTGCATTTATGTTATTGTGGTTGACAAGTTGTTTTTATTTCCTTCTATTGTTGATGACTGTAAAATCAGAATACCTAATATAAATGAAGAATGATCTTGATTACTGACTGCTAACTTTTTTTTTCTTGACACATTATTTTGTAAAAAAAAATGGTTTAACCAACCATACCGCTAATCAGTATCTTTGGTACTCTAATATGACATAAAAAATAGAGTTTAGAAGTTTCAGACCCTGTTCCATTGTGTAAGGCTGAATGTCATACCTAGTTATCATAAGCTATAGTATTTCAAATATCAATTGCAAAATATAAAAACTCCTTCGGAACCCTTAGTTTGATCTGCCATAGGCGAAGATACCTCATTTTATTACTACGTTCTATGTATACAATCTTGCAAATCTTTGTCAATTGTTTTGCAACGGTCCGAACGCAGTACTCCACTGATATCGCAAAGTATCTCACTCCATGGTTTTCAAACATAAAACAGATGATTATAGCTTTGCAGACTCGATACGCTACTCGGCCAATACGGTGCGTTTAACAATACGATTCGCCGTTTTCATTGGTGCTATTTACACATTCTGACATAAGTCCATCAAGTTCCCGTGGACAGACGCTTTCTTTGATGTATATGAGATTTTATAAGGGTAGTAAACGTTAATTTTTGTTTCTTAATTTGGCATGAGTGCCATGCGTATATATTAAATATTGATTACTCCTCACATAACTGTGTTCTGCAATTGATAATGGATGAGCTATACCAAACTACTCTTTGATATACCCGGATTTACATCAATAGATATCGAGAATATTCCTTATACTCATTTCGAAGGTCCAAAAAAGAACACCATCTCAGTTTTTTCTGATGAAATAATAGATATCATTTTTTCGATAGTATGAACAAAATGTTACAGTCGGATGTGAAATCATCTACGACTGAAAAATAAACTTTAGTCACTATCTTCCATCATTCTAGATATCTTCTTCAGATAGTTATCTGAATGTAAATGCAAATTTTCACTTTCAGATTTTTCCTCACAATGTATATCAGATGTAGTTAAAGGATCATCGTATGATCTAGCCAGGAAAGTAGTTGTTTTCTGTTAGATATTACAAAAAATAAATTCATTTTTATTGTAGATTTTTGAATTTTGAGAAAAATATTTCTATTCAATATACAGTTGAGATTGTTTCCCTTTCTAACGTAAGTATTGATTATACAGAACATTAGACGAATGAGTGAAAATCAGCTTCACAATCAGCCGAGAAACTCAAAACAGGTATTCGAATTAAAAAAAGTAGAGTATTGATTAGTAATTTTTCATTGTTACACAATTTCGGTAATCGTTAAAACGGTGCAAAATAGTTGTATACATGATGTTTTCCAATATTTTGGTTTTTTAATATAAAAATGAAAATTTCCTATATTATTAACGTTTTTAAAGCAAATGTCCAATTTTTATTGTTTTCGCAATACATAGCTACGAGGAAAAATTAGAACAAATATTAGGTTGTCAGGGTGCATAGTAACAATTTCAATTATTGAAGTCGCCATTACTGTAAAACCGTAATCAGATAATTTCCGTAAATTTATAAAATATCGCTTTGATTATGGATGAAGAAAGTGATTTTAGAGGTACATCCGATATTCCTGCCGATGTTATGGAGTCATAGGAAGCAGTTAGCTCAGAACTTCTACCAGTAAAGTCCAGACTACTATACGAAAACGAATATGATTCATTTGATAGTTGGTGTTCTCAGAAAAAAATATCTAAGGTATCAGAACCCGCCATTCTCGCGTACTTGGGTGAAACATTTAAAACTATGAAGTCTTTAACCCTCTGGTCGAAGTTTTCTATGTTAAAATCAGCTTTAGCTGTTAACAAGAACTTACATATTATCCCAAAGTGAAGGAATTTCTTGAAAGAAAAAGTGCCGGCTATATGCCGAAAAAGGCAAACGTTTTCACGAGATAATAGGTGACTGAATTTTTGCTTGGAGCTGCAGATGAAATATTTTAATTGATAAATGTAATTATGATTATGGGATTGTCAGGCGCTTGTCGCTGGGACGAACTAAAATGACAATAGGTACATGATATTGAGGACAAGGATTCTTATATAATTGTTAAAATTCCTGATTCAAAAACGAAAATACAAAGAACATTTGTAGTTTCAAATAAAAATGAACACAAATTCAATTCAGCTGAAATTTGCTGTTAGTACATGTCACTGCGTCCTAACATACCGCAGAAGCAGAAAACCCTAGATTTTTTTTCAGTATAGGAATGGAAAATGTACAGTTCAAGTAGTCGGAATAAATACTTTTGCAAAAATTCCGAGTCTAATTGCATCATTTCTTGGATTACCTAATACTGCAAAATATACTGGCCATAGTTTTAGAAGGTCTCTGCGTCGCTTTAGTTGGCTCAGGGGCTGATATTTTGAGACTTGAACATCATGGTGGATGGCGATCGTCGACCATTGCAGAAGGCTATGTGGAGCAGTCCGTGGAAGAAGAAGTGAAAATTGGAAACGGTATTTTTAGTGGTGATATCAAGAAAAGTGGAAATGTCGGAGTCGAGAACAATAATACTTGTAACATACAAGAAAAACCATTTGATTTAGTATTACCAAAATCGTCGTTTGGAATTGACATACAGAATAACAGCTATTGTACATTGATATAAATCTTGTAAAAAATTAGTATGGATGGAATATGATTGTAATATGTTTGATAAAAAACGATTAAAATGAGAATGATGGGTATTGTGTATCACCTGTATTTAAACAACGTAGCTCTGTTCTTTTTTGCACGGGGTGCAGGTTTTTTTTTGCACTCTGTTAAAAAAAACTACTTTTGACATTTAAAAGTCTTAAAAAATTACACATTTTTGACATAAGTATAGGAAAAAAGTCTTTTGAATCATTATTTGTTTCTTTTTGCAAAATTCATCAGTACTACATTATTTAAATTTTGAAAAATAAAAAAATCCGTACCTTTTTAATAAATCGAAAAATCTGACGAAAATAATGAATGAACATTTTCTATGCTCTCTAAGAGGTTTTATTTGATACTTTCGACTACGTGGCCATGTAGCTTCCATTGGAAGATATTTGAGAGAAATCAATCACTTAATAACTAGTTGCAATCTTAAAATACAGGGTGTTAGTGAATAAGTGCGACAAACTTCAGGGGGTGATTCTGCATGAAAAGATAATGACAGTTTGCTATATAACTTTTGTCCGTTTCCGTTTTCTGAGATACGGGGTGTTAAAGGTTTTCTTAAAAACTGACTATTTATTTATTACTCTGAAACCAGTAGAGATATGCAAATGAAATTTGGGGAGTTTTGAGAGGTAGCTAATGCGCATTTTATGACATGCAATTGAGAATTTTATGTTCGTCATTGGCGCGCATACGGGTAATGATATAATTTTTTTTTTAGAAAAGAATGGTACGCCACTGAGGTATTATTTTTGAATTCCCCGTTCAATTTGTGACAAAAAATCTATCTTGCCTTTTTTTCGTATGGGGCGCCGTTTTATGCGAAAAATAAAACATCTTAACGCGTATTTTTCATTTCTTTAATACATTATCAAGCACTATCTAATACAATAACGTTAAACTAGAACAATAACAGAAAATAACGCTAATAAATAAATAGACGCAAAGCGACAACAAATGTTCAAAATAACCTCCCTCAGACGAGCTACAAGATTCAACTCTTTGCCTCATTGATTGTAGTATTCACGCAAATATTCCTGGTGTATTTCTTATTGTCTCACAGCCGGCTATAATTCGATTCCTCAGGTCTTCAACATTTTCGACGGGAGTGGAATGAACTAATGACTTGAGAAAACCCCAAATGCAAACATCTAGAGGTTTTAAATCCGGAGATCGAGAAGGCCAATGTTCCGTACCTCCCCGACCTATCCAACGATTTGGATATACTGTATCTAAGTGATTACGTACAATAATGCTAAAATGGACTGGTGCACCATCATGCATGAACCAGAAGTGTTGTCTCAGCTGTAGAGGAATTTCTTCAAGAAGAACAGGTAACTCTTCCTGTAAGAAATTGAGGTAAGAGTCGCCTGTTAGTCGTTATGGGAGGAAATATGGACCGATTAAATGATCATCAAGTACCCCAAGCCATACATTTACTGAGAACTGATGAAAATGAGCTTCAAAGATTCCATGTGGATTTTCCTCAGCCCAGAGGTGATTGTTATGGAAATTTCGTATACACTGTCGTCCAAAATTATCCTCGCCAGTAAACAAAACGCCATTTAAAAAATTAGGAATTTAAGCGATTTGATGAAGAATCCAATGGAGACAAACTAGGCGCGGTAACAGTCTCTAGGTAGTAGAGCTTGCACACGTTGAATATGAAACGGATACAATTGCTGTTCTTTAAGAATTTTAAATACAGTGAAGTTGCTTACATTCATTATGTTGAAAATTTTTCGAGTACTTGTTTCAGGTGACTCCGCAATTAACTCGAGAACTGCTTCTTCTAGTTGCAGAGTTCGTACTTCTCGAGGGCGCCCGCAGTCAGCCGTTTGTTTCTTAAATGTACCATTTTCGCGCAAACGTTGGTGAAGACGAGCAAATATTGTGTGATGGGATACCCTACGTCCTGGATACAGCTCAGCATACAATCGTCGAGCTGGCCGACCATTTCCATTACTTCGACGATAGACAAAATGCATGTCTGACAATTCCGCATTTGTGTTATTTTCCATTATTTTCGATGAAAAAAAATTATTTACTTATTATTATTAATGTTATACCAAACAAAAAGCTTAAGAATGAAGAAACGCTAATTTGACATTTCGTTGAAATATTCGTATTTAACAGAATGTTGACAGTAGCCTACTAACATCGCTACTAGATAATGTAAAGTAATGACAAATACGCGTTAAGATGTTTTATTTTTTCGAATAAAAACGCCGCAAGAGAGATGTTTTGTCACAAATTGAACGAGAAATTCAACAATAATTTTTAAATTGAAATACCTTAGTAGCGTGCCATTTTTTCTTTAAAAAAATTGAGATCATTACCCGTATGCGCGCCAATGATGAATAGAAAATTCTTGATTGCATATCAAAAAATGCGCAATAACTACCTCTCAAAACTCACCAAATTTCATTTGCATATCTTGACCGGTTTCAGAGCAATAAATAAATAATCAGTTTTTAAGAAAAACTTTAACACCCCGTATTTCGGAAAACGAAGAATTTGAGGACAAAAGTTATATTGCAAACTGTCATTATTTTTTCATGCAGAATCGCCCCCTGAAGTTTGTCGCACTTATTCACTAACACCCTGTATGTGGGTTGACTTTTACTCTCATGTTTCTGTATCTCCAACTCGACTGATACGAAAGTATCTGAAAATCGGTTACATTTTTTTTTCCATTTTATCCAATTTATCATAAACCAATACTCGTTCCTCTCTTATTTCAGTGATAAGTTGTTTTTAACGTTTTACGAGTACATAATAAAACACATTCGAGAATGAACTTAATCAGATAATGAAATAACATCCAGAGTGCCAGTCTAACGCTATGAGTTCCCTGATTGACTTCGAATGTATCGTCATTGTACTAATTCACCCATTCAACGAAGCATAAATCCCGAAATCCCTTGTTTTCTCTGAAAACAGTGAAGTCCGCATCGAACGTACACAAATCACGAGAAACGCAAAACACAAGTGAGTATTAGTCAAACCAGACGGTTGGCTGTGGTGGTCTAAAAGGGCCGTAAAAACGCTGATGATGCAAGGGTGGCGTGGAATGAGGAGTCGACTGCATAACCCTACCCGGGTTTCCAGTCGACGTCATAACAAAAGATAAATTACCACCGAGTCAACAGTTGCGAATCAAAATTGGATGGAATTGTTTCGCAAATATAGTGTTGCCCCAGAGAGACGAATCTCCTTTTGTATGGTTGCATTGTTGTATTGGAATATCTGGTTCGTTATGACGTGATGTTAGCGATGTTTCACGAGATTGTGGATTGTCAGTGAAACTATTCAAATGATTCGGCCATGTCCGCATTCTAGTATATAATGAAATTATGTTGTTTCTGTGGCACAATTGAAAATAACTCTTTTTTTTCCAGGTGAGTACATTTGGGATGCTAGATAATGAAGTCCCCGCTTTTACTGGCAGTAAGTAACTACCCAATTCATGTATACGTGTTTTTTTACCTTTTGCATGCTTTGAGTTAGTATTTCCAATGTCAGTTGAATGAGCTGAAAAACCCGAAAGAAACTCAATAAAATTTACTGCTTTGATCTTACATGCCGACCATAGGCGGATATTTTTTCTTTTACTTCGAATGTAACTTTGCCTATTTTTGTTTAAATATGCCTATTTTGTTTGAGTCGTTGAATGTGCCGAAACAACTAAAAGAAATATAATAGAACTGCATTTTCAATAATTTGTTGTTTTGATGGCATCAAATTCTACTCTTTTTTCCGGGCTTGGGACACTTAAGCGATTTGAGATATGAAGAGTTTGAGATATGAAGATTTGTTACAAACATTATTAAATATAGGGTGTCCCGTAAAGACCACCTCAAACTTGAGGAGAATGTAGTTCAAAGGGCACCTACCGTACCTGCTATAGAAAAGTCCCCATTATTAAAGTCTTAGCGTTTTCAAAAAGTTTTTAATAAAAACATTGAATTTCTACCCCTCTCTTCCTGTGCTGTTGGTGCAACTTTACACTTTTTTCAGTAAAATATTTTTTTAATGATTATTCTAACTTCTACATTGAGAAGATACATTTTAGAGAGGGGCTGTGAGAAATGTTTTTATTAGAAGTTTTGGGAGTAAATTTTTTTTCAGCCATCGTAGTAAGAACACAATGTACTGGGCTACTGCTGCACATTACATCAATAAATTGACTATTTCTTGGCTATTTCGAAATGGTATGACACAAGTGATTTTTTCTTTAAAAAAATGCTATTTTTATCAAAATGGGGACGTTTCTGACAGTTTAATTTGTCGGTTTTGATTTAGTTACTTATTTTAGGTTACTTATATTTTCAATGGCATTAGATTCAAATTTTTTATGGAATTATTAAATTCATTGACAATCATTGTAGTACATGTTCAAAATGGCGACCTCCTTCGCGTATACAGGCCCTGCATAGACTGAGAAAAGATTTTCATTGCCCTCAAACTTATCTCTTATATTTCCGCTGCAGCAACTCGGATGCGTTCCCTCAATTCGGCTTCATCGCTCATGGGTTTTGAATGGACTTCGTCTTTTAAGCAATCCCAATAATAACAATTCAGAGGGATTAGGTCTGGTGAACGAGGAGGCCACAAAATTTCACTTTCACTTCCCGATACACCGGTGGGAATAAGTTTGATTTGAATGTGCGGTTACTTCGCGATCGTGATGTGCTGGGCATCCATCGTGCTGAAAGCACAGAGTATGCTGCAGCTCCAGTGGCACATCTTCCAATAGAATGGGCAGCTGGTCGGTTGAAAATTCCAAATAATTGTTGGCGTTCAGTGATGGCGGTTGTTCGATCGGCCCCAAAATTGCACCAATAAATAATCCCGTCCATAAATTGACCTTAAATCGATATTGCGTTCTCTCTTCTCGTGTGGTTTTATGATTGCCCTCAAATTTATTTCTGATATTTCCGCTGCAGCAACTCGGATGCGAACCCACAATTCGGCGTAATCGCTTATGGGTTTTGAATAGACTTTGCCCTTCAAGCAAACCCGATAATAAAAAGCCAGATGATTTAGGTCTGGTGAACGAGGGGGCCACAAAATGTCACTTCCACTTCCGATCCACGGGTGGGGATGTGGAGTTTGATTTAAATGTGCGGTTACTTGGCGACCGTGATGTGCTGGTCATCCATCGCGCTGAAACCACAGAGTACGCCGCAGCTACAGTGGCACATCTTCCAATAGAATGGACAGCTGGTTGGTTGAAAATCCCACATAATTGTTGGCGTTCAGTGATGGCAGTTGTTCGATCGGGCCCGAAATTGCACCATTGAATATTTCCATCCATTAATTTACCTTAAATCGATATTGTAATCTATAATCTCTCTTCTTTGTGGATTTATGATTGCTCTCAAACTTATCTCTGATATTTCCGCTGCAGCAACTCGGATGGGTACCCACAATTTGGCTTCATCGCTTATGGGTTTTCAATAGACTTTGCCCCTTAAGCAAACTCGATAATAAAAAGCCAGATGATTTAGGTCTGGTGAACGAGGGGGCCACAAAATTTCACTTCCACTTCCGATCCACCGGTGGGGATGAGTTTGATTTGAATGTGCAGGTACTTGGCGATCGTGATGTGCTGGGCATCCATCGTGCTGAAACCACAGAGTACGCCGGAGCTCCAGTGGCACAATTTCCAATAGAATGGGCAGCTGGTCGGTTAAAAATCCCAAATATTTGTTGGCGTTCAGTGATGGTGGTTGTTCGATCGGGCCCAAAATTTCACCATAATATTCCTCTCCATAAATTTTCCTTAAATCGATATTGTGATTTATCTTGTCTCTCTTGTCGTGTGGATTTATGATATGCCAGCTATGCAAATTGTGAAGATTCATGTACCCATCCTTTTTACAGAAAGACTAGTCGCTCCAAATGATCTAATTAAAAAAATCTGGATCTCCATGATGTTTTCGCAGCATTTGCCGAGTAGAAATTGATGGATTTTCTTCGACTTCATCCAAAACGGTATCATCATCCACCGGTGAGGGCCCGCCACTGCTATTACGAAGCGCAGGAAACTCTGCCTTTGGCGATTGCGTTGTGTGTTCGGCTAAAAACTTCGTAGTTGGAGTGTCAGCGATTAGGGTTCCGCATTACCTGCATCACACATTTCCGTAAATTCAGTGCATGTCAGCGTATTCTTGCAACGTATACGGAACGTACCCTTCCGCCATTTTTAGCGAAATTGCGTCCAAAAAAAAGAGCGCCAAAACTTCCGTTCACCTCACTCAAACAAAATCCAATTCGGTAGGCAAAACAAAGCAATATCAGATAGTACGTGAACGATAATGAAGAAGCGAAAACGACGCGCGAGCTAAGAAGAGTCAAGTAACGTACTGAAGGAATAAAAGGGCAAGTTAATGTCAAGCGAACCCACCTGGACAGCTGCCTTTGTTTATTTTCTAGGAATTCAGTTCTCTGACTAGGCCAGGATGAATGAGCAAGTACTTCAATTATTTTTTGAAAAATGACCCTACCTACAATGGTCGGTGGCAGGTAGTTGTGTTCCACGAAAGTAACGATTAATTTTAATTATTGAGGTAAATACTTGGGCAACTAACATTTTCTGGCGTAAATGATTGAAATTTTTCAATAAGTAATGCAAAATCAAAGATTTTTAAAAAAACTATATTTTGTCAGAAGAGTCCCCTTTTTGATAAACATAGCAATTTTTCAAGATAAAAAATCACTGAATGACAAAGTCTGTCAAAATCCTATAAGCCATGAAGCCGGATCTTCAATGGATAATTCCTAACCTCACCAACACACGGCACTGATTAAGGAATATTGTGAACTGGGGAAATCATGCGGCTTCAGATAACAGGTGTCCAATCCAGCTAGCCGAGCTTTTATTCCTCAAATATATGTGCCACTGGAGCTGCGGTGTACTCTGTGGTTTCAGCACGAGGGATGCCCAGCACATTACGGTAGCCAAGAAACCACACATTTAAATCAAACTTATCCCCACCGGTGGATCGGGAATTGAAAGTGAAATTTTGTGGCCCCCTCGTTCACCAGACCTAAATCCTCTGAATGTTTACTATGGAGTTTGCTTAAAGGACAAAGTCCATTCAAAACCCATCAGCGATGAAGCCGAGTTGAGGGGAACGCACCCGAGTTGCTGCAGCAGAAATATCGGAGATAAGTTTGAGGGCAATGAAAAGGTCTTTTCTCAGTATATGCAGGGCCTGTATACGCGAAGGAGGTCGCCATTTTGAACATGTACTATAATGATTGCCAATGAATTTAATTCCATTAAAAATATGAATTTAATGCCATTAAAAATATTAGTAACCTAAAATAAGTAACCAAATAAAAACCGTCAATAGCAATTTTTTTTGAATAAAAAATCACTTGTGTTATACTATTTTGAAATCACCATAAAATAGAAAATTTTATTGATGTAATATGCAGCATTAGCCCAGCACATTTTGTTTTCACTACGCTGGGCTAAACTACTCCCAAAGTTTCGAATAAAAACATTTTTCACAGTCCACTCTAAATGTTGGGAGTATTTGCGTTAATTACTATAATAATGATAATGTTTATTCATGTCGTTAACAGTATTATGGTTATACTTCTATACATAGAGAATTCCACAAAAGCCAAGGCGGCGCGTGATTGTGTAGTTTTATATTTATACAATGTTTATACGATACGAGGAGTTGTGATTCAACAAATATTTCAGAGGGAGGTAAACAACTCATTGATATGTTAGTTACAAACACATTGCTTGGTCGGAATAGTTGGTCATTAGAATAGTCTATGTTGTTTGATCGGACGGAGACACCGATTGACGTAAGACGTAAGTTGCGTATTTTTTTTTTCTTTTTGGATGTAAGGAACTATAAAAACAGTACATATCGTTGGATCAAATATATGCTTCGTTCCCAAACATCATCATCAATGCTCAACACACTCGTAAAGCAAATGAAATTATTCACCTCCCATAACAATTTGTACGACCCACTTCTGGTTACTCCCAGTATAATATACACCCAGATTATTAGCCGGACAAATTCGTCATACACATACACACCACTCATCTAGGTATGGCTGTTAGGTATTAATTCGGAAAACCGACAACATCAGGTACTGACGGCCTATTAAATGACTAATTTTGTACGGCGGCGTACCAGCATTGTACGTCGTTTGGGACATATTTAACGTTCACCTACCCCGTCCACCCTGATAGGATTGCGGTCGAGTAGAAATGCGGCAGCCATCTGTCACAGACCTGTGATGTATGCATATGTTAGCGGGTTATGTACATACACCTCCAAAATTTACGTTCACGTATACTTCTATGCAAACACGATTTGTAAAACTATATATCGCAGTATTTTTTCTAGTATACAAAGATCAAAATAATATTTTTTGTCCATATTCTCCTGTAGACAAGTAATTGCAAAGACAACTTTTTACTAGGACCAATCGGTATATTGCACAGACTCACCTTAAACTTTGCTCAGAGTGAAATCACTGGATGCATTCCATAAATTGTGATGAATCCATTTTCGGAATTGCAGAGAAACGATCGTTCCTAACTTCATTAGCATATAGGGTAAACGTACAACGTCATCTTTTAGAAATAAAAAAGTAGACTTATATATGCTGATCATTATAATACATGCAATATAAAATACATGGCAAACTTAACTAACATCACTTTATTTCCATATTTTGGATTTTCTCTTCCTTTAAAACAAAATATTAGTTGTCTGTTCTTGATACGTTACTGCGTTTTGGAAATGAGGACATATTTTTTTATTTGTATTCTATTACCCAAAATATCACTCAAAAAAATTGATTTTAATTTCTTTAACATATTTTCTTTGGTCATGGTTCGGGAATTTACCTCTGTCCCCTTTTTCAAACCTGATTTTGCTACAAAATTTATTCAGTTCTGATTTTGACAAATTAATGTAAAAATTCGACTTGAATATACTGGATGTTTTCTTGAAAGAGATTTATTTATTCGATATAGCATTCATTTAGAGCATTTCTTGGTACATAATTTATGCAGTTCTGTTTTTTACAAATTAATGTTAAAATTCGACAATTGAATATACTGGATGTTTCGTGGAAAGGGATTTATTTATTCGATATAGCATTTATTTAGAGCATTACTTAGTACAATTTTTATGTTTGATGTATGGTCAGAAAATGGATGCTATATATGTTCCCGTTCAAGAAAGTACTTGTAACATTATTCAATTTTCTTGTTATATCATTTGGTTATTTATTGATTTGTTCGAAAGTTGAATAGAAAGATTTTTCTGTGAATTGAGAAATCCACCATAAAAATGAAGTTATTTTTTGTGAATGTCCAACAGAAAACAATTACTTCCCCGGCTAAAGCCACGCTGCACATTGAACTACATCTGATAGATATTCTGAAAAGACCCTAACTCAAAATCTGAAATTGAAAATTTGCATTTTTATTCAGATAGTTATTTGATTTTCTATTCCAGTCTTGACTGGGAACTCATATAGATGATTGAGGGAAAAAAAGAGTACTCACCAGAAATCAAACTGACTGAAAAATAAACTTTATAGTCACTATCTTCCATTGTTCAAGATAAACTCTTGTGGGGTATTCATGTTGAAAAGGAAAACATTCTCAATTGAATATTGAATTGGAAAAGTAATTTTTTGTGGTCGGATTTCCTTACGTTTTTTCATAAACACATGGAACACTAAACACAACTTTTTTTAAATTTTGTTCTCCATTCATCGGTTTGTTCAACACAGATCTCAAAGTAATATTACTTCTGAAAACCATTAGTACGTTGAATTTATTGAATTTTGATCGTACAGTTCGAAGTTTATAGAAAAATAGAAATACTGTTTTTCTTTTCCAATGAAAATATGTCACATTTTTTTGGACACATGAATTAATGGCAATTTTAGAATCGACAAATAAATTCTAAAATCCCTATCAGGTTTCATTTTCAGATAGAATAGGAATGTTTAGAATAATATTTGTTGGTGAATGTTGTTGGTGTGTCCAAATTTTATTTTAAATTTCTTGGATCAGTGTAGTTATTATCTTCAAGTATATTTTCAATGAAAATTGTCCCAAACCCACAAATCTGTGCAGTTGATGAGATCAATTTGGTTCTGTCATAGATAGTTTTGAAGATATCCGTGATTTGAATGAAAATTCAGATATCTGTTAGTTCATTGCAGTATGTTAGGACTGGTTTCGAAATGATCGTTTTTTTTTTTCGATATATCGAGGAAGTACATTTAATGATTTTTTTGCCTTTTTTTATCTTGAGTTTTTTGTTAGTGATTTAATTGAAACATATTTTGAGTTTGTCATGTATCATATATTTTTTATTATTACTCACTCACTATAGGGGATAGTGAAGAACACATTGTCATCCCAAAGTTCTATCTATGGAAATAAATCATTTCCTTATTAAAAATATTTACCTTGCGTTATTAATGTTTGGGGAGAATTAAACTTATTCAGTGATCAATCAGTTATCAAATCATCAAATTATTATTGAACTGTTCCTTGATAATAAAAATATCGTAGAGCTTATTAGTTTTTAAATAGCGAAAAAAACGGAAAGACAACGTTAACTTTTCCTTATTGAGGACCGTGGTTAACTATTATTTTAAACGATTCTCGTCGCCAGTTGTTATACAGTGAGCACGTAAAGGTTGGAATAAATTCGCTGAAATTTTTACAGGGTCAGAAGAGAAAAATCGCTAGGACACGTCAATTTTAATTTTTAAACGTGCATTTTTCGACATATAATTTTTTTCGCGTGACGTCAGAATTGTGTTAGTTATGACGTCATCGTTTTTTTTTAAATTGCAACCTCCATATTTGAAAGTGTCGTTTGAAAGAGGACATTGGTATGGTACATAAGAAAATTGACGGAAAAACAAATATCTTAACTACTAATAACTAATGATTTAATGAAATAAAAACAAAAAATACTCAAAATGATCAAATTAGATGTTCAAATTGTCTACCATTCTCTTCTCGACAATACCCAAGGTGATATTGAAAATCTCTTAGAACGTTTCTTATTGTTTTGGGTCTAATTATTCTAATTTCGTCTCTAATTTTGTCTTCCAATTCTTCAAGATTGGTCGCTCTATTGAAATAAACTTTGGATTTGAGATAACCTCACAAAAAAAATCTAACTGGGTAAGGTCCGGAGATCTAGTTGGACATTCTATTGTTCCGCGACTACCAATCCATCTGCGTGGGAAAGTTTCATCCAAATAATCACGCACTGGCCGCCAATAATGCGGTGGTGCGCCATCTTGTTGAAACCATATAGAGTTGTCCGGTACATTCTGGTTTCTGCCATTTGGATACAACGCGGTAATTCCCAAAATTATGTTCCGTTGGAGCAATTCCAAATACTTTTCACCATTCAATGATCCTTCAATGAAAAATTGACCCAAAATTGAAGTTCCAACTATTCCGGCCCACAAGTTGACTTTTTGTGGAAAGTGGGTATGTGCCTCCATTTTCCAATGTGGATTCTCAGGGCCCCAATATCGACAATTTTGTCTATTCACAGTGCCGTTTAAATAAAAGGTGGCTTCATCAGAGAAAACTATTCGGTTCAAGAAATATGAGTTATTGCATCGTTTCATCATGATCTCTCAAAATTGCAATCTGCGGTCGAAATCATCTTCGTTGAGCTCGTGAACTAAATGAATTTCATATGGGTGACATTTAGAATTTCAGCTCGATTGGTCCAACGGTTCGTGGAATATTACAGACACTCTGGAAATGGTCTCAATTGTCTCAGGAGACCTCAAAACGGATAATTCCGTCGATATCTCGATTTTTTCGCACGATTACATTTCTTGGCCCTTAGGGGGGCCGGTCGAGTAAAATAATTACACGAAATACGTGATTTCAGAGACCATGATAAGGAATGATGAACAACTCCTTTTACGCATCTCAAATGTGATCATTTTCCTGAGGAAAAAATCTGATGATTCTTGTAAACCTTTCCCATCATAATAATCTCATTACGTCACGTTTATCAGATTACGAGTGAGAAAGATACCTTTTGTCACATTTGTTTTGAAGATCATTGAGCTTTTTTTCATTTTCGCTCAGAAAAATGAAATTCATCACAACAAAGGGATACAATTCTGTAAATTCAACCACAATACTTTCTATACGGAATTACCTTCAGCGTTTCCATCTACCAGATTTTTGGCTAGTACCCAGCAAATTCGTCAAACTATGCTATCATCATCTTTGGCTCAAGATCTCTGATGTGGTCTTAACCTGTTTTAGAATTGGATCCCCCTAAGCAAAATCTCCGGTAAGTTCTTATCATCTGTGAACTCTCAATTTTATTTAGGGGCGGTTATCTTCAATCTTTCAGGGATGTCATGACCTGTCATTTGCATTGAGGATCCGGTCCATCTCAACCATTGTATTTGAATGTGTTATGGCATTGGTCTTGCTACTTAATGGCTCCAAATATTATATTATATTATTTCGAAGATGGCTGTCTTTTTGTTAACCAGTTTTGTGTTCCATAAAACCATGTGTGAGGAAGGTCATAGTGAAGTTTTTATATTTCGCTTTGAATTATCATTGTTGAAGATTGAACCGACTGGTCTGGTATTCCAAGTCCTGTTTGTTGCTTAATATAATAACCGAATAAGATCTATATCATCTACGTATCCAAACATTTCAAAAGGCCAGTCTTTGATTATATTACTAATGCGTTTTTCTGGGTATAATGGACTATTACATGTCCATTTGGGAAATTCCCATCGATTTGTTTGATCTAACGAGGTTGGATGAGAATTAACGCACATTTTTGTTCCAGAATGTACGTGCTCTACTCTCCTCTGTGCGCGCAATCCTTCTTTCAGCGATGGGGGTGTACGCGTTGATGAATCGTTATCAATATTAGAGAGCTTTACAATGTTCTATTTATCCTTGGACAGAAACGCACTGAGTGATTCATAGTCGTTGAACACCCCTTTTATCTCTCTGATTGTTGCACATTTGAATTTCAATGCGGAGTTTTATTGACTTTTACAATCAACTATAGGGTTTTTTGCACACAGATGTTTCATTAGGTTGTTGATTGAAAATTGTTTTTCGAATATTGATTAACTCGAAGATTTGATTTCATAACGGTCACATGTTCGGATCATTATCGTAGATTATTAAGGTGAATATGGAATGTATCCCATCAGAATAATAATAAAGCACCAGGAAACGATGATATTCCATATGAATTCTACCATCCAACTACAGAAACGACTAAGAAAGAAGTATTCACCCTTTTCGTGGACAACAACTCTGATAACCACTCTTTGCTTTGGTAGAAACTTTTTAATCTGGGAATTAGCACAATTTCAATTATTAGAAATATGTATGACAAAGGGTCAGTGAGAGTCCTTGGTTCTGAAGGATACACCAACCCTTGTGATGTAACAACTGGAGTACTCCAAGGTGTCCCTCTAAGCTCTTTACTATTTTCATTATTTACCGCAGATAATGAGCAATTTTTCTTAGCGAGGGATGCGAAAGGAATAAATCTGGATGATAGGCGAGGACTGTTAAGCGTTAATTGATGCGGAACTTGGTAAAAATCTCTGTTGAAGCTCAACTTTCCACGGGAGCATTTACCGTGTTTACCCTAGAGAATCCTGTACCCTTTGTAATCGACAAAGATATGAGACAATTAGAACCATACTTTTTGAATGCCCTATATTCAGTTCAACGAGACCACACAATTCAGAATTTTCATCAATGCGTTTTTCCTCTTTATAATATTTGTAAAAAAAAATCTTGTTATAAGGCTGTAAATTTTTGAAAAACAATAAATATCTATCTGTGTACACCGACGAGTGGGATATCATGAACCCATGAGATTTCTACATCTGCTCCGAATTTATATTCTATAGGTACTACCGATGACAAGTTAAAAAAATATTATTGTGTACTGAACTGACAAATAAACATTATTTATCAAATCCATTTATAACCCTAAACATTTTATACTACCTATCACAAACTCTTTTAATCCAGAGTAAGTTACAAAAATTATTATTATGTACTGAGCCAAAAAATAAAAATTATGTATCAAATCCATTTATGACCCTTAATTTTTGTTCAATCACCACAATCGTTCGTTGTTGTTTCCCGTAAAAAAATAGTTGCTTCAGTCTCACTCACCCTTCTACGATTTTTTTAAATGCCGATTATAATTTTTACAATTATGTCAACATACTCCCGCTGGAGAGTTCATCCCCGATAAACCAACGAAACGAATATTCGTCGATGGATTTTTATTCGAATATTCCCCCGGAATATAAAATAGAAACGCCTTGCTGAAAGGCTTGAACAGACTTGAAAATTGAATGAGTTGTGGGAGGCTTCCAATGTGAATTATGAAGTCTTTTTAAAATTTTCAATATCCCAATAATAATGCGACTTACGTTCGGACGATTTCTTTTTGCCTCCTCAAACAATGGCATCCATTTTAGTCATTCAAGCTGAGCTATTATTAGAGGGAGCGGAACGTAAATGGCTTAAAACCTCGAAGATATACGAGGCGAACCTCATCCATAATTGAACCGACAATGATTACAAAGTATTTCGGTTCAAATTTAATACCTTTGTGGTATTTTTATCGGTACTAAGACGTAAACGGAATGCTGTACTCAGAAAATGAATGTCTCAACGTTTAAATTACTTTCAAAAAATTATGCTCTAAACATTTTTTCACTGACTATATTGACATTGTTGGCATATCGCTGCTTCTAAATCCAATACAAATATTGGCATCTCCATATTCCTACTAATAATATCTATTAGGAGATGCCTATATCAAATATTTATTCCGAAGGATTGTTGTCATAATAATTGAACAAAATTATTGTTTTTTTGTTTATCAAATGTTAGTTCGTTAACGGCATCATAATATTGGTTTTATACGACATATTGAGTTGAGAGTGTTTAATTGAATTTCCAAAATTGCAGAGTTGTGGCCCCGAAATGACGAATCAATTTTAGCAAATGGGAGAATATAGACTGTCAAATATCTAAGGGAACTAGTAATAACAAGAACAGAGATCGTTGGCGTTATAAATTCCTCAATTTTCATCCAGATCTGGCTGCAAACTCACCTGGTTACCTCAATATGAGGAAGTAATTAAGTATGGCACCAATTATAGCATAAATGAGAATACATGTTAAAGCTGACTTTCCAGCGAAGCATTATCATAAATAAATACACCACCCTTGAGGCACGTCCTATATTGTTTTCCCTTAGTCAAAGATTGTAGTGAGTATCCGAATTATTATGCGAGTTGCATATTGATTTATTACTGACAGTGACATAAATAGGTAGCTGATTATTGAATCAATATCAGTTTGATAATAAATATTTCCAGTTCGATCATTTTGGTGCAACTGCACTAACATTTTCCAGTAATGATCTGGGTCATCGATGTCAAAGGAACTGATATTTTGAACTCCATCGTATATGCGGTTCCCCAAGGTAATATACAGGGACCTCAACTTTTTCCGAAGATGAAGATCTGTACTCAATTTGGCTTTTTGTTATGAATTATTGTTGAACAAGACTAAAACGGAAATTATTGTTTTTAGAAGAAATTCCAATTAAATCGATACTGGTCCAAATTTATTTCATTTGGGGGTTGTATATAGATTGTCATCTGAGATTTGAAAAGCGCGTCTCAAATTTGATTTAAAAATATTAATGTAATCTTAAATTACTGTATATACACAAGTACATCTTGGATAAAAACACCAAGTTTCTTTTATGTGATACTTTAGTATTATCACACTTGGCATATTGCGTCATCGTCTATTAGCCAGCTCTATTAAGGAAAAACAGGTATCATATTCAACAGACTTGTTTATCTTCCAAATGGCTAAATCTAGAAAAGCGATTCATACTCCATATGGCATGTCTTCTATATAAATCGGCGCAATTTGAAAGAAGCTTCAGTTATAACGCTGTCAACATTTTTAATCCAATTCGTTCCCACATTGAGGAAACTTCAGACATATCGGCTTTCCGTAAACATGCCAAAACCCTGTTTCATACATCAATGAGCACAAGATATAGCGAGAGGTATGCCGTCCTTCCTAGGAGACGTTAAATCTGCGGTCTCGAGAACATGGATGTTAAGCTCGTCTAAAGATCCCAACCTCTGTTTCTTTTAAACATATTTCGGCATAATTTCCGGTTCAGGAGGAGTGTGCTCACTGGCGTCAGTGATAAACCCTGGTAGCCAAAATAAGCCGAAAAGAAAGTCAAAATGGCAGGGGCCTTGAAAATATGTGGAAGGTACGGTATTCTATTTTGATTCACTGTTCTTCTGAAATCAACAAAAATCCATTGTGTTTCATATATATTAATGAAAATATGTGAAATGTCGAACTGAAAAAAGGAGGAGTTTGAGGAATTCCCATTCAAAATAAAAGCAAAATGACACAACAACGTTCTTCAATAACAACATTATAGCATCTTAATTAAATCAGGCAATGGGAATACCATACAGCAAAATTCCTGGAGGTCCATCTGGACTGTAAACTATCCTGGGTCGCGCATACAGAGTCATTCTGTAAAACCATAAATTCCCTTCCATATCTGTTTCGTAAACGTAGCTCACATGTTAGTGATTCTACACTGCTTAATAGAAAAAATTAAAATGAATGAAAATCATATCAATACCCTTTTGAAAGAGCAAATGTCTATCATTAAAGGCACTATCTATGCAACGAACAAGACTACATTTCAAATACATATTATAAGAATGTTAGAAAATAAGGTTAATGGATTTCAAGATATTATCAGTAATTTTAGTAATAATCAAAGTAGAATAGATTATGAATTTCAAGTTTCATTGAAAATAGATTATTTAGTTAGTATTTTAGATTTAATGCAAATAAATTTCAAAGAACAACAAGAATATTTATTAGATATTATTATGTCTGCAATTAGAGGATCACTTCATTCTTTAGTGATTAGCCCAATAAGGTTAATCCATGAATTATCAAATCTTCAAAGTTATACAAATCAACGTAATTTTCCTGTCAGCCGGCTGATGGAAAATACCCATATTTTAAACAATTTATTAAAAACTAATGTGTATCACTATAAGAATAAAATTGCTTTTGTACTATTGATTCCATTAGTGGATTCACGCACATATGATATCATGAAAATTTCAAGCCTTTCCACATTCGTAACTGAAAATAAATTTGCATTTATCATGCCTTGATTATCAAAGCAATGAAACAGCATTTTTTTATGATGAATGAATTCGAATTGTCAACATGCCAATCTCCAAAACCAAATATTTGTGAGCAAATAAAACCTATTCTTCTAGGCCACGTTCATGGCGGATGCTATCGAATATGTTCGTGCCGACAAACGATATTCCAAAATCTTGTGAAAAGAGAATTGTACAATTAAATTCTCCAATTTTTATTCAACTAGCAAATAAAAATTCTTGGCTATATGCAGTACCGATTGAAGAATATATAAATATAAATTTAAAAAACGAAGATAAAATAATTTCATTTAAATTATATGGCACTGGAATATTTCAAATAAATGCAAATTGTACCGCTTTTTCGAAAACATTGATTCTCACAGCTCATCAGCAATATGCAAACGAATTATTGATGAGTTACGTTCTACCGTTGGATATTGAAAATGAGATACATTTCAATCTCAGTCTATTAGATACAATTAAAATTCCTAAACTAAATATTCCAAAAATTGTCGAGTCAAACGATATGAATGCACTTGCCAAGATAAGTCAAGAGATTGAGCTATTAGATTTCCAAGAAAGTCAAGCTGACACTTCAATATTTGAATCCAGACCACATACTTTTCACGACATCTCAGTTTATTCATTGGTTACTGCCTAAGGTCAAGAATTATGCAAATGTTTGTAAATAAGTTAAAAACAAATGACACAGTTACTGAAACACAGCCCTCAGCTGATTTAGAATTACAAGCTTATGTTGGATACGAGGGAAGAGCAGAAAATTGTAGCAACCCGAGATACAATTTTCAAAATTAGGAGGGAGATGTTGTGAAGTACCCTTCACACCCTCTACGAGGTGCCACTGTTTGTATATATATATATATATATAATTACTCATGATGTCATATTGCAAGCAATCCTACTTCGATACTTTAAAGCTGAGACTCTGCATTTCGCTAACGAACTCAAAAACTGCTTACTATTGTTCTACATATCCCATTGTCCATGTCAAGTTTCTATTGGTCGAATACCATCACGCAACAGCGTCGTAATGACGAATATGCGTCTCATGAGCGTCAGCTATAAAGTAGAGAAGCATCGTTGAAACGTTGATTATTATTGCATTTTGTTACTACATAAGTGTGAACTTCTGTTGGTTGTGCCTGTTGGCATTTGTTGTAACCTGCAAGATTCTTTTCAATATACATCTAAGTGAAGACCATCAACTTTATTTCTATTCCAAACCCCAAATTACAACAACAGGATTTCAGTGTAGTTTTTGTTCCGAATTTTTATAATTTGAATGTTCAGAATGTCTTCCGAATGTTTTTGGAAGTGTGAATGGACAAGAATGAACTTATTAAGGTGATCGAAAAAAAAATGAGATTGGGTAGACCCCATAACAACAAACCTGGGCCTTTAGTGGTTCAATTTTCTTCTAGAGAAAAGTCTTTATAATAAAGTTGAGAGATTTGAATATAAACATTTCGATCGGTACATATCTAACAAAAATTCAACATGAATATTAAAAAAATATGGAAGGAATTGGATACTAGGAAGAACTAGGAAGAAAAACGGTGATGGAAATGTATTCATTAAATATGTAAATGGCATGCCACATATTGCTGAATAAAAAAACTGAACTTCAATTCATGTCACATTAATATACGATCAATTTTACCCAATTTTGTCGACAAAATGATATGGGCATTGTTGGTATTTCGGAGACATGATTGTCCCTGGAATATCCAGACCATTTGATTACTATACCTAACTGGCAACCTGATTACAATTTGGAAATGTATGCTTCCTTGAAAAACTGTAACTGTGTTGATGATATGAATAATATAAAGTGATAATACTGCCCTATAGATGTAGTAAGAAATATGTTCAGTGATTTATTGAATCAAGAAGTACTCATTTCAAAACCAAAACCAACAAAATCCATGTACTTTCAACGAGCGGAAATCAATATGTATCCGACCGCCATTTTAAAACACTCTGAGAAAATTAATGAACTCGGTACCGCCATCTTAACGTCCCCTCCGAAGGACGGCATACATATCGTCACATCTCGTTCTCATTGATGTGACGCCTGCAGCTACCACACTGCAGTTTTCGGGGCTTTTGAACGCGAGTCTTCCCTTCCCTGCCGTGCTTTACTTCAGGTATCGATAAGACTCTTGTCAACCTGACCAGCCGGGCGTTTTCACTATGATTATTACTATTCACTTATTAGAATGTTTTTCACATTCAGAAGAGAAATTAAACCGTCTCAAAATTGAACAGTTTATTTTTGTCGTTATTGTAATAATACTAGTGAACTATTGTTTATGAACATTAAGGAGGAATGGAAGATTGGCTGTGGCCAAGTTCTCACATTTTGCGCTGTACTTTTTTTCTTCAGTACTGCTCAATCATTATTATTATTAGATCTATTATTACAATTGTTCAAATGGGAGATCGTTCAAATCTTTATTTGATATAATTATCGATCGACATCATTCAATTTCTCTACAAGTGGTTGTTGTACTTGAATTGTTTCTCCCTAATTAACGCCATATTTCTGAGTATGTGTATTGATATATGTATCGGCCACCGTTTACTTTTTTGCAGTCAATATTAGGTTCGAAAGTTATCTTATACTCCCATGATATTGTATACTGATTCTGATATTTCATCAATTCATTCATATTGATAGAGACATTGATATCGACAGAGATTCTGAAATTTATTAAAGTAATAATGTATCAATATAGGTAAATTCTTCAGTTTCTTTTTCCAAAAAAAATATTTAGGAACCAATGCCAATATATTTATAATATTGCTTCAATATTTTCTGAAATATGTCTACGAGGAAGAAAAACCTGTCTAAAACTAGCAATTGTTTGTGACAATCCAGCTTTGATGGCACTTCTGCAATAGATTTTTCGATCAAGGTAAAAAAGCAAGAGTAAAAATTGTGAAAATGTTACTTTTTCATAACTCCTCGTCAAATTTTAATTTGTGCAAATAGAAAATATCACAGGTTATCGGTGATTATTGAAAATTTCGGCATTGGACCGTTGCATATAATATTTCTCATTCGACGCATCGGAAAATAAATCAAATACTGGAAGGTTTTTGCCTTTAAACTTCGTAGTTCTCAACGGAAACGGTTCGCTGATAAAAAAAGTTGTAAACTATAGTGAATGATCTCGAATCATGAATTGGCAAATGACTCGACTATTCTTCCGGCTCTAACAAAGCCTGGCCTGCCAGCAATGCCAAGCGGCGTTCGGTTCTTAAGAAGCGACAGAGCCAGTGCACCGGAAGCTCTTCGAGTGGCAAAGTTCGCGGGAATTTCACAGACAACAATAGATTTTTTCTCTTGTTTTCGGTAGCTTCATTTTGAAATATGATGATACTCTTTCTTTTGTGTTGAGAATAATTTGAATAAGTCCCAAGACGGGGAGGCCTGATGGAAGAGAATATAATAGTTATTATTCACTTTGAGTATTATCGATAATGAGAACATATATACTTATAAAATTGGGGAAAACATAATTTCCAAGAAGCGAGAAATAGGTTCATCGTCAACTCTGAGAAATTGATTTATTCTCGATTTTCTGACATAGCCGAGATATATTGCAATACTTCATTTCATCAATTCTAGTTTTTCATTGTATCTGGTATACTCGCCCTGACAAAACGTCTTGTTGATTCGAATATACACTGTCATAGAATATAAACTACACTAATGTGTTCACGACGGTTCCAAATCAAAAATTGAAATTCTGTATTTGGTGTAAAAAATTTACAGTACGTATATTTTATGTCGTACCACTATTGGCATCTCGAAAACAGTAAATGATACGAAGTTGGTAAAATTAGACAAAAGTTGCCTATTTTAGTGAGCAATGGAACGATGTTTCCAAATCGAGAGTATCGCGAACCGTTTTCAAAATATACGGGAAAAACCGAAATTGTCCGTTATCTTTTCTTTGCGCTTTGCTCTATTTTTGGGAATATGGAAATGTGTTCAAGAAACATTCGTCTGTTTTAAATTTAAATTTAAATTTAATGAATTTATTTAGTTCTTATCTTGCCAGTTCAGATGTGTATCTTACAAGGTTTTTGTTTCTGCATTTCTGCCCATAAATGAATTAGGAAAGAAGGAATAGCAATGGGAAAAAACATGAAATGGAATGCTGTTTAGGGTAAAGCTTTTTAACTTGCCCTGTTAGTTAGTATGTATGTAACTACCTATACTTGAATGAAATTTAATTTCGAACAACTCCCAGTCACTCAATTAACTTGAAATTTGCCAGTTGTTTGTCATTCGGGTGACAATGCATCATGATATTTTACTAAAAAAAAAGACGGGCTTATGGTTCATTGTCCGATTGTATTAAAAATTGGTATTCTGGGGTTTTTTGGGTAGGAGATCATGATTTTTTTATTAAAAATCAAAAATTTTATTTGGCGATTTGAAAATGGCGGACGAGTTTCGTTATTTATAGTCCGATTCAAATAAGGCTAGAAGAATTCGGTATTTTGAAAAATAAACTTTTATTTCGGGAATATTTTGAGAAAATCGAAAAGGGAAAAGTGGACGATCTAAATTCATAACTAATTATCAGTGGATTCCAGTGGTAGTAATGTGGAATCCGACAGAATGCAAATAGTGTCCATATTTTCTCTGAGTGTTGAGCAAAAAATTTTCTAATAGGGTAATAAATTCACATGAATTATTGTCCAATAGGATTTGTTCATAGGTGTTGGGTTTTGCTAGCTTTACGGTAAAGTTAGCAGAACCAATGATTTAAAATAAAACCTATATGAAGAAAATCGGCTGTGGGTTCAAAATTGAGCCTAAAATTATGGTGTGATCAGATTTTTTTATTAAAACTCAATTAGCTCTTTGGTTCTGTTAGCTTAAAGTTAAGCTAGCAGAACCCGAGATATCTCCCATAATTGAAGAGCAAAAAATTTGTTTATAGGGAAATAAATTAGCCTAAAATTATAAGCAGAAAAAAATTGAAAATCCCAAGGTGGTTCTACTAGCTTTACGGGGGTAGAATAAAGTACAGAAAAGTGGTTGAGGTGCTGTCTTTTGCTTTTACACCTCACTGATGGATTTTGTCCAGTAGTTTCTTACACAGGCACACCAGTATCAGTCTTATCATCATTCATACTGAAATTTTATTTGAAAAAATAACTGACGGAAACGATTTAAGCCAGAATGATATTACGATGATCTATGACTCGATAAAATGTCTACGAATCTAATTATCACTGAATTCAAAATTGGTCAAAGACAATACACATTAGAGTTAATGCGTTTTAAAGATTTGTTGGTCTGAATGAGTTCTTATTACTCAGAAATAATATATTCTTCAGTTAAATAGTAAACCTAAACGGTCTGCTTCATATAATTCAGGTGTTAAGGATGCCTATAGTCTATTGAATCATGCAACAACATTCACTTTTGGGTTTAACGATATCATGATTAGAAACTATATTGAGCTTTTTTCGTTGCTTTCGACAGGTGTTATTTCCTCGTGAAATTGGGTTATCACGTAATCAAGTTTCGATGAAATTAGTAGTACTTATCATTCCCAAGGGCCGGAAAATCCCTAAAATAATATGGGCAAACATCACAATCATAATACCCCATGTATAATTATCAGCAATAAAGATAAGAGACACGTTATTTCCATGTGGAAATCCGTCACGAAAATTTCGACATTCCCTAGCAATAAAACGCCCGAAATTTGTTGAAATGGCAGTACCATAAAATTTGCGTGTACAATATTCGGGTTCGCCTCCTATTTCCATTATTTTATGATTGAGTGCGTGGTGATAGGCTGTGATGGTGGAAAGAATGGTTTCCATGACATGTTGCATCCACATATGCGTGCGAGGCCTCTTACACAAATTGGTTGGGTTGGAGTTTGATGTTGGATTTTTGTTCATGTTCGGAGTAGATGAATACGTTTTCACGACTGAGGTAATACTCATAGAAGAATATAATGATAATCAAGACATCATGAACAAAATGTACATGCTACTAGAATTTGATTTAATATCCTCAATAAAAAATATTCAGCTGAATTGAGTAAAATCAATCGTATTAGGAAACCCAATAACATTTTATTTCGGCGATTTCCATAAATTATACTGTTCACTAAAAATGATATCTCCTAGTCTTTCATTATTTTTTGTGGTGGTCATCAATACTTGGATGAAAAAAATTAAACATTAAGTGAATATGCTGTAAGAGCAGTACGAGGGGGTGACCTCTTCCGCAATACGTGTACAAATTTGCCCCGCAGTCGACTACAATCTCTTAATTTTCGGCCAAAATCCCGCAGTCACATGAGAAATCGCTCCAAAAGCCCGAAATCCTCTTCGAAATCACGAAATCATTGCCAAAACTACGAAATCTCGCAGTCGCTTAGGAAATCCGAAATCCTTCACGAAATCATTATGCACTATCAGAGTCAAACGACTGAGAACCGCTAAAATTTTGGGAAAGATCGCGGTGTTTTTTGTAACAGTCGAAATAATAACTGGTCAAATATAGTTTCACGTCTGTGGTTGTAGATCGAGTTGTGAATAGTGAAGGTGCCAAAGGGTGAAAAAATTATTATGCAAACTATTATTCATATCACCATTTGAACAGTCAACAGGTAAGAATAAGGTCTGCCCAAATGTGGAAATGTTCAGCTGGTTGAAAAAAAAAATTTGGACCACTAAACTTAATTGGAAACGTCCCGTTAAGCATTAAACAAGAGAAAAAAATAAAAATTTTGAAGATATTTAAAAATAAAAGAACCCGACTGCGTAAAAAGTGAACTTTAAAATATTGTCAGAAAATTATGTTTAACTATTAAACATAATGCTGTAAACAATCTCACGCAGTCTGAGGCATCTTCTTTAATTTCAAATGAAGATATATTTTTGTCTCCGACTGCTTGAGATTGTTTACCGTATTAAGTTTAATAGTTAACGTTTTAAAACATACTTTTCTGAAACTATTTTCTGGTCATCTTGTTTTCATCTTCTTTAAAGTTAACTTTTTGAGCAGTCGGGTTTTCTTATATTCAAATTAACTTTTTTTATTTTACACTTTGTAGTTGGAATTTTTCACAATACGGCATCTGGTTGTCGCCATATTGAATTTTTATTATTACTTCATGTCTTTATTCACAATATGGCTGGTTGTCGCCATATTGATTGTTGAATAATACTGTGATGTCTTTAGTCTCAATATGGCGTCTGGTTGTCGCCATATTGAATTTTGATTACTGTCTTTAGTGACCCTCGCAAGACTAAGACAATTCGATTGACGTAAGGATCATCAAAATCATCCCACGCGTTTGGTCTCTAGATCGCCACAAAGGAACAAACATACATACATGATAAACACATTATAGTCCATCCAATATCAATTGCAGAAGCTGTTTCTATAGGGAGCAAATAAAAACTCACTTCGCTAACACGAGCGTATATGCGAAGAAACGGGACGAAAAATAATCTGTACTACTTGTATACAGTCTCCGTCGGCACAAAGAGCCCGCTGGTCAACGTGGACTTGAGTGACTGCTGTCTGTTCTACAACCGATTCGTCTGGGCCAATCAAGTCGGACATCAATGCTTGCAGGTGTGTCTATACGATGGGAGGTCATAAATCACGCGTTATATTTGTATTTTAATAGCTCTGAAACATTAAAAACCAGTAGCGTCTGTGGTCTTGGTGTGTGCCGATAGAAATACGTTTTAGGGTATTAAAATATCTGAATAAAATTAGTTATCTCCGCCACTGCTGCTCACAGGATTTCGCCGCAAGACTTTTTTATGCTTCTGCAATTGATATTGGGAAAACTTACCCTCCTGTGCGTCGCGCAGTCGGGTAAAAATAGACATGTTCGAGCTTGCATTGCCCATGTAGGAATTGAATATCATTTATTCAGTTGAAAAAGCAATATGAGTTGAAATATTCTACCTTTTTGTGTATTGTTAATTACCCCTTCCTCAAAATAGTCCAATTCCTTGGCTACATTAAATCACCATTTGCTACTAATACTGATTCCGGCACCAAAAACTTAAAATGCTTTTTCTGCCTATACAGTGAAAGTGACCGTTTCAAAGTTTGATATAATAATGCAAGAATTTGCAGTTAATAGCATGTGTAATTCGGAGAAATAGTGTTTTAGGTGTTATGTCATGTGTCTCGGATAATAATAATAAAAGGAAAAACCATTATAACACAAAAAGGAAAAACCATTATAGCATAGAAATATCATAAGCTAGCCTAAATAATGTACAATAGAGTGGGGAAACCGGTAAGAAATCAAATTATTGTATAGGTTGAAAGGATGCAGGGTAATAAGTATAAATACTAGATATGATATGTAAGTATTATTCCAAAACTCTAGTAATCATATATTAAAAAATACAAGAGAATATCGCATGTGTATATTTTTTCAGACAAATCAAATAATTAAAATAAAAAAGATAACTAGTGTTTAAGAGAGTAATTTTCACATATTAACACAAGCATGGACATTGCAAAATATCTCAGAAAAGTATATCTCATGGTATGGGTTTATAATCAGAAGGGACTATTTTTGAATTAATTGAAGTTTTTGGAGCTGTGTGCACGTAATGAAATAGTAGGTTTGAAAGAAATTTGTATTTCGTGCAAAATTATTTTTATTTTCAAAATCGTAGCAGAGCGCTTTCGACTATATAATAGTCATCATCAGTGCTTACCTGCAAGAAAGCAATACCTAATGAAATTGTGTATAAAATATTTTGACATTTTGAAAGATGAAGATTTTAGGTTACTTACTCGTCAGGTTTACAAGAAGTCCATCAAAACAGTTTCCAGTTTGTATAAAATAGGTAAAAACGTTCTATAACATATTAAAACATTCCTTAAAAAACACTCAAGTGTTATAAATTGATGTAATCCATTATTTTAAAATTGAATTCCACATGGTTTCATGGAAGTCAATGTTGAAGTGAAGAAGGAAACGGATGTTGTCGTTGACAATGACAAGAGTGACAGATGACTTGGAGCCTTAGAAAATAACGCAAACGTAGATGGCTATTCCATTTTGGGGTGAAGAAGAGTGACTCTACTAACAGGGCTTTTTTTAAGAAAATTTTTCAATAAAATCACCTTTGGAAAATTTATTTTAGAAAATTCAAAATGTTATACTATTATCATAGTGATAGATGCGGGGCTAGATGTTACAAGATGGGTATAGATACCACTGAAATTATTTCACAATACAGAATATCACTGAAATTTCCCGAATTTGCTACAATTCACCCAACTTCTTTCATAACTCATCTCCAAACTTTTGAAAATATCATCAATAGGATATCTTAAAAAATACATCTTAATTTCATGGAATTTCAAGTAATTCTTCAATAAATCCCTCGAAATCCTTATTCTAGGAAATTTGAAATCCTCGGAAATTTCTCAAAATCGTATGGAATTTCCACAAAATTATGCAAGTACAAACAACTCGATAACAACAACTAAGTCAAAAAAATTCAATATTCTAATTAGAATTAAAAGCGCAATTTTCGAATTTTCCGGAAAAATTATGTAACCCGAAATCTTCGGATTTTTTCGAAACTTCAGAAGAGAAAACTTGACCACTAGTACTTGAAAGTTCTCTCATAACAGAACCGCTAGGAAATTCATGTGATTCTGTAACCGACTTTATCATCATTGTTGATACTTTGTTTTTAGAGAAAATGCTCTGTTCTTGTAACCTTCCGCCACAGATGCACCCTTCCATTTTCCGTGCATTTTTAAAGTTTCATACGATGCACCGGCCTCAATTAAAAGAGTTGTCGAAGTTCTTCTCAAACATTTGCATTATCCAATTTTAAGTATTTTGCAATCATTGGCACACTTTCTATGGTATTTTTGCCAACTGGTTGGACGGTGCACCTACCGTTTCGGTACGTAAGGAAAAATCTGAGATCCTTTCATCCACTGGGTCTTAAGGATAGATATTTTCTCCTGCTCCACAATACTAAATCCTTTTGACGTAGCGGTTTTAGTTACTGGTATTTCAACAAGTAAACCCTTATCTTCTATGTCGTTTATAGTCATTTTCACAAGTTCATCTCTCCTTAGTCCTCCAAAAACCCCTATTATTAGAACTATTTTATATAATAGATGAATTTCATACGGAGCTTCACCAATGAATGTAAGAACCTTGGATTTTTTTGGAATATATCCTTTAGATTTCATTTAAAAAAATGTTATCAACCGTGAAAAAATGGAAATATCGGTATTTCCATTGACTATCATTGTAGATTTTGAAATAGAATATTTCGTCCACAATGAATTTGGAGAATTTTTTTCGGACTGAAATAAAAAAAAAAAAAACATAAACTAAATAAAATACCAATTCCTGTGAGTACGCCAATGACACGGTCTCATCTATGGCAATAATTTTATATTTCAATTTCCATTGAATAAATAGTTCGTATTTCTTGTCGTACAAGGGTCTGGATTTCTCCGGCAATAAATTTTTGGTTTCTTTGGCTGCATTTTCTTTGATATTTTTTGGTAAATCGGTATTTATTTCCATTACTTTTATAAGACGTATACATAGACCTTATAACTGATGGACTGGCCATCACGTGACTTTAACGCACAGTTCCTGGCGGGCTATATAAAATGTTGTGAAGGATAGAAATAAGTCATGGCAAAAGATAGAAATTGGCTATGCCATTACATTGGAAAAACCAATTTTTTGTTTTTTTAAGGGAAATAATGACTACTTTGAATGAGATGAGTTTTGAAAAAGTTCAAGGAATCACAGTGAGGTACTTTATGCGACATATTTTCATGATATCTTTCAGAAACAAAAGAATTCCATTGAGCCTCCATCTGAATGAAAATGTTTTTTATTTCTCTTCCAAAGTATTCAGAAAGTTCAAGACTGAAACAAATTATTGATAATTAAATTTATATTTTATTTAAGTTAGAAGTGCAATTGAACAAAATTGGGAACTCCAGCAATTTCAAAATTTGTTATCAATAATGTCTATATAAAAAAAGTTTATGCGTAATCTATAAAATTTCGTGTCTGTAGAAAAAATGGCCCAATTATTTTTGGGAAATACTGAGGAAAATAGTACGTGTTATTGGGAATGAAAGTTATATTTTTTCTATCGAGCGTGACGGAGATCGACGGACAATCCGTAAGGAAGTCAGTCTCATTTCAGCCTGGCGCTGTAAACGTGTATCTTTACTACGGCGGAGTAAAAGTATGCCGTTACTCCAACGGAGAAAAAATTCCATATTTATAACTTTTGAAGAAAACATTCTTCAATTTGAAAACATATATTTCTGCGTTTGTTCCCGGAAAAAAAGGAAAATTTTGTGAATCAAATAAATTACATTTTACTTTTATAAATATTATTGACCAATATTAGTTTAAGCAGTTGCTCGGGGAAAAACATCAAATTCTACCCCCGAATCAAAATCCTACCACCCACCTATGATACTAATAATACCTAAATCTATCAACTTCAGCTACAATATAAATAGCTGCAGAAAAATAAAACTAAGTTATATAAACAAGAGAAGTCACGTAAAATGTTACCAGTTTGTGTGACTTTATAATTTTCTCATAAGTTCATTCTTCAGAAACCTTTGAAAAATCCACAGATCACTACCTACACTCCATGCTTACTCACCTATGAACATATAAACAATATTATAGGAAACCAATGTTTTGCCTGAACTCATTCTGTCCTTTTTCAGAGATTCCGATATCAATGGTCTCTTTCTCACAACCAGCCCATATTATTATATGTCTATGGACGTATATAACACAAAGCAGCAATGACATTCACTATAGTATATTAAAGTATAAGTGGATAAAAAGGGCTTTAAAACACGCGCGATTTTTCGAGCACGACGGCGCAGCCGGAGTGCTCGAAATAGAGCAAGTGTTTTTAAGACCAGTTATCCACGAATACTTTACGTTATTTTTTTTTATTGGTGCACTTTGAAATCATATATACTGGTATTATTACTACAAAAAATAGAAATAAGAACTAATAATGCAAGAAGGTTGAATTCGTGATGTGACATCAGTATACCTTTCGTTGTCATGGAAATGAGAAAAACATTCATTTGCAATTTGTTACCAAAGATCAATATTTGTTGTCACCAGAGCTCAGAAATGAATGATTCTAATATCGATTTTTTGAATAGTGAGACAGAATCGCGATTAATACCGCGAAAATCCAGTGATATATATAAAAAAGAATATGAAAAGTTCATCAAATGGATGGAGGAGCACATATAAATGAACGAATTGTTAGTAATATTTTATCTGACGTTACAAGGTACTCCTGTCAGATCAATAATCAAAAATTTGTCATTCAGACTTCACGTTTCTCGATTTGTTGATGTTGTCATGGTTACCTTTAAAAAACGCGCGTTTTTTAAAGTTCGATTTAAACACGCTGAGGCGTGCTTTAAATGGGTAAAAAGGGGCACCAATAAAAAAAATATAATGAAACACTGACAACAGTATTCAACAAACGTCAAAATATCAACAAATGCTATGCCTTGTAAGAAGAAAAGTAGAAAGAAAATACTAGGACCAATGAACCCGTTTAAAAATAGTATTTTCATTAAAATAAAATAAATTTTTCGTGAAAAATGTAATCTTGTATGCACCACGAGTGTTATTAGATCCCTCGGTCCAGAGGCCCTCGGGCTGAATGTTACCCTCTGGGCGTTAGGATATATATAACACACTTGGTGCATAAATAACTATTTGATATGTGAAACGAACCCGCACCTCAAAACTGAAATTCCGAGCAACTCTGAAGAACACGGCGTAGTTAAGGTATAGTAATATCCATTGGGGGTTGATGGAATTGAGCTGGACTGCTTGTTATGACCACCATAATGATGCCGTGGTCGTTGTCGATCGACCCTCACGGAATGCCTTCTGACCTGCTATACACGCAGTGAACTTCTGCTTATTATTATCGTCCGAATGAGCCATGAGTAGAAAGGTTGAGAGTGGAATTAAGGGAACTCTAATGGGTATGTTTTTATGTACCTACCTAAGAGATATTATTGTTGTACCGTGTGGACTATATGCTATATATCCTTCCACGATATTATAAGAACAGAAATGGGGAGGGAAAAAACTCACCTCATAATGGCCCAAGGGGAAAACAACATACCCAAAACATGTACCCCATTATTAATTAATTATCCGGTACAGAAAAAACGAGTGTGAAGTTAACTACATCCACAAGTACACTGAGAAAAATAAAATCTCGAATATTTTCTTTTTTTCTTTTTCCATACTTTCACATGGATTTTTATTCATTTAGGGGCGTGAATACACTGAGAGTTTCAGTTTCAACTGAAGAGCGAAAAGTTTATCAGATGAATAAGTTTCATTTGCGGCAGTGAAGTTATTCAAAAACATTAACACACGCCACAAATAGCTTTGTACACCTTTCGGCTTCTTCATCACTGATAAGACGCCAGAATTTGCCAGGCCGTCAAAGGGGGTGATGAGGGGTGTTGATATAATTTGAATATACAGTGCGGCTTTTTATAGTCCCCCCCTCTTAACTTTTGATTGAACAGTTCGACGTTGAATAATGGGATCAAAACCATTTTGAATGATATCACCGATACTACTTTTTAAAATGAAAGACATTGTGATTGCTCGATAGATGACGCGGAGGGTCACATCAACTTGAAAATTTCAAATAGCATGGAGGGTCAAGTGGCACATTGTTGAAAAGATAATTCAACCATCTTTTTTTTTATTTCGTCTATACGTTTTTTCAAATATGCATTTGAAATGTCAAGAATAACAAAATTTAAAATGCCTATTGTAAAAAAAAAGAATTGACAAAATTCAAAATGAAATTATTGGTTGAAAAGAAATTGAATTATCTTTTCAACGATGTAGAAGTTGTCCCCCATGCCATTTGAAATTTTTAAGTTGATGTGCCCCTCCGCGCCATATCGATCAATTACTATGTATTCTATCTCAAAGAGTAGAATCGATGATATCATTCAAAATAATTTTGGTCCCGTTGTTCTATGTCGAACCGTTCAAAAGTTAACAGGGAGGGGGGACTATAAAAAGTCGCACTCGCAATTGTGTTTCCTTAGAACAACCATAGTCGAAAGAGAAATTGAAATACCTTTTCAACGATGTGCAACTCGACCTGTATGCCTTTCGAAATATTCAAGTTGATGTGCCCCCAGCGCCCTCTGTCGAGTAATTGTAATGTATCTTCTCTCAAAAAGTAGGACTGGTAATACCATTCAATATATATATGTTATGTCTCATTGTCTCACATCCAACCGTTCAAAAGTTATCGATGTTAGAGTACCATTCTGATCCGCACTTATACTTGACATTTCAAATGCATATTGTAAAAAAACGTTCGAACGAAATTCGAAAAAAATGGGATGGTTGGAAAGATAATTGAATGATCTGTTCAACGATGTGCCACGCATGACCCCCCATGCCATTTGAAATTTTAAAGTTGATGTGCCCCCCGCGCCATTTATCGAGCAATCACATTAATTTCAAAAAGTAGTATCGGTGATATCATTCAAAACAGTTTTTGTTCCATCGTTCTATGTCGAACCTTTCAAAAGTTTTAACAGGTGGGGGGGGGGCTATAAAAAGCCGCACTGTATAATCTCTTTTTTTGGCAGTCGCATGATAATATCCACATGTCAGTATTTATATAACCAAGATTGTACTCAAGTACTGAAGATAATGAAGAACGTTAAAAAAACTGAAAAAAATATGCAAAATATTAAATGTATTTAAGTGGTGAAAACTGTAATTAAATATCAAAAATAATTTTTTTGTTCCTTTCTAGGTTCATGATCAACTGGACTATTGAAAGACACTACTCAGTACTTACAATTGTATATATATATATATATATATATATATATATATATATACCTATATGTATATTTTTTCTTTAGTTTCTTGACCACATTTCACTTAACACTATATTGAAATGTATGCACTAAAATAATTCTTTAAAAATATAAGTATGATTCGAAATATAACACATTATGTATATTGAGTCAAATAACGTGTTATATTTCGAACCATATGTTTTTAAAGAATTATTTTAGTGCATACATTTCAATTTTGTGTTAAGTTAAATATGTCTCAAACTCCATATTTTTAATTTCAGTGTTTCAACCTCATGATGACAAATACCATGTCGAAACGTCGTCAAGAGAAATTATATGAATTGACTGAATCAGACCTTTATTCCGAGATTTTTTTTATATTATAGCCCTGAAGAAGGGGAGTCTCATGGCCGAAACGTTGGTAATAAAACTGTTGGCACTGAGTATTGTGTTTCAATCCAATTGCTCATAAACTGGAATATACAAGGATTAATATTTGGAAGGGAAAACAACAAACATAAAAATTATATTGAGGGGAATGAATAAAATATTTAAATATTGAAGTGGTATTTGTGGATAATTTAAATATATTGTGAATAATAAGGCCATGAAAGTCGATTGAAATATTGAAAATTCTGGATGTACACCTACTGAAAGAGTTGTTTTCCACTTGTAACGGATGGTGCAATACCGAGAATGTGTAGTTTTTGAGAAAACCTGATGGATTATACATTGAAGATTATTTCTTGTATTCAAATACAATAACTCATTCTGAATTCCACAGCCCGCGATTCGAGTGCCAAAAAAATTACTGATTATATGAAATTAACAATCACAATGTTTACTGAAATCAAACCTGAATAATATCAGTTGATAATATAATATATTATAACACATCCAAGTATTTTCTAAATAATGGACCAGTTAGAAATATTAGGATAAAGTTATTGACCAAAAAATCAACTTCAATGTAAAAAAAACAAAAAATTAAACCGACAATAAAAATCAACTGAAAAGCAAAAAATTAAATAAACCTTCTTAGTCTAAATGATAATTGAGCTCCTAAACTAATGTAAGTAACTGATTTTGAGTCGGCGCCAAACAAACAATTATCGAAGATCATTATCTATGAAAGAAATCATCAAAACGCAGCCGTGCATCTCGCTGCCATCATTTACGCTTCACCTAATTCAATTGCTAGTTTGTTTGGCGCCGACTCAAAATCAGTTACTTACATTAGTTTAGGAGCTCAATTATCATTTAGACTAAGAAGGTTTATTTTATTTCCTGCTTTTCAGTTGATTTTTTCGTCGGTTTAATTTTTTGTTAAAAAGTTTTGATTTTTTACTTTTCAGTTCCGTATTTCGTCGGTTTATGTTTTCGTTAAAAAGTTTTTATTTTTAAATTTTTTGTGGCTAAAATCTACCAATTACTACCTACTTGTTTTTTGATTACTTCCAAAATACTTACTTACCCACCTTACTTAAACTATTACCAGTTAAATAATATGATTATCTACTTTTACTATTTGTTGTAATATAAATTATTTTCGTTGTTCTGGTTAGTTTATTTCATTACTTTATATATCATTCCATCCTCTCATAAAATATACTGATTTTGACAGAACAAGAATAATGTCAGTAGCGATCTGTCATTGTCAACTACGCATGTGTGTGCTAATGTTCACTAGTGAAAAATCAATTATCCCCTATTTTTCTATCCGTAAGGGTGGCTAATTCCTTTCGAAATCCAAATATAAGGTAAACCCTATCTACTAAAAAAAGAATCATGCAAATCGAAGAACCCAGTACAAAGTTATGCCTGATAGAATCGGTTAACGGACCAGAATTCAGAGGGTGAGTGATCAATATCCTTCATTTCGCTACCCTTAGGGGTGGATTTCATCTTTTAAATTCAAATGGGACCAAAGTCGAAGTACACCCTATCCACTGCAGAAAGAATTATCGGAATCGGACGCCTCAGTAAAAAGTTATGCGTGATCATACATAAAAAAATATGATGGAAAAACATAAAATATACGGGTCGAATAGAGAACCTCCTCCTTTTTGGTTTCGTCGGTTAAAAAGCATATGGTGCTTGGTATCAGTTGTCTTAAATTTTATATTTTATTTATTATACATATTCGTAAAAGTAAGATCATTATGAAAAGTAAGTAGAGAGCATCCTACGATTTTTTTCACATTAAAGTAAATTTTCTAGTCAATGACTTTTTTCTTATTATTTTCAACTTTAAAGTCTATAATGCTACAAAAGCGTGTTCTTTAGGTTTTTTGAACTATATTTTTATTCTGAACATTTTATTTTACAAAAGCGTGTTTTTAAACTTTCCAACTACGGGAGAAAAACTCGATTTATTCATCCACATAGGACTGAAGTTTTTACTAATTTTTGTTAAGTGCGGAGACTAGCGCACTCACCAAATATTTGTAATAATTAGGCATTTTTGTAATGAGCTGAAAATACCAGATCATAGCTATGCAATTATTGTATTGTCATCAGTTTTTAATACGTGTGCAAAGTAATTTGGACGTTTGGAAGTTGGTGAAAATTGAATTGAATGATTCCATTACATTCGTACATACATACATACGTGTTGAAAAAGAACTCATTTCCGGTGGCATCTGTTTGACTGCAGTACGTTGATGACATGGCATTGCACTACTATGGACGATCATTACCTAGATATCCGAAAACATTGCGAACATCCCGCATCCAAGAGAATTCCTTAAAATTCACCTTGCAGCAAAGATCTAATCTTGCAGATACCTAGCTTGTAACTATCATTCATTGGGATAGCCGCCCACTTAAGAGCAGAATTCAGTGCCTCATAAGTCTATGTAATCCCACCGAATCCTGATATTGAATTACGAGTCTTCCTGAACCCACCTACGGATGGGGATTTCAGAATAACCTTGTTCCAGGATGCGGTTTTGCCAGCATCTTGTACTATAATGTCAAGTAAATTTGTGGCTTATCGGCAGATGATTATTAGTTTGTGACGTTGGATTCAATTTTTTTAACGATGTGAGGTCGGCTCCAAATATCATTTTTTTATGATTCTGAGCAAACCATGTTTTTTATTTTTTCATTATGAATGTTATCTTGTATTCGACTCCTTCCTGGGTTATTTTTAAGGGGATGGAGCTTATGATATATTATTGAGCTACTATCGAAAAACAAAATATTGATTCGTAAAAGACGTTCAACCCTTCATTGGTCAAATTTTGTTATTCACCAAAAAGTAATTTCGATTTTTTTCATTATATGAAGGTATGCTGAGTTTAAAAATTGTTTGTTCAATTTTTTTTATGAGACCGAAAAAAAATATCGCGTGGTCCATATAATGACCACAAACTACTAACTGAATAGTAAATTTGTGGTTCTCATTGGGACCACGCTACTATTTGGTCCAAATAAATTTTATTCATCTTTAAAAAAAATACAGAAAACCAAACTATTACAGGAATATGAAAATATGGTAACCCGATATTTCAAACACTAACTAAATATAAATAATATTTTTTCTAAATTAAACCTAATTTCTCATAAAAAATTCAAAAAAGAACTCTAACAGGAATCTAATAATATGGTATCCTTGATTTTACAAAACATCAATTTCCTTTTATGGAATTCGGCAAAACAACCAATACAAAGTCCTACATTACATTTTCCGCAGGACAATGTACTTCTCTTTGGTTTATTTCTTGTGCTACATACATTAAGCGCACCGTCGTTTCCTACCTTTTTGTGGAAAGTGCTCGCCTACATCACGTATAGTAAACGTATTTGCAACGGTCACTTGTCCAGATTTTCTCATCAATTTGTTTCTTCTGATTTCATGACTTTTTCGACCCAAACGCGATCTGCTCGAAAAGTCTCCTATGAGTTGATTGGCAAGAATACTTCTGTACTCAATTTGCGGAATCGGCTTTTTGCCCGAAGCTCTTCTTTGATGGTTATATAGGATGAAAGTTGACTATTGACGCATCTACCAAATAGTAAGAAATCTTGATCCACCATGGTCTTGATTTTCTTGATATAGAGTAGTTTTGCATGAACTGATCGAAGTGATCTACCCCATTCATATACTTATTATAATCT
The DNA here is from genome assembly GCA_018342105.1 of Gonioctena quinquepunctata. Taxonomy (NCBI): domain Eukaryota; kingdom Metazoa; phylum Arthropoda; class Insecta; order Coleoptera; family Chrysomelidae; genus Gonioctena; species Gonioctena quinquepunctata. The sequence goes on along the minus strand of JAFIRS010000572.1, from coordinate 441,534 downwards.
GAATAGCATATTGGGCAAGCTATTTCTTGCTTTTTGCCTTCCTTATTGGTTCTGCGAACAGTCCTCTGTGTCTGAGGATGTGAGTACTGCTCACCTTCAATACTGGTTTAGAACCTCGATCCTTCCATGCCGTAAATGATATGAAGATATATGGAAACCTTTGTATTGTATTGCATTGTATTTTTAGTTTTTTGTATCATTTAGTAAATCTTTTGGGGAGTATTTTCTGTCTCTTCTGAACGTCCCGCAAGAAAAATGTTTTTTTTCTAATTAATAAATCATGTACGAGGACCATAATTGTGAAAAAATTATTAAAAAATAAGCAATATCCTTTATTCGCTAAAGGCTTGGAAAGATCCAGTACCACTCTTTCACCCAGAGAGCCTTGTTCATTTGTCGTAGATTTTCCTTCATACACAGAAAATTTTAGAAGTTATCCAGTCATGCTACAAGCTAAAGCCCATGTTTTGAATCCCCGCTTGGTAGGCACATCCTGCTTCAAACTGGATCTTCCCTTGAATCCAACCATGCTCTCGTCAATTGCCAAATCTCTTGATGGAAAGAAAGCGTTGTAAAATTTTTCATTGAGTTAATTGAGTAAGGGACGAACCTTGTATAATTTGCCATATTTGCCTTCACCCTTTTTTGGCATAGACTGGTTGTCGTTTAGATGCAAATATCGTAATACGTTCAAATATCTTTTTAGGGTCATAATTTGGCTCATTCTATTTACTCGAAGGTTTTCATCAGAACACCAGTATATTCTTATGCTAGGCAATGGACAATTTGCATAAAATGTCAATTTCCAAATCATGAACTCATTATGAATAGCCAAAAAGCAAGTGAGTCTTCAATAAAAAAATAAGTTTCATATAATTCAATATATTGTAAAATCCACTCTTAAAATTTGTACAATTTGTCGATATCATCACGTGATAGCAAACACGCCTTCTATTGGTGTGTTTGAAGGTTGTAGACGATGTGGTAACTTGATTACTATCGTTTCGGACGTCCATCGTCTTAATGTATTTAAAAGGTTTTTCACGACGTTTCGAATGCTTGTATCTGCAATCAGTCTTCAGGTGAATACTGTATTCAGTATTCACCTGAAGACTACATTACAAGACGATGGACGTCCGAAACGATAGTAATTCTATTGGTGTGACGTCAAATGGTCGAAACTGTCTAGTTTGAAGGCTGTTTTGTTTACCTTCAGTTTTCAGTCGCAGTTGGGATGGAGGAAATTTTAAGGGCAGCGTTTCCAAGTTTCTCAAATATCATAGCCGCGATTTGCCAAAAATGATGTTATTATATTTAATGTTTTCACTCATAACCATAACTTGTGGCAACTTGCATATCTTCCGAAAAAAATATATGTTATTCTACATCGTACTCATTTCTGTACAATTGGTGAAATCCATTACGAATATTTCACTCAATAATAAATTAAAACATGAACTGGGATTCAAATTTACATGTGAACGCACGCGTTTCGTTGCGGCCATCTTGTGACGTCAGATGACTCGTATGTGTTATTGTTGTCATCAAGTTGTCATTTAGAATATTAGAGTATATTAGTATCAGGCTCTTCGGTATCGCTCTAAACGTTCTGGATAATTAATTTGTTTGTGTTTTTTCTTGCTGGATGACTGTAGTGATATCATGGAAGGCAAAACCAAAGGATTTCACAAATATTGTATTGTTCCAATGTGCAATAATACGTCCTCTAGTAGTCCCAGTAAATTGTTTTTTTCGATACCCAGACACGACAAAAAACGGCGTGAGTGGTGCCAAATAATGAAAAGGGAACCTCTTTCCAGTGTAACAAATCGTTACTGTTGTGAGGATCATTTTGATGTGAGTTTATAGTTGTATTTAAGTTAGAATTTCCATATTCATATTTATCGTTCATTCCTCTCATTTCGGCACTTATGAAGTCCGGATTACTTCCAAAAAATAAGGCCATCATAATAGAGTCAATTTTTGGTAAATTATCAGCCTTTTGAAATCCTGATTCCATGGTCAACCAAACACAAGATCACAAAAAAAAACGAAAGAATGCAATAAAAATCTTTCAAAATCGACCGTAAATTCAAATATTTAATCTGAGTACAAAGTTAACAACATTAAACACAAAACCGAACTGAAAACTGAAGGTAAACAAAACATTTACTTCAAACGTAGACAGTTTGACAATTTGACGTGATACCAATAGAAGGCGCGTTTACTGTCACGTGATGACATTGACAAATTGTACAAATTTTAAGAGTGGATTTTACAATATATATGAAACTTATTCTTTTATTGAAGACTCATTTGCTTTTTGGCTATTCATAATGAGTTCATGATTTGGAAATTGACATTTTTTGCAAATTGTCTTAAGAATTATTCAATCATGGTCGAAAATCATCAACAATCATTCATTATTGGGAAAAATATGCACAAATAAGCATCAAAATCGCGGCTATGATATTTGGGAAACTTGGTAACGCTGCTCGTAAAATTTCCTTCATCCCAACTGCGACTCTCTACACGTCACAAATCGTGGACGGAAAACTGTAGATAACCTCACATTAATGATAACTAGAGTACGAATTATTGCACCTTGAAACAATGCAATATTTGTGAAATCCTTTGGTTTTGTCTTCCATTAGATCACAAACACAAGCAAATTAAATATCCAGAACGTTTAGGGCGATGTCGAAGAGCCTGATACTAATATACTCTAATGTTCTTAATGACAACAATAAAATAACAGGAACCATCTGACGTCACAAGATAGTCGCAGAGAAGCGGCGCCTTTAAATTTAAATCCCAGTTCATGTTTTAATTTATTACTGAGTGAAATATTCGTAATGTATTTCCCCAATTGCACAAAAATGAATGATATACGATGTAGAATAACATATATTTTTTTTGGAAAATATGCAAATTGCTAATTGGTGAAATCCCATCACAATACATATTCCTAAAAATGCACGCAGCTCCGGTACTGGTAAATCCAGAACTGTTTCACACTGCTCCGCGTATTTGTGGATTCTTAGACTATAAGTTTCATCATGGAATCTTCAAAATAGTTTGAGAAAATATCTAATGGCGACTCAAAATCTAATACTTGACATTGTGGTTCACATACCTGTGAAAAAGTAAAATTTGGTTAGTTTCCAAATAATTTTTTTATCTATTTCATTAGTTTGATATTATTTTTGTTTTTTTTGTTTTTGGCTGAAATTTCTTCTGTAGGTTCTTCCTCTAAATCGTCCTCCGCTTCACTTGAATCAGTGTCGATTCCAGGAGTCCTAATAGAATCCTAATTTGTCCTTTCCATAACAAAATTTGGTAAGAATTAAAATCGTTATTCGATTCATCCTCAGATTCAATTTCGCAAAACCTTGTTTCTGAAGTTGAGGCCCTCGTAGGATGAATCTTTTTTGCAAATTCTCTAAGATCTTTCCGTCCTCAGCATCACTGTCTCCTCCGCCTTCTAAAAATACAGCTGCTTCGTCATCAACTGACAACGTATCGAGAAAATCATATAGATTATCAGTATCCATATTTTCAATCCGTTTCCAATCCTGAAACCAAATAAATTATGATGAAGAGCGGAAGCCCAGAATATCTGTTGAATCATAATATACTCAGATTTTAAGTCAAATAGTTCAGAAGCATCATTTTATTCTCAAAATTGGGACGTATTTTATTTTTTGTAAGAAGGTGGCCAAAATGGAACCACATTTCGAGGTTATAAAACCGTCTGGCAACTTCGTGTTGTTGTAACATCTCAGCGGAAGCTTATAACAGGTAACATGAACTTATATTATGAATAAGTATATAACTATTTGGATGAGAACAATGAATAACACTTACCATTTTTATGAATAAGTAACTATTTGGATGAGAACAAATAACAACACTTACCATTTTTCAAACACAAGAACAACAAAATACCGCATTAATTATGCAATGAGTGATTATTCTCTTCTTACAGTCAATGGTCTGTGGTGCCAAGTGGAACCACTTTCACTATTATGCGCGGCAATTTGGAATCGAGGCTATATGGTCCCTTTGTGCGTTAAGCGTTGTTCTTGAAATCATTTAATCTATATTCGAGTGACCGGGCATAGCAATTTCGACCTAGCGGTCTATTAAATTTTCTGAAACCACAGACCTATAAAAGATTGAGGATTTTTTTTCTCATGAAAAGTACTCTAAGGACTTAAATTCTAAATATTGTATAACTACTTCTTTTTTGGCATTCCCTACGCGTATTGTGGTATTAGTCCTAAGAAAGATCTATCACATTTACCATCCCTAGGTTATGTCTCTTTGATTTGAATTCGACTGATCTCTCTGCGTCGTACTTCTCAATTAATAATAGTGGTCGGTCACACCTGGGTGTGCCTCGCCTGGTGTGAAGTCGGAAGAATTCGTAGTTGTATAGCCGCTTCGATTTGGCGGCTATATTATATTTGTTTCACTTGACGTTCTTAGATTTTCATGTAATTGGTAGTGACTGGTTATTCATCTCTTTTATTTTGACTATATTGCTTCTCAATTTCGATTGCTGCTCCTGTTGTTCTTCAATAGAGATTTACATCGCGTGTATTTCTTATTGTTAGTACATGTTGGGCAGTGAAAATGTGATTCATTTCTTGTATAATTTGTATTTCAGTAAGGGGTGTTTTCTCCTATCAATTGACAGAAACTAGACTAATAGAGTACCTGTTGGTTACATCTATTCACAATATTATCACACAATTTTATACATTGTTGTCAAGTTGCATTTCAAGAAGTTGTATTAATCTCGTCATTTGATTTCTGTTTCTGGTCGTTATATTCACGTCGTGAAATTGACAAAAAAAGAATCGGGTAGTGTTTGTAATCGCAGAAGCTGGTTGCAACATTTTAGTCGTTATATCAGCTTGTTAAGAGAATACTATGCAGTGTTTACTAAGTCGGCAACGGTCTTGGTAATTTTTTAACCAACAAATTTTTCGAGTGATGTTTTTATGATTCTCGATGATTAAGCGATGCAAAAGACAATTCAGAAGTTGCGATCAAACTATAATATCTCACAAATAAGCTAACAGTGTCATAATTAACTCGTATTTGTTATTATTTCCCATTAGATATTACTTATATGCTTTGTTATCCCTCTAGTCATGTTATTTCATCGACCTGATCCATTGTGGAGTTTTATACCTGGACAAATAGAAACACCAATAATATTTTAACAACAATTTAGAAAATCTAGAGAAATTGAGCGAATATATATGATTATAGATCCAAGGAGTCTCAATAAATTTATCCGATTCCTAACTCTGTGATTGTGTGTGCACTTAATAAAATATTCATTGTGCGAGGTTTCATATATCTCCATTTCTGTACATACTAACTTGCGCGATCGCTAGTACCTGATTTTTTATCGTGGAATATGCAATATATCAAATTTCCTGCAGCAATCTAAAGTTTCATGTTGTAGATTCTAGTAATAGATGTTTCGAGCAATATGAGCTCGACATTTATTCATGCAATAAGAAGTTACTAGGTCAAACAAGCATGACGGCATCTCTGTCACACCACTTCCGAGAATACCAAACGGCAGAAAAATAATAAATCCTCCCGTACCTTATCAGCGTAACACAGTTGCACTGTGCTCCCGCCGACTCACGGGTGTCATCCATCTCCATTATATCGCTGCTCTCTGCTACGAAACTCATATCAAAGTTGAGACTTCTTTGAGTACATATTTTGTATTTATTGTCGAACGTCGCTTTGATACTTTAATGTATAGCTCCCAACGAATATCATCAGACGATATTCTGAAATATAGGGAAAAATAGTTTGTTCTTCTATAATACAACTGACATAGGAATATGCTGTTGCTTTCTCAACGATTTAAGGTGAATATACAAGGAAAATATATTATTGAATCAAATACATGTAAGTGGAACAACTTTGTTTAAATGAATAAAAGTAAACTTTCAGAGAAAACAGTAATTTATTTGATTCAAGTTCAACATGATTGACCACTTCAAGGGGTCCTCAAATAAAAAATTATACATGATGAACTAAAAAACCCTACGATAGAATATTGTCATTCTATTTTATAATACTTCCCATAGAGCTCATGATTTTCCAAAAATCTCAAATCCTTCTGACCGCTACACTTCCAGAAGCAAACCGTGGTTTCATTATGAATGTATGGTATTCAAACAGCAGGATAAAAATTAACTCAAAACCTGCAAATAGAGCATTATCAATGCTAGGGGCTTTCCCACATGTTGGTGAAAATCACCCTGTATAGTTTTCAATGTATTTTCTGATGCTGCATTTATTATGCAGTTGAAGCTGAATCCGGTGCAGAAAGACATTTTTATCTTTCAGATAATAGGTATACTCTGTTTCCTAATGTGAGAGAGTGATAAAATGTAAATTTGCAATGACAGAACCCATTAAACAGGGTGGACAACTTAAAGGTTGTATTGTAAACTTGCAATGATAGTTTTTGAAAATTCCGTATTTCAGTTATTTAAGACGTACACACCCCGAATCGATCCTAAATTAGGGTCACCATAATTTGCATAAAAATAGAAAGGGGAGTGTTGTGAATGTATACACTTATGTGACGTAACCACAGGTAGTTTATTAGAATAATAAGTATAATAATAATTACACATAATTATAATTATAGAGATAGGCAGATAATTGAGATATTAATTATTCTAATATTAAGAAGATAAAAACTTATATAAACGTAATAATAAGAAAAAAGATAAATTGGAATAATCCTCGGAATAATCCAATGACAACAACTTTAGATTTAACCTCTTACGCCTATGGAGTACGGCGAAAACGACTCGGTTTAACAGTTCAATATTGATTCATTACTCTCTCACATTAGGAAACAGAGTACCTATAGTTATTGATCAATCAATTAATTCGTCTAAGGAAAATAAAAGGTATCGCACTATTTTCCACGCAAACACTAAATTATACAGCTGTCGTATGAACCCGGGGTTAGATTCAATGGATTTTGGGCAAGCGGTGGCGTATGGTACTGAATTTTCTCAAATTTTTGGTATCTCCGTTATTTTACATTCTTTACATGGTTGATTTTTTAGTCTCGCTTATTGACAAATTAAATTATTGCATCTCACCAGTATACTGAAAACCTGGAATTTATAGATAAAATGATCCTCAATATGATGAACCTACCCATCTCATTTACCAAAAAACTGACGAATTAAATCTGGAACACAATTTCTTTCAATCGGTTGTTCTTTGAGAATACAAAAACAATCAGCCATGCTCACTTCACCAGACAAAAAAAAACAAAATTTAAGACACAATTTTGTAGAAAAACTATAGATTGAAATTATTTCATTGAACCTAAATTGTTCAACTATAATTCATCGTAGCTAAAAAAAAACTAACTCGTTAGCATTGTTCAGAAAACCACTGAAAAAAATTCTTCGCCACTGACTTCAATACAAGACTGAAATAAACGAAAGATTTACTCGTGTCTTAATATTCTTGATATAAAAATTATTGTTTGTTTGTTAAATTGTTTTTAACCGCTTTCTTAGTTGTTTGACCAACCCTCAGAAGTTAATGAAAACTTGTACGAGTTAAGATCACAATATTCAATAAACAATTATGATTAAACTTCTACTGAAAATAAATAATAGTGATATTACTTTCTAGTCTTGCCACCAGAACCTGTACAATATACACTACTCAAAACGAAAAAGGAGCACTGTTAAAAATGTGGACATTTTCGTACTGGAATACATTTTTGTAAAAATTATTAAATTTTTATTATATTGGACCGTACTCCAAAATTTTTTTATATTTTTTGTAATCTGGTTGTGATGCTTACAAGAAAAAAAGGAAAATGCAGAAATGTGAGGTTATGCTTTTTATTATGTTAATGAAAACATTCCCAAAAATAGGCCAAAGTTCTGAATAATTAACTCGTAAAACTTCTGCACAACGACGGGGCATACTTACATTCCGTATAATTTGAGGATCCAGCAGCTCCCACTCTTCCAAGAGGATTTCTTCAACGTGTTGAAGGTTGTGGACTGGCTGACGGCACACCTATCGCTTCCCAAGTGTATCGCAGATGTGCTCAATTGGATTGAGGTCTGGACTGCGGACGGGCCAAACCATAACATCAATATTTTGGGCATTGAGGTAATTTTGCACTGTTCTGGCGGTGTGTGGGCGGGCATTGTCTTGTTGCAGAATGGATTCTGAACCTACGTTTTCGGCAAATGGTGCCACTTGTGGTTCTTAAACTTCGTCTATGTACCTACGTGCCGTCATAGACTCCTCGCGAATTACCACCAGCTCAGTGCACCCATTCAAAGTTATCCCACCCCAAACCATGAAGAACCCTCCTCCAAATGGAACTCTTTCTTCCACGGTACAGTCTAAAAAGTGTTCACCTTGACGTCTTCAGACTAAAACTAGTCCATTAATGCAAATCAAAGTGAATCTCGATTCGTCAGTGAACAACACGTTTCCCCACTGCTCCAAGTTCCTATTCACATGTTCATCAGCTAACAATTTTCTTGCTCTACGATGCGCAAGGGTTAATGGGGGTACTTTGTCTGTTCTCCTTGCATGAAGCTGACGTATCGTTTGGGTACTTATTCGGGTTCCTGTGCTCTCAACCAGTTGATTTTGGAGCGTTGTAGCGGTACTTCTGCGTGCTCTGGTGGCCCAAAGCCGTATCAAACGGTTTTTCCTCTCGTAAGTTGCTCTTGTACGACGCGGGTAAGGTTGCCTTCTAACTATATCATGCCCTATTTATGGCAGCGCGACTGACATTCATCATTCGGGCTACTTGCCGTCTTGAGTGTCCCTCCTGAATTAGAGTGATGACCGTAGCAATATGAATCTCTGTTAAATACACTCTACGCTTACGTGGCCTACCAAGCACATCAACATTCATTTTGATTCTTTCACATTTAGCACGAAACTGAACAAGCAACTTGATAAACGCATTTATCTCTTGGTGAAGAAATTGACAAAAAAAAATTGTTGAATAAAAAAAACTGTTGATAAGAATTTGTTAAGTTATCCTTTTTTCTCAGTCGACATTGAGTTAGGTTAGTATATAATATAATTCTACAATTCAACAATTTAAATATTTTTTTCATTTACTCCCAGTAATATTTCTCAATCAAATTCATAAACATGTAATTTTATGTCAGTCAGACTAGGCCAAATTCGGTGCTTTTACCGCGAAGAATCAGTTCGAAGTTCTATGTTCGGAAGTCAGTAATGCCGATATAGAAAACGTATACTCATTGTGGTAATATTTAATCGCAAACCTCGCTCGGTCACATATAAAGTGCCAAATTTGGAAACGCTACATTTTCATTTAACAACCAGTGATATACAGTTCACACCCCACAGTGAATAGAAGGTTGCAACCCCAATCAAAAGTGGCGAGAAAGGGATGAAAACCGGAATCCAGGTAAGCACCAAACCTTTGCCTATTTTGACAGATCAAAGTTGCCACCTTACCTCATTCAAAATTATAGAATGTTAACAGAATGAATGTTCTGCTAAAAATGTTTACTAAGTGGACACAAAGTTTTATCTTTTTGGTTCTTTTTTCTTTTTGAGTAGTGTATTTATGTCATTGTGTAATTAATATTTGATTCAATAATTTACTCTAAGTTAACCCATACACAATCTGATAAACAAAAAATCATCCTATATACAGTATTATTAATTTGTAGAAAAGTCATTCGTACACAAAAATGTTTCATTAAGACCAAGTTTTATCTTTTTTTGTGAAACATTTCTTTCCCTTGAATTTAAATCACATAGGTATTATGAGTTGATTTATTGTATTTTCCTGTAAATAGCTGCGTTGAATAAATCCTATCCTATATTTTAACAACTCACCAAAAACTAACTTTTTTATGACAAATCCTTAGACAGTTCGATTTTTATTTTCAGTTGGACATTTTTTAATATAAAAAATAAACAAGAACTCACATTTTTTATGATCACTTGAGATTTTTTAATGGAATGGCTATATTTTCATTTTCTCTCTTGGAGATAATCCTCCTCCATTTGTTATTTCAATTTCTGTAGAAAAATTCCAGTTCGCTACCTAAACTTTTCAATACTCATTCAGCTAGACATTGAAAAAAAACTCCGTCAATCCAAGCATGAAACAATCTCTGAAAGTGTATCATCGCCCCCCTAGTACTACATTCCGATTCACTGAAACACGCAATCCCATCGGAGTGAAGCGCCTTTTTGTACAAACGAAGAGATAATCCACTGTCTATGGCAATTACAAATTCAATTTTCAACGGGGATATTCTGGTGTCAAAGCGAAAGCTGACCATTTCAGCGGCAGGTGTATTCGATTCCAGAATATTTCGGATGAAGCGTCGAATAGGAATGTTTCGTTTGAAATACAAATAAATGTCAGAATCCGTTAAAGGGTGCGCCGAAATTGAACTTTCATGTTTGCTTTACGAGTGGTTGTACGCTCTTTTTTCTCAATTATTCTCTGATAATTGGAATGTATCGCAAATGGGAATTTTTCGGAGATATGCTTCCATCAGAATACAAAAAATTTCGATTTTATGGGAAAACGTGAAAATGACAGGTGTGTTAATTATTGTGGAAACATGTAGTAGTGGATGCATCGTTGACTAATGTTGCTGTTTGTTATATTTCGTATTCAGCTGAATAATTGTATTCATTACAAATACCACCGTATAAAGTAAACATTTATACGGTGCGAATGGCGAGTTTCCCGAAAAGATGAAAAATATCACTATTATCCTTCTCAGCCTGAAAGAGAAAGTATAATTTTCAATCAATTGGGATTCTGATAATGAATATTTAAATAATGAATGTTTTAATATATTTGCTTTTGGTGAAGAACAGTGAAGTCAGTCTGTAAGATGTCTACTCTTATCGCATTCATTTTTTTCCGTTTCAATAATATGTTAATATACCGGGTGACACAGGATATCGGGCCACCCCTGTAACTTCTGCATTCGTGAACGGATTTTTCTGAAATTCGGTACAGTTATATAAGCAACCATTTCGGATTTGATCACATTACAATCCAATATGGCGGACTTCCGGTTTTTCTGCAAATGCCAGCATCTTTGTTTTTTCAAATAGAACACCCTGTATATTTTCAGAAATGTTGTTTTCCACAGCTTACTAAGTTGAAAAATTATTCGAACTGCCAGAAAACTCATGAACTAGTTGTAGATTTTTGAATTTATACAATTTGTTACTGCACCGAAATATAAAAATGATATATCATTTTTTTCCTCAATGAATGTTCTAGGTGGCCCATAGGGGTTTCATTTGAAAAAAATGAATTTTTGATCGAAATGTGATGTGACTAAATTGATTAACCAGTAAGTGACACAAAAAATGATTTTTCAGAAAAAAATTAAGTTTTTTTGTTATTTGCGACTCATTGTGAATAGCTTTGACCAAATCTCATTTATCTACGAGGTAAAATAAAAAAACAAATTTAATTTCAATTGTTTGAAAAAAATGACATTTGACATAAAGTTTGGACTTGTTTTGACCTGTTGAACTTGAATATGTTGAAATATACAGGGTGTTCCATTTGAAAAAACAAAGTTACTGGCATTTCCAGAAAAACCGGAAGTCCGCCATATTGGATTGTATTGTGATCAAATCCGAAATGGTTGCTTATATGACTGTACCAAATTCCTGAAAAATCCGTCCACGAATGCAGAAGTTACAGGGGTGGCCTGTGTCACCCGGTATGTTGAAATTAGCGAAGGCACATAGTTAATAATGTTTTTATTGTGCCACATATAAATATTACCAAATGCGAAGTTCTACCAAAGAAGCTGTACAACTCAACCGATCGGCCTATACTAACCTTAATCCTAATCTTAAACTAATATTATTTCTCTGCATAAAGTTGAAGAAATCCTTGATATCTACCTACCTATTATGTACACCTAATAAACTATATAATTTAACAGAGTTATGTGAATGAGCGCTGAAATGAAGCCCTTTATGGATTATGGATGTTTGTTTTGAACAGACGTTTACTTCGCAATTGAGGTTTCTGAAGTAGGTATAAACTACCCCTTCGACGGCCTGCAAATGAATCATCTCTTGGTATATCATTATATATCCTTTCAGTAACACATATATAAAAAATTAACTTGGCTGAACATTTCAGTAACACATACCAAAAGTTAATTTGGCTAAACATTTTTTAAGGTGGCTTTTGTTTTTATTTTCTCGAAGTATCAACTACCCCTTCGACTACTCTTGGTATCCTTATAAAGCCCTTCAGTGACACGTATATCACATATCACCTTTTTTATGGAGATTTTTTCATATTTGTCCAAATCTCGACGGTCTCCAAATCAGTAATCTCTTGGTATATCATTATATAGCCTTCCAGTAACACGTATACCAAAATTGAACTTGATTTTTTTCCGAAATATCGACAAGTCTAAACTACACTTTCGACGACCTGCAAATCTGGTTCGGTATCACGATTGCATCGACTAATATTCGTTCAATATACTAATTTATCGAAATTGTTTGCTTGCAAACGATATATGCGTATTTTTATAGTTTTTTCGGTAATTCAATTGTTATGATAATCACCGCTCGTCGAATGTGCTTGGGTATGAGGTAAAGCGTATAATCACACATCGCATTGCGAATTGAATTTTCAGAGGATTTGTTTGAAGGAATTACATTGGCAAATTGGAAATGAAGCTTTTCCAGTACCTAGTGAAGCTTTCAATTTTGTTAAAACTCCGCACTAGGGCCAAATACACTAAAAGAAATAAAAAATTACTTGCATTGGTATTTTCCAGTTTGAATAGCAGCAAAATTAATGCAAATACTATGATATATGGATTTTTAGATTTGCTAATACACGTCTTTACTCCGATGATTGTATTTTTGGATTACCATTTTTCATTTTTCTGAGCCCGTTCCGATTTTCACGAATATAAACCATCATGTCTCGTTTTTTAAATGGGTAGGGGAAGCGATCGTGAAAAAAAGGCGAAAAAAATTGTAAGGAGTATTATGGGATTATATATTTCTCTTTATTTAATTGATTAATTCATTTACAAAAGTAAATACATGGTCAGTCTAGTTAAAAATACACATAAAATGGTCAACTTTAAATAAAATAAGATTAACATTGTACAAAAATAAAATCAGTGTTAAACTTACATACATACATAGAAATGCATACATACATAATAATAAAATACTAATACACTATGTTTTCAATAGGTAGTCCTTCAAACTTCTTTTAAATGTATTCATTGAAACACTATCTTTAATTTCTTGAAAAATAGAGAATTATATGTACAATTTTTTTTATATCTTTCAACTTTCATATTGTTTTTTTCCCTCGTATTATAATCATGTGTTACATTAACATATGTTATTTTATTGTGTAGATATATAGGTGAATGTCCAATTTTGACTTTAATAATGAAAATCAGTGTTTGATACTCAAGGAGTTTCTTCACTGGAAGCCATTGAAGGGTCTGGAGCATATGTGCTATTGCATAGCACGATTCTACATCTTTTGGAGTCTGCTTGTTTCATTTTGATTAAGAAAATACAAAATTGTCGAACAATAATTGAAATGTGGTAGTATTATAGTGTTGTATATTATTAATTTCGACCATTGGCTGACATACGGAGAACATCTTCTTAAGTAGTTAACTTTGTAACCTACTGTTTTGATAACCTGGTTAGCATGTTCTTAGAATTTCAATTGACTGTCAATAGTTATTCCAAGATAAACGAATTAGTCAACATTTTCTATATCCCCGTCATTCAATCGTAAATGTATGTTTTTATTATGATTTTTATGTTTTCCTAATATCATCCATTTTATTTTATTCACGTTCACTTTCAATAAATTTGCCCAACAATATTTATAAACCCTTTCAAGAGTAGTGTTCATGATATCAGCACACTTTTTTACATCTTTACTAATATAGTACAGAAGAGTGTCGTCGGCAAATAAATGATTTTTACATTCTTGTGCTATGGTAACAATATCATTCAAATATAAGAGGAATAACAATGGTCCCAAAATAGACCCTTGGGGCACACCTATATCATTCTGCATACCATCTGAATAAATTTCACTCAGCTTTAGCCTCTGCTGCCTATTGCTTAGGTAATCCATCATCCACTTTAATGTCATTCCTTCAATACCAACGCTATAATTTTTTTTAATGAGCCTGTTTCTATTTACAGTTTCGAACTCCCTTTGAATGTCTAGAAATACTGCAATAGTACACTGATCATTTTCTGTGCTTTTTTTCCAATCTGCTAATACACATTGTAATGCAGTTTCACAACTATGTTTGTTTCGAAAACCCGATTGATAGTCGCATAGTACCTTATTGCTTTCCAAATAATCTACTATTTGTTCATATACAGCCTTTTCCAATACTTTGGCTGTAGCATTAATTATATTTATTGGTCTCAAGTTAATAGCTTGGTTTCTATTTGGAATTTTAGGTATAATCGTAGATAATTTCTTTAGGAGTTCTACACAAATTTCATCTGGACTATTTTATTTTTCAAAGAATTTACAATTTTTTCTAAATTCACCATATTGATAGGACTGAAGTTTTACAATTTATTTTCAGTTATTCTTTTCATTATAGGGAAGCTATGTGAGAAATTGGGAGCAATTCCATCAGTAATCTGTATTATAGTTTTGATATAAAATGAGTTCAGGTTTTTGGCATTAAGGTCATATTGGCATTAAGTTAAATTTCAGTGTTTTCCACATTTCAGTAGGATTGTTCTTATTTGAGTCAATTTTTGTTTCTAAATATTTTGTTTTTCTTTTCTAATTGTTTTCACTGCTATATTTCTTTTTTGTTATACTTCTCCCAATTATCGTTTGTTTTATTGATTTTATACTCTTTGTAACTCATATCACTTCCTTTTGTAGCTTGTCTCACGTTCTCATCCCAGAATTCCTTGTAATGTCCAAAGATCTTGACCTGTTTCTTTGGAGCTACTTCATTCAAAATTGACAGTGTATTATCCAAAAATTGTTCATGTCTATGATTTTAATGCTTCTCGGTGTAATTCCATCTTATCAGTTGTAGTTTCGATTGATTTGAGCAGTTCCAGTAGATTCAAATAATCTCATTGAATCAAAATCAATTTTATAGCTGGATGGTTGAGTATTCAAGATAGTTTCAGATATTATAATCAGATGTTCTCAGTTTTAATGAAACGTTTTCAGTGGCATTTTTTGAACATAATGCTTACGAAAAAACCCGATGGCCAGTCGGAAAGGAAGATTTAAAAATGTATTTATCGATTCTGAAGAAGATTTTTGTGTATAAACCTCAAACTCAACCATCAAAAGTTAGAGAAAAACTTATATTTCCATGTAATCTGACTCAAATCAGAAGAAAGAAGTATAACGAAACTGGTTTCCTTCCCTTTACAAAGATATCAAAAAGTTGAAAATTCACATGCAAAACACTTCTGAAACTACAAAAGTTCATTCATTGAACAAAAGCACACAATAATATAAACAGTACTTACTTGGGTTCCAGTCTCAATATCATTTCGAAAAATAATAACTAATAATCAATTATTTATATTGTTTATCTTTGAATTCAAGAAGAATTCAATCTCAAATAAGGGGAGCATACAGGGCAAACACAAAATTTTAATTCATTGAAAAACATCAATAGTAATTCACAGTGATTTTCTTCTGCAACGGTTGCAGCAACCATAATCAATAATGTGGTTGCGTTGCATGGCGTGTTCGAACAGATCGCAGCGACCCGCCAATTGTCGGTCTTTGCCGCGAACACTAAAGGCTAGTACAGACCGGGCAACAAAATGTTGCCAACATGTTGATATTGGTGTTGGCAACATGTATCCCATCAACAAGCAAAAAGTTGTTGGGAAACACGGCAACATCGGGCGGCGTGGCATCAAAGAAATTTGTTTGACTGTTGCTCTTGTATCCCTGTTTTCCATTCCACATGGAAAACATCGCTCAGTCTGTACCGTCAACGATGTTGTCATCTTCAACTCGTCAACCGCGGAAAGTTATTGTTTGTGCATATTTTATAAATTTTTGTGCTTTATTATATTTTTAGGGACCGGATTTATATGTATTTACATATTTTTTCCTGAGCCTTGTACACCTAATATCATTTAAGAACTCCAGTGACGGCTCCGCACACTTCGGCTCTAATTGAGTAAATTTATTGCTTTTATAATTCAAACAAATACATGAGACTAGTAAAAGAATAGCCAATCGCTAAATATCTCACAGTAACTGCCAGCTTTTTTTTATTGCTTTATTTAGTGTCGGCCTATTTCTGCGATCAAGGCTAAACACCGATGCCGGTGAGCACACTCCCCCCAACCGGAAATTTTGCCGATTCTTCTGTTGTTCCAGAGGTAGGGTTCTTTAACGAGTTCAACATCAATGAACTCGGGACCGCCATCTCAACGTCCCCTCCGAAGGACGGCATATCTATCGTTGCTTGGCTCGTTTATTACTTGAATGGGTGACCACCTGACAAGGAAGGTGCGCGTTAAATGCCCTAACAACTGTAGCGTTCTAGCATATTCGCAGCTGCAGGCGTCTTATCAATGAGCACGAGATAAGAACTGCGAGCTTTATTGATGGCGGAATAGCAGCACGGTAGTTCGTATTATTTTTGGAAATTTTAGGGGCCACTAAACACATAACTTTCTCGAAATCAGACTTGGTTAGTATGACGAAATTGCGAAATGAGCCACAGCCCAGGCATCAAGTTGTCGCCATGGCTTGTTCCATTTTTTCAGACTCTTTGTCAGCGCCTTGTTTTTCGTTGTTCGGCATTTGCAGCAATAATGATGAAAACATCACAAGCAACAGTCTCTTGCATTTATTATTCCCACAAAATTGAGTTCGGTTTAGACGGACAACACAGTTGATAACATGTATCCAGATACAAGTAACTGTATCCAACAAATATGTTGCCAACATTTATCAACATGTTGGCAACATTTTGTTGTCCGGTTTATAACTTCCAGGGCCCCTATATCAGCCCGTGAAACCAGAAATGAACGAGGAAGAAATGTTAATAATATAAATATGGACTTAGCAACAATTCTCGAGTGGGGATCTAATAACTTGGTAGAATTCAATGCAAACAAAACACAAGCATGTCTTTTCTCTAGAAAAGCCGATCTCACTGTGCCTAACATAACTTTGTCAGGAGTAACCATACCACTGAAGTCATCCATATCGATGCTTGGTATTACTATCAGCCATAACCTTTCCTGGGAAAATCACGTGAGGTCCATTGCCAAAGTGCATCCCAAAAAACTTGGTTTTGTTTCGTGCCAAGAGCTATTTCCCCCCACTCAGCTGCTTATGATCTATAAGGCACAGATCCGACCTGTCCTGGAATACTGTTCCCATATTTGGAGCGCGGCACCTAAACATATCCTGAGGCTATTGGATTCTGTCCAAAAAAGGGCAATTCGTCTCGTCGGTGATGCCTCGCTTACAAACTCGCTCACTTGTCTGGAACACCGTAGAAAAGTTGGCGATTTGTCTCTATTTTATAGATATTTTCATGGGCGATGCTCTTCTGAAATATCTACAATCGTTCCTGCTTTGGCAGTCTCTTCGAGACTAACCCGTCAAGTTCAGTCATCACACCCCTTCGTGGTCACTTTGGAGACCTGCAGAACATCACTTTCCAAAGACTCGTTCATCCAACGAACAGCGAGGCTTTGGAACTCATTACCTAGGGAGGTGTTCCCCGAGGCATACAACCTACAGAAATTTAAGAAGAACACCAACTCCTACCTTCTTTCCCTTGGTTCCCACGATGTTCTCTTAACATTACAGGATATCCCTTTTCGTGGGAACCAGAACATAAAAAAAAAAAAAATTCATGGTTGGTTTGTGGGCGTCTATGTGGTAAGTACATGCTGCAGAAACCATCCTCGATGAAATGTCAGAATGGGGAGTAGGACAAATTCTCAATTTAATCGAAATGTATAGAGAGAACCCTGTAGAATGGGATCCAAAATACAAGGACTACTATGGAAAACATTCAAAATTGGATGCTTGGGAGGAAATAGGTACGGCAATGCGTACACCAGGGGATGAATTTCGATTTCACTCGGAACCGACATGATATTCAAACGAACTGTACACTGTGGATTCAACCTGGTGTGCGACGAAAAACGGCCAACGTTGTCACCAAAATATGTTGCCTCAACCGTTGCAGTTGCAGTTAGAGCTCACCAAGGAGTATCCAACTGTAGGAAAAAACTTTTCGGATGAAAGTTGTGCAGCTCATAAAGCTCTATCAAATGATTGCCAATATTGGTATGAAAATGAAAGATTGGGAATTTTTGTTCAATCTTTCAACAGCCGCCATAACTACTTAAGCCATTTGTCCCATCTTTGAACTTAATCGAGATTGATGAAAGTTGTTTTTGATATATAAACTTTCGAACTGATGGTATTTTTGGGTTCTGGGATCTATGATCGGCGAAGATGTTCCAAAATTTGTTAAAAGTCCTCAAACGGTATTTTTTCGTGAAACCTTCCTAAAAAAATCAGTAATATACCTACTATAAAGAACCTTGATTTGTAGTGGAAAAAACACTCTCAAATTTCGTGAAATTTTAGTAGGTTTCTCTTTCCTTGGCTATTAGTAAAACAAATTTATCTTAAAATTTATATGTTCAGAGAAAAAATAAAGCGTCCTGTCGAAGGTACATAATTATATTACTTCCCAACCATGACAAAATAACAATAAATGTATTCCGATACCTGCGATCTTTCAATGATATTCTAAAAAAAGGTAATGGATATTTGGGCGAGCAAGACTTTTGTCAACACTCATAGCATATTTGATTATTTTCTGAGGAAAAGCACAGCTCATTGTATCTATTCACGAAACACATATCGATGTATGGTATTGAAAATAGTATCGAAGGATCGTATTGTAATCTTTTAATAAAATCATGAAAACTCACTTGCTTTTTTGTAATGGTTGTTCAAGATAAACTGAACCTCTGCATTTTTTCTTCGTAGATTGCCATCTGATCTGCAATTTAATCTACTAGTTCAATTACCTGTGTTCCACGTTGTTGGAATTCATTGCGTTTCAGCACAACTATTATAGGAATTTCCAGAATGGTAAAGATGGAGAAACTATTCCAACATAATACGATATGCTGATGAGAGCTGATAATTCGGAATCAAAGCTTTGATGAGTTTGCAGTGATTGCAAGCGCAGGAACTCCGAAATGGTTAATACATTCAAAATGTCTGGGTGCGTTCAGTAGACCAGGAGCTTGCGACATATTCGGTGGATCACTTCCTGTAATGATAATGGGAGGTATAATGTGTGAATATCAAAATCTCAGTCGATGTTCCCCCGAGATTTGATTTTTTCAAATAATTTTTATGTTATTATTTGACCCTCCAAGATTCATAGTGGAACAGATTTTTTTCAAAACATGCAGAAGGTAACTCGTACTCCGTACCACATAATAGAAACTACTACAGTTTCAGTGACTTTCCGTGTCGAGAATATATGCCAATTCTGTATTTTTTTCATTTGATATTACTTCCATAACCATAACTTAGGCTATGGTTATAGCCTAAAAAATCAAATGCACAGCAATAAACAATTGTGATTACATAACGAGCGAATTGTCAGAATAAGGGATCTTTCAAATCAGTTTGTTTTATCGGACGAATTTAAATGCGAAAAGTGAATCTCAAATGTGGATGTAGATAAATTAGTAGGTAGTTTAGTTTTCGGTATTAAAGGTTTATGGGGCATGAAAGATAAAAGTTGCCATAATAGAGATAAATCTCGACAAAAATGGGAAAACATTGCACAGGAAATGAATACTAATCGTAAGTAGGATATCGAAAATCGAAAATTTGATTGCTGCTTATAATATACTTTTTTCTATTCTCTCTAGAATGTATTTAATTGCTTGTGGGGACATTCTGAAGTTTTCAAAAAAAAACTGGTTTGCGTAAAAGCTCTGCAAACAGGGTGTGCATGAGTTCCACCATTAATCTTCCTTGACGCAATCAATTTGTTTACAAATCTAGTCCGTTTATCCATCAATAAAATGTATATTAAAGGTTTTCTAAAAACAGATAATCATCCATGTCATTCATCATGGATATATCGCAACAAAACACAAAACTGGTGAAACTTACAATAAGTTCTTCAGAATGTGCTTGCAAAATAACAACTGTTGATCTGAACAACAATTCCGACATTTTCGTCCGAACGCCAGTTTGTTAGAACACGCATCCACTATAGTCTCAACCACTAAGGAAGGAAATATCATTGGAATGAGGAATATCAGCTGCTAAAGATGGCAGACTAAATCTCCGGAAATACCCGAACGAAGTACAGCGAATTGAATAACTTCACTGATGGTTGGTTATATTATATATATATATATATATATATATATATATATATATATAAATATATATATATATATATATAAATATATATATATATATATATATATAAATATATATATATATATAAAACCGAACTCATGAAAAAAAATTGAAAATCGCTCAGACCCGTCGATTTTTATTTCAAGGGGGAACACTTTCACCAAATATATCATCATTGTGTTGTCAACCCCCTCAGCCCCAGCACCCCCTACTTCAGAATTTTCAAAGGGACTACTATACTTGTGATACATCATTTAGAAGGGAATTCAATCCCAAATACATCGGTGTACTGAAATTGAGGATCTATCAAACTAAGTTTTATCAAGATATTTTTATTTTTCATCACCTAAAATGTTATCATCGTAAGAAAGGTTCACTGTGGGTACGCCACTGTATTGAAAAATAATATGCTGTCAGAAATAATAGTTTAGTAGGTGAGACAGACGTTTTTATGAAAAAAAAATTGTCGCTATGTGTTTTTGTATACGCATATCTTTGTTTACGCCTGGTATATTGATGTATTCGAGTCACTTCATTCAACAATTTGAAAACTTTCGAAAATAGTTTATACTATACAAGAGAGAATATCCATTGTAGCTGCGTATTTTGAAAATGGACGATGTGCTAGAGCTACGGCTCGAATTTTCAATGAAATTCATCCAAAAAAAAACACATCATATCAGTACGTGCTTCAATTGATGAATAAGTTCATGGAGTCGGGATCAGGGCTGAATAAAAAACATGAACGAGAGAAGCTTATGAGAAATGAAGGGGTCGCGGTTGCAGTTGTAGGACATGGAGTGATGGACAACATTCAATCTTTAAGACAACTTGAGACTATTTCTGGAGTTTCTAAAAGCAGCGTACATCGAATTCTGAAAGAAGCAAAATTCCATCCTTATAAAATTCAGAATGTATAAGAATTAAATGAAGATGATCCTGACAGACGTACAGAGTTTTGTGAAATCATGAGTCAATTATTGATTGGTGATAATAATTACCTCTACAATGTGTGCTTTTCTGACGAATCTTCTTTTTATTTAAATGGACATGTGAACAGGCACAAGTGCAGATACTGGGGTGACGTAAATCCCCATTGGTACAGGGAAACTCATTCACAAACTCCCCAGAAATTGAATGTTTGGGCTGGTATTCTGGGAGACCATATTGTAGGTCCATATTTTATTGATGGTAACCTCAACGGACAAACGTATCTTGAACTTTTTCATAGAACTGTGAACCCCAGAATAACTCAACAGAACAGAACCCCAGAATAACTCATAGTGCACATTCCGAACTGAACAATTTCACTAATAACGCATATTCCATCGGAAGAACTTTATTTCAATTGATTTCAAACTATCAAAGAAATTTTCACTTTCAAGGTAAAAGTGAGGTTGTGTATATTTTACCAATGAACTTTTCTCATGATTATCCATGAATATTCGTAGATTCACCTTAGAGTAAGTTATCTTTCGTAGGCCAGGTAAAATTAAGTTTTCCTGAGTGAAGGAAATAATTGCTTTTTGATACTTTGTCGTTTGTTTTCTACAATGATCAACAATCATACTTATGACCATTGAATAAATAGAAATTTGACATATCAAGCAGTGGCTAGTGGCTCAATTGCCTGAACCGGCTATCTGAGACAAGAGGCGTACCAACTGTGCTTAGCTGTGGTGAGGAAAGTGATAACAATTGGCAGCAACGTGACAAGAGAACAGTGACGTTAGCTAGCAATTATTATTACATCATACAAAAATATTATACAGGGCGAAAATACTATCATATCATAACAATTTGGCTCAAAAAGAATAGCGAAAATTATTAGCAATCTTCATTATATAACAACAACAATTTATTTGCAATTTATCATTCCATTACAATATATATATATATATATATATATATATATATATATATATATATATATATATATATATATATATATATATATATATATATATATATATATATATATATATATATATATATATATATATATATATATATATATATATATATATATGCACAGCCTACTGCCTCTACAGCATAATCAAAGTTAGAGAAAAATATGCAAAATTAACTATCAGTACTACGGAATGACAGAATGAAATTGATAATGTTGGGTATGTATGGAAATAAATCTCAGACAATGGTCATTTTCATAGAAATCTACTTCGAAAGCCCAAAAAATACCAAATAACATAAGAGTTCTCCTCCTTATAGAAACAATTTTAGTCTCACAACCTTTATTTGTCTACGATTTAGCTAAAAACATAATATCGATTGTTATATACTGTTAATATATTCGAATGATATGACAATTTTAATACGAACAAAGGGTTTCTTTGTTTGTCTTATATGATACCCGCGAATCTTCAGTTTCCTTCCGTCTAGAATCTTGGAAGAGCACAAAACAAAAATCAGAGCAAGGTCATCAATATGTTACCAATAAAATTTGAGATTACTTTTTCGTGTGACTGCGCTATCAGTTTTTTCATCTGTATTTCAATATAATCAAATAGTCAAGAGTTATTGAATATATTAAATGACTTGCCTGCTAAGATCGAATTAATAATGTTCTCCAAAATTATTAAATAGAAGACTTGAATTCACATCTCAGATCTCGTTACCGCAAATCTTTCCCATTCCCGAGTTTGTCAAATGGAGTTTAATAATCCTACTGCAACCCATCAACAAGAAAATGAAAATACAAGTATCTTCCTCAAGCGACCCCTTTCATTAATCTCAGTAATGCGGTAGGGGTTCATAAACCAATATTAAAAGTAACCCTCTGCAGACTAAAAAAACACTTCATGAAACATTAGATCCCATTTTGTCCTCATAAATCGGGCCGAGAGGAAGAAAATTAATCTGGGAACCGAACCAATTGAGTAATTTACTTGCTTGTTTACTACGGCTCTAAAACAAGAAGTCTTGAGTTATCGTTGCTGTACCATCAATTATGAAGCGAAGGGGATCAAGACATACGTCGTTATTCGACATGAAGAAGCTTCTTTATGTGTTTTCATCACACAAAGAAATGTATATAAATTCCGTTCATTATACCAAAAAGGTTCTCCCAGTTAATTTTCAGCTGTTATTTGTCATTAAGATTGCACTGTGGGATCATTGTTGAATATAGAATGTTATTCATCATGCAAATGCCTTGTAGTAACAACAATCTTGTTTTTAGCGCATTCATTTCACGAACATCTTACATGCATTCATATATGAAACTTGGTACATCGGAATCAAAGCGAAGCCATGGAATGTCTTCCTCTATGCACATTCTTGCACGATTCGATTGGAGCTCTCGACTCTGTAGTTTTTTTATGTTCACTTGCAAATTCGTTATTGAAATGTCAACTGAACTTATGGGTATGATTCAGTATATATTATTATTGATTCAAATATAAGTTCTAAAAATGTCTTTTTAGTAGAATTTGATATGTTGGGAGTATACGAGTGCGCCTTCGGGTTTGTGCTGAGTTCAAAATACCTATGAGGGAAATATGAAAACCTATATACATATATTGATTCATTTGAAAATATGAACAGGGCTCATGTTAATATCAACACTTAGTTTACCTCTGGAGAGTAGTCGAGAAGTGAGTTTCCTGCGAAAAATAGTCTCCAAAAAATATAAGTAAGAGCTCATTCGATTTGGAATGCAATTCTGAAAAAGAGATTTTTTTGTTTTTTTCTGCTGAAGAAAATTGCAATTCTTATTAACTAAAAACAATAACAAAAAAAAAGTTTTTTAGGAATAACTCAAAAACTAGAAGCGATAGCGAAAAAAAGAAAAAATATTCTTAAATAAGAGGAAATTTCTAATAAAAAAGTGTGGACTCCCGGAACGATGTCTCCATTATTTATAATTTTAATTCAACGCTGAAAATAAGGCTCCGCGCGACCGCAACGGCATGCGCGCGCCGTCTCTAAAGAGAGTACACCACAACATTTTTTTTATAGTATTAAATATTAATTTAAATATTTGGATAAATTATGGTGTGTTTTTAACATTTGAAGGAACAAGGTCACGTTGGAAAAAATAAATTAAGTTTATTATTCAACAAGTTAGGAATTTGTTAATTAGTCCTTATTTTTCGGACCTCGGTTTTCATAAAAAACGGCATAAATGTTTAAATAATAGATCTACAATTTTTCTGCTCCTCGGATCCCTTCTTATATATGTATACCTGTGATAATTGTCAAACATATTTCTCGAAGATGCTTTTCGTTACGGCCTTATTTTCGTGTTTCATTTGTCCGAAGGGATTTTCTAACGAAACTGAAATGAGCATCTCATATTTATCGCGCTTCGAGAAGGTACCGATTCAACGGAGAGAGATTTGCAGTTGACAGAACAACTCCTTCTCGAAATAGAGGAATAACAACGCCACTGATACTTATATAAGTCTCGGAATGAAGATTTATTATATCTCGTTTCGAACATTTCAAATACTTCTCTTATTATCAAAACCGCACAACAAGCTAATATTAACATTCTCCCCGTCGTTATATAATTCTCACAGTTAATTCGACTCCTTGTGAAAAAGTATGTGTTTCATGCTTTTCGTACTATAGAGAATGTAATCTTAACAAACGACGGTAATACCTATTCGATTCGTTTTGATGCAGAAGTTTACGGCCAGACTTATGAGTTTCGAACCGTTATTGACGATAATCAACGAGTAGAACGGGAAAAGTTTATACCTCTTCATCTACACATTTCATAAAATTATATTCACCTTTCTCGTTCCTAAGTCAAGGAGCTTTCGATTCGAACGCTTTTATTATTTTCGAATATTTGTTCTGGCATTATCGCTAATTTCTTGGATATATTAACGGATTTTCACAACCTTGATGTATTGAATTCTCAGATTTAGAAGCAGGCTGATAATTCAAATTTTAAAATCACATGCTTGTAAATAAATAAATAACCAACTCAATGAAACATGTTTCGAGAGACTGGGCAACAATATAAATTTATACATGAGAATATAATTCACGTATCATATGGTACATTTCCGACTAATGTGATTATTGGAGATGATAAAACACCAGTGGTAAGAGGCTATCAAGTCGACGATATTTCCATTATCACCGCATGTTACCCGTCAACTGTTTCTAATGATAATTTTAGACTGTCAGTTCGACGTTAAGAAGTTGATTTTATATGTCATGTCATATCAAATGCTATTAAGTTTTTTTCGGTTTTTCTCAGCTCGATCAACTGACTTTGGAAACACTATAAATACCATATTCGGATGGGGATTATTGAAATACGCGTAATAGTAATGTTACAGAGGGATATTTACTCCTAACATCCTACAGTGTTAGTTGCCGATGAATTTGATGGTTGTTGCTTTTGTGGTGTAAATATGTATATACAGTGCGAGTCAAAATTATGGAACAAATTCGATATTTCGCAAGCCATGTACTTTTGACAAAAATCCTGAAATAGGTCGATTTTTATTTCAAAATGCCGATTTTTTTATGTATATTCTAAAGGGGTTATGTCACTGGTTTTGACATGGTGACGTAATCGGTAATTTTTTTGAATTGGAATAGATGTCTTGTGATACCTCATCTGAAAGGCCTTCCCATACTGCATTCAATGATAATAATTAATTATATATTTTTTTACAGGGTGAACAAAAATTAATATTTTATTTCAATAAGAGAATAACTTTATATCCAATAAAATAGAACAGTTAAATAAGATGTTCGAAATGCCATCCACCAGTCTCTTGACAATAAGCAAATCTACGGACACATTCCTCTTGCACATTGCGAATAACTTCCGGAGTAATTCTGTTGATTTCGATCCTAATTCGATTTTTCAACTCTTGTAGATTTTGCGGCATATCTACATAGACCTTCGATTTCAAATAACCCCACAAGAAAAAATCCAGTGGCGTAAGATCTGGAGATCTTGGGGGCCACTCTATCGGACCGCGTCTACTAATCCACCTCCTAGGAAAACAGTTATTCAAAAACTCGCGAACATCAAGTGCATAGTGCGGGGTTGCACCATCTTGTTGCAACCAAATCCTTTCATTTGGTGAGTTAGGATTGTTGGCGTTTGGAAAAATATCGGCAAGGCTAGGTATGAGTTCATTTCTTAAAAATTCCAAGTAACGCTCCCCTGTGAGATTTCCTTCGAGAAAATACGGGCCAATAATCCTGTCGTTTATTATCCCTGCCCAAACATTGACTTTCTGAGGGTATTGAGTATGCCCGTCCATCATCCAGTGAGGATTATCCCTACTCCAATATCTGCAATTCTGACGATTTACTGAACCATTTAGGCAAAACGTAGACTCATCGGAAAACAGAATTTGTTTTATAAAACGTGGATTGCGGTTACACAAATCCTGCATTATTTCACAGAACTCCACACGACGATCGGGATCATCAACAATGAGTTGTTGATGTAGCTGTACTATGTATGGATGGTACTTTTCTGCTTTTAGAATACGTAATACAGAACTTTGGGATATGTCAAGGTCTGCTGCAATTTGTCGTGAAGTATTGTGAGGATTATTCTCTACACCCAATAGAACATCAAGTTTCACGTTTTCTTCTACTTTAGGACGTCCAGCATTCGGAATATGTTTGACATGACCAGTTTCTCTAAATTTTTTCTCAATCTTACTGACTGTTGAACGACTAATAGGTCTATTTGGATACTTCGCATTGAACAAGTCGCATACCTCTTGCTGAGTTCTGGTTCTATCTCCGCATCCAATAAAAATTGAAATTTCTATGCGTTGGGTTTCACTTAAAGTAGCCATAGTTTACTTTTAGAACCTTTTCACTTAGAATTTGTGAAGAATATTTGTTGATATTTCAACTGACATTTATTTGACACTAACTTGCCTATTATGGCATTAATTTGTGATTGTCTTTTGTTTCCATTTTACACTAGGAAATAGCTAACTATTAATATTTGGAAAGGATCCATTGGTGTAGTAGAGCACTGACTCACTAGTCTGCCAGGGCAGTTTGAGGGATTAGAGCCTTGGCTCAAAAAAGTAAAATTTTGCATTTTTTAACACGCTTTTATTATCTTTACTTGTAACTAAATAACTCACAATGTAATAAAATCTTGGAAGTAAATATTCACCCACTTCCAATCGTCCGAATAATCTGAAATTTGTCACCCATATCAAGGACCGATGACAATACGAGAATTTCATAATCATAATGTAATAATAATAAAAATATATTTTTCCAAACGCCAACAATCCTAACTCAACAAATGAAAGTATTTGGTTGCAACAAGATGGTGCACCCCCGCACTATGCACGTGATGTTCGCGAGTTTTTGAATAAGTGTTTTCCTAGGAGGTGGATTGGTAGACGCGGACCGATAGAGTGGCCCCCAAGATCTCCAGATCTTACGCCCCTGGATTTTTTCTTGTGGGGTTATTTGAAATCGAAGGTCTATGTAGATAGGCCGCAAAATCTACAAGAGTTGAAAAATCGAATTAGGATCGAAATTAACAGAATTACTCCGAAAGTAATTCGCAATGTGCAAGAGGAATGTGTCCGTAGATTTGCTTATTGTCAAGAGACTGGTGGATGGCATTTCGAACATCTTATTTAACTGTTCTATTTTATTGGTTATAAAGATATTCTCTTATTGAAATAAAATATTAATTTTTGTTCACCCTGTAAAAAAAGATCTAATTAATTATTATCATTGAATGCAGTATTGAAAGGCCTTTCAGATGAGGTATCACAAGACATCTATTCCAATTTAAAAAAATTACCGATTACGTCACCATGTCAAAACCAGTGACATAACCTCTTTAGAATATACATAAAAAAATCGGCATTTTAAAATAAAAATCGACCTATTTCAGGATTTTTGTCAAAAGTACATGGCTTGCGAAATATCGAATTTGTTCCATAATTTTGACGTGCACTGTATGTAATTTGTTCCATAATTTTTAGTTTGAATATGTTAGTCATTTTCAGACCCATTTTTTATGTGTGTTGTTTCATTATTTGCATTGTTTTCATATGACAAATTATGACCATTTTGCCAAACGCGTTCAACCAACTTACAGGTTTATTTATTATTACTCGCATCACTCGTATGTGAAGTATCACTGAGGCACCTGCTGGTTTGCCCTACATATTTGCCGATATGTTCCCTGACACAATCGGCAGAGGAAATAGTAGATATTTTCCTTTCAATTTGGAGAAAAAATTATTGGCCGTTTAATAATTAGGTGCCAGGAAAGGTAAGACAAATAGAATGAGAGTATGTGGGCGGAAAGAACCATTAGCATGTAGGACTCTCCATCGAGACGTTATGCACCAACCGCTGCTGGGAATTGGTTCAGCTTTGAAAGTATCCTATTTCGCGAGCGAATGAGGCCAGCCTTCTAACCGATACATTTCTCACTCTCTCCGTGTTCAGAACGACACTCCTGAGGTGCGCTTCCAGTATTACTGCCACTGCTGGGCATTCCGTGAGAATGTGGGTGGCTGACTCCGCATCCTCCAAGCACCACCTGCATTCAGTATCATCTGTGATACCTATAATGTTGAGGTGGTTGTTTAGATGGCAGTTCCCTGTGAGGAGCCCTACCACTATTTCCTTCCTGCTCAGTGTGAGCAGAGTCTTGGCCCTTCTGGTAGATGGGCCTTCGATGGTTCCTTCATGGTTGAGACGCTCCATGATCTCCTAGTATTGGTTCTGGTCCAATCGTCGAGCTATTTGCACCTTGTCTGGCCAAATGGTCGGCCCGTTCATTTCCGGGCACACCAGTATGACCGGGGACCCACAGTAGCTTTACCCTATTGGCGATTGATAGCCTATGCAAATCGTCAATGCATTCCGACACCAGCAGCGAACTGACTCGGTTTGATATGAGGACCTTGATCGCCGCTTGGCTGACCGTGTTTATCGTGATTTGCTGGCCGTTTAGCCTCTGTTGATATTTTCTCTTACACATTCGAGTATGGAAAAAACGTTTGCCTGGAATACTGAAACAAAATTTCCCAGGGCATGGTAGAGTCCCGCTTTTGGAGATTGCCCGTATATCTCAGCGCCGGCTGATTCACCCATCTTGGCGCCATCTGTGTACCAGATGATCCCATTGGTGGGGACCAGGAGGTGCCCTATCTGCTCCCAGTCCTCTTTTTGGGGAGTGACTGACTGCGGCGTTTTGCAGAATCGTATGACACGTGGAGAATTGATCCTCGGCATCTCAAGGGGTGGACAATCCTTTACTGTTTGATTCCATAATCGAGAATATCCATACATTCCCTCGCTCCGCCATTGGTTGGAGCTTCTCAAGCAAGCGATGGCTTTGCGTGCCTCGTGTTCAATGAAAAGGTGCAGGGTAGGCAGTATTATGAGTGTCTCCAGCGCCCCAGTGGGTGCCGTCCTCATTGAACTTGTCGCAAGACAGGCAAGTCTTTGCACCCTATCTAATTGGGTTTTTGATTTGCCGGATGCTGTACCTTGCTACCATACGATGGCTCCGTAATCATGGGACGTATTAGAGTCGTGTAAATACAGTGAAGAATAATGGGGCTGAGCCCCCACGTACTGCCAAAAACCCTTCTGCATGCCCAGAGCGCCGCTGTGGCATTCCGAACTTTGTGTTCGATATGCTCGTTTCAGTTCAGCTTGGAGTCAAGGCCTCTGGAAAACTGGCAATGAAACTGCAACAAATCCGGAAATACTACAAAAATAAAAGGGATAAAACTCAACAATGATGTAATAATACATGATCAATTAGAAATTTGCAACAGATTCAATGAATATAATAGCAAATTAGGCGAAAATCTTGCAATGAAAATAACGGAACCTTCAGATTTTGATTATTCTGAAAACATAGTAGACATCACTATGTACGTATTCCCAACAGATGAAAATGAAGTCAAAGAGATAATACTGCACGTGAAACCAAAAAAATTTCCGGGTGATGACGATATTCGATCTGAAACTCTTAAAGAAATAGTAAATGAAATCAAAGGCCCACTGACCCATTTAATAAATCGGTGTTTGGATACAGGGTATTTTCAGAAAATCCTGAAAACAGGACTAATCAAACCACTGTATAAAAATGGAGATAAATATGAAATGGTGAATTACAGGCCACTATCACATTGGAAAAAAGAATATTGTCCCTGAATAAACAACAAGTTCTCTCGGATAAACAATTTGGATTTAGAGAAGGAAAATCGACGGAGGATGCAATACTCGCTTTATCATCCTATATTCATGAAGCACTGGATAAAAAAAGGCTACTTTGTGCATATTCGTTGATCTTTCGAAAGCATTCGACACTGTTTGCCACAATACATTATTAAAAAATATATCCTCATAAGGACTAAGAGGACATATTTATAGAATTATTAAAAGTTATTTGACTGATAGAAAACAGAGGGTTACTCAACTGAGCTTTTGTTTCGAAGGGACCTCCCATTGATTTGGACGTTTGGGAGGACCACTGGTTTGCGTTTCCTGGTGAAAAGATCCCGCTCCGCTTCTTCAGAGTTCATACTCAGCCCCATTGATCGGCATCATTCATCCACCCCGTTGAGTGCTCTTTGTATCGTGCCCCTCACGAGGCCGGACCCCTGGTCATCGACCAGGATGACGATGTTGTCCGTATAGGCCTAACTGTAGTAACCTAATTCTTTTATTTTTACTAGGAGACCATCCACCACAAGGCACCATAGCAGAGGCGACAAAACTCCTCTATGTGGACAACCCCTTATCTTGTGGGTATGGCCTCGATAGAGCTACTTCTAATAGTTGCTTTAGATAGTCTTTGGGACAGCGTGGCGGGAGGCCACGCCCCTTTCCCTTATTGCCTGACATATGGAATCGAATGACGTGTTGTAAATGCTCCTCCTACATCGATGAATATACCTTGGGAACGGTAATACTAGTAAAAAGTGGGTTTGTTGATCGGAACTTGATTATTGGTGGTGTTTGAGTCAGTTACAGATGAATCTGTTGCGGATCTGTGGAATAATAATCTGGGGAATAATAGGTGATCCTTTCAAACTATTGACTGTCGGACATGCAGAAACGGAAGCCCCAAAAAAGATTAAAAAAACATCAATATTAATTTTCTCTTTCAAATTTTGATCTTTTTAATGGTACCTTTATGAAATGGTGATGCCATTGGAAAAACTGGAGATGGCGTCAAAACCCGAACATTTTTTTTTTAAATAAAGTAAATGTTGCCGAACTCTTTCTCCTTACTAATAGATAATTATTTCATGTAATTTGACCCAAT
Source organism: Gonioctena quinquepunctata (assembly GCA_018342105.1). NCBI lineage: Eukaryota > Metazoa > Arthropoda > Insecta > Coleoptera > Chrysomelidae > Gonioctena > Gonioctena quinquepunctata. The sequence continues at coordinate 409,717 of JAFIRS010000572.1, read as the reverse complement.
TTCATCTTGCTCACTGTATGTAACTGTGATCAGCATAATGTCATCACCTCAAAAACAGCATCAAATTGTTTTTCATGGATGAAATTTAACCAATGATATCTCCAAGATGAGTAAATGTCGAACATAGAAACTGAATGCATACATAGGTTTCGAAAAGTGGTAATAACTAAGTGATTTTCGTTATTTATCTCAAGTGATAAGCTCCCAAAAACAAGATAAAAAATTCGAAAATGAACTAATTAATTAAAATTAATATGTATAGTTCCTTGACATGTTTTTTGGGTAACCTTCCACAGTCTGAAAATGAAAATATAATCAGGAAAATCTATACAAGTGCAGAAAGGGCAAACTAACACAACCTTATCATCCTAGAAGTGATTTAAATAAATACGAAAGAGATGCATTGAGATCTCTTCGATCAGATCAAAATACTTCCAGCTGATGAAGGTAACGCAACAGTCATCATGAACACTACTGATTATGAGAACAAACTAACACAAATGATCTCAAACACCACATATCACACACTCAATCAAGACACTACCATATCAGTAAACAAAGTATACAAAAAACTAAACAAAAATTCAGATCTCAATTGACATCCGTCCAATGAAAAAGCGAAAAAGACACTGCGAGAAAAAATCCAAATTATTAAAACAATTAAAGGAGATTTAGAAGATTTTGAGAACGGTGGCAGATATAGTCCCCGAAACGTCAAGAAAAAAAAAAGGTTTTGATAGGCAAATTCAGAAGACGACAAGTTATTGACAAATTGAATCATTTTTCTATAGGAAATATAATTTGGTGAACGCAATAACTTATCGGGGTGAACTAATTAGTTTGCCCTTTCTGCACTTGCATAGATTTTCCTGATTATATTTTCATTTTCAGACTGTGGAAGGTTACCCAAAAAACATGTCAAGAAACGTTGTTCCTCCACAAAAAACCACATTCATTCAATGTATAGTTCTTTTTCCACATTTTATTCTTCCCCGTGCATAAAATAGAATCATAATTAACCAGTATTGTTATCTGTTTCGAAAATATGAGCATCGGCCTCGACTATCGGTCAGCCTCCAGTTTCAAACCGGTGTTTACTATTCCATGTCCTCATAGCAAATAAGAAACTTTCCAGACCGCATTCCAACAACTACCAAACATCGTTCAGAACTCCTGGATTCCATTAGCCGAATGCAAATCACAGAGACCGTATGAAACTCTTGAACCCAGGTATGTGTCAATAATTGGCAGATAATTAATTAGAAATCATTCGGGAGAACCATTGTTGAATAATCTATTCAGATTCGGATGATTATTGATAAGCACCGAGTGATCTACACGTCAATGACAATGGAGGAGAATCCCTCCTTGACTAGTAATTCAAATTCAATAGCCATCACGTACAGATATCGGTGTGCGTAGGTAGGTACAAATACACGAAGGAGGAGGGAAATGCAGTTACGAGGTGGAGTCAATGAGTAGGTGGTTGATGGATAATTGGCGAATGAAAATGAATTGAAATGCTGATGGATGAGTCATTGGGTGATTATACACACAAATAACAATTTATATTCACAAAAAATAAAACAAGGCTCAAATCAACTCCCATTGGATTATACGTTCATTATTTAACCCTATCAATAATATGGTTGATGCTTAGCGAACTGTGTAATTGTACTCTATGCAGATCACAGATGTTCCAAGTCTAGTATATGTATACTAGAATATGGCAAACACAAAAAAAAATTACGAACGATTTACAACAGTAAGTGACCGTGAGACCCCAGTCACGGTGATTTCGTTTATTGTGAAAAATATTACCTCCTGCACATATATAGAGATGAAAAATAAAGCATACAGAGCGGCTTTTTATAGTCCCCCCCCTCCTTGTTAACTTTTGAAAGGTTCGACGTAGAACAATGGGACGAACACAATTTCGAATGATATCACCGATACTACTTTTTGAAATGAAAGACATTGTGATTGCTCGATAGATAGCGCGGAGGAGCACATCAACAAAAAAATTTCAAATAGCATGGGGGGTCAAATGGCACATCGTTGAAAAAATAACTTAATTCTCTTTGCAACCATCTTGTTTTTTATTTCCCCAAAACGTTTTTTCACAATATGCATCTGAAATGTCAAGTTTAACAAAATTTAAAAGGCATATTGTGAAAAAACAAATTGACAAAATCCAAAAACAATCAGATGGTTGAAAAGACAATTAAATTATGTTTTTAACTACATGTCACTCGACCCCATATGCTATTTGAATTTTTTTAGTTGATGTCCCCCCCCCGCGCCATCTATAGAGAAATCACGATGTCTTTCATCCCAAAAAGTAGTATCGGTGATATCATTCAAAATAGTAGTCCCGTTGTTCAATGTTGAAGCGTTCAGCAGGTCTATAAAAAGCTGCACTCGCAATTGTGATTCCGTAGAACAAAACAAAAATTGAATTACCTTTTCAACGATGTGCAACTCGACCTCTATGCCTTTCGAATTTTTCGAGTTGATGTGCCCTCAGCGCCCCTCTGTCGAGTAATTGTAATGTATCTTCTCTCAAAAAGAAGAACCGGTAATACCATTCAATACATTCCATGTCTCATTGTTTCACATCAAACCGTTCAAAAGTTATCTAGGTAAGGGTACCATTCAGATCCGCACTTTTATTTGACATTTCAAATGCATATTGTGAAAAAACATTTGAACGAAATTCGAAAAAAATAGGATTGTTGAAAACAGAATTGAATTGTCTGTTCAACGATGTGCACTCGACCCCATATGCTATTTGAAATTTTTTAGTTGATGTGCCCCCCCCCTCCCGCGCCATCTATCGAGCAATCACAATTACTTCAATTTCAAAAAGTAGTATCGGTGATATCATTCAAAACTGTTTTTGTCCCATTGTTCTATGTCGAACCATTCAAAATTAACAGGGGGGGACTATAAAAAGCCACTCACTATGTGTACAGCACTTGAAATATACATTTCTACAAACCACAGTGTTGCCGTTTACCGGATAATTATCCGATTTGCGGAAAATTTCCGGTGCCAGCAGATAAATTTCGGATCCCAAAATATATAGGATAGTTTTGGATCATTTAGGTTTATTTTTTGGAATTTCGGATAATATTCGGTATCTTACACAGGTATTTTTTCCCTACTCTGTTACATTGTTTTTGGTGTTTTTTTCTCACTAACTTAAATTTTTTTTTTTTTTAATGGTTTGACATTTCGTCATTGGCCAGTCACAAGTTGAGTATTTTTATGTATTATTTCATAGTGTTCTGGGTAGGCCTTGTTACTAACTCCATACGCCACCTAGGAGCAGCACTGTTAATTTGAACGCAACAGCGAATCGTGCGAGGACCATCCTCGGCCCGGCTACGAAATTTAACATTTAATTCTCTCAAATTAAATAGAAAAATTTCTGCCCTGGCCGAGAATCGAACTCACGACCTTTCGATCATGAGTCGGACGCTAACCCACCGCGCCAATCCCCCCAAACACTGTGCTTTAAGTTCTATCATCTGTCTTGAATTTTTTGACACAGACATGAAATTCATAGCGACGTCAGTTTTCTAGTTCTGTTCTATGGTTACTAACTGCAACGTCTGGTTATATATTGTGTTTTATGTCGTATTCCTTACTGAAATTTTAAATAACTCAATACTTGAATCATGAATGCACGTTGAGAACTTTAGAACAGAAAGCAGTTTTTTTATTTATTTGCTGGATTATAGAACACCCGGGGGCGTTACATAATTTGAATGGTTGATTGAATAAACTAATTCGTTCAGAAACCAAATTTCAGAAATACTACTCAAACAGCTTCAGCTGTTTCTCAAGAAGGCACTAGATGCTGTTTTCTATTAAGAGTGTCCCATGATAAAAACCACAAAAACTCTGATTTTTACAAAAATGTAAAAATGAAAAGAACCAAAATTCAGGCCCTTATCGATTGTGGCGATGATAAGGTATGTTGTTCCTATATACATTCTGAAAAACTGTCGTTTTAAATTCATTAAATCGGATGATTTCGGATAATATTCGGGTAACCATTGGATAATTTGGGATTTCGAGGCTGGCAACACTGACATACCATGACATTGCCAATTATGCAAACCATCATTAAACTTCACTTATCCATCCTTTTGCCAGTCTATCGGCAATGAAATTTAGGGGGCGCGAATTATGAATTTGCCGGGATTTGTCATTTATGGTACGACTTTAATGAAAACTAGTATCTGCTAGAGATTAATTTAACAAGCTTTTGTAACGGAAAATTCGAATAAAAGCTAGTTTTAGAAATGTTGATTTTGAACATAAATTTCTCTGACTGCGCATATATTATATATATATATATATATATATATATATATATATATATATTTTGGTTTTTCAGTTATATGAATCTCTCTACAGGCTTAACTATTTGCTGCATGTCAAGCTTTCGGAATAATATTTATTCCTTGTCCAAGACATTAACTTGATGTTTAAAAATGTCAATAATTGTGACAATTGTCTATGAATCATGTTTAGTTCCCATTGAAATTTCAGCAGTCTGCACCATCTTGATGCAAAGGCTTCAAATGCAATATCATTCCGATATTCTCGAAATCGATTAGTATGAAACATACTGTAAACTCTAATTATTCACAATCACTTTTGATCACATAAATCTCACCCCTTTCCGATGATGGAATCGGAAATTAACAATTTGGTGCGTAAATCTGAAAGCTTTTACATTTATTACAATTTGACGGTCGTTCTCTTTATAAACCAGGCGTTTAAATTGTTAACTGCTTCACAAAATTTCGCCATTCAAATGTAATGCTTAGTGTAATTTTGAATTCCATGCATTATACAAAATATAATTCTTCACATATTTTTGGGTATATTAACTAACAATTTGATAAAAAAATCAGGAAACCCGCACAATTGAAGAATGCTGACAACATTGGTTAGCATTGGCCATTTAAAAAAAATACTTTGAACATGGATATATAAAAAGTTTTCTTTTTGAAACACAAATATATATATATATATATATATATATATATATATGGTGGATTTTCAAATTACTTTCTGAAGCATTACTGCACCCACATTTTCAAGGCCTCAACCGATTAAGTCAAATAATTTGTCGATTTATTAGTATTGATATTGGGAGTATTATGAAGTACACGATTTTAGTTGAATCCATATGACAGAATGGCTTCATTAGATAGATAGATAGATAGATATTTTATTTGACTACGTTATTTTTTACATTTGTAGCAGGTCATTGTTGTCAAATTCAGTATTAATTTACTGTTACTTATACTATACACACAGATTTATAAACATTGTTTGTGAAAAATTTACAGTTAAAATATATACAGCTAAAAGTGAAGACACTTGGAGATTAAAAATGAGTTGACACTCAGTGGTTGGGAATGAGCATTCTAGTGTCAGCGTCATAGGGTGTAGCGATGTAGTCATCGATCGAATAAAAGCAGTGAGCAAGGAGATAGGATTTTATACATTTTTTAAATTCAATGTAGTTGAGCGATTTCACTACAGTCGGTAGTTTATTATAAAGGTTCACATCAAGCGAATTTTGTTTCGTGATACATAATTTGTGTCTATTTGGTCTTAGTTGCCTGGATGACCTTGTTTCATGATTGTGAACATCTGCATTTGTTCGGTAATTTTCTTTGTTATGAGCTATTTCCAGTAGTGTTTGGTAAATGTAAATACTCGGCAGTGGCAAAATCCTATATTTAAGAAAGAGAGGCCGACAATGGTCACGGTAGCCGCTTCCATCCAGTATTCTGATGGCCTTTTTCTGTAGCCGGAACACTCTAATCGCGTGGGATGAGTTTCCCCAGAGAAGAGTGCCGTAGTTAAGGTGCGAATGACATAATGAGTAATATGAAGTTAATAGACTGGTGGGGCTTAGTATCTTTTTCAAATGTCTTAATAAAAATAGTTGTGAGGACAATTTTTTACATAATTGATCAACATGTGCATTCCATTTGAGTTTGTCATCCAGGACTATACCTAACAGACTCACTGAAGCTTCAGAAGAAAGCCTATTGTGAGTGGAGATGATAATTTTTTGCGTCTTAGCCTGATTCAATTTTAGTTCATTTCTAGAGAACCATAGGTTTGCTTTTTCAAGTGCATTAACAGTGAGGTTATCCAGAGTATCTTTGTCTTTATGAGAATTCAGTAGTGTTGTGTCGTCAGCATAGCAGACGCATCCTGTGGGAGACATATAGTGGAAAATGTCATTCAAATAAATGAGAAAAAGTAGAGGCCCTAGCACACTTCCCTGGGGAACTCCATGGGTGATATAACGATATTCTGACTTATTATGGTTGATGATAACTGATTGGGTTCTATTCTGTAAGTAAGATTCAATCAACTTTAGTGGAATACCTCTGATGCCATAAAAATTTAATTTGTCTAGAAGTTTATTGTGTGAGACGCAATCGAAGGCCTTTGAAAGGTCACACAGGGTGATTTCCGTGTGTTCTCCTCTCTCTAAACCCTCGATTACGTCTGCAACAATCCTTCGAACTGCTTGTACTGTAGATCACTTTGTACGGAATCCAAATTGATTTGAATCCAGGGTATTATGCTTTTTGAAAAAGTTTAGTAAGCGATCCTTTAAAATGATCTCGATTATTTTCCCGAAGATTGGGATTATAGATATTGGCCTGTAGTTGTCAGCCAAATCGGGATCTCCCCTTTTCAGGACTGGTATTACTTTGGTCACTTTTTAGATTATCAGGAAACACTCCAGATTGGAAACATTGGTTGATCAATTCAGTCAAGGGTTCCAGAAGTAAATCTGACGTTCCTTTGATAATTTTAGCATTCAGGCAATATACATCAAAACAATGTGAATCTTTCAGTTTATTTATGGCTTCCTTCACTTCTTCATGGCTCACAGGTGATAAAAATAGAGAGTCTTTAGGTTTGGGTAAGTCTTTCAGGAAGTCTGTATCACAATGAACGGAGCTAGGTAGAGTTTTTATGACTTCTTTAGCAACATTTGTGTTGGTAGAGCGTATGACTAGAGATCTAGAGGACGCAGGTTTGAATCCTGCTTAAAGATTTTTGTTTTTCTATAATTTAAAAAGTGTCTGAAATGGCACAATTTTCCTTCATTCATATTTTTTACAGGCGCAGTTTCCATTCGTAAATATGTATATTTATATGATAGATAATTTTTCAGGTCTCTGACCAATAAAAACCCATTAGTTTTTTATATTTCGTTAATATTTATTAACTTCATCAGAAGGCTGAAAGGTTAATAAAAAAATGGACATATTAAAGTTATACAAACAATAAATAGATTATGAAAGATAGTTTCAGCCACTTAGAAAAAAGGAAAATGAAAAAAACATTGATATGTTCGCCAGCACATTCAGAGTAGGACTGCGTTAATAACATTGATATAGTCCCAAAGAAGAGAGAAAGAAACTAGAGATAAAAAACCAAAACGATGATTTCTTTTTTCCTTTTACATTGTGAAAGCAAGTAAATTTTCAATATTTACAGGTACAGTTCTGTGCATAAAAAGTCGTACAGCAGTTTTAGGCTATTGTGAGTCAGGCTTGATAATGAGGTTGATAATGCTTAATTAAACTTCTTAGCGACTTTGACAAGTCTTTGACAAGTAGTGTCAAAATTGAAACTATTTTTGTCAAATGTGTACGTGTACTACTTTTTCATGAAATCTGGAACATCATAGGCAGGTTTACACCATACAAACCTTGTACGACTTTTTTATGCACAGAACTGTACATGGTGTTTGTAACAACCCAGAAGACAAAGAAAACAACAAACAATATAAAACGAGAAAAAAAAAACATTTTCTATAAGTTTAAATTAATTGCAAAATATTATATAAATATTATATAAATATTATATATATATATATATATATATATTTATATATATATATATATATATATATATATATATATATTAGCTGTCGTGATTCAGATTTATAATTGACCGTTGTATTCTTGTTTTTATTGATATGGTACATCTCGTGGAATAATCTGCTTTTGTAGTTATTTTCCTATTCCAGTATTTTAATATTTGAATCATCGAATTTCATTGTAGTGTTCAATTCTACCACGGCACATGAGTTTTTCACTAGACGACAGTCACTCTTATGTTGGGTTATACATTGCTTCAACTACTATGACGTTTGTCCCACGTAACAGCTTTGACATTCCAGACAAGAAAGTTCGTAGATGATGTTGCTATTGTATAATATAGTGCCTTCATTCTTTGTGGGCAGTTTTTGAAAAAGTTATCATTATTTGGGACAATTTATCTATGAATGGCATTTCTTTATATTTTAACCGTATGTTTGAATCCTCAGTTGGTCCATCGAATGAGTTGGAATTGTATATTAATCTTTTTAAGATATGTCTGGCAAAGCCGTTATTTTCAAAATAGTTTTCTCAAGTGATAAACGATGTAATTTCAACCGTACTATAAATTGAAGAATAGATAATGTTTTTAAATATGCTGTCATAATTGGACATATAAATGTAGGGAAAATAATAATAAAAACAAATATCTATGAATTATATTCATCTACAGTATTTTTATACTTCCTAAATCAACATTCAGATCATTCATTCAAATCGGCAATCTTAGCATTAACGTGCTCTCTACGAAAGGCATGAGTCACGAATGCATAAAGATTAGAAAAAGTACATGTTCAGAATCAATTACTTTCCCCATTTTGCTATAAACAAAGTAATTGCTAGTTACTTCGGATATAAAAAGACAATCAAACGAAGGGGGGTTATAAAATCGTTTATGTTCCCATGAATACTTTTATAATGAAACATCAGGATCATCATGGTCAATTTGAGGGTAATAAAAAATGAATGCCCCGAAAACAGTAAATCATTTTCCCACAACATCACTTCAATGGATACTTATACTTTAAATAAGGGGCTTTATTCCTAACCATAAGAATAGCATAATATCTGAAACAATTAGTTATTTGATAAGAGAACCAAATTTAAAAATGGAAGAAGACATACATTTCCTCATTCTGAATCCAATTAAATCAATCAGAGAGAATCATAGAAATATCTATAAGACAAACAATCCTGAATATACTGTGGTTTTATCAGTATAAATCGTCGAGAAGACATTTGATTGGTTCAAAAATAAGCAGGGAAATAGTCGTGAAAAAAACAATTGGATATCTAATTAGCACTGCCACTATAGTAAATTGACAAATGCAGATCGAATTCCGAAATTATTATTGAGATTTGTCGAATAATTGTTCAAATCAATTTAACATGGTAAAAATGCACTGAAATATTTTTTAAGACAAAATGCTCGTTATGATATTTTCTGGTGTCCGTGAGAAAAAATTGATTTTTTGGTGACATCACAATATTTAGTACATCTGATTTGTACATTCTTCATGAATAGGCGAAATATATCCGTCGTGTTTTTGTTCTTCTGAAATTACATTTTCTGAACAATATCCACTGTATATCAACATCTTCGCGTGCAGCCAAAAACTCACTCAACAATGGTCGCTTGACCAAAACGTAATTGCCGTGCAAATTTTGAATTTTCTGAAGTAGAAAATCACCTGTTTGTGATATTGAGAATGCCATTTTTCGGCAAATCACTCTGTATATCAGCTGAATAATTTTTCGTATTACAAAACGCTATTGACGTTGATATTTCCTGTAGCAAAAGACAAAGTTGAGAGCGATGAAAATTCCATTGTTCAATAATGCACCCTGTAACCCATTTCAATATTTTCTGCATCATAAAGGAAATATCCAACTGATATACACACTGATTTACCTACCGAAAAATGGGATTCTTAAATTAATCATACGTCACAAACAGGTGTTTTTCTTTTTAAAATAATTCAAAATTTACACGACAATTTTTTTTTTGTTATTTGACAATTGTTGAGTTAGTTTTCGCATGATAGAAAAAATGTGCAAGTGACTACCAGTGTGAAAACAGAAACGGTCGTCGCGCCAGAAACGAAATATTAGTATATGCGCAAGGGTGTCATATGTTATTCCTTCAAAATCTTCCGAAACGAAATAGTAATTGGAATTTTCTACAGTATTATGATAGTGGTGATGATGAATGAAAGTTTACACACAAATAGGATAATGGTGATTCTAATAAATCATAAGATCATATTTATCAGTGGCTGTGACAATAACATACAAGATGGGATAAAAGGGCGTAACTGGAAATTTCTTTTCTACAGTATATCCTAAACGAGCTGAGAAAGCATGCCTACCCTATATCAGATTTAGTATCTCGATACTCACCCTAGAAATCACCCCCGTATTAAAAAAATATCCAGAACAGAGTTAATTCATCATTTCTGGAATTTTTTTTTCACTTTATATTCAAAACAAGCTGACAAAGCATACCTACCCCATTTCGGATTTTGTATCTCAATTCTCACCCTAGAAACTACCCCCGTATTCAAAAAAATCTCCAGAACAGAGTTACTTCATCGTTTCTGGAAATTTATTTTCCACTCTATATTCAAAACGAGCTGAAAAAGCATACCTACCCCATTTCGGATTTTGTATCTCAATAGTCACCCTGGAAACTACCGCCCCCGCCTCCCCCCCGCATTCAAAAAATCTCCCGAACAAAGTTAATTCATCGTTTCTGGAAATTTATTTTCTACTATATATCCTAAACGAGCTGAAAAAGCATGCCTACCCTATTTCAGATTTTATATCTCGATACTCACCCTAGAAACTACCCCCGTATTAAAAAAATATCCAGAACAGAGTTAATTCATCGTTTCTGGAAATTTATTTTTCACTCTTTATTCAAAACGAGCTGAGGAAGCATGCCTACCCCATTCCAGATTTTGTATCCCAATACTCAGCCTGGAAACGATGAATTAACTCTGTTCTAGAGATTTTTTTTATACGGGGGTAGTTTCCAGGGTGACTATTGAGATACAAAATCCGAAATGGGGTAGGTACGCTTTTTCAGCTCGTTTTGAATAGAGAGTGAAAAATAAATTTCCAGAAACGATGAATTAACTCTGTTTTGGAGATTTGTTTGAATACGGGATAGTTTCCAGGGTGATATTGAAATACAAAATCCGAAATGGGGAGGTATGCTTTTTTAGCTCGTTTTGAATATAGAGTGAAAAAAAATTTCCAGAAACGATGAATTAACTCTGTTTTGGAGATTTTTTTGAATACGGGGGTAGTTTCCAGGGTGAGTATTGAGATACAAAATCCGAAATGAGGTAGGTATGCTTTCTCAGCTCGTTCTGAATATACTGTAAAAAAGAAATTTCCAGATACGCCCTTTTTATCCCGTCTTGTATGTTATTGTCACAGCCTCTGATAAATATGATCTTATGATTTATTAGAAACACCATTATCATATTTTTATCATAATTTTGTGTAAACTTTCATTCATCATCATCACCATCATAATACTGTAGAAAATTCCAATTACTATTTCATTTCGGAAGTTTTTGAAGGAATAACATATGACACCCTTGCGCATATACTAATATTTTGTTTCTGGCGCGACGACCATTTCTGTTTTCACACTGGTCAAGTGACTGAGAATTGCTGAAATATCAAAGAAGCGTACTTATATATTCTATAATAGAATATATCTGAATGCTAATTTATTATGTTGATTGGATTTTCATCTTACTGTGGTTAGCACAGCTAACGCTATAGTTCTGAAAAAAATGCTTTTTTTTCATTTTTTTTACACATTTTACATAGATAGACAATGTGAATGCATACCTACATTGAGTTGGTAGTATAATCAACTGAATAAAATAGTTAAATCAGAAGGATACTATTGAAAAAAATGGAGTTTTGCAATCTTTTCACTAGTTAGTAAATGGAGAATCGCATAAAGGGCTTTTCAAAATATAGTGTTTGAATACTCAGACTCTTGTTAGGTGATCAGATGCAGTAGACTCAACAGTAAATAATCCAACAGCTCACGCAAGCCAAGTCATGATCTTGTTTACTTAGAGAAAAATAGTACACAATCATTCAATCTAATTTTATGAACATCCTGTTCATATTTTCAAACAAATCATTCAATGGAATTCTGGCAAGATCAAAATGATATTTTCTGGTAGCTAAAGAGAACAATGTCTGTATTTAAAAAGCCTAACTTATATGGTTGCGTTTTTATCATGTCGAAATAGACTTACATTGAGTTGCGAATGATGCAGTGATTTGATGAAAAGTACAAAAAATAAAAAGGCATTGAAAGTGTGAGATATTTTACATTTTTGTGTATGGAAATGCTGATGAGAGATGATACTTTTCAATATTTGGTAGAATATTCGCTAAATATAGATATAATACTGCAATTCATCTACCTATCTGAGTTTTGTTTTATTAGTTTCAGGTTTAATAACTTTATGTGGTGAAATTTAGATTGATAGTTGAAGCAAAAAGATACCAAAAAAGATAAATAAAAAAAAAATAAAAAAAATACAGGGTCAAAAGAGATAAAATTGAGAAAAATTAAGAGAAATTGAAAAAAAAATCATCAACTTCAGACCTTGTCACAAAAAACCTATGAAGTGCAAAATGCAATTTTCACCAGATATTAGATGAATTAAGAAGAAATTATTGACTTCATAATAATAGTGAGACTCACAAATCTCAATACCCGTGTTCTGTTTTTTATATTAGCTTTCAATTTCTCTTAAAACTTTATTCCTGTATGTTTTACAGAAATATTTTTTGTTGATGCTATGTGCATATTTTGATCACATTCGTAATGTGATACTGGCTCAATAATTATATTTGTTGAAATTGCTTGTGTACATTTATCATGATCATTTGAATACATTGAAATCAATGTTGAAGATGATTCTTTTTCTTTAAAAAACCCAAAACATGGCACAGTTTTGTCATAAAGGAGTCCATAAAAAGTGTCCACGAAAGTGTTTGTCCTTAAATACCTACCTATTTTTGGAGGTTTCAGCATCCCTATTGATAGCTCCTTCGGTCGCTGATAAATATATTCCAAAAGTTTGTTTGAATTTCTTTCAGTGTTTTATCTTGAAACACCATTTTATTTTTCAATTGTCGGGAAGTAATTACTCCCGTAGCAAATTCGTGATAGTTTTTTAAACGACTGCGCTATGCTATAAAGGAATATATATATATATATATATACAGTGCTCGTCTGAAGTACGTTCCCCCCTACTAATTTTCGAACCACCTGGTATATCGCAACGAAATTTGGAGGGCTCAAGAAGGAGATAAAAACCTCCTTCTTTGTGAAAAAATCACAGCTAAAAGTTTTAAAATGGCGACTGAGCGCCATCTTCAATATTTTTTTTAAATAGAACATGGTGTATATTATTCCATTTTAGAAATATGCTCATGATTCTCAACAGTTTTCTCTAATACATGTTACTCCTAAATTCAATTGTTTTCGAGATAATAACGTTTGAAAAGTGACATTCCGGTTTAAAATGAAGTATGGATTTTGGTCACTTCCGGTAAAATATTTTGCTAACTGAACGTTGTTATAAATCTGTAGTGTTCTAGGTATAAATTCACAATCGAAACAAATTAGCTAAAAAATTATATTCATTTTTGAATAACACTTTTATTTAACCCCAACAATTATTTCATCAAGTGTTCAATGTGGCCCTCTCCTAAATCTTGACTATAAAGTGCCCTATTATAAATAGCTTCTCTCACATTGATGAAAGTCTGTTTATCTATTTCTTCACATGTATCTATTATTCTGTGTTCCAACTCTTCTATTGTTTGGCATTCAGGAAAAAATTTAGAGGTGTAAGATTCGGAGATCTTGGTGGCCATTCTGTACTTCCCCTGCGACCTATCTATCGCCCAAGAAAGTTTGTATCGAGGAACTCTCTAGCCATGCGATCGAAATGGGTAGGTGAACCATCCTGCTGAAATATGATTTCACGATTTTCAAACTCTTCCTGATTGTTTAATACAATTTGTCTTTTTCGAGGTTCAATTTCAGTTTCTAAAATATGTCTGTAGAGAACTCCTGTAAGATTGCCTCTGATGAAAATCGGTTCAACAACGCGATTGCCCAAAATCCCCGCCCAAACATTCACCTTTTCAGAAAACTGGGTATGTCCCTTTCTAAAAATATGCGGATTAGTATCGCTCCAGTATCGTACATTATGTTTGTTGACTTTTCCATTAAGAAAAAACGTGCATTCGTCTGCGAAACATACACGTTTCAGAAAGCCCCGTTCTGCTTCAATTGTTCTTGTTAACCACTCACAAAATTCAACCCTCCGGTCTGGATCATCCTCCGTGAGAGCATGCAGGATTTTCATTTTATAGGGTTGAAACTTTTCTTTTTCTAGGACTCTTTGGACACTTTTTGAACTTATTCCACAGGTTTCAGCAAGTGCAGTCGTCGACTGAGTCGGATTGATTACCATTTCAGCAACAATTTCTACCTTTTTTTCTTCTGAAAGAGGCGATCTTCCTGATCTTGGAGCATCTTTCAGCGTACCAGTTGCTCGGAGCTTATTTAAAAGTTTGCGCAAATATGACCTCGAAATAGGATTCTCGGGAAATCTATCATTAAACATACGGACTGCTAGATGATAATTTCTTCCAGCTTCTCCGAGAGCTTCTCCAAATATCAAAACTGATTCAAATTTATCGTCTAAAATAAAAAGAACTTTCTTTGAAGTCCTTTATAAGACAGGAATAAAAGATAAGAAATTTGTATTACCTACCAAAACAGTTTCCTGGTTCCCAAAATTTGGACGAATTTGACAAAAAAAGTTTTTATTTTTTAATTTTTTTAATTGTGTTTTTCGAATTTTCAATCACTGTAATTCATTATAAAATGACATTTAACACCCGTCATTCACGGGTGTACAAGAAGTTGGATTACATCCTGTTAATATATATTTTTAGTATCTTGGCAATACAAAGATTGTTTACTTAAACCATTGTCTTGCAGGGTAAATACATAAAATCCTCCATCTCTCGTCTCCTTCTGGATGAATAAATGGATCAATCATATGAGATATATCGCATATTACAACATGCGAATCTATGATTCTTGACAGTATGTACATAACACATCGCAAATATTAATTTCCCAATCAATCATGTCACCCCATCCTGTATACGTTAGTTCCGACGTAAGCTACATTTATATTGGTTGTACGAATTTAAATTAAAACTGCCATCTGTTGTCATTTAATTTGTGGTATGGTGGCGCCAGATGCTTTCTCGTCGTGCAAAACAAGTTCATCCAAATCCGTATGATGTTTAAATTTGCATTATTGTACCTAATGTTGGTGTAACAGATTTTGGAAGCTGTGATGAGTTTTTGATACTTTATCTAATTAGTTTTTTCTTGTTGCAGGTGAGTGTCCCAGAATCCAGCAGAATGACTCGTGCATGAATATGTTGAGGTTTAGAACATTCAGAATAGCAGATCACATAAGAATGTCAGTAAACAATCAGGTTGTTCTTTGAGAGTAGAGAGGTAAGTTGTATATTTTATAAATTTAATTTGTTGATGGAAATCCACATTAAAGTAAACATAAAACACTTTACTATATGATCTTCATTACAGTGGATTCACAAAACTACGGCACCTGTTTTGCTATACTATTACTTCTTCAGGTGATAAACTTTAAGAAAGGTCAAACAGGGAGAACATTAAAATAGGAACATTTGAACATATAAAACGTAAATAAATGATTAAAGAAAATCTACCTATGCCACTCACCTCTTAACCACAATACATTGTTCTGCTATGGATCCAATAATTTTAAATGTGACAAGAAAAATGTAAACTTGATCTCCCAAGAAGTTTGGGAATCTCAATATTTGCTTGATGACCAAAATAATTTCTCCTTCGTTGAATTTATTTTATTTAATATCATTCGGATATTGCTATACAATTCTTTCTCTATTTGATTATCATCAATTACATCTATAGTTTATTACTACTAGCAGTTTTAAATGTCCAAAATGAAACAGGGTAATTTACTTTGTCTATACCTGAAGAAGCTACGTGTTGAGGTTTTGTAAACCCAATTTAGTATAAATAATATGGTGAATTTTTTTGGTTTACTTTTAGTTGTATTGTGTGAAATATAAGTTTCTACTCCACGCCACCCCCTTTCTGTTTCCACAATCGGATTTTCAATATTTTTTTTGTCATTTCATTTCAAATTCAAATAAACATTCTTATTTCATTTTTCTTCTGGATTTATTGTAAATAACATTTTTGATCATTTATTATTTACCTTACCAACAAGATTATTGCCCTCAAGAAAGAACTATAGCTATAGATATAGCAAGTTGTTTATGAGAAGACGGCTTTTACTGCTTTTTCAACTTGTATATTGACTAATTTCCACCGCTAAACATCTTCGAAAATTCAAACGCATTCCCAAACACGGAATCGCAATTCTCTAACCACCGAAATTACTTCGACATACAATTCCATATACTGACTGACAATCCCATGACATAACCCCTTCAGACTAATTAAATAAGAATAGCAATTAAACAATATGAGTTGGTAATGGGCACAGAGTTGCTGCGACACGTCAAGCCAACTCGGCAGGATCTTATAACAACAAACTTGGTTTTGAGGCAAACCTAATTACCACCCAGGAATAGAATTCGGGACTGCCAACAATTTGGAAATTAAATAGCTTCACCATAAACTGAGTGAGATTGTTGCATGTGATTGAGTTTTGACAGAGAATTCATATTCTTTGATGGAGAGAAACTTATATGCACTGTGTCTCCACTATCAATCTATCAAAATGTTGTACAATACCTTGTATCGTCCTAAGCTAGAACATGTCTCAATAATTTTGTGTGGGAAACCGAGAACTAATTTGGAAATAATAAAAAATAGTACAAAATTAATTCCTCAGATTTCTGTACTTCAAGAAACTTCACAAGAAGCCTCTGTAAGATCAAGTGAACTAAGGAAATATTTTTTTCATTAGCCTCTTTCGAGAACAGAAGAAACGGAACATTATTGATATTTTTGTAAAAAATTCTCAATAATCAGATTAATTCTCCGCGAATACTCTCATTGATCCCAATGAATGTATCTTCAAGAAATTTGTGTACAAATTTACTGTTTCGTATATCTGCCAACTTCAAATCTAACATAAATCTAATAAATTCCTCCCATGATTTCCATTCCCTGTAAGCCATGCCTCTCAGTAACGGTATGAAATTTTACTAGTCATCTAATGATGCAGGTCCTCTCATGTATATTTGTACTATATACTATATTTGAATTATATTTAAGTTCTTGTTTTTCTATATCCAAGTAATAAGGCGTATATTGCCTATTTGGATTTGTATAAATATATAAGTGTAGGTATTTCTTCTCGCTGTTGATTATTTAACTCATTTTACATAAAAACAAATACCTAACTTGAACGAAATAATGTCTGAAATGAGAAAGGATGATTTAATTCCACCAATGGATAAAAAAAGTGGGAAAATTTTACAGGAAATTAATTTTCGTTAGAAAAAATTTAATACAGAAATAATATACTTTTAATAGAGGAAAGACGAAATCATCTGTTGGCGACGACGATATTTGAGGGCAGTTAAACAGTTTAGAAGGGAAATTAGGAATATCTCTTATATGGATGAAACTTGGTTAATTGAAGGATATATACCCAACAAACATTTTGAGTAAAATTTACGTCATTTCGACCTTCAAATAGGTCAGCGCCCAAATCAGCTAAGGTAATTCTTACGTTATAATTACCTTAAATTTACCAATATGGGAAGAAAATGGAAGTAATTGAGAAGTCGAAAATTGGCAATCAAGACATTTTGCATAATAAGTCAAAGGCATAAATAGGTCAAATTACCTTCAGAAATGGTAAAAATTTAGTCTTTTCCACCTATTTTAGGTTATAATTACTATATTAAAAGAAACCGTCGAAGGTTAGAAGAAGATAATAAATGTTTACTGCATATTGTGTATATTAACCTACATGTTTATTAGTAAAAGCTTTGGAGAGAAACATGGCTTATGAAAAAAAGAATGCAGAGAATGATGTATGCAAGGGATGTTTTCGCATTCACATCTACTTCGGATTTTATCTGCGATACAAACTTTTCTGAGATAATGTTGAATTTTACTTATGTGAAACAAGTGGGCCCCTTCAAAATATCAAATTTGTACGAAACATTCATAAAATTAAGTGTACTTCCTCCTTCCTCAACCTTTTTCATCAAACACTGCAAAAACTAATTTCATACATACATACATACACCAATTTTTTTACTATCATTGAAATATAGTCGATTCAAGAAAATTATGGGTAATTTTTGCAATGGCGGAAACGCGGTTCAAGCCAAAAAATATGGCATCTATCCCATAATGGACCTTTAAGTCGCATTTTCCTGAAATTTGAACTTTGAGAACACATAGGCTTGATGCAAAGTCGAAAGTAACCTTTATTCCTGACTTTGAAGTCCATGTTCCTTGTCTTGGGATTTCAGACCTTTCACATTGTGGTCACGTGATGAAATACAAATTTGTTTTTTCATGCGATATGTCTATACGTTCCGTTCTCTGGTTGGATTGGAATTGTGGATAATAAATTTATATTGTTGTTATTCGATATTCTGAGCAGAAACACTAAATAATCATTTTAATTCCTAATACGGAAAAAACATAAACATGATTTTCTACTTCTTGTTGATGGTAAAACCAAGTATCTCTGTCTAGCCTATACCTAGTTACTCAAAGAAAACTATATATACTACAAAACCCCGTAATAAGTATTCATTCTGGAATTGAACATCAAATATCAGTGGTATTGAAAATACTACGCGATAATTGTATTCAGTGCACATTTTGTCATAATAATATCCATGATAATGGTAAAGTTTTCCCAATATCAATTGTAGAAGCATAAAAAAGTCTTGCGGCGAAATCGTGTGATCAGCAGTGGCGGAGATAACTAATTTCATTTAGATATTTTAAGATTTCAAAAATACTTCATAAATAATGAAAAATGAAAAAAAATTAAAGACAAGCTTTTATTTATACAAATACATTAAGAAAGAAAAATAATTTCTTTCATTGTTTGATGTAGGTTATTATTATATCCTTAAACGTATTTCAATCGGCACACACCAAGACAATAGACGATACTGGTTTTTAATCTTTCAGAGCTATTAAAACACAAATATAACGCGTGATTTATGACCTCCCATCGTAGAGACACACCTGCCAGCATTATGTCCAACTTGATTGGTCCAGACGAATCGGTTGTACAACTGACAGCCCTCACTCGAGTCCACGTTGACTATCGGCTCTTTTGATCTACCGTTTGCCGACGGAAAATGTTTACGAGTAGTACAGATTATTTTTCGTTCCGTTTCGTCGCATATACGCTCGTGCTAGCGAAGTGAGTTTTCATTTGCTCCCTATAGAAAAGCTTCTGCAATTGATATTGGATGGACTATATCTCAGTGTAAGGAGGGAATCTCTATCCGAAGAGAAATAGCCAATCATAACATTTTGAATATCAAATGATATGTAGTTTGACATGGCGGCGTTCCGCATAGTCTAAAAGTACTCTTAGAATGCTAACTTTCCATAACATAAGCCTGTTTTGTATTGCCTCCGTCGATGGTTAACACTTATTTGCTTTCATATTTTATTCATAAAAATGGATGATGAATGTTTTGAAATAGTCATTAAAAGACGTGGAGCACATAGTAGAATATTCTTATGTATACCGCATAAGTAACATGATGGCTCTGATCTTTGGACTGTAGGTTCGGATTATATTCCCATTCTGGCAGCTAATCGATAGTAGTTGGTGGTATATTTGTATGGTTTATTAATTCTATTCGAATTTCTACTTGGCATTTTATAGATTTCTAAAATTCAGCTCCAAAATAAATTATTTGACGAGAGTAAATTGTATCATGTCATGCTCATCCGAATCGATTCAGGCTTCATTATCTGATAATAGACCAAGTTACTTTGAGGAATTCATTTTTGGTAACTTAGTTGTAGACATTTTGTCTTATTAGACAAATATTGTAGTAATCTCGCCCTCATTGTGGAACGGTAGGTATAAACTAGGACAAAAAATGCCCAGGCCAAAATAGGTAATGTTGAGTGTATAGTAGACCTGTTTACCGACTTGTTTATTCCCTGACTATGTGAACATACATGAGGTAATAATTAGGTTAATATTTACTAGAAAGTATTCCCTGAAAGTTCAAGTATTTTGAACACATTTTGCTGGTCACCTTTAGGTGAAATTTAACCTAATAAATAACTCTATTGGCCCATGAGGTTGTGAAGGTATATTTGAAGTTCATAACAAGTAATTTCATACTATGCACTACGCCTATTGAGTTTATGGTTTTTGAAGGAAATCCGGTGGTCTCAGTTACTGTTATCATAACTCGAATTATAACTTTTAGTTAGTTAGTAGTTGAAGGTAGAATATTTGGTCAGAAATAGGTAAATTCGGACTTCTTCATGCCATTTTATCCCTCTGCTTGGTATAATTTTCCTATAAAGTTAGTTGGGTATATATATATATATATATATATATATATATATATATATATATATATATATTTATATTTGCGTTTATACAGTCCCGTTTCGGTACATACTGCCCACGAACCCAGACCAAATCCTACGAACTCAGACCCGGCTTCGGGCTTGACAAGGTTTGGCTATGTAAAACTGTCTAGAGGGGTTGAGACGCACACGGGACGGAATAATGGCCGGGCTCGGAAAAGCGGTGAAATGAAGGTTTTTATACTGATTTAGTTCCATCACTGAGCGTGTAGACGGCGCTTCCGGTGGGGAAGCATATGGTATATAATGCCATGCATTTTACCGACGAATACCAACCCGAAATTTGGCAGCACCGCCGTTCATGTGTTGACGAAGTTTCAGCAGCAAGTTTGAACCCTATTGTCGATATATTGTAATTTTTGATTATTTGAGGATACCTTCATTTCACGGAAAATTTTATTTGAAAGACCAATTTGTTGGCAGCGCTGTTCACTGTATTCCTGAATATTTCCCTGCAAATAAACATTGAGCAACAAACAATTATTTAAAATGGATATTTTTAAAGTTCAGCTTTTGAGAAGCTTTTATTTAACTTGCTTCGTTCATATATCTGTCTATATCTCCTGTTCAAAACTTTTTAGTGAATTTTGACCCACTTCTAGTCGTTTGATTAACTTGAAATTGGGAAGTTTTTCATAATTCCGGTGACAACGCATTATTGAATTTTTGTTAGCGGAAAAACAGAATGGCGGCTCCAAAATGTTGAGCAAATTATGTGATAATGGTCTGATTCTAATAAAAATTGGAATGTGGGAGTTTTTGGGATCGGAGATTATGATTTTTTTAACAAAGTTCATGAATTCAATATGACGGCTTCAAGGTGATGTGCGGGTTTTGTGATCATGGTCCGATTTTTTTGATAATTGGTTTGTGGGGTTCCTTGGTATTGCAGGTGACGGACGAGTTTTGTGATTATGGTTCGATTCTATTCAAAATTGGTGTGAGGGTTTTTGGGGTCAAAAATATAAATTTTTTGCGAATGAATTTTGAGGTCCGATTCTATTCAAAATTGGTGTGAGGGTTTTTGTGGTCGGTGATTAGGATGTTTTTGTCAAAATTCATAAATTCAAGATGGTGGACGAGTTTTTTTATCATGTTCTGATTCTATTCAAAATTGGTGTGTGGGGATTTTTGAGGTCGAGGATTATGAATTTTTTGCCAGAATTCATAAATTCAAGATGGCGGAAGAGTTCTGTGATTTATCAGACGATTTTATCTATAAATGGTATCTAGAAATTGTTTAGGTCGGAAAATATAATTTTTCGTTAAAATTCGATAATTCAAGATGACGGATTTGATGACTAAAAAGAGTTGAATAAATATTATTGAAAACATTTTTAATTTTTTTGTTTGCCGATATAATAAAAAATTGGTATTCCTGCGCGACAATCTGTTACTCACAGATTAACCCACGTCACACATTTGAAAAACTTATTATTTCCTTCTTGGTGCATTCGAATGAAAGTGGTAGTCGAAAAGTTTTTTTTAATCACTTGATTTTGGAACAAATTTCATTGGTCTGAAAGTCTTATTATTATCATTACATGAAGGAAAGACACGAATCCAACCAGAATATGTAGTTGCACTCTGTATTTGCTGTCTATCAGGTTCAAATCTTGCAATTGGAATTTTCCCCATTTCAAATCGACTCTGAATTCCCAGGTGCTCTCCATTCGAGTGAACATGTATTATGACATTTTGTATGAAAAATTATCAAGATGGCGCCTCCAAAATGGTGGTGTGATATATGGTCCAAAGATGTGTGATTCATGATCCATTTCTTTTCAAAATTAGCATCTAGGGGTTGTTGAAATCAAAGATGATTTTTTTGTAAAAACTTAAGAATTTAAGATGACGGATTTTATTAATGACTGCAAAGAATCGAATAAAAATTAATAAAATAAAAATTATGTTGAACTACCATGCAAATAATTTTATTCTAAAGTGTCACATATGTTATTCTGTGAATAACAGATTCAAAAGCTTTACTGCAAGGATGATTCTTTAAATTTCAATTTAAGAACATTGTGCGGCTAGGTTTTGAATGAAGAAAATTATAATTTTTCATGCGTTTGAATGAAAGCTTATATATTTTGTTTCATTTTCATGATCATTTAAATTATGGTGGTTTTTTTTCATTTACATTCTTCATGTATATGGAATCAAAGGAGAGTTAAATCATTTCTCATGTTAAATGACGCATGAGATGAAAAATGGCGGTGAATTCAATTATCGGAAAAGAATAAATTGGGAAAATGATCCGAGGAAAATTTCCCGAATTGTTTTGGAAAAGATTCCACTAACATCACTCGGAAAATCTCAAATATTTGTAAGGGTACTACACAAACTTTCACCTTTCATTCCACCTCTTCAGGGGTTGAATTCTATAAAAACACTGAAATATATATTTCTTCTATTTGTAACAAAGCCTTCAAATATAATTTTTTATGACCCCAACTAGAAAATTACCGGAATTCGCATACAAACTTCCAATACCAATTTAACCTCCCTTCCACACCCAAATTTCATGATCCTCACTTCGAAACTAACTATACAGACTTAAGGGTTGAATTTTCAAAAACTTTGAAGAACATTTATCTTCATTTGTGAAGAAGGGCCCAAATACTAATTTCCATTACTCTAATTTCAAAACCAACTTTACTTTCACCCCCCTCCTCACCCACCTTTTCACCCCTCTAGGGATGAAATATCAAAAATATATGCTGTCAAAATTTCAGCTCTTATGTCCAGCGGATTTATCTAGGCCTTGATCGTATATCAGTTAATCAGTGAGTCAGTTAGTCAGGACATGTAATTATATATGTACATATTACCTCCATTTTGTTGTAGTGTCATCAGAACAACATAATATGTGCTAAATTTCAACAGAATCGGTTCACAGGTGTAGAATCAATAAATCATCCCCTATTTTTCTACCCTTGGAAGTGTGATTTCAAATTTATATGGGATCAACTAACAAGCATATCCTATACTATAAAAAAAAGAATCATCTAAATCGGATATCCCAGTACAAAGTTATGCGTGGTAGAATCGGTTAAAAAGTAAAAATTCAGTTGGTGAACCAAGAATTATTCCTCATTTTCCTACCCTAACGAGTTTTTTTTTTCAAATTCAATTGGAACCACCTTTAAAGTATACCATGTCCATCAAATAAGAATCATCAAAATTGGACTACTGCGCAAAAAGTTATGAGTGGTCATAACATAAAAAAATATATACGGGTCGTCTAGAGTACATCCTCCTTGTTTTTCGTCGGTTAAAAATGAATCCCATAAACTAAAATAGAAAAATCCTCTAACAAAAACTTATACGTAAAAAAGGAGTAAAGAAAGAAAGGAAGTGTTTTACCATAATACATATCGATAACAATTTCGTGATCTATTCTAATGGAAAATTATAAAGTGGACGCAGAACAGTTTTAAGATGCTTTTGAAATATTGGTAGGATAGTAAAATGTCCAATGGTATTACATGAAATTAAAGAATTCATGATCCATCAAGAGAGTTATTGTAGTAGCATTAGAAGTTTCCATGTGGAAAATCAGTCTATTGCTTGTTATGTAGGGACTGCAATTAATTGAATACTCAGATTGGTTAGCGTGAACAGAAAGTATATCGGAAAACTTTCTCCGGATAAATAATCGTCCAAGTTTGTTAAATCTGAGGTTCTCATCATAACATTCGGAATGCCGATGGCAAAATGTAGTTTAGATTTTTGACAATTTTTCTGCATAGTGATACGTAAGATGTATTTGTCATACATAGGTATAATTCAATTAAATTACAGTATGGGTATTACCATAGAGTTATAAATTAATATAACATAGAGATGACTTTAAAATTATTTGGTATTTCTCAGGCTGATGCCGACAGCTTTCAATACCTTCCCAACGATAACCCCAACATGGCTTTCTAACGGATTTTTTTATCCAGGATGACCCATAGGTCCTTCCCTTCATCTTTAGTATCTGTTATTCATATAAAGGTTCGTTGTCAAAGGAGTTGAACACTTCGATAAGATAATTTGGGAACATTTCTGTATATTGAGAACGAGCCTATTGGTTGTGAAGTATTTTGAAAAACGTTTCTGAAGGTCTAAGTAGTCCACGTTGTCTTTGATTCCTTTGTGAATTTTTCAATCGTCCGAGTATGATAATATTTTAGATGCAATTAAACATTTTTCTATGATCCTCAAAAAATACTGAGTAGTAAGGGACCTAGGTGTGATCCATGTGGTACACCTGAGGTAATTACTGTTTCATGCGATTGAGAGTTATTCGAAGCGATATATTGGTATCTGTTAGAAATACAAGAGTTGAGAAGCCTCAATACATTGCCATATACACCAATATTTCCAAGTTTCGTCACCAGAGTTGGATGATGTACTATCGAATGCCTTGGAAAAGTCGGTGTTTCCCGGCATACTTCGACACTCCATGTTCCATGGAGTTGAAAATATCTTGCACAAATGGAAAGACATTAGTAGTGACACTTCTCTCCTTGTTGAAGTGTAATGTCATGCAAACCATTTGAGTTCACAAATTTTATTCTATATTAGTAGGAAAAATTGAGATGCAAACAATTAAACAGACATACAGAGGATCTAAGTTGATATTAACTGATGAAAAACCTTTTTGAAGAACAGCTTTTATCCAGGCCGTGTACTAAAACGTATAAAATAAGTTTGAGTCATCTCTGACAATGATTTGATTATTTTTTTTAATTATTTGGTTTTAAAAAGCTTGTCATGAATAGGTACCAAATAATTCGATTGAGCAGTAAGAACTTCTCAAAGTATATAATTTTTACAAATATTCATAAAAGTAGGTACCAATTAATTTCATTCAACAAAAAGTAATCGTATTATTGTCAGCGATGACTTAAACTCATTTTATACATTTTATCACACGGCTTAAACGAAATCTTGTCTATAAAAAGGTTTTTTATTGGATATTTAATTTTTTGCTTTTTAGTTGGTTCGCCTTGATCTGTTCATTTCTAATAGAGCATCATTATTACAAGGTCTCTCCCCTGTATGTTTTGAGCTGGAAGATATCATGATCTCTGACACCAAAAACTCCCACACATCAATTTTGAATAGAATCTGACCATAATCACCAGTCTCTTCCACCATTCTGAAGTCGCTATCTTGAATTCATAGATTTTGACAAAAAATTCATAATCTCCGAACCTGAAAACCCACACATACCAATTTTGATTGAAATATCAGGAGAACCCGTCCTCTATCTTAGGGCCGCTATCTTGAGTTTATCAATTATGACAAAAAATTCATAATATCCGCCCTCAAAAATCCTTGCATACCAATTTTGAATCGAATCGGACCATAATCACAAAGCTCGTCCTTCATCTTGGGGCCGCCATCTTGAATTTATGAATTTCGACAAAAATTTCATAATATCCGACCCCGAGAACTCCCACATACCAATTTTGAATCGAATCGGACCATAATCACAAAACTCGTTCGCCATATGGGAGCCGCCATCTCATGAATTTTGACAAACATTTTATAATCTCCGACCCCGAATACACCCACATCCCAATTTTGAATCAAATAGGACCATAATTACAAATCTCGTCCGCTATCTTGAAGTTGCCATTTTGTTTTTTCTCTAACAAAAATTCCATAATGCATTGCCCCCGGAATTATGAACATCTGCTAGGTCGGTCAAAATTCACCTGCGAGATTCGAACCAAACTAACAAACGAACGAACTAACTAACTAACAAATGGAACTGAATAAAAGCTTGTCAAAATCATTAAATACCCTGAAATGAAAATTATTTATCTGGCGACTGAATTAGACAGAAGTCAAGTGAACAAAATTGAATGAAAATGTTTAGCTAGTTAATTTTCCTCGCGTGTTTGTGTTGTGGAAATGAAACATTCTCTTCGCAATTTGATCATAATATCTTGCGAAAAGAGCGGCAACAGTGCCGGGTCTGTGAACGTGGATTAAATGTCAGAAATTGTATGTAATGGCTTGAGAACGCGGTAAAATATAATGGGCTTGTGAACGTGACATAAACCATACAATTATATTTTTTTTAACTTTTTTTACCCCTCTCAGTTCCAGTTATTTTTGGAGATTGTAATAAATGTAGAACACCAAAATGTTTGTTGAAATCATGAATATTTCTAGTGGGTCTGTGGTGGTCTGATAATTGTAATGGTCTGACAACGTGGGTTGAATCTGTATATATATATATATATATATATATATATATAATATACCATTGGTAAAATATGACAGGATTAAAATATAAAATGCACGAGGCAAGCTTTCATGGAAGGATGGTCCACTGGAATAAAAGCATCCTCGGAAAAAGCTAAAAGATTTAATTACTCACATTGGTAGCAAAAATGGATTTGTCGATGGTGGCTCACTAGCATTTCAACCAAAACGGACTGGAGACTATCAAGAAGACATGAGCACTGCTGTTTTTGAATAATACTTCCAGCAAGTGCTGGATCTTATTCCTCCTGGCTCTGTTATAGCCATGGATAATACCACTCAAGAAAATCCGAAAAATACCAACGTCTTCTTGCAAAAAAAATTACATTATTCATTGGCTTACTTTAAGTAAGAAGCCATTTCACAGAGATATGCTGAAAAAGGAGCGTCTGGAGATAGTAAAATTGAATAAACTTATTTATACGGAATTTGTTGTCGACGAAATCGCTTCAAAACGGAATATAACGGTACTTCGCCTTCCGCCTTATCACTGTGAATTAAACCCCATAGAAAGAGTGTGGGCGCAAGTAAAAGGGTTTGTAGCAAGGCATAACACTACTTTTGAAATAAGAGACGTTGAAAACCTCTTGCAAGAGGGAATAAAGACAGTGGATTGCGAAAAATGGAGTAAGTGCGTCGAACATGTGATTGGAATAGAAGAAAGAATGTGGGAAGCTGATAACATGCTAGAAAACACTGTAGAGCCCCTTATTATTTCTCTGGACTCCAACGACGATAGTTCATCGGAAAATGAAATTTTAAAATTAATTTCTATTGTAAATAGTAGTTTTTTTTATAAATATTAATATTATTCCAATTTATCTATTTTCATATTATTATTACTATCATATAAGTTTGTATCTACTTACTATTAGAATAATTAATATCTCCTATAATTATAATCATGTTAATTATTATTATACTTATTATTCCAATAAAAAAAAAAATTTTTAAAATTGCAAGTTTAATTACCCCCCTGTCACTTGAATTTCATTCACAAAACTCCTCTGTCTATTGTTATGCAAATTATGTTAATCCCCACTATGACCAACAGAGTATAGATGCATAATTATTAGTTATGATTTTTCGAAGTAATATTGGGATATAAACCCAAGTAAGTCTATATCCTTGTGTCTATTGTTCAACAGCTGAGTGATCTTTAGTATTTTTTATCATGCCTGCATCATAATGCTTGTTTTATGAACTAAAAAGCGGGTGAAATCTCAAGATCAAAACACGCCGTGCTTTAAAGGAAAAAGCGTGCGAAATCTCAAGATTTAAAGACGGCTTGTTTCAAAGGTAACAAAAACAAGTCCAATTTTCATATCAATCAAATAAGCTTGGAAACAACAATTGTTATATTCAAGTCAACAAGACGTGACATCAGAAGTCCATTACATACTTGATTAGATGTATTAACATATAAGGAACATTATCCTGATCTAAAGTTCATTTCCAGCATTGTTATTGAAGTAATGATGCAGGTATAATAAAAAATAGCGTATGATACACGTGCGTTTAAAGCACTTGCAACGTTGAGGGCATTCCGCTCCGCGTCGTGCCCTCAAACTCGTTGCGGGTGCTTCAAAGACTCACTTATACACTTGTATCATAATATACTATTCAGAAGATTCATGGAATTCTATGGTTAAATTGAACCGAAAGGAAACGAGTTTGGTTATAGGTACTCCTGTCTTTTTATTTGAGTCCGATTACATTGAATATCGGGAAGCGTTTAAGGATATTTGAGTCCTTTTACAATACATAGAAATTTTGTTTGTGTTTTC
The DNA here is from genome assembly GCA_018342105.1 of Gonioctena quinquepunctata. NCBI lineage: Eukaryota > Metazoa > Arthropoda > Insecta > Coleoptera > Chrysomelidae > Gonioctena > Gonioctena quinquepunctata. The sequence goes on along the minus strand of JAFIRS010000572.1, from coordinate 380,993 downwards.
CAATGAAAATATATTAAAAAAAATCTGACACTTGAGTTCGATTGATGGCAATTCCAGAATAAATGAATACAATCTGAAATCCATCTTTCCTACTAGCCGAGTCATCGGGTTTTTCATTCTTCATACCTGTTTGATGTGTGTGCTGATTTGCGAATCGCCCAACAATATGAATGTGCCCTTTCGCTCGAATAAATAACAATTGCAGTTGGCTGGGAAATATTATTACTAAAATAAGTACAGTACTCCCCACCGTGTTCATCCTGTTGTTCATCACACGCCGCCAACAAAGAGATTGGAATATCTTGTGTAAATAAACAAGGAGAAGGTAAAGGTCAACCGTCACATGGATTCCAAGAAGGCAGCGGGAACGGGGTCATTCCCGAAATATCGCCGATATTTCTGGAGACAACCGTCGTGCTATTTAATTGCATCGCACGCCAGTTGGTTTATTTATTGTTTTATTTGTGTGATCACTTGGAAGATTGTGTAAAGCGCTGTATTTTGAACTGTGATTGAGTAATTTAGTAATTGTGTTATAGAGTGTAATAAACAGAGAATAATTTATACGAGTATTTCAATAAAGGAACCCCAGTTTCTAATAATATGTATATGCTACACATGCAGGTTAATTCAACAAATTTTTAAAATTCATGATAGACATGTATTCTGCATCAATCTTCATAATAACCCACTAAAAAATGTTTTTTTCCGTTACTTCCTGTAATTTCACTACCCAAATCACTAAAACAGTTATCTAATTTTCGAAAAGATATTGTTTTTTTCAGAAAGACCACCACACACATAATCCATTATTTGTCAAAAATTAATTCGGAACTACTCTCGACGGAAGCCGTACCTACCAACCGCTCTCGGTTTTAGAGTGTTACTGAAAGGACGTAACAAATCTTGGTTTTGTGGCAAACCTAATTACCCCAGTGGAATAGAATCGGAGACTGCCGACAATTTGGGGATTAAATGGCTTTACTATCAACTGAGAAGGATCGTTGCGCGTGATTGAGTTCTGACAGCGAATACACTTTCGTTGTTCAGGAGAAAACTCACTTTACTTGCTTTTCGACACTGTTTCATGTTGGAATAGAAGATACGCCCGGAAAATCGGATATCCCGGCCCGTTAGTAATTGGGAAAGGGTATTTATTCCAAGTGAGAATCAGCTCGGTGTCTTTACTTCCATTTTCAGTTTAATATCATTTAATTCGATATTGAAAAGTTATTAATCACGCACTATAAAAGGAGTATATAAATATACTTCATTTGAAATAATGTTACAGACAGCTACACGAGATAATCATCGGTAAAACTACGTTGTACAGTATCTTCTTTCAGTAATTCCATCCATATAGAAACTACCATAGAACATTTGAAAAAGTCATCAGAAAACGCTAAAATTACAACAGGGCAAGATAATGGATGCTGGGAATTTTTAATAAGGTTGTATAGAATATAAAATAATGGAAGACTGAAAATAGTTTTGATACTACTACTTCACAAAAAAAGGAGACAATGATTTGAACAGGGAAACTACGAACGAAAATATATCCAGCATTAACAGGAACGCAAAGGCAGATGCCGTGTTACATTGAAAAAATCATATGACAAGAACAAAAAGGATTCATACATGGAGAAGACTTTTAATAAAGTCCCGCGAACAACAATTTGGGAAAGCCTACAAGTTGAACTAGAACTATTATCAACAAACTAGCCAGAGTTACTAAATGCCTGTACAAAGAAACAAGTAATGTTTTAGGTAAAAAACATTTAGTCAGAGGCATCCACATCACGAGAAGGAATGAAGCAGGGAGGATGTTTGAGTTCATAGCTATTATCATTCCTTATAGAATGAACTAATTAGAAAAACGAAACAGAGAACAAGACCATCTATATTGGATACAAATAACAGTATGCGTTTTAGCCGACGATATAGGATCGTAACACAGATAAAGTAATTTAGAAAAAATCTACATAAAATGGAATGAAAATGAACAAAATAATATTGAAATTATGATAGTATCAAACGTTACGAAAACCTTCATTCCAGATATGGGGAAGTGTCTTGGCAATTATATACAATTGTGAGTCAATATATTTGTTAATTGTAGCAATATTGGGCAAATATATATAATTTTGAGTCAATATATTTGTTAATTGTAGCAATATTCTTTATTTTGCGTTCCGATATATTTATTTTCGACCAAACACAATATATTTACATTTCAAGCGTTACAAACATAAAAATGTAAATTCCGATATATTTATGAATTCGATTATTTTATTTCGCCAAGAGATAGCGCAATCGACGCGATTCAGTACACGATCGAGCATATGACAACAGGGCGAAGTCATTAGTACATAAAGTGGCTAATAGATAGCAGTGGTCGTTGTACAGTTGTCTATTCCTTTTTCCGTGTAGTTCCGTGGTTCAGAGTTGCCAAGGTTATGGTGGTTGTGAGTTTCATGTTTATTTTTACTCAAATCATCACTAATTTATTTATTTTTCTTAGAAAATGAGCAAAAAAAATGGTTTTTAATAGAGATATAATTATTCATTCAATGATTATTACTCGTTTGGAAACTACCGAACACATTTAGGGTTTTATCTTGTTGATATCCAAATTTCCACACAGCTGCATTATAGAAGACATACCTAGTATATTTTTAATAACATTATTTGATATGAAATGTGAATTAATAGTATAAAAATTTAAAATATTTTCTTGATGAATTACAATGTGTAAATACATTCTGTATATTGACACTATTACATGGTTACCTAATTATGGATTGATTGATATAAATTGTAATTATGAAATAGATAGGTACATTTTTCTCCAGTGATGACTCACTAATTGCTTCAGTGGCTTCAGACTGATGTCTATTAGGGCTTTTTCATTACATTTAGTATGTAACTAATTGAATTTGACATCTATATGAATAATATATTTACTTATCTATTATTGAGTTGATTTTAATATATGTCGATGGATATTTGGTTTCTAGTCATGTTGAACAGCTTCAAAAAATTGAAAAAAATACCAGTCAAGGAACATATTGATCCATCTTTTGAATGCAAGATACATCAGTGTGCAGCTAATGAACAAAGATTAAATACAATTTTCTACTGCAAATTTTAATAACAAGTTTTGTTATATACCTTCTATTTAGATTTCTTTAGTCCACATTTCAAATTTCAATGGAATTGCTTTCAGCAAATCAATGAATCAAGTGCAATATGTGCTTGTTCAAAATACCTACATTTATTTATTTATTTTGTCTGAACATGTTTTTTCCCTTTGGCATTTCCTGATATATTCTTGGCATACCTACCTAATTGAGGATCCTTGATCAAGTGTTCCCATCCAGTGACATCAATCAATCACCGACTTCTATCACTCATTAATTCAAATATAATTAATGTGTTTAACTGAGTAAACCATATTTAATCAGCTCATCAGACCAATTCTTCACGATTGAAGGCATATGTCCAGGCTATTTAGGAAATGTTCGAATATTCTAAATTTAAAAAATTACCCAGGATATGCATATACAAGAAGTTTTGCCACATGCTACGACTCTAGTTGCATTCTTGAAGTAGGTATGTATTAATAATTTCCTCGGAAAATGAAAAATAAAACAACTGTTCTCTCCAAAGTAAACAAATATGATTCTGAAAAGTAAGGTTAGGTTAGTTATAACTATGGTATTTGGAGTCATTAATAGTACTCAACTTTTTATTTTTTTAGTTGTAATCTATTTGACTTCAAATTATCCAATGAATAATCAAAGAAACTGTAATTTAACATTCTGAGAAGGATGGCATTATCATCCGGCATTCGGCCGCCATCTCTTAGCCAAATAATGTACCAATGAATTTGCCCAGTTACCATGTTGCCATATGCTCGATCAAGTACTAAATCGCGTCGGTTGCGCCATCTCTTGGCGACATATAATAGATCGAATTTATAAATTTATCGGAATTCACATTTTCATCTATATGATGTGTTTGTTCGAAAATAAATATATCGGAAGGCAAAATAATAAATATTGCTACAATCAAGAAATAAGTATATTGACCCAAAATTATATATATAAATTTGCCAAGACACTTCTGACCTAAACGACGCCTCATAAAAACGTAGGGTTGCAATTTTGAAAAAGATTGACATGGCCATTTCCAAATGGCAAAAATGTATACTCTTTCCAGAACACCCCGTTTAATGATTTCGAAATGTAGATGGTGATTTATCTGGAAAAACCACTCTGTATGATAAATAATTTCTTCGTATTTATAATATTATGTAACTCCATATGATGTTGAATAGTTTTTTTTAAGATAGCAGATCTAATTTTGTATCCTTTTATTTTTTTATGATTCAGATATTCAATTTGATCATCAAATGTAAAATTAAGTCGGTCCATATTTGATTTTTCAAATGATTGGTCTTTCTGTTTTACGATAAAAATAGCATTAATTCATCAAATGAAACGCTTTCATGTTGATGAATGGGGTACATAAGTGAACTAGAATTATGGATATATACCGTCGTATTACCATAAGAAAATTATTCTGGAGTTTGAACGATTCGAAACCTCAATATTTGCGCTGGCGGATGCATTTCCAATAATATGCTAATTCAATCGAAGCGATTTGGGCATATCAATCAGTTACATTTTGGCCGCCATTTCTTGAGTGTTGAAAGCAAATACGAGTCGGCATAAAGTGAAGTCATATTCTGAACCATACCCGTTTATCAATTGGTCCAGATTAAAATGTCAAAAAACATCAACATAATTCCTCTAGTATATAAAGCTGGCATGTCGTTCCGTCACAATCAGTGGAAATTCATCGAGCATTTAATAACTACTTATTAAATATTTTTATTTATTATTGATAGCAAAAAATGCGTTGTCTAACTCAAGCTGGACAGTCGTTCAATAACTTTATCCAGAATAGTTAGAAAGAACGCTCAAATTTATAACATTTGAATAACTCTCAGATAGTATAAAGAGTTCTGAATCAACGAAATTAATGGAGTTTCGGAAGAAAAATCCCCCTACCAGAAATTTTCAATTTTATTCAACAAAATCAGGATGGAATTTGTATGACAAAATCAACAGATTCTCGCTAATTTCCATAAAAATGCGTATTTATTTTCATTTTACTTCGCTGGAAAAAATCAAATGTTAATTATAATAGAACCAAAAATTGAAGATTGATAGATATGAATTTGTTTCCATGACTTTACTATGTAATAAATCCAGCACTGTTTTCAAGAAATTATAAATAAAAAATATTTCCGATCATTCCATGTGATTGTGTGTTAAAGTTATTAAATTATGAAATTTCGAAAACCAAATGTTGATGTATAATCTGATTTTATGCTGTGTTAATATTTCATACAACATATTTTCCAGCACAACCATACTATTTCAGAAAAATCATAAATAGAGATCACTTTCCATTATTTGAGTGATGCTGGAGTTATTAAATAGTAGAGCAAGATTGCATTTTCTGGTTCTGAATTTCTATTCGAATTATTTTTCCGTACAACTGTACAAATTCAAAAAAATACTAAATGAAAAAACATTTTCCACACATTTCAATTGACTGTGCTGGATATTTCATATAGTAAGTCACAAAAATGAATTCAGACATATTAATCTGCATTTTCTGTTGGTAATTTTGTTCAAATCATTTAGCAGAACCGTACTATCTCAGAAAAATTATAAGAGAGAATCATTCCTATCGTGAATTGAAAGAAATACAAAATGAGATTGAATATCCATAACATACCTTAGAGTTTAATTTTCCAACAAATTTTAGTGAATGTTCATGTCAGTGATTTTGTTATATTAGTATATTAAAGTATAAGTGGATAAAAAGGGCTTTAAAACACGCGCGATTTTTCGAGCACGAGTGCTCGAAATAGAGCAAGTGTTTTTAAGACCAGTTATCCACGAATACTTCACGTTATTTTTTCTTATTGGTGCACTTTGAAATCATATATACTGGTATTATTACTACAAAAATAGAAATAAGAACTTATAATGCAAGAAGGTTGAATTCGTGATGTGACATCAGTATACCTTTCGTTATCATGGAAATGAGAAAAACAGATATTCATTTGCAATTTGTTATGAAAGATCAATATTTGTTGTCACCATAGCTCAAAAATGAATTATTCTAATATCGATTTTTTGAATAGTGAGGCAGAATCGCGGTTAATTCCGCAAAAATCCAGTGATATATATATAAAAGAATATGAAAAGTTCATCAAATGGATGGAGGAGCACATATAAATGAACGAATTGTTAGTATTATTTTATTTGACGTTACAAGGTACTCCTGTCAGATCAATAATCAAAAATTTGTCATTTAGACTTCACGTTTCTCGATTTGTGATGTTGTCATGGTAACTTTAAAAAACGCGCGTTTTTTAAAGTTCGATTTGAACACGCTGAGGCGTGCTTTAAATTGGTAAAAAGGGGCACCAATAAAAAAAAAATGTTATTGGAGGCTATCAAAAGGTGGGATAAAATGATGTTCCACAAGTTTTCATTGAATTTTCTAGTATTAATGAATTTTCACCTATGTAAGAAACATTTATTTGTTTGAAAATATAACAGGATGTTCATAAAATCAGATGTGGAAGCATCTGCGACTGAAATATAAACTTCAGTCACTATCTTCCATTCTTCAACTCAAAATGCATTAGAATACACATGTATTACAGATATAACTAATTCAATGCTGGGCTTTGGTCCAATTATATAATAACGTTGGTGTTGGTGTCTGGAGTTGAAAGGAATAAACAATTCCCCATTATTCATCAAATCTGTTGAAAAGTTGAGCAATATTTCCAGACTGGAAGATCATGAATTTGTAGAGCAATGAAAATTATATTAATATAGTTAATTTTATTGGCTATATGTTTCACATTATATATTTTTTTGTTAGTTTATAATATCTCTTAGTAAATAATATTTTTTATTTTTTTTTAGTTTATAGAATGTACTCAATTGTAATTATCAAAACATTAATTAATGTCACTATTTAGTGTAAAAGTTCATTTATTTGTATTTTCTACGATACAAGATGATTCCCACACACAGACTTGTTCTTCTGTGGGCTTTCCTCATATTTATTCATTATTTGTAACTAATTGTATAATTTTTTTTTCATGTTTATAATGTTGACTATGATTTATGAATGAATATAATTATTATTATTGTTTAAAAGTGTGGAGAAAATACATATACAAAGAAAAATCATTTCAGTACTTGATTTTTACCTAATTGGGTACAAAGTATTTTTCATACACATTTATATTTAGAAAAATATGTCATCGAAGATGGATAAAAAAATATATTTATTGAAAAAGATAATACGATTTAAATACACCGAAATGTTTTATTTTTTCTTAGATCAGGGAATTCAACAAAGAGCTCTCTCTCTCTCTCTTTATATATTAGGGTAGATAAAACTGTAGATGCTTCATCTTCAGAAACATTTTACCTCAACTTTTCAAATTGAGATAGTTGATTATGAGTTGTCAATTCATTTCGACGACCTTATATTTTCTAAAGAACTCTCATAGATATTAAGTGATTTTCTGGATAGATTATATCAAATACTCGAAATTTTATACGTTATTAATAAAATCGGTAATTCAGCTGCAATTCTGATTCTAGGATCGCTTTTATAATTAAACTGTTTATAAAATCATTTTATACCAATATCAATACTAATAAATCGACGAATGATTTGACTTAATCGGTTGAGGCCTTGAAAATGTGGGTGCAGTAATGCTTCAGAAAGTAACTTGAAAATCCACCATATATATATTGGTGTTTCAAAAAGAAAACTTTTTATATATCCATGTTCAAAGTATTTTTTTCAAATGGGCAATGCTAAGCAATGTCGTCAGCATTCTTCAATTGTGCGGGTTTCCTGATTTTTTTATCAAGTTGTAAGTTTATATACCCAAAAATATGTGAAGAATTATATTTTGTATAATGCATGGAATTTAAAATTACACTATGCATTACATTTGAATGGCGAAATTTTGTGAAGCAGTTAACAATTTAAACGCCTGGTTTGTGAAGAGAACGACCGTCAAATTGTAATAAATGTAAAAGCTTTCAGATTTACGCACCAAATTGTTAATTTCCGATTCCATCATCGGAAAGGGGTGAGATTTATGTGATCAAAAGTGATTGTGAATAATTAGAGTTTACAGTATGTTTCATACTAATCGATTGCGAGAATATCGGAATGATATTGCATTTGAAGCCATTGCATCAAGATGGTGCACACTGCTGAAATTTCAATGAAAACTGAAAATAATACATAGACAATTGCCACAATGATTGACATGTTTAAACATCAAGTTAATGTCCTGGACATGGAATATATATATTACTCCTAAAGATTGACTTGCAGCCAACAGTTTAGCCTGAAGAGATTCATATGACTGCAAAACCAATTATATATATATATATATATATATATATATATATATATATAATATGCGCAGTCAGAAGACATGTATGAAATTGATGTTCAAAATCAACATTTCAAAAACTAGCTTTCATTCAAATTTTCCGTTACGAAAGCTTGTTAAATTAATCTATAGCATATACTAGTTTTCACTAAAGTCGTACCATAAATGACAAATCCCGGCAAATTCATAATTCGCGCCCCCAAAATTTCATTGCCGATAGTCTGGCAAAAGGATGGATAAGTGAAGTTTAATGATGGTTTGCATAGTTGGCAATGTAATGGTTTGTCAGTGTTGCCCGCCTCGAAATCTCAAATTATCCAATGGTTACCCGATTATTATCCGAAATTATCCGATTCAATAAATTTGAAACGGCAGTTTTTTAGAATGCATTGCTATTTAGGAACAACATACCTTATCATCGCCACAATCGATGAGGGTGTAAATTATGGTTCTTTTCATTTTTACATTTTTGTGAAAATCAGAGGTTTTGCGGTTTTTATCATAGGACACTCGTAATAGAGAACAGCACTAGTGCCCTCTTGAGAAATATCTGAAGCTGTTTGAGAAGTATTTCTGAAATTTGGTTTCTGAAAGAATGAGTTTGTTCAATCAACCATTCAAATTATGAAACGCCCCCGGGTGTTCTATAATCCAGCAAATAAATAAAAAACTGCTTTCTGTTCTCATGTTATCAACGTGCATTTAAGATTCAAGTATTGAGTAATTTCAAATTTCAGTAAGTAATACGATATAAGCACAGTTTATAGCTAAAGAATCAGTTCGCTCACTTGGGTCGGCACTTTGATCTTTATGTTCTCGTTTGTACACTGCGCAACTCTGATTTGTATCCCTCGCGCATACCGCGTGTTACTGTGTTACTAATACGGAGATTTTTCGGATATTTCAAAGAGCGATAATCGCGTACAGTCTTCTGCGCATCCTGAATTGTTTCCTTGGAGTGGATGTTACCTTGGAACATGCATTTGGGCAAGTGAGCTAACTGCTTCTTTAGTTATAAACTGTGACATAAGACACAATATATAACCAGACCTTGCTGTTAGTAACCATAGAACCGAACTAGAAAACTGACGTCGCTATGAATTTCATGTCTGTGTCAAAAAATTTAAGACAGATGACACAAGCACAGTGTTTAAGTTCTGTGAGACAGATGCAGAAAACACCAAACAAACTGAACCAGATTTTATGTTTTCTAACAGAGTAGAGAATAACAACCTTTGTAGGATCCGAATATTATCCGAAATTCCAAAAAATAATCTTAAATTTTCCAAAATTATCCGATAAATTTTGGGATCCGAAAATTATTTTCTGGCACCTGAAAATTTCCGAAAAAATCGGATACTTATCGGGTAAACGGCAACACTGGTTTGTAGAAATGTTAATTTCACGTGCTGTACACAGTGCGGCTTTTTATAGTCCTTTCCCCCCCTGTTAACTTTTGAACGGTTCGACATAGAACAATGGGACAAAAACAGTTTTGAATGATATCACCGATACCACTTTTTGAAATTGAAGACATTGTGAATGCTCGATAGATGGCACATCAACTTGATAATTTCAAATAGCAGGGGGGGGTGTCAAGTGGCACATCGTTGAAGAGACAATTCAATTCAGTTTTCAACAATCCTTTTGTTTTCGAATTTCGTTTAAATGTTTTTTCATAATATGCATTTGAAATTTCAAATATAAGTGCGGATCTGAATGGTACCCTTACCTAGATTACTTTTGAACGGTTCGATGTGAAACAATGAGACATGGAATATATTGAATGGTATAACCGGTCCTTCTTTTTGAGAGACGATACATTACAATTACTCGACTGCTGGGGACACATCAACTCGAAAATTTCGGAAGGCATAGAGGTCGAGTTGCACATCGTTGAAAAGGTAATTCAATTTTTGTTTTGTTCCACGGAATCACAATCACGAGTGCAGCTTTTTATAGATTTTCTGAACGATTAGAACTACTATTGAATGATATCACCGATATTCCTCTTTGGAATGAAAGACATCGTGATTTCTCTATAGATGGCGCGGGGGTGGCACATCAACTAAAAAAATTCTAATGGGGTCGAGTGACATATAGTTGAAAAAATAATTTAATTGTTTTTTCAAACCTCTGATTGTTTTTGGATTTTGTCAATTTGTTCTTTCACAATATGCCTTTTAAATTTTGTGAAAAAATGTATTGAGGAAATTAAAAAAAAAAATATGGTTGCAAAGAGAATTGAGTTATCTTTTCAACGATGTGCCATTTGACCCCCCCATGCTATTTGAATTTTTTTAGCTGATGTGCCCATCGGCGCTATCTATCGAGAAATCACAATGTCTCTCATTTCAAAAAGTGGTATCGGTGATATTATTCGAAATTGTTTTTGGCCCATTGTTCTACATCGAGCCGTTCAAAAGTTAACTTGGCCGCTCTGTGTAAGATAAGATAAAGATAAGATCTTTATTTTCCAGTAGACAACATAACATCGCATTGGAAGAGTCATACACTTAAATCTAGGTAAATATAAAAACAGAAACACACAATTCCAAAATTCAGAATTCAGGTTTGAAGTTAAAATTATCAACCTCAATTAAAATTGTCCTAAGAACATTCTTAAAGAAACATGACGACATATCAGAATAAAAGCATATAAACAAAACATTACGGTTCTACGACATAAACTCTTCAACACTATACAGACACTTTTCAAGTAGAAATTCTCGCAATTGTATTTTGAATATTTTAATACATTTACTTTCTTTTATATATTTTGGCAGTTTATTAAATACCCTGGGCGCCATAGAGGGAGGAGAGTTGAATGAAGAGCTAAATTTATGTTAATGTGTTTTATTTTTCATCTCTATATATTTGCTGGGAGTAATATTATTCACAATAAATAAAATCACCTTGACTGGGGTCTTACGGTCACCATTCCGGTCACTTACAGTTGTAAATCGTTCGTAATTTTTTTTTTGTGTTCGTCATATTCTAGTATACATATACTAGACTTGGAACATGTGTGATCTGCATAGAGTACAATTAATTACACAGTTCGCTAAGCATCAACTATAATATTGATAGGGTTAAATAATGAACGTATAATCCAATGGGAGTTGATTTGAGCCTTGTTTTATTTTTTGTGAATATAAATTGTAATTTGTGTGTATAATCACCCAATGACTCATCCATCAGCATTTCAATTCATTTTCATTCTCCAATTATTCATCAACCGCCTACTCATTGACTCCACCTCGTAACTGCATTTCCCTCCTCCTTCGTGTATTTGTACCTACCTACGCACACCGATATCTGTACGTGATGGCTATTGAATTTGAATTACTAGTCAAGGAGGGATTCTCCTCCATTGTCATTGACGTGTAGATCACTCGGTGCTTATCAATAATCATCCGAATCTGAATAGATTATTGAACAATGGTTTTCCCGAATGATTTCTAATTAATTATCTGCCAATTATTGACACATACCTGGGTTCAAGAGTTTCATACGGTCTCTGTGATTTGCATTCGGCTAATGGAATCCAGGAGTTGTGAACGATGTTTGGTAGTTGTTGGAATGCGGTCTGGAAAGTTTCTTATTTGCTATGAAGACCTGGAATAGTAAACACCGGTTTGAAACTAGAGGCTGACCGATAGTCGAGGCCGATACTCAAATTTTAGAAGACGATAACAATACTGGTTCATTATGATTCTATTTTATGCACGGGGATGAATAAAATGTGGAAAAAGAACTATAAATAATAATTTAAATTGATTAGTTCATTTTCGAATTTTTTATTTTGTTTTTAGGAGCTTATAATTTTAGATAAATAACGAAAAGCACATAGTTATTTGGAAACCAATGGATGCATTCAGTTTCTATGTTCGACATTTATTATTCTTGGAGATATCATTGGTTGAATTTCATCCATGAAAAACAATTTCATGCTATTTTTGAGGTGATAATATTATCACAGTTACATACAGTGAGCAAGATAGGGCACCGCCTGGTCCCCACCAATAGGATCATCTGGTACACAGATGGTTCCAAGATGAGCGAATCGGCCGGCGCCGGGATATACGGGCAATCTCCAAGAGCTGAACTCTGCTATGCCCTGGGAAATTTTGTTTCAGTATTCCAGGCAAAAGTTTTTGCCATACTCGCCTATGTAAGAGAAAATATCAACAGAGGCTGAATGGCCAGCAAATCACGATATGCCAAGCGGCGATCAAGGCCCTCACATCCACAGAGTCAGTTCGGAATGCATTGACGATTTGCCTAGGCTATCCATCGCCAATAAGGTAAAGCTACTGTGGGTTGTCGGACATACTGGAGTGCCCGAAAATGAACGGGCCGACAATTTGGCCAGACAATGTGCAAAAAGTTCGACGATTAGACCAGAACCAATACTAGGAGTTTCTAGATCATGGAGAGTCTCAACCATGAAGGAACTTCTGGAGGTGAAATTCCAGGAGGCATGGAGAAAGCTCCTGGCATGATACAATCGAACCTTCACATCGAAGGCCCCTCTACCAGGAGGGCCAAGACTCTGCTCACACTGAGCAGAAAGGAAATAGTAGTAGGGCTCCTCACAGGGAATTGCCATCTTAACAACCACCTCAACATTATAGGTATTACGGGTGATACTGAATGCAGGTGGTGCTTGGAGGATGCGGAGTCAGCCACCCACATCCTCACGGAATGCCCACCAGTGGCAGTAATAGTGGAAGCGCACCTCAGGAGTATCGTTCTGAACACGGAGAGGGTGAGAAATGTATCGGTTAGAAGGCTGGCTTCATTTGCTCGCGAAATAGGATACCTTCAAAGCTGAACCAATTTCCAGCAGCGGTTGGTTCACAACGTCCCGATGGAGAGGCCTACATGCTAATGGTTCTGTCCGCCCACATACTCTCATTCTATTTATCTTACCTTTCCTGGGACATAATTATAAAACGGCCAATAATTTTTTCTCCAAATTGAAAGGAAAATATCTACTATTTCCTATGCCGATTGTGTCAGGGAATATATCGGCAAATATGTAGTGCAAACCAGCAAGTAATAATAAATAAACCTGTACTTTGGTTTAACGCGTTTTGCAAAATGTTCATAATTTGTCATATGAAAACAATGCAAATAAAGAAACAACCGCACATAAAAAATGTGTCTGAACATGACTAACATATTCAAACTAAAAAACTTGATAACATTATTCCTATATATATATATATATATATATATATCACTCAAATACTAAAGTATTTCAATAATATTCATTCGAATATAGTATTTATAGTGTTTCCAAAGTCAGTTGCACGAGCTGAAAATACCGAAAAAAAACCTAATAGCATCTAACGCTTTGATATGACATGACATATAAAATTAACTTCTTAACGTCGAACTGACAGTCTAAAGGTATCATTAGAAACAGTTGACCGGTAACATGCGGTGATAATGGAAATATCGTCGATTTGATAGCCTCTTATAGTTATTCTAATCCCAATTGGAACGGCAATAAAAATAAGAGCACTACGAGGAGTGTTAATATGCACCCCGGCAAATGGGAAATGTATATACTACCATTGTTTTTACTTTCAAAGCGTTCCTGGTACAATCATAAAAAAGTTCTGTCGTGTGGAAGAAAATTCCTTTTCGAAACTTTTTATGTCGGTCCAATTGGGATTAGAAATACTATACCACTCTGGTGTTTTATCATCTCACATTAGTCGGAAATGTACCATATGATACCTGAATTATATTCTCATGTATATATTTATATTGTTGATCAGTCTCTCGAAACATATTTTCAGTCATTTATCGAGTTAGTTATTTATTCATCTTCTAAACGTGAAAATTCAATACATCAAGGCTGTGAAAACCCGTTAATATATCCAAGAAATTAGCGATAATGCAAACATGCCAGAACAAATATTCGAAAATAATAAAAGCATTCGAATCGAAAGCTCCTCGACTCAGGAACGAGAAAGGTGAATATAATTTTATGAAATGTGTAGATGAAGAGGTATAAACTTTTCCCGTTCTACCCGTTGATTATCGTCAATAACGGTTCGAAACTCATAAGTCTGGCCGTAAACTTCTGCATCAAAACGAATCGAATAGGTATTACCGCCGTTTGTTAAGATTACATTCTCTATAGTACGAAAAGCATGAAACACATACTTTTTCACAAGGAGTCGAATTAACTGTATGAGAATTATATAACGACGGGGAGAATGTTAATATTAGCTTGTTGTGCGGTTTCGATAATAAGAGAAGTATTTGAAATGTTCGAAACGAGATATAATAAATCTTCATTCCGAGACTTATATGAGTATCAGTGGCGTTGTTATTCCTCTATTGCGAGAAGGAGTTGTTCTGTCAACTGCAAATCTCTCTCCGTTGAATCGGTACCTTCAGAAAATCCCTTTGAACAAATGGAACACGAAAATAAGGCCATAACGAAAAGCATCTTCGGGAAATATGTTTGACAATTATCACAGGTATACATATATAAGAAGAGATCCAAGGAGCAAAAAAATTTTGGATCTATTATTTAAACATTTATGCTGTTTTTTATGAAAACCAAGGTCCGAAAAATAAGGACTAATTAACAAATTCCTAACTTGTTGAAAAATAAACTTAATTTATTTTTTCCAACGTGACCTTGTTCCTTCAAGTGTTGAAAACACACCATAATTTATTCAAATATTTAAATTGATATTTAATACTATAAAAAAAATGTTGTGGTCTTTAGAGACGGCGCGCGCATGCCGTAGCGGTCGCGCGGAGCCTTATTTTCAGCGTTGAATTAAAATTATAAATAATGGAGACATCGTTCCTGGAGTCGACACTTTTTCTTTAGAAATTTCCTCTTCTTTAAGAATATTTTTTCTTTTTTTCGCTATTGCTTCTAGTTTTTGAGTTATTCCTAAAAAACTGAACCCTTTTTTTTTGTTATTGTTTTTTGTTAATAAGAATTGCAATTTTCTTCAGCAGAAAATAACAAAAAAATATTTTTCTCAGAATTGCATCCCGAATCGAATGAGCTCTTACTTATATTTTTTGGAGACTTGGAACTATTTTTCGCAGGAAACTCACTTCTCGACTACTCTATAGAGGTAAATTAAGTGTTGATATTAACATGAGCCTTGTTCATATTTTCAAATAAATCAATGTATGTATATAGGTTTTCATATTTCCCTCATAGGTATTTTGACCTCAACACAAACCCGAAGGCGCACTCGTATACTCCCAACATATCAAATTCTACTAAAAAGACATTTTTAGAACTTATATTTGAATCAATAATAATATGTACTATGAACTCATACCCATAAGTTCAGTTGAAATTTCAATAACGAATTTGCAAGTGAACATAAAAAAACTGCAGAGTCGAGAGCTCCAATCAAATCGTGCAAGAATGTGCATAGAGAAAGATATTCCATGGCTTCGCTTTGATTCCGATGTACCAAGTTTCATATATGAATGCATGTAAGATGTTCGTGAAATGAATGCGCTAGAATCAAGATTGTTGTTACTACAATGCATTTGCATGATGAGTAACAATCTATATTCAACAAAGATCTTGCAGTGCAATCTTAATGGCAAATATCAGCTGAAAATTAACTGGGAGAACCTTTTAGGTGCGGTGAATATGCCCATGCTGGTAATATGCTCACCCGGTGCAATTTTAAAAAGTTTTGCTTATTTGCTGATAGAGGGCGGTCAACACTTCAATATTTCGTACTTACAGCACTGCGAGCCAAATCTGTGTTTGTTAGTCTCTCCAGAGAGGTTGAAGGGATTATAAAAATAAAATAATAGAGTGTAAATATTGTGTATGTTTGTTTACAATAACTGTAAGTACAGCATTTTAATATACGCCTTTTTACTATTGTTTTAGTATACTACCTTTAATAAAAATTTCAATAAATTACCGTTAACAACTTTGAAGATGCATTTTCTGTTTCTGTCGCTTATACGCCCATCGTTAAGGGGAGTTAATATGCCCTATGGCAGAGATATTAGAGTTTTTTGTTTTGTTTTTCAAAGAGTTTCCTTAGTTTAAGAATAATTTATATATTTTCAAAAGGTTTTTTTTTTTACTTTTTGCCCAGTATAAGTGATGTCTATCTACCAGTGTAAAGTTTCAAGTTTAATTTTTCAGTTAAATTAAATCTTGGGTTTGTTTAGTTTGTTGTCATCATTCAATTTGTTTTTCCAAATAAATATACTTGCCATATAATTGTGTTGTTTTGCTCTTGATAAAATTAATAATTGGGCACATTAGGAACATGCCATGGGCATATTAACGACAGGGTTGGTAATATGGCCAGTAAGACTAATTAAAAAAAAATGGTATAAAAAAAATATCAAAGATTAAATCGTCCATTACTGTCCAAACATCACTTCTTTGGTTTTAAAGGTACGCTTTCTATAAAAAACCGAATTGAATATTTTGCATTTTTAATTTTTATCAAGGATTTCGCTTAACATGGGCATATTCACCGCACCTACCTTAATGAACGGAATTTATATCCATGTCTTTGTGTGATAAAAACACATAAAGAAGCTTCTTCATGTCGAATAACGACGTATGTCTTGATCCCCTTCGCTTCATAATTGATGGTACAGCAACGATAACTCAAGACTTCTTGTTTTAGAGCCGTAGTAAACAAGCAAGTAAATTACTCAATTGGTTCGGTTCCCAGATTAATTTTCTTCCTCTCGGCCCGATTTATGAGGACAAAATGGGATCTAATGTTTCATGAAGTGTTTTTTTAGTCTGCAGAGGGTTACTTTTAATATTGGTTTATGAACCCCTACCGCATTACTGAGATTAATGAAAGGGGTCGTTTGAGGAAGATACTTGTATTTTCATTTTCTTGTTGATGGGTTGCAGTAGGATTATTAAACTCCATTTGACAAACTCGGGAATGGGAAAGATTTGCGGTAACGAGATCTGAGATGTGAATTCAAGTCTTCTATTTAATAATTTTGGAGAACATTATTAATTCCATCTCAGCAGGCAAGCCATTTAAGATATTTAATAACACTTGATTATTTGATTATATCGAAATACAGATGAAAAACTGATAGCGTGGTCACACGAAAAAGTAATCTCAAATTTTATTGGTGACATATTGATGACCTTGCTCTGATTTTTGTTTTGTGGTCTTCCAAGATTCTAGAAGGACGGAAACTGAAGAGTCGCGAGTATCATATAAGACAAACAGAGAAACCCTTTGTTCGTATTGAAATTGTCATATCATTCGAATATATTAACAGTATATAACATCGATATTAAGTTTTTAGCTAAACCGTAGGCAAATGAAGGTTGTGAGAATAAAATTGTGTCTATAGGGAGAAGTCTTATGTTATTTGGTATTTTTTGGGCTTTCAAAGTTGATTTCTATGAAAATATCCATTTTCTGAGATTCACCTCTCTACGTACCCAACATTTTCAATTTCATTCTGTCATTCTGTAGTACTGATAGTTAATTTTTCTCTAACTTTGATTATACTGTAGAGGCAGTAGGCTGTGCATATATATCTACATAATAAAGAATGACATTAAGTTTATCGAATTTATGTCGTTACAAGGTACAAAATAGCTCGAGATGAATACCGTAATGAAGATTTTGTGGGCTTTTTGGGAAAATATGGTGAATATAACAACTCCATTTATTTAGGTTTGTTTGAAAATATGAACAGGGTGTTCATAAAATGAAATTTGAAATCATCTGCGACTGAAAGATAAACTCACTATCTTCCGGCTTTCAAGATAACCTTTTGGAGGTGTTCATGTTCAATTAAACAAATGATAGATAGTTTTTTTTTGTTGAGAAATCAAATTATTGTTTGTAATATCTAACAGAAAACAACTACTTTCCCGGCTGAAGCTGCGCTGGACATTAAGTTACTTTGTGAAAGGACCCTAAATGAATAAAAAAATCTGAATAAAAAATAAAAAATTACAATACATTTTCTAGAGGCACTCTCACTTTGCAAGTATGTTTTTTTACATTTTCTACAAGTTTTCAAGTAAGATGTTTCAAATAATCGTCAGACGTATTTGTTACGTATTTTTCGTTAATTGTATGTTGTAAAATTGTTTTGTTTTCGCGGTAGGAACACGCGTTTTTCCTTCCCATATTTTCAGGCCATGAATTCCAAGTTCTGAGACTGTTTTTATCCAAAAAATATACTCAAATAAAAATATTCCGATCGAGATATCCGTAGCTATTCCATTGTTGATCATTTTCGTTTTTTGAAACTGCGGGCCATTGGTTACGGCCCACATTGATTAAAAAAATATAAAAACATTAAAGACAAGCCTATTATTTATACAAATGCACTAAAAAGGAAAAAATAGTTTGTTTCATTGTTCGATCTAGGTTATTCTGAGGGTAACAGATTCAAAATCTTGCCGCGCAAGATAGGCGAGATCACAAACTCACAAATTTGCTTCATATGTGCTTGAAGTTGAAATATAAGGATAAAATATTATATATGCATAGTTTTTTCTAGAAGATATTGTGTAATATTCGAATAAACGCCGCTTCAAAACTCTCAAATTCAGTGAGACATTCAAACACAGCGTTATTGCCGCTTTTTTTTGACGTCATAAGTCTATTGATTTGGCATTTTCCTGAGGTGCCAATGTCACTATTTGGCGGAACTTCTGAGGAAATGTTATTCTGTTTCATCCTATGAATGAAACATAATTTCTGTCAGCTTGTGTTATATTGAAATAAAGACTTCCTATTTGATAGCTGTTCTTGATTTAGTTATTCTTGAATAATGTGTATGTATACCGAGTGCTATGTCATTATTCTTTCGACCTGCTCACATTGTAAAGAAATATTATGAATAACGCTTGACAACTCTGTTGCACATCCTGGCGTGGTTTCTGCAGTGTTCAAACAGGAACATTTGTTTGGGGTTTATTTTTGAAAAAAAAAAATGAAAAAAAAATCCAACCACTTGTCTCATCGTTCTGGACATTGTGGTATTTTTTTCAGAAATTAGTGATCTCGCCTATCACCTATTTTGTATCCGCAGCAAGCTTTTGAATCTGTTACAGAATAACCTAGGTCAAACAATGAAAGAAATAATGTTTCCTTTTTTAGTGCTTTTGTATAAATAAAAGCTTGTCTTTAATTTTTTTTTATATTTTTTTTCTCAACTTTTCAGTTCTGTTCACTACTAATAAGAGCTTGTTTTTAAAATATTTTTTTTCTAATCATTTTCTAGTATTTATGATGTTAAATAATTAGGTTAGTAATTTCTATCTGATTTATTTATGAATTTTGACAAAAAATTATAATATCCGACCCCGAAAACCCCTAGATACCAATTTTGAATAGAACCGGACCATTATCACAAAAATTGTCCGCCATATTGGAGCTGCCATTTTGTTTTTTCCCAACAAAAATTTCATAATGCATTGTCACCCGGAATTATGTACCTACACCTGCCAAATTTCAAATGAATCGGTCGATTAGAAGTGGGTCAAATTCAACTTGCAAGATTAGATTACAGACAGACACACAGACAGACAGACACCGGGACAGGTAAAACTAAATGAAAGCTTGAAATTCGACCCCAAAAACCCCCCACATACCAATTTTGAATAGAATCGGACCATAATCACAAAATTTGTCCGCCATATTGGAGACGCCATTTTTGTTTTTTTTTCCCTAAAAAAAATTTCATAATGCATTGTCTGCGGAATTATGTACACCTGCCAAATTTTAAATGAATCGGACGATTAGAAGTGGATCAAATTTGACTTGCAAGATTTGATTACAGACAGACACCGGGACAGGTGAAACTAAATAAAAGCTTGTAAAAAGAATAATATTCAGACTAAGACTTCCCATTCTTCCCAAAATCGTGCGAAATTGAGGACGAAATAGTTTGAATTTTGACTACTATTTCTGAGGAGCGAATCCATCATAGGGAATTTATTTTGATCGAGGATTACTTACAGAATGAATTATATGAATCGAAAAAATGACGTTATTCGAAGTTGTTCTTTCAGTTTTGTTCACTACTAGCTTTTTTCATAATTGAAAGTGTGATTTTTTAAATTAATTTATCAAAATTTCAATCTTTTCCATTGGGTAGACGCTCAAATAAATAAATAATAATTTAAAAACTAAAGAACACGCTTCAATAGAAAACTAAACTAAAAAGTAGAAAATAATTTTAAATTAGTTTGAAATAAGAATACAGTGATTAACAACAAATTTATTTCATCGTAAAAAAGCGTGGGGTGCTTGTTAATATTTCATGGACAGATATTGGTAGAGTAGAATCATTATGAAAATATCTTAAAAAGCACCCCACGCTTTTTTACGATGAAATAAATTTGTTGTTAATCACTGTATTCTCATTTCAAACTCATTTAAAATTATTTTCTACTTTTTAGTTTAGTTTTCTATTAAAGCGTGTTTTTTAGTTTTTAAACTATTATTTATTTTTTCAACTTTTTAGTTTTGTTTTCTATTAAAGCGTGTTTTTTAGTTTTTCAAACTTTATTATTATTATTAAATTTAAACAATCCAATTTTGAATAGAATCGGCCAATGTTTTTTAGTTTTTCAAACTATTATTCTTCAATTTTGACAAAATAATCATAATCTCTGACCCCAAAAACCCCCACATACCAATTTTGAATAGAATCGGACCATAATCACAAAACTCGTCTACCATTTTGGAGCCGCCATCTTGAATTTTTCAGTTTTGACCAAATAATCATAATCTCTGACCACGAGAACCCTCAGATACCAATTTTGAAGCTAATCGGACCATAATCACAAAACTCGTCCGCCATATTGGAGCCGCCATTTTTTTGTTTTTTTTTTTAAACAAAAATTTATTAATGCATTGTCACCGGAATTATGTTCACCTGCCAAATTTAAAATCATTCGTACGTCTGGAAGTGGGTCAAAATCGCGCCCAAAGGAGTCGGTTACAAACAAACAAACATACAAGTGAAGCTAATATAAAGCGTGTAAAAAGGTTTCCATAAATCTACCCTACGTTAAGAGTTGCCGGAGCACACCCCTAAAAATTAAAAAGGACTTTAGTATTTTTCAGGGTTATTGTTTTTCATCCAACATTAAGCGTTGCTTTTTCATATTACCTTCTTTTGATAAAGATCATAGTTTTCTATCCCACAATAATACAGATCGTTTTTGGTTGACACCGTACGTACGAGAGGCAATAAATTTTCTTCAGTCTTGGTTCATTTTTATTCAAGCTACAACCACCTCTAAAATATTTATGACGGCGGATATCAAATTTTCTGCTCCATCTACCGGTATCAAATAATTTTAGTGTGGTTCCGATGAAATTCAAAAGAGGTGCAATAAAAGCGACCGCTTCGGCAAAAACATCCTCGAATCGCACCCAAAACAAGCAATTTGTTATACTCGCATAGTTTATGTTCCATCCCGAGCACATAACGTTGGGGTTTATACTTGGCACATAAATTACGAATTTTTTATGCAAAACCCATTATAGTAACGAGTGGGTCCTTCGAGGGTCATTCTATTAATAACAATATAATAGCACCACTATAACACTCTGGCATATAAACTGCTGCCCAATTGAAATGTTCCTGCTGCATGTTCACGCCGTTTTGTTGCAATCTAGTATCGTAAATTATTTGAGCGATTACCTATACTTGCAAATAGGGAAGAAGTATGACTGAAAGTAATTATAATCTGCAACTGAAGTAGTTTAGCTCCGACGAAAAAAAATATTGGTTCAATTACAATTTACTTGAGTTCAACAAATTTGTTTTTCCACTTTGGTAGAATAAAAATTCTCTCAATATAGCCAATGGTAGTGTAGTACCAATTAAATGTAGGATTTAAGCTATTTTTTTAGGCTAGACATGAAAGTAGTGACAATATGGAAAATCAAATATATTTTTGAGGGAAGGGATGACCACAGTCATGTGAGACTACGTTCCTCGGGATTGAGCTATACTTTTCTGAACAATTGTCCATTTGCAGAAAAAAATAATTCAATAAATTACACAAAAAACAAAAAACAAATCCAGGTACAAACAAGGATCCTCTTAACATAAATTCAGCTGATACCTACTTAATTTAGAAATACACCACAAGCGTTTTTTTTTACACAGGTATACACATTAACTGTAACTGATTCACACACGCTGGAAGTACATCTAAAATCCAAAACCGATTAGTGCAGCAATAATGCATATAAAGATGGCGGGTGAGTGATCGTGAAAGGAAACACATTCAGACTTGCCATGCGCAGAATAATGTGACGACATGCAATGCAAGGGTGGTTTACTCTTAACTAATTATTTATTCATGCCAAACTGCAATCACCTAGTATCTAAACCATGCTTTCAATATTTTTTAACAATAAATAAATGATAATTAATTTTTAAAACAGAAAATGATGTTGAAGATCTGTTAACAAATACTTTGTTAGAAAAAAAGAATTTAAAGGTTTTTTTCATAAAGGATTCAATATAAAATTGAACCAGAGAAATGTAGATCTCAGGTGAAAAACAACTACTTTCCTGGCAAATACCACGCAGAACGTTGAATGATATTCACCTGAAAATCCATGCATACTTCCATATAATATCAATGGACATTGAATGCAAATGTTTCTTTCTGATAAGCTCGATTATGGTTAATTTATGTCGTGTTCATCTAACAATCCGCATACCGGTTTCAGGCTTCTTGGCCCTCATCAGTACGGAGTAGTCAACCAGCCAAAGGTCCAAAGAACTCTGGCTGAAGTGAGACACAACGTAAACAAACCATCATCGATCTTGTAACACCTATAGGTACGCCGGAAAGATAAACTTTAACTGGCGGTACCTAGTGACGAAAGAAACCTCCGAAAATCTCCCACCTCGATAGGTTTCTAAATAAAGATTCCTTCTCAGTAGGATTGGCAAGCCCGTCTAGCATATAGTGAGAGATAAGTGCCATGTGAAGTGGAATGAATAGAAAATCGAATTTAAACGGTTTTCTTCACATAAAGGATTCAATATAAAATTGAACCAGAGAAGGTAGATCTCAGGTGAAAAACAACTACTTTCCTGGCAAATACCACGCAGAACGTTGAATGATATTCACCTGAAAATCATACTTCCATATAATATCAATGGACATTGAATGCAAATGTTTCTTTCTGATAAGCTCGATTATGGTTAATTTATGTCGTGTTCACCTAACAATCCGCATACCGGTTTCAGGCTTCTTGGCCCTCATCAGTACGGAGTAGTCAACCAGCCAAAGGTCCAAAGAACTCTGGCTGAAGTGAGACACAACGTAAACAAACCATCATCGATCTTGTAACACCTATAGGTACGCCGGAAAAGATAAACTTTAACTGGCGGTACCTAGTGACAGAAAGAAACACTCCGAAAATCTCCCACCTCGATAGGTTTCTAAATAAAAGATTCCTTCTCAGTAGGAGTGGCAAGCCCGTCTAGCATATAGTGAGAGATAAGTGCCATGTGAAGTGGAATGAATAGAAAAATCGAATTTAAACGGTTTTCTTCA
The DNA here is from genome assembly GCA_018342105.1 of Gonioctena quinquepunctata. NCBI lineage: Eukaryota > Metazoa > Arthropoda > Insecta > Coleoptera > Chrysomelidae > Gonioctena > Gonioctena quinquepunctata. The sequence goes on along the minus strand of JAFIRS010000572.1, from coordinate 356,901 downwards.
CATAAAGGATTCAATATAAAATTGAACCAGAGAAAGGTAGATCTCAGGTGAAAAACAACTACTTTCCTGGCAAATACCAAGTTTTTTACATCGGAGATATCTAAGATATAGGTAACGAAGAATCAAATCAAACACGAAAAACATTCCGACTGACAAAAAAAATATGGATTTCAATAAAACACATAGTTTCATGCCAAATATGGGCTTTTCCGATTTTTTTGGAGACACGGGTGATTGACGAATATTTTTTTTTACAATGGGAGGAATCTTCGTTACATTTTTTTCAAAGTAAACTAGGGATATTGATCATACGATTTTTTTGAACAATTCACTGGAGTATTTTTTAATTGTATAATATAGATATTATTCGTATTTTGCGAAAATGTTTTTATTTTAGTAATCAAATTCCATGATTTTTTTTTAATCACAAAAACTCGCTATTGATCATCAGAGTTAATATGAAACTTCGACAATCCATCATTTCCATTTTAGAGCTATTCGAGTGGTATATTTAAATGTTGGCACAAGTGCTTCAGCCATTAAATGAATTTGCGTTTAAAGTTTTAACAAAAATATTCATGCGAAAATGTTTTTCCTCTACAATAATGAATCGCTGTGAAATTCAAATATTATAATAGCTATTTGAATTTATTGATGCGTGTCACGAAGCTGAACCCTCATATTTATTTATTTTCGGGTATCAAAATAATCGACGTTTAATTCCAACATGATTCGTTCGATAAATCCGAAATTGACATTTAGTATCTCTTCTGTGTATTGAACATCGGTAAAATCTGATATTTCAGAGAATAGCTACAGTTCTGCAATACTGAAAATAATATATAGTATCTTGGCATAAAATTGGGAGCAAGTAGATAACTTTTTCTTCGTACATTTCATATTCAAATTGAGAGGGACATCATTTTCAACCACTAACAGTTTGTCAAAGTTACTTATAATGACTCTGTATAACTAAAAATTGAAGCCTAGATGTTTCTATCACAATCGCCATTTTTCGAAAACTGCAAAATCCTTCACAGAGTTGAATCGGTTTCTAGCTGAATCATTTTACATCCATTTCTTATCCAAATAATAAAGTAGGAATGACATCATATTATAAGCATATGCTTGAATTTTCAGGATTTTTTTAAAACAATACAGACACCCTTAATCTTCGTCTTTTTGTCATTTGTCTCATCAATAAAATGAGTCTTGTGTTATCAACAACAGTTTCTCCTAGTATCAAAATAATAAATTTTTTATAATTTCTTGTAGGAATCTTATAATTTTTGTCTTCCCAGTAATATGGTTGTAGGAAAATAATTTTAAAGGTGCCTTTTGATTATGAGGTTTTGCAAATATTTTACAATCATGAAATATCCTGAGCAATATATAGTGAAGAAGTTTTCCATATATATGACGAATATTATGTCCTGAAATAATTGCCATTTTCAGAAACTTTTTTATGATTCATGAAATCAACTCTTTCAACCATTGTTTTAGTAACGATAGAGACATTGATATTTATCTTCAGTGCATAGATACATTCACTATTAACACTCTTGCCGTTTTAACAAATGTAAGGTTCGTAAATAATAATAAGATTTATTGCCAGGAGCAATATTATGTACATTTCAATTATTAATTGTGAAAATATATAGAAATAAATAGTAAAAGAGCCCTATAACTTGAGCGGGGATATTCGTAGTGAATATGTGTGTAAGTATGTATACAGTGCGGTCCATATGTATCGAGTAAATACATTTTTATCGTTATTATGTATTTGTCAATTTACAGTATGAAAATTTCACCCCCTTCTTGCACTCCCTCTGAATTATGAGCACCTCCTCAAAAAATTCAATGAGAAGGGGGTCGTGTGGCACCTTGTTTGAAAAGAATTTTCATTCTCTGTTTAGCAATATTAAGTTTTTCAAATTTGGTGCAATCTTAACTGAGAAAACTTATTTTGAAAACGTAAAATTTTGATACTTCACGTAGAATGAAGGAAATAATGTCACATAATGTTTAGGAAGTATTTTTCAATTTATTTTACAATCAAATTAAATGTTCAAAATGACCACCATTCACTTCTTGACAATAAGCAAGTCGATCTTGGATTTATCGTACAACATTTTGTAGGACCTCAGGGATTATGTAGTTAATTTCTTCCGTTATCCTTACATTTAAATCTGCAATATTGTCTGCTCTAGTAAAATATACTCTTGACTTTAAATAACCACATAAGAAGTAAGCGAGAGGAGTCAAATCGGGGGTTCTATCTATTGCATTTGGATCATTAGTATCAGGAAAAAGTCTTTTTAATGTAGGTTGTAAAAAGTTCAACATGAAATCTAGATAAACCTCACCATTACCTTCAAAAAAATAAGGGCCAATAATTTTATTGTTAATGTTGTTAATGCCCAAACGTTAACTTTTTTAGGATATTGTGTGTGAGCCTCACACATCCAATGAGGATTTTCTCTGCTCCAATATCTACAGTTTTGTCATTAATCCGTTCCATTTGAATGAAAAAAATCTTCATCAGAAAACACAATGTTGTTTATGAACTACAAAACTGCTTTCATTCTGTCCATCATCAGTTCACAGAATTGTTGCCTTCTATCAGGATCATCCTCATTTAGCACCTGAACCAACTGAACTTCATAAGGATGGTATTTTTCTTTATGTAAAGCTCTCAATGTCAATGATTTACCTACATCATTGTCGGCGGCAAGTTGTCTACTTGTCATATGCGGATTTCCCTCAATCGCTAACAGTACATCTAACTTTTTTTGGACCTGGTTTTTGAATAGTTTTTACATGTCCAGTTTCACGAAATTATGTTTCTATAATGCTAACTGTAGACTGTGAGACGTGTTGACCGAGGTATTTTTTATAAAACTTTTCACAAACTTCATTTTGAGTTCTTGTTTTATTACCGCATCCAATCATAATTAAAATATCTCTTCTTTGAGTTTCGGATAAATGAGCCATAGTTAAATCAAATACACAGAAATATTTTTCAATACACTGACGTGTGTCAGCAACTTATAAATATCAAAATAACTAGTCTACTAGATTGACATTACATTATTTATGTGGGTTTTGTGAATAATTTTTTGGTGTCTTGAACGACTTTTTCCTGACGTTTAGCATAACAGATAAGAAAATACCTGATTATTTGTTATGGGGTTATTTAAAATCAAAAGTATATTTCAATAGACCAGACAATATTTCAGATTTAAAAGTTAGGATAACGGAAGAAATTAACAACATATCTTCTGAGGTCCTACAAAATGTTGTACGAGAATTCCAAGATCTACTTGCTTATTGTGAAGAAGTGACTGGTGGTCATTTTGAACATTAAATTTAATTTTAAAATAAATTGAAAAATACTTCCTAAACATTATGTGACATTATTTCCTTCATTCCACGTGAAGTATAAAAATTTTACATTTTCAAAATGAATTTTGAACAAGGTGCCACCCGACCCTCCTTCTCATTCAAAATTTTTGAGGGGGTGCTCATGATTCAGAGGGGGCGCAAGAAGGGGGTAATATTTTCATACTGTAAATTTTTGAATTGACAATAGAAATCAACTTGTTTCAGGTTTTTTCAAACAAATACATAACGCTAAAAATGATTTTATTCCATACCAATGGACCGCACTGTATGCATGATTGTTTGCATGTTTGTTTGCATGTATGTATTTTGGTTAAGTGTGTGATGTAGTCATTATTATATTGAAGAAATGTATAACCTGTACGTAGAATGTGTGTGCGAATGTAAATGTGTGTAGAGTGAGGTGTGCGAATGTAAATGTTTACGGACTTGGTTACAGATAGATGTTATAAAAATCTTTGGTATATTAGTTATATAAAGAGTAAAACATCATAAGCAATTTTCAGCTATTTTGTGAATATTTTATCTTTTTTCTAGGAAAGTCCAGTTTTTAACTTTTTTTTTTTAAATAAATTAATGTTGTAAATACTTTTCATTGAAGCAGGTAACAGGCTTTTACGCCTAGTAAGTTAAAACATCTTTGGGCGATTCTGTTTGTTTTGGGGATGACAGATGCATTGTTTCTGAAACGAGTGTTGTGTTCGTATTGAATCTCTATTATGATGCCCAAAACGAGACCTATATGGAGTTAGCGAGACAACTCCGAAAAAGTTGATAACAGATTATTCCATAATTTGCCGCCTTTTTGTCGCTAATTAGTTGCGAAGAAAAAAAATTTGTCGCTTTTTTTTTTTAAATATGTGATGTTTCGCTAACTTCATATGGAGTTAGCGAAACAACTTCCGTAATTTCAATTTTTTGGCAGTTTCGAAGTATCCATAATTTGCCGCCTTTTTGTCGCTAATTAGTTGCGGAGAAAAAAAAAATGTCGCTCTATTTTAAAAATATGCGATGTTTCGCTAACTTCATATGAAGTTAGCGAAACAACTTCTGTAATATCTATCTTTTCTCAGTTCTGAAGTATCCAGAATCTACCGGTTTTTTGTCGCTAATTAGTTGCGGAGAGAAAAAACTATTTTTTTTTTAATTATACGATGTTTTAACAACTCCCGTTATTTTTATCTTTTCTCACATTTTAGGCCCAAATTGCTGCTTTTTTTCGATAATTAGTTGTGGAAAGAAAATATTCGTCTATCCTTTCTTTCAAAAATTTGCAATGTTTTGATAACCTTATATGAAGTTAGCGGAACAACTTCCGTCTTTTTTTATTATTATTCAGCTTACAGTCTTGTTTATTTGTGTGGGTTGAAACTAGTAATTGAAATTGTATTCCTTTCCTGTTGAGCTATTAATCTGAAATTTGGTGCAGACCTTTAGTTCTGATGACAATACAATTATGTTTATTCAGTATCATTGTAAATCCAAGATGGCCGTCGCCACAAAATGGCGGATGACATATTTTGTTCAACTCCCTCAATATGGGTATCAAATGAAAGGACTGAACCAGTACAAATATAGTACTCCGTGAAAAAATTTCAAATCGAAGATGGTCGCCACCACAAAATGGCAGATTTCTTTGTTTTTCAATCCCCTCAATATGGTTATCAAATGAAAAAAAAAAATGTCTCGAAACCATACTGAAACAGGGAGAAGAATTATTGTGTGGGGTATATGAAGTATTCGAAATGGGAAAAGTGGTTCCTAGAAATTGATTATAAAAGCAATTTTTTTTAAAATGTATTCAATAATTTATGTTTTGTCGAGTTTTACCCATTATAGATATGAGCATAACTTTTTCATACTTTTCAGTCACGCTAGATATAAATATAAACATAGCATTGATACCCGTTTTTGATTTCTCACAGTGTCGACAATTGGTCCTCATATATGTCGGCGATTGGTTATTCATATTTTTCAGGTGTCGAAAATTGGGGCATCTGATATGCGTTTCCATTTATTTCATTTGAATTATTTCACCATTTTATGATACGTTTTTCTTTTCTGTTCATTGAAATGGAAGTTACAAAGATTCGGAAACTGAATATCGCAACCACGTAAAAATTCCCCTTGAGTTCGAAAAGTATTCGTCATTTTCACGAACACCCTATTGTATGGATATTTATGACCAACCTGATAATTAGTGGGAAATTTGAAACTTTGATTATGTTGAGTTTTGTTCATATTGTGGGAATTTTGGGGAAAAAGTTTTAGTTTCAAAATTTTATTGTAAATATTGCTCAAATTATCCAGGTCTGTATTTTTGTTTATACTGTTGGTATCATTCTTGATGGAAAACATTTCTTTAAATAACCATTTATGTAAGTTATTCTCTGTGCAAAGTACTTCAAAATGGTTGTAATTCAAAATGTGCTCACTGGAGATGACATTCTCAGCCAGTGCCAAAGTTAATTTCTTTGCATTGCTATCACTTTTATGGGACGTTAGGCGTCCAGACAAAGTTCTTGATGTTTGTCCAATATATGCTTTGTCACAAGTCTGACAGGGAATTTGGTAAACGACATTTGATTTTTCCATCCTTTTCCAAGGTTTCAATTGGTAAGTTTCAGAGGGGAGACTATTAGTAGTAGTGACGATGCGTTGGGCAATTTTGATATTCTCATTTTTGAAGACATTTATAAGCTTTAACGATTGAAAATATGGTAACAAACAGAAAAAATTAGTGATTGAAACACTTTTGGTTGGGAGGAAGAACTGAGAAAAGATAGATATTACAGAAGTTGTTTCGCTAACTTCATATGAAGTTAGCGAAACATCGCATTTTTATAAATAGAGCGACAATTTTTTTTTTCTCCGCAACTAATTAGCTACAAAAAGGCGGCAAATTATGGATACTTTGGAACATTAGAAAAATTTAAATTACGGAAGTTGTTTCGCTAACTTCATATGAAGTTAGCGAAACATCACATATTCAAAAAAAAAGAGCGATAAATTTTTTTTCTTTGCAACTAATTAGCGACAAAAAACCGGCAGATTCTGGATACTTCAGAACTGAGAAAAGATAGATATTACAGAAGTTGTTTCGCTAAAAAGGCGGCAAATTATGGAATAATCTGTTATCAACTTTTTCGGAGTTGTCTCACTAACTTCATATAGGTCAAAACGAGAGGTTTTATTTTCAGGAATACTGAAACCAAGGTATCGAATGCCCTAAAAGTGTCGAAAAATATTACTGAATATTTCTCTAGGTGTTCATGTATATACATACTGTACCACTTATGAAGCGGCACTCTGTAATGGAATCCCGCATGAAAACAATCCTGACATGAAGAGATAAGAACATAATGGTTTGAAATGAGAATCCACTCTTTCAAATCTCTAGCAAGAAAATATTTTCATCCTGTAGAAGAATTCCCCAGTCCGCAAGAAAACCCCCTTTCAGGAATTTATCAATAAATCCTTGTAATCGTGTATCTCCAGAATCGGAAAACATCAAATTCTGACTATTCTGAAATGCGTTCAACCCTAAGAAATTTGAGTGAAGGGTGCAAATTCGTGTCCAGCTTTATTTAGATGTCCGCTGTTGCCTTGCAGCCGATGGCCTACGAAATGAAAGAGGGTGAAAATCCTACTTGATCTTCAGACCGACCCGACCAGTCGACACAGGCTAATACATCGCAGTGGCGTAGACTGTATTGTTTCAGAAGTAGGCAATTTTTACAGCTTTTTGGCTAAGGTCAGTACTATATAATAATAATAATAAGTTCTTTATTTTGTCAAATTAATTTGCACACCAACGGCGTGGTAATACAAATGAAAAAGAGTAGAACGTCAATGAAATTCGAAGAATAGTCGACATGAAACAACATGACGAATACAAAACATGTAGATAAACTGACAAATATGAATAAATAAAGCTCTGGATATACAGAGTGGCCCACCACATTCGCCTCGGTATTTCTACGAGAAATGAAGAGAGTTAGGGAAAAACTTTTAGCACAGTTATATGTGGGTCCATGAGGAGCATATTCCAAAATTATTTTGGGATATATAGGGTGATCCCCAAAAAAATACATACCAAAGTTATATTTTTTCTTATGGAACACTCTATATTTTTAGATACTATAGACAAAATAAAGGTGAGTTACTATCATATTTCCCATACTTAAAACTAACCGTTTCTGAGAAATTTTGAGAAATTTAAAAATACAGACCATAATTTGAAAATTGTTTTTACCCTGTAACGTGTAACGAGCTGCTCGTGATTAAATGTACTGCTTAGCTCAAAGGTTAAAGTTAACTACTACATGAAATTTTTAATGCAATATTATACAGAGTGGCGAAAAAAATTGCCTCAAAATTTGGACACACATTTAATTAAATAACTTCTTAAAGTTGAATGGAACACCCCGTATTTAGTGGCGTAATTTGACGCAGAATTAAATTCCCTTCAAAACTATACTAGGGTTCTCTATACCTATCTCTTCTGCTTTTTACACAAAAGGCGTTTTTATATTTTACTTATGAGTAATTTTTTTATCTTAAAAATGAAACACACTATATTGTAATGAAAAGCATAAAAAGCGTTTTAAAAACCTCTTTATTAAGGAATACGTAGATTCGCTAGAAGCAGAAGTTTAAATTTTTGAAAATACGGTGTATCTAAAGTAAAATGCAGGCAAATGTAAAAACTCAAATTTATTGCCATTTCTGAAATATTAAAACATTCTTCAAAATAAGAAGATGCACGTGTCTTAATTATTGAGGCGAAATATGTTAAATTCGCTTGTTTCTTAGCAAATTAGACTTCATATTGAAATAAATTCCAAAATTACAATATGGGGTCACTAAAAACATACATTTACGATTTCCTATAAAACCTATTATACTATTTTTTATAATAGCCAGGTCTCCGGACCTTACAAGTCCCGACTATTTTTTATGGGGATATATCAAAAGTATTGTTCACGATACACCGCCAACGACACCTCAGGATATGAAAGTACGAATAAGAAATTCGTTTCGTTCCATACCGCAAAATATGTTATCCAGAGTTCAGCACTCATTTCAAGAAAGAGTTCGCCTATGCATCGAGAATAATGGACACCATTTTGAGCATTTATTAAAATAATAAACTATTTAAGATTCTTAATTTTTCGATAAAATGACTTCAAAAAAGCTTTTTAAGCTTTTCATTGCAATACAGTGTGTTTCATTTTTAAGATAAAAAAATTATTCATAAGTTAAATATAAAAACGCCTTTTGTGTAAAAAGCGGAAGAGATAGGTATAGGGAACCCTAATATAGTTTTGAAGAAAATCTAATTCTGCGTCAAATTACGCCACTAAATACGGGGTGTTCCATTCAACTTTAAGAGGTTATTTAATTAAATGTGTGTCCAAATTTTGAGGCAATTTTTTTCGCCACTCTGTATAATATTGCATTAAAAATTTCATGTAGTAGTTAACTTCAACCTTTGAGCTAAGCAGTACATTTAATCACGAGCAGCTCGTTACACGTTACAGGGTGAAAACAATTTTCAAATTATGGTCTGTATTTTGAAATTTCTCAAAATTTCTCAGAAATGGTCAGTTTTAAGTATGGGAAATATAATAGTAAATCACCTTCATTTTGTCTATAGTATCTAAAAATAAAAAAAATATAGGGTGTTCCATAAGAAAAAATATAGCTTGGTATGTAATTTTTTTGGGGATCACATGGACCCACATATAACTGTGCTATAAGTTTTTCCCTAACTCTCTTCATTTCTCGTAGAATTACCGAGGCGAATGTGGTGGGCCACCCTGTATATATATATATATATATATATATATATATATATATATATATATATATATATATATATATATATAGGAACATCACATACTCGACAGAAATAAAATAATCACAAATATGTATACCTAAATAAAACTAAATTTAGATGTATATAAATGGAAACATACACGTCACATACAAATGGCAAATCACGATAGGAATTCCTTTACAGTGTAGCAATTTTTTGACAATAGTAGTTCCTTAACTTTTTTCTTGAAAAGGTATACATTTCCTGAAGCTTTAATGTCATCGGGAAGTTTGTTATAGAGTTTGCTTCCATGATATTGAAAACTCGTTTGATAGAGTACAGTGCTATGTTGGCTGCGAAGGATTAAGTGGGCATTACGTGTACAGTAATTATGTGCTGATCTATTGGCAGCCAGTTTTTTTTTTTTTTGCGGTAAACATATGTGCTCTCGTTTGTAATTCAAGGTGCGTTTATGAAACCCAACATTTTCAAAATTATACGGTTTGCCGAAAATTCATAAACCCAGTGATAGTATGACATCAATAGTGTCAGGTATCATAACTTGTCAAAATGGCTATCGGACGAGTTCAATAGTTTACCTATCCAGTTCAAAAGTTTCTCTATCAAGAATTCTTAGGAGTTCGTCGAACACTTGACTTTGGTGGTTGGTGAGACTTTGGTTTCATTCGATGAAAGCTCCCTATTTCCAAGTGTAGGTACCTATTTCTGAAACCTTGCAGTACTTAAAGGAATTTTTGGAGTCGAACAAGTTTGAAACTGAAAGAGTCGAGGAATATTTGAAATTGGCATCCTTATGCATAGATGAAAACTAATTATCATTCCAAGATACATTCGACCAACAGAAGGAAGAATTTATGGCAAACCTTTTTATAAGTAAATCCGAAACGAATCTGAAAATCCAAAGTCCATATTTTCCAAACATTTGGCTCCGGTAGTGGATGTTGTGTTTTGTATTTTCGACACGAAAAGTCAAAACATAGACGTCTTCCTAACCTCTATGGACTCAGTTTTCGAACGACTTCACGGTAAAAATGGAAGTTGATGAACTATTACCTTTCTTTGACACTCTGGTCATCGAAAATAAAGAGCGGTTGGAAATAGACATCTACAGAAAGCCCACCAACACGTTCATCCCAGCAGATTGAAATTTCCACATTCAACACAAAATGGCTGGTTTCATTTTTTTAATACACAGCCGTAAACTTTCCATTAAATGCTGATCGTTTTCAAAATAAAATCAAAAAGATCAAGGAATTACCAATAATCAATGAATATACACCAGACCTTATTGATAATTTCTTGAAAAAGAAGTGTTTCACACGTTCACTGAAAAACGACGGATAGCAAAAAATTCATGAGAATTAATTTGAATCCAAAACTGACGAGAGGTCTCAGCACTCCGTAATGCAAATCTCCAAGCAGTGTTTAGCAATAGAAATAACTTGCAAACGTTATTAGGAAACCCGAAGGACAAAACTGACATACTAGATAATTCGGGAATTTATGAAATTAGCTGACAAAATTGTGACGAAATTTATTACGGTCAGACAAAACATTCAATTTCTAAAATGTTCCACTCACATGTGGACCATGCTACCTACCGAAAGGAGAATAAGTAAGTGTAGCGGACCATATGATCGAATCCAATCACCAAATTAATAACCATAATTTGAAAATGATCAAACCGGTCAGCGACCGTAGAAAATTAGATTCTCTGGAGAGTATAGTTATCCACAAAAACCATTATAAGAATGTACTCAATGATCATACAGGGTCGATGCATTCCACCTTGTTTACTCTAATCCCCATAGCACACCAGGTATATATTGTAATAACATGTAACAATTTGTTCAGTGTATTTTACCTACTGATGTTTATAACTTATTTATCGAAATGCGCATATTGGTGTGAAGTGATTGAATATGGTGAAGAGGTTACTGGTGCAATTTTTGATAGTAAAGTATCTGTCAACTCAATCCACCGGAAGAATTTTAGTTATCCAAAAAAATGCCTTATTTTCAAGAGGGATTTCGTATCCCACTGTAATAGGTTGGATCTTTACTCGTATTAATCAGATACTTCTTGTTGGACAACATAGAAATCGGTTAAAAATACTCAGCTGATTACTAACAGAACAAATAACCTATGTTTCCATCCATCACCACAAAAGAATGAAATATGAAGACCCAGAATCGGTAAAATTGATCAATATTAGTAAAAATTAATACAATACAATGAAACAAAAGCTAGGTTTGTACAGCATTAAGTTTCGGTAATCATAACATCAAACAATGAGTCGGGTTATGTTTTTTATAAGTTGTTCAATGCAGGATGGATGAATCACTATGAAAAACAAAATATAAGTAATATAATTCAAGTTCTAACGCACAATCAATCAATCAATTTATTTATCACAAAATATACATATAAATTCAATCACAAAGACCAAAGACAGATGCATGTTTATGACAAGTCACAAATAAATATCAAAACAAAATAAAATAAGATACCTACCATTAGATTAAAATACATGATAAAAATTGAGAAATTCATCTTCACAGGAACATACTTTTCGGACAATATAGCATAAAAAGGTAGAAGACGTGAATACACAAGGGACAACAAGAGAGACAGTCATATATATAAGTATGCTATATTGAATACAAATCAAATCAATTGCATATATCGCGAACAGCAGGCTCTCTGAACTAGCTGCTGTTTCAGTCTTGTTTTGAAAATATCTAAATTGAGGGAGCTCTTAATATGCTCATCAAGAGAGTTGTATAATTTACAGCCAGTAAAAAAAAACTTTTTTGGTACTGCGTAGTCCGGTGATTCTCAGGTTGTAGTTGGCCTTTGAAACGTGTATTATGGTTATGCTTCTCAACAGTATTCAAAAACTTGTTTTTATTTTTATAGACGTATGTACAAACTTCCAGTATATATAAGCTTACAACAGTTAGGATTTTGTTTTTTTTTAATAATCTCTGCAGCTCGTTCTAGTATCGATACTAGCAAGAATTCTAATCGCATATTTCTGAAGTACCAATACTCTATTCACATGTGAATGAAAATTTGCATTTACAATGACAGTAGTGTGTACTCACTACAGTGGTTCTTCATAAATTTCAGACTATAACAGCTACTCTGTAATTTTTTACACAAACAATCAATATTAAAATCCCAGTGAAGTTGCCCATCATAGGCAACCCCCAATAGTTTCACTGATTTACTACTTACTATTTCAACATTGGAACCTTCAAAAAGTTTGATTTCATCAGTCCTGCCATTACCAAAAAGAACAGTTATTGTTTTATGATGATTCAGTTGTAGGTTATTATTGTTGGACCATTTTACAATATTGTCATATACCGCTTCAGCAGTAGTTTTCAGCTTATTGAGATCCTTGTCAACAACCAAAATATTCGTGTCATCTGCATAGTAGATAACATGAACATTCTGAACCCTTTGAATATAGAGAATGAGATCGTTAGCAAAAATGTTGAAAAGTAGAGGACCTAAGACAGAACCTTGCGGCACACCTTGCTCAACATCCATTTCTTCAGAGAAAATGTTATTAACTCTTGTTATTTGTTTTCTTTTACTGAGGTATGACTCGATTAAAGTTAAAGGCAAACCTCTTATTCCATATCTCTCTAATTTGGCAGTGATTAATCGATGATACACTAGGGCAAAAGCTTTCGAGAAATCAATGAAAATACCCAAAGCAAACATTTTTTTGTCAATACTTGAAATGATCCGACCGCTGATAGTGCTGTCTCTGTACTTTTGTTACTGCAGAAACCCTGTTGGTCGGACGATAAGAGTTTGTACTTAAGTAAGTAATTGGTTAACCGATCCTTAATTGCCATCTCAAATAATTTAGAGATACTGCATAACAGGCTTATTGCTCTGAAGTTAACAAAATCATTCGGATATCCTTTCTTGTAAAGTGGCTGAACTATTCCCAGTTTGAAGTTATCTGGGAATTTTCCTTCCTCAAAACAAAGATTGATTAGGTAATTCAGAGGTTCACTAATCCACGAGCTGCATTATTGGAAATTTTATCATGGCTCAATGACTCAACTTCAACAATCGTAACGGGTTCTATATAAAATGATATGTGCGATAAGGAAATATTTGAATCTAAAAAGCTATAGTCGCATTTAAAATTTTTATTGATAGGGATGGTGAACTGGTTTGCAAACTGATTAGCAACAATCTGATCTGGTAAAGGATAGTTATTTTGTGTAATAGTTAATTCATTATTTTTATACCTAACTGTTTTCAATTCATTAATCAGTTTCCACATAGCTTTCGTTTTATTTTCCGATCCATGTATTCACTGGTTTCAGTGCATTGCAGTATTTGCTTATGTCCTTATAAACATTGTTGGTCTTAGCCAAATCGTATAACGCGTAAGAGAGACTGCACAACTATTACACTGGTAACATAAAAAATGCTATATATTCGATGACTCTGTAGGATTTTAGGAGGTATAATTTCAAAAAATGTGTAACAATTATATCTTCGAGAGCATTCCGGGGCTGGTCAAGTCAAGTAATGAGAGAAGTAACAACACAGTTACAAGCCTCTCATCACTCGAACTAAGGTTTTTTTATTAGTGATTTGCAAATAATATAATTTTATATATCCAGTCATCCTGTAAATAAAATATCATGTGATACGGAATTCTTGGTGCGCGAGTAAAACTCGCACTTTACCTATTTTTTATTAATTTCCCACTGGGTATTTCAAAGAACTTTCGATAGCTCTTATAATATCCTCATTTTTGGGAGCCATACCAAAAAACTCGCCCTTTAAATTTGTGCCATTTCTAGAATAGCTAACGTATTCAGCAGTCAATTATAATTCTATTACACGTTGAAAATTCCTCAATCAGCTTCAACGTACTATGGACTTCAAACTATTGCTAGTTTCACCATTCTAATCGCTCAGAACATCTTTATTAGCTTTTCTTGGTGCAAATTTATTTCAATTTGATAACGGGAAAATAAAACAACATTGAACAGTACCAACGCAATTCAGCCAATACTGCAAAGTTTTTATATGTATTCAATTTTTTTATCAATCGCATCATCATGACCTCAATATACCTATTCCATCGATGTATTCAACTGCTTTGGTTAGTTTCTTCATAACTTCATATTTATCTCACGAGACTTCACGTACCTTATATAAACTGTAATTCATTAGGAAAGTTATTGCGATATTCGGTTATAATGAAACAAACAACATTGCTCAGTCATATGACGAATTATCCGTATATTCTTATTCATGAGAATTACAAACTGAAGATCGTTAATCTTATCCAGAAATCTGATCTCTTAGAACATTGTTTATTATCTTCTTTCTTGTATATATATTCCAAGTCAATGCTCTAGAGTAGAACTGAATTAAAATTGCGAAGGATGAAAGCAATTCGGTCGACACAACAAAGTTGAAAGTTTGATTATATTGCAGACTTATTTAATTACAGTTGTTTACTTAGTTATATTGATAGAACGTGACCTTTTGCTGAAAAGACAATTCCAGGAACGGCTATGACCCATCTCAATTCAGCATTAAGCTTCGTGTATTGCTTGGGAGGATGTTTATGTAGAAAATTAAGTGACAGTAAACTAGTTTATTCCTAGACTTACTGTACGATGTTCGACTACCTTTTATTACATTATTGAATTGTTAACAATACCATTACAATGATCATCTCAATACGAATCGAATGAAAATATATAGAATACATGTGGATTGGATAATATCTTGAGGAAATTGCTTTTCATGGCGAGATTTTAGGGGCATTATGCTTACTCATTTCTCATCTTGGTAACTAATCATAAAAAATTTAAATGAGCTTCAACTCCGTGAAACTGGAAATGTATTTGAAAAGTTGATCTTATGAATTGAACATCGTTGATATACAACTGCTACGAAGGTCATAATAACGCAAATTTACCCTTTAAAGTTTGTTGAGAAAATTTTATTTTTGGCTCACTCCCAAATTAGAAATAAATGTGTTGGATGAATAGATATGAAAATTTCGTCGATTTTTTTTTTTTTAAAAAAATTTTAAAAAATTAAATATTCAGCAAATTTATTTTTTCGAGATCGTTGAATCATATTCTAGCTATTCGAAAAATCATGAATTTATTCCTCATAGAAAATAATTTCTACGTATAATACAATAATAATATTCATAAATATCTCGGCCAAGTTCAAAGAAGTGACAAATTCATCATGTGGTTTCAAAATTGCGGCAGTGAAAGATTGAAAAAAAATCACAATTATAATCATCACAATCATAATCACAATCATAATTATTTTCTGATCAATATTGACAAACTATACGTCTTTTGATAGAGCCTCACTACTCGAAAAGTTAACACACAAACATGAAATCGTTGTAAATTACCATTAATGCTTTTCAATTGATAATTTTTTTTTTTTCGAAAATAATTCAGTTTTGATGAAATTTTTCAAAGACTAGGTCAATATATCGTTGCACTAAGTCGTTGTCAGGCAACGGAAAATAACTGTTAGAAAATATTTATTTTTGTACCGTAAGGAAATATTACATTATTTTTTCGAAAACAATTTAATTTTTAAGAATTTCAACACATTTTAAAATACATTTTAAAATAGTAGTTTGTTGTATTTGCAGTTATTTGACAATTAGTACAAGTATTGAACACTAAGAACATGGGAACTAGTGCGATTATTTTGCTGAATATTTTCGACACCAATTATTTAATTTGTTTGGCAATAATTAATATTGAGCATTTGGGGAACATTTAAGCTAGTAAGGTTATTTCGTTAATTATATTCTGGTGCGGAAATTTTATTTATCCCCTGTACCTTATTAGTAAAATACTCTTCTATATTCTCAGCGACGTTTGATGATTTCCATCCGCCCAGCCTCTTTGAACTAGTAATATCTCCACCAGAGTCCTGGCGCGGATATAGGGGGAGGCAGTGGGTGCAATTGCCCCCCCCCCCCTCCCCCTGACGCACGACCGAACCACTACTATAATAAAATAAATAATAGTTTAAAAAAACTAAAAAACACGCTTTTATAGAAAACCAGACTAAAAAAATAGAAAATAAGAAAAACATGCATGGTATCACCTCGGCCAACAATAACCTGTGATCTGAGACATTTCTCACTTTACTGCCCTAGGTATAATTATATATAATTATATATAATTATTGGTACCAT
This sequence comes from Gonioctena quinquepunctata, assembly GCA_018342105.1. Taxonomy (NCBI): domain Eukaryota; kingdom Metazoa; phylum Arthropoda; class Insecta; order Coleoptera; family Chrysomelidae; genus Gonioctena; species Gonioctena quinquepunctata. Next base: position 340,423 of record JAFIRS010000572.1, on the reverse strand, counting down.
GCACGGGGCCTGTGGCTCAGTGGCACCAGCGTCGGTCTTGTGTCAACTGTTTCCACCTGGCGCGGGTTCGATTCCCGCAGCTGGTGAAAAATTTTTTCAAGGTCCCAAGAGTGGTTTCGGATCCCACTATAAAAGGTAAGGTCCCCGTGATCTTAACTCGTACAAGTTTTCATTAACTTCTGAGGGTTGGTCAAACAACTAAGAAAGCGGTTAAAAATAATTTTACAATTTACAATTTTACCCCACGCTTTTTTTTAAATAAAATACATGTTTTTCTTATTTTCTATTATTTCAGTCTGGTTTTCTATAAAAGTGTGTTTTTTAGTTTTTTTAAACTATTATTTATTTCCTACTTTTTAGTGTGATTTTTTATAAAAGCGTGTTTTTTAGTTTTTTTTAAACTATTATTTTTTTGCAAATTCAAAAATGAAATCATCTTATCAAATTAGGTAATCATAATCTCCGACCCGAAAAACCCCCACATACCAATTTTGAATAGAATCAGACCATAATCACAAAACTCGGCCCCATTTTAAAGCCGCCATCTTGAATTTTTCAATTTTTACAAAGAATCTAATATTCGACCCCAAAAACCCCCACATACCAATTTTGAAGAGAATCAGACCATAATCACAAAACTCGTCCGCCATTTCAGAGCCGCCATCTTGAATTTTTCAATTTTTACAAAAGAATCATAATATTCGACCCCAAAAACCCCCACATACCAATTTTGAATAGAATCAGACCATAATCACAAAACTTGTCCACCATTTTGGAGCCGCCATCTTGAATTTTTCAAAGGAATCATAATCTCCGACCACAAAAACCCTCAGATACCAATTTTGAAGCGAATCGGACCATAACCACAAAACTCGTACGCCATATTGGAGCCGCCATTTTGTTTTTTTCCACACAAAATTTCTTAATGCATTGTCACCGGAATTATGTACACCTGCCAAATTTCAGATCATTTGGACGTCTGGAAGTGGGTCAAAATTGCGCCCAAAGAAGTCGGTTACAAACAAAAATACAAGTGAAGCTAATATAAAGCGTGTAAAAAGCTTATGTGCGTAGAGTCCGCACCACCACAAATTATTTGTTGTTTTCTATGAGAGACAGACAAGACGTTTAGTTCGTTGCGCGCCAACACGCACGATTCTTTTGTGATTTTGTTGAGAGTTGTTGATTGACCATGACAGAAAACCGTCTTCTTGGTCTTACCCTTGTGCACATAAAAAGGCATTTTCCTATTGACATTGATAAAGTTATTAGAATATTTGCAAAGAAGAGATTTTAGAGTTTGATATTTAAGTTAAGAATAACTATAATAATATAAATATATCTAGCTACCTACATTACTTCAAATTAAATTGTTTTTCTGATGTCTACACCCATGCGTTTTTATTTCAGATTTCTAAAGACAGAGCACTATTCAAATTCAACTGTATTTCTCGACAGTAACTGCACTATTAGTTTCTATATTTTTTAGAACAAATTTTCTGAAAGATAAATTTTTAAACAAATTTTTACAAGTTGATTGTAACAATTTATGTCCTTTGAATAATTTTCGATTTTCGGAAAAATAGTATGTATACCTCGTAGTAAAAGCCACATTCCAGGACTACTTATTTCCAGTCTCTGCTTGCGCCTTGACTGGCAATCTTTACGGTCGTCCAGGAATGTTTTGCTTTTCCTACTAGATATATAATGTACTATTGTCCTTCCTGTTGATTAGATTTCCTTTAACACTTGTTCATATTTTTTTGACACATATAACATCAGTCTATCTCTTTCTTAAATGAAATATAGAAATATTATGTCAACATTTTTATGTCAGATCAATTTGTCAGTAATATATTCGATTGAACGTACCATCGAAAGTTGAACTTTATACATAATAATTAATTATTATTTTTCAAAGTTAATTGATATAGAAATATATAGCCAAGTAAAGAAATACTGTCTACATCCATGTAGGATTTTGTTTAATACATAACAGTATTTTCAGAAATGTTTTAGATCTGAATTTTCTATTCCTTGGGTTCAATTAACTAAACTAGAATGGTTAATTAACGGGTGTGAAGTTAGCTACATTCACAAGTACACTGAGAAAAATAAAATTTCGATTATTTTCTTTTATTTTTTCCGTTTTATTAATTTAAGGGTGTTTTTTCCATTTTCAACTGAATATTGAAAATTTGATAAGACTGGTGAATTGAGTTCGATTTGAAACAGTGGAATAGTGGTGAAGTTATTTTAAAAACTTCACTTATGCCACAAATGGCTTTGTGCACCTTTCTGCTTGCAATATGTTACTGTTATCGGTCGTTTCTTCAATACCGAAAAGACGCCATGATTTCCAGGCCGTCAAAGGGGTTGAAAATATATTTCGAAAATTCACAGAGACCACAAATGGCTTTGTACCCCTTTCTGCCTGTGATATGTTATTGTTATTGGTCTTTTGTTTATCACTGATAGCTCGTTAGAATTTGCCAGGTCGTCAAAGGAGGTGAAATGGGGGTTGATATGTTTTGAAAATAGGATTGCACGCCTTTCTGCTTCTATTCATTAGAAAAACAAGAGGGTCTGCAATATATTCGTCAATTTCTTCGAATGTTTTCGCTTTCAACTGATCCATGATTATATTTGAAACTCCTTCTCGACTTAAAGGTTTCAAGAGGAATGTATCATTGGTATGCTTCTGATTTTTTTTTATTTGTCTGGTTTTGTAATTCTTTCTGACATTCCTACCCACTTCTATGGAAAAAATATTGAAGGCATCTGCAATGTCGGCATTTTCAGTAATAGCTGTATTGCCATTAAATTTATTGATTTTAACTGTTTTTATTATCTAATTTTATATAGTACTTTTTATATTTTTATGTTATCCGATATATATCTTCCTTTTTTTACATTCGAAGGATCGCTTTTATGTGGCCCTTTGTAATTCACAATTTTCTTTTAATTTCAGGATTTCTAATTTTTATGTATTAGGTGTTTTAATCAACTACTTAATTCACATATTTTGCGTATAAATTTATCAGTTTGTTCTTGAACGTTATCGATTATATAGAATTCACGCCAGTCAGCTTCAGATAGGTCACTTTCCAGTTTTCATTGTTATTATTCATGTACTAGCGTATTTGACCATTTCTCATATGATTCACAACAGTTTCCTTTTGAAGGGAAGGTTTGTAGATATCTATATTAGCGTCAATTGTCATATTTAATCACCCTGTACAGCAGTGTATTCATTTATGCATGAAATGGAATTTTATGTGCTGCAGATCTATCTAGTTAGTCATTTCCTTCAAATATATCTAAATTCATATCAACCCCTTCGACAGCCTGGAAAATTCTGGCGTCTTATCAGTGATGAAGAAAAGACTAATAACAGTAACATTGTGCCCTCTGTGAATTTTAAAAATATACCAACCCCCATTTTCAACCCTTTTGACGGCCTGGTAAATTTTGAAGTGATGAAGAAAAGCATTGGCAATAACATATTAGAAGCAGCAAGGTATACAAAGCCATTTGTGGCCTCTGTGAATTTTTAAAAATAACTTCACTACTATTCCAATATCTCAAATAGAACTTAATTCACCAGTCTGATCAAATGTTCACTCTTCAATTGAAACTCGAAATCTCAGTGTATTCACGCCCCTAAATGAATAAAACTCCATGTGAAAAATACGGAAAAATTAAAAGAAAATAATCGAGATTTCATTTTTCTCAGTGTACTTGTGGATGTGGCTAACTTCACACCCGTGGTTAATTATACTTCTTTCTTATGATTTGGGATGAATTACACATGAATATTAGGTAGGTTTAGGGTTGGAAACCTACAACTTTCGATCGTATGTTTACCCTTGTGTTTTCCTATGAAAAATATGTCGCATCATATGTCATTTTGATTGATGATAATTTCAGGATATATAAATACATTGCGAAATTGGTTCCTCTATAAGTCAGGAAATAAAATTTCCCTTACAAATTACAGACTAATTTTTTCGAATATCAGTAAAATTATGAAAAAACGAATTATCAGTTCTGTACAAAAGTACAAACTGAATTCAGAAAATCAATTTGGTTTTGTGAAGGGTAAATCTACACAAGATGCAATTGCCGATTTAATCAAAAAGATTTACGCAGCCGTAGACTCTAAGGAACCAGCTATTTGTGACTTCATCGATTTGGCATTTTGTGCATTTAACATTTTTATCCATGCCGGTAGGTATTAGCACTCTTGAGAGGATTGTTTCGAATTCGAGGAAGACCACTAGCCGTCCCGATGATTGGGAAACCATGAAACAGCTGTAGACGGATGGTGGGCCCCTTGAAGTTGAGACAAAACGCTATTTCTTCTTTTGTTATTGTTTGCGTTACTCTGAATGCAATAGAAGCTTGACTTTTGGTGTTGTGGATTGATCTTTGCTGCCAATTGTTGGTGACCTATCGATGTTGCATGAAATTTCCTGCCCTCGAACTTCACAGCACTACGTTGAGTTTCACTCCGCAGAGTATAGATGTAATTTTGTGCATTTTACATATATATATATATATATATATATATATATGTGATTGTGTTTTAATCATTATTATCGTGACTCTTATTTTAATTCCATTCAGCATATCAAATATGTATGTGACTGTGTCACTGTGTATTATCATCGCGATCTTCATTTTCAGAATTTTAATTTGTATGTGATTGTGTTTAATTACTATCGTGACTATTTTTACTGTCATATTTATTATATTGCTTTCCAATATTTTATCAATTTATTATATATTCCCACTAACACATACACATTAATAATTTTAAAATTGTATAATAGCCTTAATGATTCACGCGCAGGTTATCCTCCTTTATTTCTTTTTCTTAATATTCAATGAAAGTATTGTATTTTATAATTTATTTTTTTTAATTTCAATTTTCGGCTTCAACCATTTCGGTTATTAGCGGGGTACAATATATTAACAATACATTATAAATTTTATACAATATACTTGTTCTATTAACAAACGAAACTAGATTTTCCACATTTTCCAGGTTAAGAATGATTCGTAGTTCATTGGACAGGTCGGCGGCAACTCTTTCTTGGTGATACAGCGGACAGTCTAAAAGTAGGTGTTTCACGCTGAGGACTCTGTCACAACGAAAGTATATGTATTAATTTTATGGTAAATGAATATTATTACTATTATTATATTATACCTTTCCGAACGGCCGCGCCATTGGTTTTTTATATTGTTGTGAGCTCAGCATCATTGGCGACCAGCTTATTAATTAAAGATTCATGTCTCAGATTTTCGATACATAGTTCATAGAAACAATTGATTATTTTCCGAAATTTATATAAGCTGCGCCTTCAATTGGTATGATGCACCTTCCTTTGAGATGAAACTTTCTATACTTACTGGTTGTGTCACTGTCGGAATTTATTGGCTTCCCAACTCTTGATACATGTTCAGATGCCCACCCTCAGGATTCATCCGAAGTAGGAAACGTATTCATCTCGACAGATACAAATGGGCGATTCTCATATATCCGCACCAGCAACTACCGACACGAGGCCGAAAATATGACAGTCCCCCAACATAATATTCAATATCTAACTGCCCTTCCCAAATCCTATGAGCCCTTAAAGGAAACTGCGGATTATTTATCGCAAGTGCGTGCGTATGGGGCCCATAGTTCCGACATACGAGCAGCTTACAGAAAATTACTCTGAAGAAAACAAAAATCATCTCTCGATGCCTTTGGGAAATATAGTTACGGGATTTGAATTTCGCTGCGTGACTCAACAGTTTTTAGGCTGTATGTTCCTGTCCTCTCTAGGTCGTTTAGGAATATGAGATATTTATTTCAGCGAGCAGATCAAAGCTCTAGACAAGTAAAGGCAAAATCGGTGTGTTTTCAAATACCGATTACTGATTACTTTGCTATACAAAATATACAAGAAAATTATTCCAAATTATTTTCAAATAAAATATTTGTATAACCTCTTCAAGATTTCAATTACTGTCAGAATAGTTCATTAAATACTATTCGTAAATTTGGAATACTGGTCGGTTTTTTTCTGGAATATCAAACAATTGAAAGTTTTAACAATACTTTCATGTATTTCAAATACTTCACTATCGACAAATCTTTGTCTGGATTATTCCTGAGATCAAGAAGTCCAAAATAAATATCCTTCCAGACCCAGCTGTTTAATATACAGGAATAAACCAGGCGAGAAATATATATCCTAGTCGATAGTAGTAGAAGAATGCATAATATTTGGAATACATGATAGTATTGCATATACTTTCAAGTGTGATATCCGAGAAAAAACTGACCACTATTCAAAATTCACGAATAGTTTGAAATATTAAAAACACTGAAATATGAGGAGGTCATTACAAATAATACTTAATAGTATTTTCTTATAAGATAATCGTGCTTACAGTATTTGAAAGCCTACAGAGGTTATACATATTTTATTTGAAAATAATTCAGAATTAAAAATTTCAAATAGCATGGTGCGTCAAGTGGCACATCGTTGAACAGATAATTCTATTCTCTTTTCAACCATCCTATTTTTTTTAAGGTATAAATGTCGATTTGCACATTGTTGAAAAGATAATTCAATTTTTCTTTCAACTATGGTTGTTCTACGGAATCACAATTGCGAGTGCGACTTTTTATAGCCCCCCTTCACCCCTCACTTTTGAGCCCTTTGACATAGAACAACGGGACCAAAACTATTTTGAGTGATATCACCGATACTACTCTTTGAAATAGAAGACATTGTGATTCCTCGATAGATGGCGCAGGGGGCACATCAACTTTCAAATTGCACAGGGGGTCAAGTGAAACATCGATGAAAAGATAATTCAATTTTCTTTTCAACCATCTATTTTTTTTTTTCACAATATGCATTTTAAATTTTGTTATAGGTACTTGTTATTTCAAATGCATATTGAGAAAAAACTTATTAAAAAATTTAAAAAAACTAGATTGTTGAAAAGATAATTGAATCATCTTTTCAACAATGTGCCACTTGACCCTCCATGCTATTTGAAATTTTCAAGTTGATGTGCACCCCCACGCCACCTATTGGGAAATCACAATGTCTTTCATTTCAAAAAGTAGTATCGGTGATATCATTCAATACGTTTTTTTTTTCATTGTTCTACCGAACCGTTATATATATATATATATATATATATATATATATATATATATATATATTGTAATGTTTTGATGAATTGAAAAATAGAAATTGTTTTTATTTTGCCCCACGTTTTGGGTGCCAATTGGTATGCTTTGATAATTTGAAAAATCTATAAATTGTTAACTTAAAATGAAGATAGCTAATTATTTTTGGTTTTCTTTGAGAGCCAAATTTGATATGATGTAAATAGATATTTCTGACCCTGTAATAATAATTGTCAGCGAACGTCACTGTTCTCTCGTCACGCTACCAACAATTATTATTTTCTTCGCCACGCTAACAACAGTTGGTACGCCAATGTCTCATATAGTCGGTTCAAAGGAATTTGGCCACTGGTGGCTAACTTCAGTTTATTGAATGATCTTCATTATGTTAGTTGATCATTGTGAGAAAATAAACAAACCAAATATCAAAAAACAATTATCTCCTTTATTCAGGAAGACTTAAAAATACCTGGCCTACAAGAAATAACTTATGCCAGAGTGAATCAAACAATTATTCACGGATAATCATAAATTGCATATCATGGATAGATAAACAGAACCTCACTTTTTCTGTGAGTATAATTTTCTGTTATTGTTCATAAAAAGTGATATAGAGTTCATCGAATGTGAAAAATGTTATTTGTGAAATAGTTCAGGACCGGGAAAGCACTATTAAAGGTTTTATACCTGGTTGGAACTGTTGGTGTTCACAACTATACCATAAAAACAGGAAGTCTCCTCTCTCCAGCCTTCGTTAGGACTGCAAAACTATGTGTCAGGAACGTATCGATGCGGGACTCAGCTTTTGGAATCGTGGATATACGATATCATCAAGGTAATCTTGTTCTGTTCAGCAAATGATGGAATTATTCCATTTTCTTCTAGTGAAATTTTGTGCGTGCTTCCGCTTTGTAACATATTTTCGATCTCCTCGAAGCTTTGTTTTCTCGTCGCTTCGCAACATCTTGCCATTGTTGTTGTTCCATTTGTAATTTCGAATTCGCGCACCAAATTGTCACTTTGCACTGTTTATATTTTTGTTGCACAATTTATACACACAATTAATTTCCCATTCTTATCATTATTTACAAGTTTGAATGATAATTGCTTATGCTACCTTCTCTTTGCCATTCTCTCACAATTTCCAACTTTACATCTGATCATCTATTCTCTGATTGGCTATCTTTCATAAAGACGTTTGCTGTTCTCTCATTGGCTACTTTTAGTTTGCTACAATTTCATGTACAGAGTGTTTCAAGTTTATAAATGTGTTGATTACTTTTTATTCATGATAATTTTGTAAATCTTGACTTTTAGTTGTCTTTTGAGCAATTATGAGTTATGATAATTTTGATAGTGTATATAATTGACTGTTTTATAGTACTTTGACATTTTTATCTATCCATATCATACCTAGGCTCATAAAATTACATTGAATTTCAAAAGTTATTTACAAGCAAACTCTTGAAATTGATAATTATTTATTCTTTTGTGGCTTTTTTGTCTTTTAAAATATACAACTGGCATAACATAACAATATATATATATATATATATATATATATATATATATATATATATTTAAATATTTTATTGCAATAGTTGGCTGTTGGTTTTTTAAGTCTTATTTTATACATGACGTATCTTACATGGCTACCTTGTAAGAATGCATATCACATAGATTACAAAAGTATCTAGGAATAGTTTCAATTCTAATGGAAGTTCGAAAATAATATACCTCAAAGTTAATATTTGTCATTTCCCCATATATCTATCACCATTGGGAAGAGGAATCGGAAATTTGATGTAAATATATTCCAGAAATATGTTAATAATATACGTTATAAATAAAAACAAGGGCTAGGACACTTCACCCTTCAATTTTAATTAATATATGATGAAGAGTTATTTTACGTTCACCCTATACGCCAGAGCGTCCCTTTTCTCAACATTTCAGAGAGAATAAATAGAATCAGAACAGGAACACTTTCTGCATCAAACGTCAAAGAAAGTTGTTTGTTTTGTCATAATCATCAAATTGAAATTCAATACTACTGATTGTCGAATGGGAAAGCGCCTCCTAGTGCTTGAATTTCACAGTAATGGAGACACGTTCAGCCGTGCAAATCCAAATTAGATCTTGCCGAAGCAGAATCTAATCTAACATCAACTCCTGAAAACCTTATTCTCAACTTCCACTGCAGCTAGTGTTTCGACAAATAAAACATTTTCAGATGGCAACCGTTGAATGGAACAAAAGAAGCAGTCATCTTTAAAAAACAATAATTATTTTTAATCGTATGCTGAATGCCAACACGGTGGGGACGTAAAATTGTGGGTGATTAATTTTGTAACCGTTGGTGCATGCAATGTTTACTATTGGTAAAATAAAACATTCCTGAAAAAACTATTGGTTTTGCAAAATACTGATCAAAATTATGATTGACTTAAGCTGCGTACAAATATGCAACATAACTCCCTAGTGTAACACAGTGGCGTATTAGTCTCGACAGCGCTCCACAAGAGAACTTCCTAACGTCGCAGTATCTCATCAATTGATGATCAGTCGCCTTGGGATCTGAAGAAACCGATGATGGCGCGGCCAGTCGGAAAGGTAGATTTCAGAATTTACTAATTGTTTCTGAAATTGCCATCAATCAAGCTTAAGAATCATGTGTCAGCAAAAATTGAAAATTTGAATAAACCTTAAACTTTTCAATACAAAGTTGGAGAAGGATCTCCCGAAATGCTTCCCAATATTTCCATGTAATCCGACTCGATTCAAATGAACGAATTATAACCAGCACACAAGGATATAGACGGTACTTACTTGCGTTTCAATCTTAATATATCTTAAGCTGGTGTCTCACGGCGCGAGACTTGACGAGCTTGGCTTGGGGATTGTCGAGTCTCGCGTCATGAGACCGGTCGACTAGCGTAGGATCGAGACTTGGCAAGCCTCGTCGGTAATTTCACAATCATCAAAAGCGCGTGCCTCGACCAGCTGGCTCGTACTGTATGACTTGTTGAGCGGTCTCTTGGCGCGATGGTGTCTGCCGACAGTGTCGGCTATGACGAGAGAGCGGTCATTCAGAGAGACAGTTTGGTGGCAGCAGAGTATCTTGTATTAACATAAAGTGGAATTCAGACGCAATAATAATACGCCGCTGCACATGCTATCCATTGTAAACTAAACAACTACTGTACTGGACAATATCTGCCTTCCTTTGCTTGTGTACCATTCTCAAGTCACTGATAGACAAGGAGTCGGTCAAATTATACACGTCGTGAGACCGATCAGGCTCGAGATTGCACAAACCTCACTTATGTGCTCCCCAAGCACAATCCTCCAAGCCAAGCCCGTCGCGTCTTGCGCCGTGAGACACCGGTTTTAGAAAGATAATAACTAATATTTATTCATGATGTTTAACATTGAATTCGAGAAATACGAAAATACAATGATGTTCTGTTTGCCGACGGAAGAAAAACTTGATTGACACGGACGAATGAACCTCAAATTAATGCAGCATACAGGGTAAACAAAAATTAATTATTCTCACGAATGGTAGTTTTCAGCGATTTTTTATTTGTGTGTACATCTTGGAGAAAAACTTTTCGAATAAGTTGTGATGCACATGAAGCTCTACCAAGAGACCCATAGTTGGACGATATTCGTATGAAAATGAAAGATTGAGATTTTTTTCAATATTTCAGTTCCCGCCATTTTGAAACTACTGATCAGATTTGACCCATCTTCTAACTTAGCCGAGATAAAATATTTTTTTGCCGAATTTCGTTCCATTTAGTTGACAAATGGGACCTTCACTTCGTTATATGTCATATATATATATATATATATATTGAATTTTTTTAAAATATGAACAGGCTGTTCATAAAAACATATGTGGAATCATCTGCGACTCAAAAATAAACACTGTCTTCCATCGTTCAAGTTAACCTCTTGTGGGGTATTCATGTTGAAAAGGTAAACATTCTCAATGAATATTGAATTGAAATTTTTTCTGTGAATTGAGAAATCTACGACAAAAATGAAGTTATTCTTGTGATTATCTAACAGAAAACAACTACTTTCCCGGCTAGAGCCACGTTGGACATTGAACTACATCTGATAGATATTTTGAAAGTACCCTAACTCCAAAGAAAAATCTAAAAGTGAAAATGTTATTTTCTATTCCAGTCTTGATTATAAACTCATATAGATGAATAACATACAGAAATATGTTTTCCAAGAAGGAGCAATCACCAGAAATCATTTGCAACATTGATGCAAGACTGGCATCGCATTCACTAGGTCTTCAATACATTTTTGTCGACTAATAGTTATTTATGCAACAAGTGCAAAAAGTAAGTGTTTATTGCACTCGTCGTGAAGTTGTCCGACGAGGCCGCCAGGCCGTTGGACAACTCGTCGAGTGCAATGAACACTTTTTGCACGAGTTGCATACAATATTTTTTCTACATTCATGCAAAAACCAAAAAATGTTTTATTCAGATGGGACTAAGTGTAGGAAAATAAAAAGCGTACTTAAAATTGCGTGATTTGACGTTTATGTTTGTCATGATCACAAATGACAGATGTAGAATGGCAGATGAGTGCAATAATCATTTTATTGCACAGTGCAATAAAGAACCACTTTTTTCCTTAAATATACTTCAATAAAGTTTTGTTTTTTGCATGAACGCAGAAAAAATCTATTTCACGCTTCGACGGTCATAAGGAAGACCGGAAGAATTGGGAAACCCATTTTCTAGAAGCAATCTCACTTTGCAAATATGGAAAAATGTTAGAAATATTTCTTTCGGAGTGACACTTTGAAATTAGTGTTTTTGATAACATTATTACAAGGTATTATACATATATACATATATAGACATATAAATATATATAACCATTAGGTTTTAATATTCGTCTGTAATTTTCTTGGGTTTCTGGTTCGTGGATGAAGAAAGTTCAGTGATTCATTAATAATTGAGATACTACGTTACGTTTTGGGGCTCCACAACTTCTTCAGTTATACATTCAGATATACTTTTCTGAAAAAGGAGAGTTATGGCAAATATTACATTTTTATATCGTATTTCTTTCTTACCTTAAAACATTTATTCAAAAAGGTCGGCATGTTGAAGTGAGATGATACGTTTTTTGGTGGGTATTTTGTAATTCTTTATTTTAATATTTTTTCTGGTTTCTTGTTTTGTTTTATTGGTGGCCAATTGGGCGGTTATAGTAGATTAGGTATTCATTATTACCCTTTCATCTTGGTGTTATTGGATATAGTTTCGTTCATGTTGAAATAGGATAATCTTATTTTCAACTTCAATAACTCAAATATGTTGCTTATTTGTACTGAAAGCATGGAATAGTATATATGGCAATTAGATGTCTTCTAGTGTTCATGACAGTTGTCGCGTTTTGATTTTGTGTTTGTGTTGCCATCTATGCTAATTTGAAATTTCGAAAGGGTGGTTGTAATTTAGGTTTACAGAATTTAGAACCAAGTTGTTTTAGTTATCATATAGAAAATTCAACACGAAGAGAGGGATCTGGTTTTTAATCGGCTGGTCTATTGTAATTGTGTTTGGTTTGTGCTGCATCTGTTGTTGCTTTTTTTTGGGTTTTGTTGCGGTGATTGTGCTTTATTTAAAAAATTGTAAAAGATAATTATTGTTCTTGTAGTTATCCGTCATGTCAAAATGAAGAACAAAAAAGAAACAACTGAGTAGTTGTTTTGATTTTAAATGATATTAAGGTTTTTTATGTCAGTTTTATCGTTCAATGAATTTGGGTCGACTTTTATGTGTATCATCTCGATGAATTATCTTTTTTTGGTGTTTTTTTCAGTTCCTAGTATTTTTGTATCGTTGTAGTTAAATCCATGATTGATTTTCTTCGTTGCACGGAATTGTATATATTACATGTGTTTTTTTGTTTATTGGATTGTTTTGTTAAGTGTGTTATATCCTTTATGCCCAATTTGCAGATTGTCAGGTTTTATAATATTAGATATTTCTTCTGGCAATCTCTTTTGTAAGGTAGTCCTATATGAAGGTTATTTGAAAGGTTTTGGGTTTTTTCCCATGGTTATAAAATGTATGTATCTGTTTTTGAAAATATTGTTTGTCATGGTTATTGGATGGTTGTTATTGATTTGTGCTTTTTTTGCTTTTCCAATTGCATCATGTCGAAATTCAGGGTCGGATAGCGTAATTGCTCGGTCTTTTTTTGTGATGAAGGATGGTTTGATTTTAGTTGAGGTATCTGCCCGACCAAGTGTTTTTGTATACGAACTTGTTTTTATTGTATTATTTGTTCGGTTTAAAGTCAAGTCTAGGAAATTTTCTTCTGATTCGATTATAAAATTTAGTTTAGGATGGAATGAGTTGAACAAAGTTTTATGAATAAATTAATTTGTATCTAAAATACATTTTGTTCGAGTCCATGCGAAAAAATGTCATTGCGTAAAATGAAATGTTCCTCTCATTCTCAAAAAGACTGAAAATTATATAAGAAAAGAATGAATCGTGGTATATAGTATTCCAAGTGCCTCTGGTGGAAACTCGATTGTTTTCTTATGCTATGATATTGCAGTAAGGTTTTATGCTACAAAATATATTTCTGGTGATTGAAGAACTTGTTTCAGCACTTTTTTTTTAATGCGTGGAAAGTTGCATTGAAAGACATCTGAAAATACGTACGAGAATGAAAACAAAATGTGATCGAGAAATTATTTTTTAACGAAAGCATTTTTACTTCGAAATTTCCCCAACTAAAAGATTATTTAAAAATGTTTGATTAGATTCCTTTTTTTTTATATGAAATGAAGAAGTAGAAAATGTAATCAAAACGAAAGGAAACCCGTTTCGTAATACCTTTTCGTTTGATTCGAGTTAGATTATATTGAAATATCGCTTAGAGCGCTTTGAAACCTACAACTTTCGATCGGAGAGTTCAAGGTTTACACAAAAATAGAAATGATGTTTGTATTCTCCAACTAAAATATATCCCTTTTTCATATTGTGAAGAAACGGAACCTATCATTCCAAGATTTGAGGAATTTCCGTGAAATCTCGTTACCAATTCCATTAGGGATATTTCGAACAAAATGGTGCCAGACAGATACATTAAACTTGATTGGAATTACGGTTTGGGGGATCCCACTGACTTTCTGATGTCTTCCGCCGACTTCTGTCATATATAATGCTCTTATTATACTGGCATATTGAGGGGAAAACTCTTATTAAGTATTTGCCCTGCTGCTAAAATATTTATCGCGTTTTCCCAATCCCGCACTCCTATGGGATATAGCTCATTGCACTTCTCTGGTTCATTAATTGCAATATTTGGCAATATTTCTTTGGTTCATTTTATGTCATTCCGGCAAAGGGAATGATACTATATTTGAGGACTATTTACTGGTATACAAAAAATACCATGAAGTTTTCAATAAATATTCGTATATTTTTTTATATGAATCATCTGACATGGAGGTTTTGAGTGCATTTGAAAAAAAGTATTTTTTAGTGATGAAACTCTTCTACTTATGTGTTTTTTGAAGAATATTCAGTTGAATTCAAATTTTACTGATGACGGAGCGAATCTGAACAAAAATTAGTTTTTGAAAAGCTTGTTAAGGAAAAGACACATTTGAATGAATCACCTGAATAAGTTCTCTAAAGGAAAAAAAAATAATGAACATATTTGACTTGAGAAATGCTATAATTTTATTTTCAACAAATTATCTTCATTCAGATTGATGCATCACACTTCCTTTTGCTCTATTGACAGTTCGATATAATCGAAATGTTGATATCTGATATCGTATTATCTACAGGAAATTATAGAAGTGATTAGGATTAGGATCAATGGAAAAAACCTAGTCGTTTCCCAACCAATGTTTAGAATTGAATAAAATCAGATGTGGAATCATCGGCTACTGAAACATAAACTTTATTCACTATCTTCCAACATCAAAATAACCTCTTGGGCGGTAATATTCATGTTGAAAATGGAAATATTTTCAATTGAATATGAAAAAGAAAGATTTTTCTCAAAAGTGAAAAATCTACGATAAAAATCAAGCTGGTTTGCTGGTAATATCTAGAAGAAGATTTGATTGAAAAAACAAATAACTATTTGAATGAAAATGTTAATTTTTGCTTCCAGATTTTTTCTTTCGGCTTTTTTGAATATCTATCAATGTCGTTCGTTTGATATGACTACCTAACTAATTTTCCATAAAAAAATTGCCAACCAATGTTTTTGAATGGTTTTTGCATTTGTAATAATAAAATTTTAAAAAAATCTCGTTTTTTGTTGACATCATTTATTGATAACTCATGGAATATAATGATTTTGGCATCATTATTAACAATTTTGTCGCTCTCTATAAAAGCGTTATCTTTGAAAAAATTGCTTCATTAACAATAGCCTCAAATTTTGAAACCATTGTTTTTCTTTTGTCGAAAATGCATTCCTTCCAGTGTTTCGATAATACCATTATATTTTGATTTTTTTAAATTTATGTTCAAGTATGAAATCAATAATTTAATACGAAGTCGTCGGGTTCACCGAAGGCCTATTTTCTTTCTCCATTATTAATTGTGATAGAGATTCAGGACTCTTTCATTGCAAAGTATCTCCTCTACAAGGATCTGTTGCTGTATTGACAATAGCTTCAATAGTTTCCGCAATATCTGGGAAAACGGAACCCTTTTTTTCAACTTTTTTTCTCGCTTAGTAATCCTGAATCGAATGAGCCCTCAACCATATTTTAATTTGCACAAACCCGATTTTTTTAATCTTGACTACACTTCATCTCGGCTCCCGTTTATGTATGCTGGCGCCAAAAATAAATGTATATCTGGTAGTACTTGAATCGGCTCTGACACTCAACAAAATCAACAGCCAACTCCAGCTATATGCTCCTAATTCGTCGTAAACCTGTTGAGTTTAAATATTGAATTAGACATTTAATAAAATTACGAGCCTGTAATGTAGTTTCGGATTACTTTTTTTCTTATTTTTAGCATTAACATTTTTCTTTTAAAATGTTCGATGATGCTCTCTAGAATTCCGTAGCATCCTATTCAAGATTACTTTTTGTAACAACCTTATTACCAAGTTTTAATATAAATTATGCTGTGGAAATCGATGTTCATTCATTCACGACCGGTTGTCATTTATACTAATGATAATGATGATTATAGTTGTGAATGAAAAATGCCTTCAGCAATGTTATTCAAATTGCCATTATACCAAGAATAAAATTGAAATGCATGACATAGCAAGGCCATTCATCCTCATTTTTAGCTTCGGATACGTATTTTCCAATCACGCTTGTTGGTTTCGAACAATATTCACTCCTATTTCAAATCAGTGGAGATTCGTTTTGTATTTATTGCTGGGTAATGTTTTTGGGAGTTATAATAAACTTTCATGAACACGAACGGGATATAACTGCCGGAAAAATGCGTAACTGCATATCGCATGTTCGTAAATCTCCATAACGAATATATTTTAATTTCCCAAATCGATGTAAATGAATAGGTACTCCTTAAATGGAATCATAAAAATTGTGGAATGAAATATTGTTCCTTACTTGAGGTAATTGAAGGTGATGAAATAAAAAGGAATATTTCAAAACAAAAAAAAGTGAAATTTATAACAAGTTATCTGATAAAGAGGGTTTAAAATGAAACTTGAAATTAACTAGAGCTGTTGAAATTGGCAGGAGTTCGGTCAGTGTTTTGAAGAAAACCAAAGATTTTACATAGTCGACGTTTCGAAGCTTTTATTGCTTCATATTAAGGACTCTGAAGTAAAAATATACATAAAACATATTAACGAAATCATACATGTTAAAATTGAGTCATCAAAAGGTTTCAGAATAAATATAAAATCGTAGGGCAATGGTAAAAGCTAAAAGCAATGTAATGCAGGTACATAAAACGTCAAGTTAAAGCAAGGGAACATAAACACATTAACGAGATATGAACACAATGATGAACGGAATCCTAATTACAGTGTAATGATACTTACATTCAAAACTGGTTTTCCTTGTTAACATATGAACATAAATTCGACATAATGTATAAATACAATCACAGGTTGATACACACATGAAGTTGAACGAGTGAGTTCACAATACTAAGTGAGGTTTGTCTGTTGTCTGCCTTTTTTTTTGTGTGTGTTATCTTTATTGATAGTTGTAGGAGAAGAAAAACAAAAGGAACAAAAACCGAAAAAAAAACCTGAACATGAGATTGAAAAAGAGAAATGATACCAATTTGAAAACTGATTCATACTTTGTCTTTGATTTTCCTTATCAGGTTTAGATACGGGGTGTTTGGGTTTTTGATGTCAGATCTTTTATTAACGCATTTATAGCATTTTATGATTTCTATCATTTCATTAAGGAGCCTTTTTTCCAAATTGTTTGATGTCCGATAATGTCGGTTGATTCAAAATCAACCAGTGTTCTGCAAGACTTGTAGGGTTCTTTATGTTTTTAAGAGGATTTTGTATATTTTTACAGTCTCTATTGTGCTCCGTTAATCTGTCTTTTAAGTATATTTTCGTTTGTCCTATGTATATTTTATTGCAATCGGCACATGGTATTTTGTAGATGATGTTGGATTTCAGTTCTTTCTTGGTGTTCGATTTTAATTTGAAATTAACAGAGGAATAGGAGAACAGAGTGATAAAAAAACAAAAAACCGTGTTTTTTAAACTCCCTCTGTTTTCAATGAACGCCAATGGAATTCAGAGAAATATTTTCGTATATTTGGTGCTCTGTTCCGAAAGGTATTAACAGCGCAATAAGATATTTCGACACTCTGAGAGAAAAGAGAGACACGGAGAAAAATACTTTACGCTCGATTCACACAATCATATTATTTATTTGAATACAAGTATTTGTTGTTGTTGTTATGAACCGAAAACAAAATTCATGAATATTCAACATTATTAAACGTAATTTTTTTATAATAGCACCAAATCCGGTTAGTTTTTTATCTGTCTATAAGAATGTGTTCCGGCAGAGTGATGCTGTTGCTTCTTGAAGAAGGTCGGGGAAGGTTGAACTCACAATTTTCTGAGAAGTGTTATTCTTGTTTGCTATTGACTTTCTCCTAAATCCCCTCTCGCAACAGTCTTTTGAGTTATGCCCCTTTTTACGAAATGGGCGGAAAAACACCGGAGGCAGTAACCAGAGTACCAACAAGAATCTGGCAATTCGTTCGAACTGCGATTTTTTTCGGTATATCAGCTGTTGTAGTCATTCCAATAAATTAATTTTCACATGTTTGGTCTAAATACTTCCAAAATCCATATTCCCATTCTTAGTCATAGTATTCATTTCTTTTTGGAATCGGAAACGGTTATTACGAGGACGGATTCTTTTTTTTTTTTAATGTTGACAATACGGAACTTGCCTTAAAATTCTAATAATAAAATTATATTGAAAATCATAAGGGGACACCACTGTGATAAAACGAATATCCAACAAAAATAGTTATTTATTTGCCAAGGCCGCGAAATACCTTTTTAGAGACCGAAAGAATAGTTATCGACGAGGCCGCTTGCGGCCGAGGCAGGATAATCTTGAGGTCGCTGAAAAGTTTCGCGGTCATGGCATACACACTATTTTTTTTAGTGCAATCGTCAAAATTATTAAACTAGATAATTGCAAATAAATATATAATTGCTTCAAAATCGACAGCAGTTCAATTTAATTAACAAAATAACAGCGTTGCTATGGAAATGATATGGTTGAATATATACAAACCATTTTGGCAGTTCTTGACAAAACGCAAATATGTCTGATACTGATAGTCATATTTTAGTATCATGCACTTCTCCAGAGCTTATTGTAATATTGGCGCCTTCCGTTTTAATACCTGAAAAATCTAAACGCCAATACGAAAAATGTTACAGCGAGTTTAAAGATTGGAGTGACAAACAGAATGTAAAATAATCCTTGTCATTGTCGTATTTTAGAAATGTCAAATTTGGAAGTGATGTTTGGTTTGGCGGTCGTTGCTATGGGTAACGGCCGCGAAATTAAATTTCGCGGACTGTGTTGAGAACGCGTGCGATTGCACGAAATTATTATTTGTATGCCAAGGCCGCGAAATACCTTTTTGCGTACCTAAAGAAAAGTAATCGCCGAAGCCGCTTGCGGCCAAGGCAGGATAATCTTGAGGTCGCTAAAAGTTTCGCGGCCATGGCATACACACTATTTTTCGTGCAATCGTCAAAATTATTAAACTAGATAATTGCAAATAGATATGTTATTGCTTTAAAATCAACAGCAGTTCAATTTAATCAACAAATTCACAGCGTTGTATGTTGAATATATAGAAAATATTTTGACAGTTCTTGAAAAAACTCAAATATCACCGATACTGATAGTGATATTTTAGTATCTTGCACTCCTCCAGAGCTGAAAACTATTGTGAACTTGGCGCTTTTCGTTTTAATACCTGAAAAATCTAAACGGCAGTACGAGAAATGTTAGAGCGAGTTTAAAGATTGGTGTGTCAAACAGCATGTCGTATTTTAGAAATGTCAAATTTGGAAGTGACGTTTGGAAATTAAATTTCGCGTACTTTGTTGAGAATGCGAAATATTCACTTCGCGTGCGATTGTACGAAAATAATATTTTCGCATTCCAAGTCGTACATATGGAGGACTAAAAGTGCTCTAAAATTCAAATGTTATCACGTGAGTGAAAACGCGCTAGCATGGCCGTGACGTCATACCTCATGAATACGTTGGTGCCTTGACTCGACACATGCATCTGTTTAATTGGTTAGTTGAAATATTGTGTTTTGAAAGAACTGGTTTGTGGGCGAAGTGATAATGAAAAATGACTGACGAAGGGTTCTTGTTTTTCCTTCAAAGGACAATCTACCACATCTATATATGTTTATGGTTGCCACGTTTATGAAATATGCGGAATGTTTTTCACTTTCACATTAATGGGTGATTATTGAAAGAAACAGTTTATTTGGCAGGTCAATATCTTTATACACTAGATGTCTAACAAAAGAAAGATAAATAATTTTGTATTATTGCTCATTTCTTCCAAATCAGAAAAATTTAAAAACCCATATTCTTATATAAAAATATTGATCTAGGCTTTGGGCGTAGATGTACCTTTCTCATATGGGGTTCAACTAAAATTTCAGCAAAGTAAATGTTTTATTTGTGATATACTCGGTGATATATAAATACTCATTCAAGTCTATTTGTATTACAAGCTTTCATTCAACTTGCTTCTTTCGTATGTCTTTCCTGTTCAAAATTTGTAAGGGGAATTTGGTCCACTTCTAGTCGTCCGATTAACGTTAAATTTGGCAGGACAACGTATTATTAAATTTTTGTTAGAGTAAAAAACTAAATTACGGCTCCAAGATGGCAGATTAATTCTGTTATTATATTTCGATTCTCTTCAAAATTGGTATGTGGGGGTTTGTAGAGTCGGAAATTATGGATTTTCACTAAAAATTCGCGAATTCAAGATGGCGGGCGCGTTTTGTGATCGAGGTCCGATTCTATTCAAAATTGGCGTGTGGATATTTTTGGGGTCGAGGATTATGAATTTATTTTCAAAATTTATAAATCAAGATGGCGGAAGACTTTTGCGATTATGACTTTTCTTAAAAATTAGATATGATGGCGGATTTCATAACTTCATAACTAAAATTTAATAGAAATGATTAAAAAACTTTTTTAAAACAAGCTTTTATTCGAATGTGCTAAAAACTAAAAAATCTTAAGGTGTGTGACGTAGGTTATTCTATGAGTAACAGATCTAATTCCTTTTTTTTAGTTTGAATACCAAAAAATAGGTAATCCTGTGCGACAAGCTTCTGAATCTCTTACTCACAGAATAACCTAGGTCACTCATCTAAAAAAATGTTTTTCCTCTTCAGTTCATTCGAATTAAAGCTTGTCTTTATTTTATTTTTTCGATATTTTTATTCATAGAAACAAGAAAAACACACATAGAGACCACAGCTACTTAGCGATATGTCTCTTTCTTCTCTCCTACAAGCTTTCAGCCATTTTGAGCGACGACTGCGATCTTCTGGCAACATTTTAAATATTTGGTCCGGTGAGCTAACTGTGATGCTCTTGCACATCGGTACATTGCAATATTTATAAAATAACTTTTCATTTTCCATTCCGAATATAGATATTTCACTGCACCCCAAATTAATTTTTAATATTTGTATGGGGTAAATAAATACATTTTCGACCATCTGACGCTGTAGGTATATCTAGAAATTATTGGTTGATCAATAATTGGTGGTTGAGTTTTAATGCTGTAAATACCTACTTATCGCAATTATCCAAAGACATATTGATTCTCGAAAAGTATGTTTTTCAATCAATGGTCCCACTTTATTTGGGAACAAAATTGATTTGGGATTATTCATATAAAATTAGAATTTAATTGGGAGTCTGATCCCAATTCCTTATTTAAACATACATTAAAAAAATTCCCCTCTTCATCATATGCTTAAATATATCCAAACGTAAACAGTTTTTCATTTTTGTCTGAACGAAAGTTCCTCATATTTCGCAGATCGTTAAGCGGTTAAGTATTATATCTCGAAAAGGCGCTATTTAGCGCTATCGTTGAAAGCAAAAATGTATAATAGTGGTAATTAAAGGAAAACTATTTTTCAGTTAGCAAGTACTGTAAGTAAGGTATTTTCCTAATTATTTTGTACGCCACCGTATCGATTTAATAAATACAAATATTGTTAAGACATAGTTGAGTTTGTATCCCAAACTCCAAATTGAAGAGAAGATGAATCCAAATGTTTTTCTGAAAGCACCGTGTTGCAGATATAAATGGCATCACTTTTATTTTCGAATCAAACGTCTCGTTTCTCTCGTTTCTTTACCGTGTTCGATATTTTGTTAGAGATTTATCCAGAAGCGCTTAAGGTGACACAGTACACATGTCGTATTGGCTGGGAGTATCGCAAATTAACAACTGCATTGCAATCTTCACGTTCTTATTTCTGATTGGAAAGAGCTCTATGCTCTCTAGATCCGTGTACGAAATGACTTTTTTATTCTTTGGCCATGAAAGTATTTGAGTTTTCGATTAGGTACTTGAATATTTTCTTAAAAATTTTTTTTGTGGGCTGGAGCGACACTCTGGTGGTGAAAATTTATTATTAATCCCCTTGCGCAGTGAGGTAGATGAAAGAGATTTAATTGTTTTGATTATGGTTTTTAGAACCTGACTTTGGAATTATGCACTTCAAAGTAAAATGAGTTGTCAGATATAATTAAATTTGGACTTTTTTAAATCTTTGTGACTCTTTGCCTGATTTGATTTCGTCATAATGTTATTTGAGTTCACTATATGATTTTCACACACTTGAGTTGACAAACTCAAGACAACTGTTTATCTATTCTGTAGGAGTTATTATGTAGCGAAACATGTGTCGTAATTTTGTTAACTAGAGTCGGTGAAAATAATCCAGTGTAGTATTTTTGTTTACTCTAATTATGGATTTTCCACAAGTATCAGTAGCGTTCATTCAAAAAATGGTGTGTGTAGTTTTTTTAATAGCGTTTTACTGAATCTTGGTACCATTTTTCCATTCGAAATTGCCTATTACTATAGTTTCTTCAATAAATCAACAGTTGTTGATTATTCTACAGCAGTGCTGTTAGTCTAGTAATAAATAACGACCTTATTCGCTTAACGAACCCAACAATTTATTATTTTATTCAAAAGCAGCCTTGCCACTCTAGCAAACTAGAAATATTGTAGAACTACTCAGTTGCATGACGAATGATAAGGCAGAGTATGTTTATGAACGCAAATTAATTTTGGGGTCCGAAATGCGATAACTCAACTCTTTCGTGTGCCTAATATTTCCTGTAGCACAATATACGGAGTGATGCGGCTTAGTATTGGAAAATTGATGTTTGCTGGACCTTGATATGATGAAACATGATTTATTTATGAGGAACCTGTTTTGTCAATAATATATCGTAATATCCAACAAAATAACTATACAAAATGTGGAACGCAAAAAATAATGTTTACCATAATTATCCAAATATTTATTTTTCCAGCAAATTTAGGCAATTCGAGTATTTAACCTCTAACAGTAGCAGACTATGATTATGGAGCCACTATATAGCCCTGTTATTACCTTTTGGGCACTTTTCACAGAGGTTGAATATTATTTTCTTTTTAATAAAATACAAGTATCACGAACGACAGCATGATCCTGGTCCAGTGATAACACTGATTAGTGAAACCTTATCACTGCCTATGCGACTCAGCAGCAGCAGCCTTGTGACCAACTGTGCAACAGTATGGTGGTGGTATGGTGGTTTTACTCTATAACGAAAACTGATGCCTTGTTATAAGACTGTGTAGTTCTAAAATACCGTGAAGATCTATATATCGCAATGAATATTTGTTTTACAATTGCTATAAGTACAATTTTCTTTTATAGCTGTACCTGTACGGACAATGCCTAGAAAATGTAACAATGTAATGATTAATATATTACCATTGAATGTTTAGTATGTGAGTTCTTATTGCAACGGAATCATCCTGTATATTATTTTTCCTTTCGGTATCGTTAACATGGAATAAACTTAACTTGGTTCTACTAATTTATTTCACACTTAATCTACAACTTAATTTATATTACTACGCCACTGTATAGCTCGATGGTATGGGCTCGTTCAGACTGTCCGTGCCATCTTGAGGGCTACCTATTTATCTCCGATACAGCATTCTCGATGTTTCGAATTCTTCCAGTTGGCGTCCCGCATGTTCCAATTGCTTCCAATATTGACCGTTGTTTTTCGCGGCAGAACGACTGGACTGTTCTCGAACATCTCCGGGGATGATCTCATCGCTGTCGACGGCAACACGCGAGGCGACAGGTCCGGCCTAGGTTCGTTACATTGCCCCCTTCTTAAAGACATTTCGTCCCGAAATTTCATCCTTGGAGTGTGACGATATCTGCATGACTCCCCATATCTGCACCGTGAAGTTCGATGGAAGTAACACTCCACGGTCTTCATGATCGGTCGTGGAAGAGGGTTACAGCAAACCAAAATCCTGACGCCGCTGGATCTGAATATCGCCTCCAGCATACTTCTTATGACTCTCCAGTCCAACCCATCAATACCACAGGATAGTTTTGGAATTGCTAGATCCGCCAGATTCTGGTCCACCATAGTATCTCTTAGTTTGGTGAGACTCTTCCAGACATCTTCATAGGACGGTTTATCTTGGGAATGCCTCTTGGTAACTAGGTAGTAGATGTTTCTCTGGCCTTTCTTCAACTGTAGCACCCCACCAACTTCTGGATTCTGCTCCCGCAGTGCTTGGAGTTGACCAAATTTCTTGGAGAACACTACGGCAATGCCCCTGGACATTCGAAGATCTTCTGCCACACAGTGCGCTAGTGCGTAGTCAGCAGGCACCTCGAAAAGGTCTCGTGACTCCTCTCTAGTAACCCCATGTAGAACTTTCTGCCCGTTTGAATACAAGGACATAAATCTTTGAACGTCATATCATCCTCCGGTGGCTTGAGGGTGCGAACTTGGTCATGGTTTCCAGCGTAAGGCCAACCTGTTGAAATGGACGACCCTTGGTTTCCTCGGGGTGGCTTATGGATTCGGTACACAAGGTCGTTTATCCTTTTCACGATTTTATACGGGCCTTCCCACGAGTTCCGCAACTTTGGTGATAGTCCACGACGACGTTTGGGGTTGTACAGCCAAACCAGGTCATCAACCTTAAATCCTCCAGCGTCGGCCTTGATGTCATAGGTCTTCTTCATTTTATCGCTGGCACTCTGGATGTTCAACCGGACTCGTTCGTGGATGTCGTCCATTCTCTGCCGAAGTTTGCTGACGTAGTCCTCTCCCGCAGTGTCTTGTCCTGGCGGTATCCCAAACTTCAGGTCACAAGGCAGTCGCAGTTCTCGGCCCATTATAATACTAGCAGGAGTTTGACCGGTTGACTCGTGTACTGCGGATCGATAGGCCATCAGGAACAAATGAAGATACTGGTCCCAGTCTCTTTGATGGTCAGAGACAACCTTGGACAAGTGGCGGTTGATCGTCCTGTTCATCCGTTCCACCATTCCATCGGACTGCGGATGTAGGGCCGTGGTTCTTGTCTTGCGGATGTTCAGCAGTAGACATATTTCTTGGAAAAGGTTGGATTCGAAATTTCTGCCTTGATCCGAGTGCAGCTCCATTGGAATACCGAATCGACATATCCACTCTTTCACCAAGACGTGCGGCGACGGTGATGTCTTCTCTGATATGGCAGGGCATAGGCTTTCGCCCACTTACTGAAGTAGTCCATTGCCTCAAGGATGTATTTATTCCTGTGTTCGGATACGGGAAACGGGCCGGCGATGTCAATGGCGATTCTCTCGAACGGGCTGCCTACGTTGTACTGACGCATCGGGGCCTTGGGTCGTATTCGAGGTCCATTGCTAGCAGCGCATACAGCGCACTTCCTGCACCAGTCCTGACGTCAGCTTGACAATTGGCCCAGTAAAACCGTTGCCTCACTTTCTGCAGGGTCTTCGTCACTCCCAGATGTCCTCCGGCGACTCCATCATGGATTTCCCGCAGCACTTCCTCTCTCTGTTCCTGGGAACAATTATTTGGCGTCTGTCTTCCCACCAATATCGGCCTCCAACACACGTTTCAGGATCCCATTGTCCAGAATAAGAGAGTTCCATTGTGCCCAATAGGACTTAACAGCCGGCGAGTAACCTGCGACTTCCTGCCATGATGGTCTTCGATTGCCCTTCTTCCAGCTGACGACTAAGCCAAGGTCGGGGTCTCTCTCTTGGTCTTTCTGGATCTTGCTGTCATTCCAGTTGTCATCCATTGCCGCGGTTCTACAAAGTGTTGCTTTTTCTTCTGCTCGTCGGCAATGTGAGCAATCATCTGACATGGTCTTCGCGACAAGGCATCTGCATTCTTATGGCTAGTTCCGGCTCGATGTTCGACTCGAAATCGAATTCTTGGAGTCTCTCGATCCAACGTGCTACTTGACCTCAGGATTTTTGAACTGTAAGAGCCATTTGAGAGCTGCATGGTCAGTTCTCAACAGGAATCTTCTTCCATACACGTACTTGTAGAAGTGTTCCACTCCCTTTACAACAGCTAACAGCTCGCCTGGTGACACAGTAATTTCGCTCTGGTTTTCTATGCGTCTTGCTGAAATAACCAATGACCTTCTCCTGTCCGTCCTGGATCTGAGATAGTATAGCTCACAAGTCCTACGTTGCTGGCGTCCGTATCCAAAATGAATTTCCCTTTGGGTGAGGGATAGCTCAGTATAGGTGCGTTGATCAAAGCTCCTTTCAGCTTCCTGAATGAATCTTGACATTCTTCGACCACTGGAACTTTGTTTGGCCTTCCGTGAGCCTGGTCAGTGGTTTAGCGATGTTGTGAATCCCAGCACATATCGGCGATAGTATGTGCATAAACCAAGGAAACTTCGAAGTTGGTGAATGTCTTTGGGATGGGCCAATCCTTAACAGCTTTGATCTTCTGGTCATCCACTGCTACTCCTTCTCCAGAGACAACGTGGCCGAGGTATCGTACTTCTTTTTGGAACAGATGGCATTTCTTAGGGCTCAGCTTCAATCCTGAGTTCCTCAGTCGCAGGAATACTTCCTCCAAGTTTTTCACGTGGTCCTCAAACGATCTGCCGACCACAATTATGTCGTCGAGATACACTAGACACGTGTTCCATGAGAGTCCTTTCAGCACTGTCTCCATCAATCTTTCGAATGTGGCGGGAGCATTACAGAGCCCGAATGGCATAACGGTGAACTGCCACAATCCTGAGCCGATGGTAAAAGCAGTCTTTTCTCGATCTTCCTGAGCGAGTTCTACTTGCCAGTATCCACTCTTCAGATCAAGGGTCGAGAAAATCGTGGAACCAGCCAACGTGTCTAGGGTGTCATCTATTCTCGGGAGAGGGTAACTGTCCTTCTTCGTGACATTATTAAGTTGGCGATAGTCTACACAAAAGCGTGTCGATCCATCCTTTTTCTTCACCAGTACGACTGGAGAGGACCAGGGACTGTCAGATGGTTCGATAACTCCTTTTCCCATATCGCTGACTATTTTGTCAGCCTCTTCCTTCTTGGCAAGAGGAAGTCTTCTTGCTGATTGCCGGATCGGTCGGGCACCCCCAGTATCAATCTTGTGCTGGACCACATTAGTTCGACCCCCTTTTCCTTGTCCGGTATCGAAGATGTCTTGGTACTTTTTGACTAAATCTCTTAGTTTGGGCTGTTGAGCTGGTTTTATGTCTTTGGAAGAGATGGCAACTAATTTTTCTAGTTCTGTGGGCAGTTGTTGGGTTGGCTAATCGTACCTCGTACGCCCCGGATCACAGATGAAACTGACGAGCAGTGCCCTAAAATTGTTCCTTTCTTTAAGGTCACTGGAAAGTAATTGACATTCATGACCCTTACCGGTACAAATTTTCAGCACGTAACAGGGTTTTCCCTAGGGCAATCCTCGTCCAATTTTCTCATCATGAAGTTTGGGCTCGAACATCATCACGTCTCCACTGCTCGCACTCCCGTCCAGGCGAGCCTCCAGGATGGTTTCAGCCCTCTCAGGTACGCTTATATCTTTCAGCCAACAGCACACGGATCAACTCTTCTCTTCTCCCCTGAAGTACCATCTCTTCTCCGTTGAGCACGTAGGACGCCGTCTTTGAAATCCAATTCAAACCCTCTGGAATTCATGATGTCCATTCCGATGATTGCATCGTCTTCGATGTCCGCTACAAGTGCCTGATGTTTCACTTTAGTGCTGCCCAAAATTATTTCAATCGGTAGCTCGCCATATACAGTAGCTGGCTCCCCGTTGCTGTGCGTAGCTTCCAAGTTGTCGGTTCAATCGTTCCGGTGTTCTGGCAAAGGAAGGTCCGAGAATTGTCCTAGTCGCACCTGTATCTAGCAGCATGGTGCAAGGCCGTTATTGATGAGACCGTCTACGAAAACACCTCTGTTCTGTCGTTGCAGGATAGCGACATATGCGTGTTAACCAGGGCTTGCTGGACACCGGCCGACGATTGCCCCTTCTCGTCGACCTTCTTTAGTTTTCCTGCATCGGCGTCGTGTTGAATGTTGGACATTTGCTACGCACATGTCCAATTTTGCCACAATTCCAGCATCTTATCTGTCTTTTCTCAGGGAACACTTCCTTAATCACTTTCCTTATGGCAGCTTCCAAATTAGCAGGCTCCTGTGAGTCTTCCTCAATCATTCGACTTTACTCTGGCTTTTGCAAGATTGTTTCGCTGCCTCGAATTCCAAAGCGCGTGCCAGTGCGTCTACGAGATGTTTTGGGACGGCTAGTGTCAACGCTTGTCTGGTTTCTTGGTCACGGAGTCCATCCAGGAATGCTTGAACCGCTAGTCGCTCCATTACATTTTCTGGTGTGGCTGGATATGCGAGACGAACCAAGCGTGCAATGTCAGTTTCGAATTTTGTAAGGATTCGCCCGATTTTGGCAGCGATTTTTCAGCTGGGAGTGGTATACGTGTTCCAAAATGGGCGTGGCCATATCGTAATTCTAGATGTTTAATCAGCTGATCATAGTCCTCCTGTTCTTGGGCGGTGAGAGTTTGTAGAATATTTGTCGCTTCTCCACGTAATGCAAGTGTCAGTGCTACAGCTCTTTCCCCTGCATTCCATCCGTTTGCTTTGGCCGCTGCTTCAAACTGCCGGCGGTAATTTGCCCATGGAGTTTTTCCGTCGAACTGAGGCGGCTTCATGGAAAGCTTCCCTATTTCTGAAATGACCTTGACATCTTTTATACCCTCTTGAACTTTATCCACGTTCAAACTCAAGTCCAGCATTGCATTTTCGTTAACCATCTCTGTGGAGGACGCACTATTAATTTGTTTTTCCAGCTTACTGATCGTTTCCTTTATTTTGTCCATTTCTGCCTCGATTCCGTCTTTGATTCCATCGCTGATTATTTCTTCATCTTGTCCATCTCTGCCTCGACCCCATCTTTGATTTTATCTACCTCCGTGTTCATTTGCTCCCTAATTTTATCTATCTCTGTCTCAACGGTTCCCATTCTTTCTTCTAGGAAATTAGCCACACCACACAATTCTTTTTAGGCCTTCTGTGTTTTCCAGGAACTTCTTCCAGGCTTCTTGAATTTTCTAGAAGCTTCTCTTCCAGATTTCTAGAATTTTCTTCCAGGCTTTTGAATTTTCTTGAAGCTTCTCTTCCAGATTTCTAGAAAGCTTCTCTTCCAGATTTATAGAATTTTCCTGAGGCTTCATTTCCAGATTTCTAGAATTTTCTTCAAGCTTCTAATCCAGAATTTCTAGCATTTTTTTCCAAGCTTCTTGAAATTTTCTTCCAAAGTCCTCGAATTTTGTTGCAGCTCTTCTTTCAAGGATTCTATTATCGGACTCAAATCACTCCGGGAACTTCGAATAAAAATGTTTCGGGGTCCTCACCTTCTTGTATAAGTCCTTCTGCAAGTCTTTCCTGGAGTACTTGCTTTTTACCCGTTGTTTCCAGTTCCCTTTCCTCCAATTCCTGTTTCAATTCCGCTACCTTCAAATCCGCAAGGCGCACTTTTCTTGAACACATTTTGTCTTTGACGAGGTATCAGTCTGTTTTACACGAAAAGTTTATCAGTTTGTTAAAATTCACTTCGCGAATTCTTTTCCACGGGCCACCAGTCTATTGTCTGTTTCACGCGAAGAGTGTATCAGTTTATATTCCCACGCACAATTGTCCACTTCGCGAAAACCGGGCCACTGTCTATTTTCTGTTTCACACGAACAGTGTATCAGTTTATATTCCCACGCACAATTGTCCACTTCGCGAAAACCGGGCCACTGTCTATTTTGGGCGTACAAAAAGGTCTATCAATTTATTTTTCTGACTATCCACTCCACGATCACTTGTTTATTTTCAAAATCTCACTTCCGACACCAATTGTAACGTAAATAAACTTAACTTGGTTCAACTAATTTATTTCACACTTAATCTACAACTTAATTTATATTACTACGCCACTGTATAGCTCGATGGTATGGGCTCGTTCAGACTGTCCGTGCCATCTTGAGGGCTACCTATTTATCTCCGATACAGCATTCTCGATGTTTCGAATTCTTCCAGTTGGCGTCCCGCATGTTCCAATTGCTTCCAATATTGACCGTTGTTTTTCGCGGCAGAACGACTGGACTGTTCTCGAACATCTCCGGGGATGATCTCATCGCTGTCGACGGCAACACGCGAGGCGACAGGTCCGGCCTAGGTTCGTTACAATATTAACATATATTCTGATATTTTTGAAGCCGTTATTTTCGATTTCTTATATAATTTGTATTTTCTTCTTGCCGTGCTGCCAATGGTGTCGATGTTCCACCTATATAATTTCCAACACATTACTTTAGTTTTATCGGCGTTTTTTTTCGGTTCGGTAAGTATTGATCTTGTTTTGATTGTTCTTATATAATTGTATAAGGTCAATCCGCTGGATCTTTTCAGGTCAATCTACGGACATAAGGTATTGTTGGTTGTCAGATGTGTATCTATGTTGTTGGGGTACTCTGCTGGTTACGTTTGTTGCTGTTGAATTGCTGTTTTTAATTTCATGTAACGTTTTGTCTATGAACTGTTCTGGATTCACATTTTTTTGAGAACATATTCATATGAATAATTTCTCCTTCCTTCAATTGGTTAGATTTTCATTGAGATTGCTATCAGCAATCATTACTCGATTTCGAAGTTAAGCTATAACTATGAATAAATATCAGTCATATTCGTTAGCGATTTCAGAATCAATAAATTAATTCTGGAATCTACCTTTCGGACTGGCCGCGCCATTTTTATTTTATTTCCAATTTACTTTTATTCGAATACATTTTTTTAAACGAATAATTTCCTTCGTAAAATGAAAATTATGTAATTTTGTAGATATCAATAATGACAACTTTAATGCCATAGTATTTTAATCAAAAGAAAACAGATACTGGAAAGAAATAGCTCTTGAGAAAACATCCTAGTGATTATTCGACAAAATCCCTTTTTTCTGCATACAAAAATACTACTGGAAAAGTTCCAATTGGAAAAAGTGTTTTGTGTGGATTCTCCTTGGTGGTTGCCGCAGTGTTCTCCCACTTATCTCAAAATTCTCTGAATGGATTATCCTTGGCAGAATCATGGGATGTATTGAATGAAAGAAGAATCTTTTTTCCGAAGTTTTTCAATACCTATTACTGTTTTCTGTATTCCGCAAGCATCAACTTCTTCATGAATCCAGACGCTTTCTGCCGAAATTGCCACTTTTTTGCCACCATTTCAATTTCGAGGGAAAAAGAAAATGTATATACAGCCACTTTAATTTCCGGTGAGATAATTAGGTAGATTAGGGGGGAGATACAGTGAATAATATACTTTTGGGATGATGTTTCGTTGAATGTTCGGAATGAAAAGTCACCCTACGCTATCATGATCACTGGATATTGTCACTCCCAGCGTTTTCCAGATTTTTCCCGGTCGTCGTAGACATTGCTCTCAAGAATTTAATTAAAAAAGAGCTATTGAACGGAATTTTGTGTTTGTATATTGTTTTGAATTCAACACAGTGATTTTCATTTTTCCTGTGAGCTTTTGAGTTTTATATTTTTATTCAAGTAAAAATACTCACACTCGTCTACAGAATCGCATCATGGTTCACCAAAAATAATCAACATAAATAGTAAGTTGTGAATCAACCAAATAATGATTTTACTCTAAAAATGCTTGAAATTTCTATCTTTTGAAGTAACAAAGATCATATATGTATCCCCAAAACTAACATCCTGTTCATTGCCATAATAATAATTCATTGCACTCATTACATAAGATAATGTAACAGCCAGTCAAAAGAAACAGAAGGGTCGTTGACGTATATACGAAAATTTGCTTACTTAGGTTTATTTATTTATCATTTGGGTATAAACAGA
The DNA here is from genome assembly GCA_018342105.1 of Gonioctena quinquepunctata. Taxonomy (NCBI): domain Eukaryota; kingdom Metazoa; phylum Arthropoda; class Insecta; order Coleoptera; family Chrysomelidae; genus Gonioctena; species Gonioctena quinquepunctata. The sequence goes on along the minus strand of JAFIRS010000572.1, from coordinate 308,165 downwards.
AAAACAATTTGAAAATTATTTTAGAATGAATTGAAATAAGCAAATGTACTATTTTGTATTCAATAGTAGTTGTTTGGGAAGCTTACTAGAGAGATATTTATTTCAAGTATTTCAGGCGGAAATAATTTATGAATTTGGAGCGGATTTGAATACTGTTTTTGAAAATATATTGATTTTGTTTTTTGAGACAGTGACTAATAGTAGATAAGTGGAGTGGGCGGTCTTTATAATAATAATTGGTACCAGCTTCTTCTTTAAATAGGCATAAGTATTTTATTTAAAAAATCATCCATTAAGCTTGGTTCCAAATAAATCAGTTTTTTTTAAATTTTTTATTATTTACAAATGTTTTTTTTATGTCCGTGGGTAAGGGATTGTAGAATTTGTTTCACTATGAAATTTTTTTTGGCATATTTTTTCTAAAATATTAGGCATTTCTATTTGCTTGGATTTTTTTTTTTCATTTCCAAATACCGTATAGGACTGTCATGAACAATATCGGTTATATATATATATATATATATATATATATATATATATACATATATATTTCAAAAATTCTTTTGCTTGATGATTATACTTTTGGATACTTTTATTTATATTATAGGACATTCAATTTCATCATTAGTTAGTGGACATAATTATTTAAATAATAGTAAATACAAAATTTTAATTTGCGTTATTTTTTTATGGTTTTTTAATGCACGATGTGCTGTAATAATATCGCTGAATTTTATGTAGATGGTGGTTCATATATTCTCAAATTAAATTTTCAAAACATAAGCACCGTGACGTAGAATTTTATGAAAGTCCTATCTACTTTCCAAGTAAAAACTCTCAAATACAGTTTGTTTAAGTTTTACATTAACCATTTGAAAAATTATTTTGTGTTACATTTTCTATGATAGATATCAAATAGGTTTCCACAATATTATAAGACAGTACTAACGAAATTTTTCAGTATTTAAGATTCCTTTTCAGTATTGAAATAATGTGATTCCAGTATTTTCAGCATCCATTTCAGTATCAGTTCTAGCACTTCGGTTTTATTTTCGGTATTAGCTTCAGTCTTTCATTACTTCATTCAGGCCTTGATTCACAAATTATTACATACACCCATTACTTTCGCGGTGGATGGAACATTAGAATTATCTGGAGATCGGAACGACAGATCATTTCGAAACTTTGTGGGCGTGGATAATCAAACGTGCTCTATCTGTATTTTCATCAATACAGTCTTGCCGCTTGTATCATAAAGTAGTAACTCTGTTATTTCAAATGGAACACCCCCATATATAATATCATTTTTTTAATCCTTATAGGATTCCTCATAACTTTTCTTGATAATTCCCTATACCTATATGTGACAGTTTTTGCGATATAAATAATTTTGAAAATTTTTTTGCAAAACCTTAGCATTTAAAAATAACGATTTTTTTACAATGCAAATTTACAAAATAATTTGGGTCATAGCTGCATAAGACCATTAAGTATTCTGCCGATAAACAGCATCTCAGTTCATAAAACATATTATTACTTTTAACGAGCAATTCTTGTATATATATTTCGGCTATCTCGGAAACGGCTCTAACGATTTGGATGAAATTTTGTATTTATATAAGGTTTTGCTTTTTAAGTTTATCTATAGAGGCGTCTTTCCTGAAAAAAACGCGATTTTACACAAACAAACATTATTTATTACGACTACAATGTATAGCGCTCTGAGGTACTTGCATTGTTGCTATTGGATGTTAGCTTACTGGTATCTCTAGACTTTGTGAGATGGCGCTATATGACATTATCCGAATACGAATGTTAGATATGTTTTTCTTTGGTTAGTCCAAGGAACTGGACCAACCACTAGGTGATATAGCAAAATATTCATTCGTAATAAGTATGTGATTCGTATCTAAACAAGAATCTTCTCCGAAAAAACACGGTTTTACAGAAAAAAAACACCGAGCTAAGCTTGGTAGCCTAGGTACTATATTATAACGCGAGGAAGGCACAAAAGTAAGTTCCTTCCGGAGCCCCAGGAAAATGACTGAAACTCAGTTTTTTTAATGGAATACCCTGTATATTATTGCTTATTCGGAGAGCTGTGACATTTTCCTATTTCATTTGTTATATTTTCACTTCACCTATCCCGTACAGTTTGTGAATTTATGTTATGAAGTGTTCGAATCATCATGAAATCATCAAAGTATCATTTTCGAACATGTGTATTAATAAATGCAGAAAGATGAAACGGTGCATTTCAATAAATATTGAAAATGTTGAATAATAGTTTCCAAACACTTTCTTATGCGAAAATCAAAGGCATCTATTGTGGCTCCCCGAATTTCATTACGATCAGATTCCTGAAACGCTCGATGTTCTACTTCTTCCTTCGTGTTGATCGGTGTTCTGAAGACTCTTGAATTGATAGTATACCACAAATAAAAGTCTAGGGGTATACGATCTGGGGATCTAGGAGGTCAGTTCCATGGACCCAAACGTCTAATCCATCGATCATCAAATAATTCCAACCCGGCTTCTGCTGTGTAATGAACCGAAGCTCCATCAAGTTGTATGCAAATCTTTCTTGTAAATCCAAAAAAGCCCGACAAGAAAGTGCACGTCGCGAAACTCAGTCTCCGGCATCGCGACAGAAACGATTCCAACACGTTAGAGGTCAAATTCGTCTTGGTCATAATAGCCAATCACCTACAAAAAATGTACCGTCTTATAATCCTAACTAAAAAGTGTAAACTTAAAAAAGTACACTTAAATAATAACTTTGGATTATTACCGTCTTATAATCCCAACTAAACAAAGTTAATTCAAAAAATAAAAAAACTCGACTGTGTGAAAAGTGTACTTAAAACAAGATGACCAGAAAATTATGTGTTAAGAGGTTAACTATTAAACTTATTACTTTAAACAATCTCACGCAGTCGGAGGCAATAATATATCTTCATTGTTAAATTAAAGAAGATGCCTCCGACTACGTGAGATTGTTCAAAGTATTGAGTTTAATAGTTAACCTCTTAAAACATAATTTTCTAACAATATTTTCTGGTCATCTTGTCATCTTTTTTTAAATACACATTTTACGCAGTCGGGTTTTTTTATTTTTAAATTACTTTTTGATTGTTATATTGACAATAAATGATAATAAGTCAATCAAAACACATTTGAGTAATAATTTCCTGATAACTCTCGTTTCGGACGTCCATCGTTTTAATGGATTTAAAAGGTTTTCACGACGTTTCGAATGCTTGTATCTGTGAATACTGACAAGTTTAGGTGCTACTTACCAATTTATATGACTGCCGGTGCAGTGATGCGTGTAATCCCGACCTGTGCAGTGGTGCGTGTAATTTCGCGCGGTGTGGTGGTGCGTGAAGTTTCGCGCCTCTGCAGCCCGCCAGAAAGAGCAAGCAGTGGTTTCCATACGTTCTTGATCTCAACGCTTGGTTGACTGAAGGCGTTATTGGCTTCGATGTAGACGGCCTCTTTGAACTTTCGTTTGAACCAATGCTCCTCTCTTCGTAGAACACTTGCGTCGTCCCATAGAACTCGATGGTGCTCAGTCCAGGCGTGGTCAGCGATTCCTGATTTTGATGTTTCTCCACGTTGAGTCCATTTCTTGTGCTCATCTAATCTTACCGATAACAACCTCTTCGTCTCTCCAATGTAGGAATCTCCGTATTCACATGGAACTTCATAAATGCAATTCTTACTGATTTCATTTTTGTTGTCAGGTTTGATCTTGGTCAGGAAACTCCGTAAAGTACTGCCGGATTGAAAGCAGCTCCTGGTGTTGAACTTGTTTCCGATCCTTCTGATTTTCTCGGAGACACCTCTGATGTACGGAAGGCAGATCACTGTGCTTTGTTGTTGCTCTTCAGATGTCTTCGTTCTCTGGAGTTGTTTCAATCTTCTCCTAGGGTTTCTTGGGATATCCATTCCGGTGAAGGTCCTCTCTGATGTGGTCTAATTCGGCATCTATGCCCCTCTACCAATTTCTCACGATCCCTCTCTTTGTCGAACTCGGATGGTTGGAGCTGTAACTGAGGTACTGCCCTGTATGTGTCTTCTTTCTGTAGAAAGAGGTGCGGATTTCATTTCTCTCAACGTTCACATCGAGGAAGGGTAAGGCACTGTTGGTTTCCTTTTCCATCGTGAATTTGATCAAATCCCTGATTCTGGTAATTCTTGAGAAGAAATCCTGGAGATGTTTACCTCCGTGATTCCATATAATGAAGGTGTCATCCACGTGCCTCAACCACAGCTTTGGTTTGTATTCTGCCTCTCGTATAGCCAATTCTTCGAACCACTCCATGTATGGCGATGATTGGAGAAAGGGAAGATCCCATCCGTCGACTTGAGAGAAGAATCGGTCCTTTTCCTGGAAATATGAGTTCTGTACCTCAGTTACCAATAGTGCCTTATCCTTCCTCGATGTGAACGTTGAGAGAATAGGCAATGAAATCCGCACCTCTGTCTACAGAAAGAAAACACATTCAGGGCAGTACCTCAGTTACAGCTCCAACCATCCGAGTTCGACAAAGAGAGGGATCGTGAGAACATTGGTAGAGAGAGCGACGCACATATGCAACGACGAGGAGTCACTGAATTAGACCACATCAGAGAGGACCTTCACCGGAATGGATATCCCAAGAAACTCGTAGGAGAAGTATTGAAACAACTCCAGAGAACGAAGACATCTGAAGAGCAACAACAAAGCACAGTGATCTGCCTTCCGTACATCAGAGGTGTCTCCGAGAAGATCAGAAGGATCGGAAACAAGTTCAACATCAAGAGCTGCTTTCAATCCGGCAGTACTTTACGGAGTTTCCTGACCAAGACCAAACCTGACAACAAAAATGAAATCAGTAAGAATTGCATTTATGAAGTTCCATGTGAATGCGGAGATTCCTACATTGGAGAGACGAAGAGGTTGTTATCGGTAAGATTGGATGAGCACAAGAAATGGACTCAACGTGGAGAAACATCAAAATCAGGAATCGCTGACCACGCCTGGACTGAGCACCATCGAATTCTATGGGATGACGCAAATGCTCTACATAGCATTGGTTCAAATTAAAGTTCAAAGAGGCCGTCTACATCGAAGCCAATGACGCCTTTAGTCAACCAAGCGTTGAGATCAAGAACGTATGGAAACCACTGCTTGCTCTTTCTGGCGGGCTGCAGAGGCGCGAAACTTCACGCACCACCACACCGCGCGAAATTACACGCACCACTGCACAAGGCGGGATTACACGCATCACTGCACCGGCAGTCATATAAATTGGTAAGTAGCACCTAAACTTGTCATTATTCACCTGAAGACGATTGCAGATACAAGCATTCGAAACGTCGTGAAAACCTTTTAAATCCATTAAGACGATGGACGTCCGGAACGAGAGTAATCAAGTTACCACATCGTCTACAACCTTCAAACAAATTATTTCCTATCATAGTACTTCCACACCTACGGAACTGGAATTCATGATGACATTGAAGGAATAATATGTCAGTTCTCTGTCAGAACGAAGTTGATAGCCTACCTAAATCACTATCTAATAATTATTTTAAAGAATACGATTTCATTACATAAATTATCATAACTGACAAACTGTACGAGATAGGTATAGATAATATTAGTGAGGTTAGGTGGGAATTTTAAATTACGATCCATCCCTGGATCCGACCACTGAAATGCATGAGGACGCATTTCTTATGGATCTAAAAATTTCGCGAATCTCTCGCTTGTTTTGAGAAGCTTTGGCAAATTTCTTAAGATTTATTTCTGTTGAAATAAATCCAATGAACCTTTCACAACAAGCTATAATCAAAATTTTACAATAAAATTGCATATTTTCAAAATAATTCATGAATATAAATTTTGGTAGGCAAATTCGACGGAACTTTGTCTTAGCTTTATTTCATTCGAGGCAAAGTTTGGCGGGAAATTCAATTTCATAAACATACATGAGATCTCAGACATACATAATGACGCACGCAGTGTGCTCTGATGGTAGAGAAAAAAACTTGAAATACTGCATTGTTTTGCGTCTGGCTGCAATCACAGATACCCAAGTGATTGCAATTTATATTCAATGCCAACAAAAGAAAAATATTTAAAAATGTGGATACGATAGATACTTGGTATGTAACAAATACATTCAGCAGATGAATTATGAATATTACTGTTTTGAACGTGAATTTTCAGCCGAACGACAAAAAAAATACAATTAAAATAGTCGTCTGTGTAGTTGTCACTTCAAAGATGGTTTGAAAGAAATGGACCTATTATTCGTAATCCAGGACCAAATTACCATTTCTAAATTTCGAAAGTATTCATATATAACAGATAGCTTGATAATTCTCGATGCCATTATTGATTGTTATTTACTAAACAGATCACAGTCAAAATAATATCATAAAATCAAAACTTTAATTAAAAATTATGATTTACTACAGCAGAAATCATCTACGACATAAGATAAGATAAGATAATTTTTAATTCAAAGAATTGTAAATTACAGTTACATGTACATTAACAATTAAATGAATGTGACGTCAAACAGGATTAAAAGAGTTGAAACAACTACAATATAATATAATACAATAACATCAATAATGACAAATTACAAGTTAAAGTAAAAAAGGCATATTTATATAAAACTATCGATACTCCGTAAATTCTCGAACAGTGTAAGGTTCTATCTTTAAAATGTTATTAAAAACAAGTTTTTTTTAAATTTTTAAAACAGGATTCTTGCTGTATCTCTTTGGGTAATGAGTTGAAGAATTTAATACATGAGTATGTAGGGGCTCTTTCTGTCTGTGCCAATCGATGTGCTGGAAAGTTTAAATTTAGACTCCTTGTGTTGATCTCATGTTTTATTTCGAATTGGTCGAATTTTCTCTATTTTTAAACAGAAACACCAAGCAATCATACACATATACCCCAGGTAGTGTTAATACATTCAATTTTCAGAAATTTCCTCTACAAGATTCATTATGTTTAAGGCCAAGTAATATTCTAATGGCTCTTTTCTGAATAATAAAAACTTTTTCAGCATCACTGCTTCCGCCCCAGAAAGCAATCCCAAAACGCATCACTGAGTATATGCTTGCGTAGTAAATATCTCTTAAGCTACCATTATCTAAATATTTGGCAGTGATTCTGAATGAGTAGCAGGCTGAGTTGAGTTTTTTACACGTTTCTAATTTGAATATTTATTTAAAGCAAATGTGATTTGTTTTTTCCGTGTTCAAAATTAATTGATTTTTTGTGAACCATTGCTGTGCCTTGCTCAGTGTGTTGTTCGCAATATCTAGTAGTTCGTTAATGGAAGAACCCAGTATTAATATGTTTGTATCATCTGCATAGTTAATAAGATGTGTTTTTTCATCAATAATTTCAGATGAGATCATTAACATAAAACACAAAAAGTAAGGGCCCTATCACACTCCCCTGCGAAATGCCCACTGAAAGAGTTCCCATTTCAGAGAGGTGCTGTTCTTCATTTTTTTCTATTACTGTAATTTGTTTTCTATTCGTCAAGTAAGAGTGTATCCAAGCAAGTGCTGGTCCTCTTTTCCCATATCTCTCTAATGTTTCCAACAATATTGTATGGTTTAGGCTGTCAAAAGCTTTGGATAAGTCCAAGAATATGCCCAATGATAAATCCTTGTCCTCATATCCTGTAATTATTTTTTCAATGAAACTGTATACCGCAAATTCTATTGATTTTCCTTTCAAATAACCATGTTGAGAGTGACTAAGCAAATTTTAATAGAAAAAAGAAAGAAGTCTTGTGCACATTGCTATTTCAAAAACCTTTATCAAGGATGGGTCCCCTTTCTTAAAAAGTGGTTTGACCATTGCAAGTTTGAGATCTTCAGGAAATATGCCATATTGAAATGAGTTATTGATTATGTGAAAAAGTGGAATGGCTAGCTCGTAAGCACAACGTTTTATGACTTTATTTGATATTTCGTCAAATCCTGCACTCGTCTTGTTTTTAAGTTTGGTAATTATATTTATAGTTTCATCAAGGGTCAAGGGAATTAAGAAGAAATATTTTTCATTGTATGGTATTTTGCAAGAAAATTCTAAAGTAGGCAAGTCTTTCAAGAGATTTGGAGCTGCATTTAATATAAAGTTATTGAAATTATTACTCACGGCGTTTGGGTCTCCCGGTATTTTTAGTTCCTTTTTTCTGTTGGGATTTCCTTTTATTTCGCTGACTATTTGCCATACACATTTTGTTTTATTGTCCTTTATCAATGCGTTTCTTATAGTGTTCTTTACGCACATCTACTAAAAGACGGTTATACCTTTTTTTCACCTCTCTGTATACTTCGTTATACCCTTCCGCTGTTCTAGTCATGACCAGCAGAATGTCAAGAGTGTTTTTGCAGTCTATAAGTTCGGAAGTTGGAGGATACTTTGTTTTGCCTTTTGGAGTACTGGACTTGAAAGGGAAACATTGATTGAAAATGGGTATTAGGATGGACATAAGACATTTCCATTGTTCATTGACACAGTAATTTCGGATTGCAAGAATGCTATCCCAGTCTTGTTCTGTTAAAATTTGTTTGAAGTTCTCTTCATTTTCTTCGCAAAAGTTTCTCTTTCTATTTTTCTTGGAATTATGCTCATTCAGTTCAATATGGAAAGAAACTTTTTGACCTGTGTGATCAGATATATGTGTGTTTAGAATTTCTGCTGAATAGGATATACTATTGCTAAATATGTTATCTATACAGCTTCGAGAGCTCCCACAAACTCGAGTATAGTCTGAGATAGTGGGAAATATCTGAAATGAGCTTAAAAGAGACAAAAGATTTACTGAGCTTTTGTCAACTGATTTGATATCTATGTTAAAATCACCTGCTATAGAAAACAAATAATTTTCGTTAAAATTATCAACCAAAACCTTCTCTAATTTGTCCAAAAACTCTTTTACTGGCGAGCTTGGTGTTCGATATATGCATAATATAATTACTTTGCTCTTCTGTAATGTCAATTCAACCGCGGAACATTCAAACAAACCCTTTTCTGATAGGCTAACAATATTCGTATTAGTTTTCCACTTCAGATTTTCTCTAACATATATTGCTACTCCTCCATGGAACCTTTTTCTCTACAGTAGGTAGAAGTTAAATCAAATCCAACTATGTTGTAATTTTTCAATTGTGAAACTGACTTCCAATGCTCACTGAGACAAATGGCTACACATTCTTCATGCTCATTTACTAATTCTTGTAGTTCATCCAAACAATTGCCAATGGATTGTATATTATGGTGTATGATACTGCACAACACCTCTTCTTCCACCGCACTATTGGTCTGAACTATATTGCCGACTCCTGCAATTGCTGTTGTTGGGCCTGGTGAAAATTTGTATTGTCTGAGCTGACTCTTTTCTTTGGAAATCTATAGCTGTCGACAAATGTTCCAGCCAGCCAGAAATTCAATGATTTTACTTCATTTTCCATGTGCATGGGTACTCCCAGCCTAAAAGATGCCACCCGAGTATCATGCTTTCTATTTATTTTCTCGCAGACATACTGGTTTAAGTATCGTTGATCCAAACAATCCAAAATGTCCTTTGGCGTTGTTTCATTGTTTAGATTTGACAAGTAAATCCAACTTCTTCTAACTATGGGTTGTAATTTGGACATAGCTTCATTTTCCCCTGGTCGCCCCTCTGAAATTTTATTTTTATTAATTCTTCGGCGCTTTTGCGTTTGCCAAGTTTGTTTATCATCCGATTCGGGTGCTGGAGAATTTTTGGTTAGGTCCCTTCGATTTCCATTTTCTTGTTTGTTATTCGGCACATTGTTGCCAAGTTCTGTAGCATTTGAACTAATCGCGTTCGGATTGTTTTTCAGCACCATGCTGTACGATGTGGTACCACTGGCGACTTCCGATGATATAGTGGAAATCGGTGCTGGATCGTGCGTTTTTTTGGGTTGGTGTCACTTAAAGTTTCGGAAAACACTAGATAGTTTCCCGTTGGTATCACTGACACTGACGCTCGTTTATCATTATCGATTTGTCGTGCATTGTTAACATTTTGGGCTTCGGTTTGACCGTTTTTTGTTGAAGTTTTTTCGGATGATAGGGTTTTTTCTAGACTCGTCAACCTTTGTATAAGCAGGCTGTTATTTTCTTTAAGAATAAGATTTTTGTCCCTTACTTCTTCTAATAGCTGCCTCAGCATATTATTTTCTAATGTGCGCCTCAGAATTTCCAAATTTTCGCTGTATTCACCTTCAGTTTTTGGCTGGCAGCAGGTAAATGTTAGTATGCCGTCCAGCTCAGATTGGAGTTTCACATTTCCGATTCTTTCTGCACAACTGTAGTGATATGCGGCACTGCAATTTGAACACACAACTACTTTGCACAGTTTTGTTCCACAACATTTGAATTTTGGACCGTTTTCTTTCTTATTTCCGTCAATAATCACGGAGCTACTTTTCAGCGACGAGTCTATCGACGCCATCTTGAAATCTTTCGAACAACACTGGTTTCAATTTTAATTCAAGGATATATAGAAGTAGATTTTTCATGTGGAATGTACATGAAAACACGCACTGATGATGAAGGAACCCAATATTTGATGTCTCTAGACTAACATTCACTTTTAGATAGCGTGGTTCCATCTCAAAGTTGAACCTCCATAAGACTCGCATGTTAAAAAAATTTAATATGGATCTCTCGCCAAGAGAGTTGTTTTATCCTACTAATAGACCATATTAGTGAAAGGGAAAGTATACAAATTAAATAGGAAAATGTCACAGCTTTGCCAATATGTAATAATATACAGGACGTTCCATTAAAAAAACTTAGTTTCAGTTATTTTAATGAGTCTCCGGAAGGAACTTACTTTTGAGCCTCCCTATATGATGAAACTGAGATACGGTTCATCGGCAGAATATTTAATGGTCTTATGCAACTATGACCCAAAATGCAATATTTTGTAAATTTGCATTGTGAAAAAATGTTCAGATTTTGCACAAAAATTAGACAAAATAATTTTTATCGCGAAAACTGTCACATATAGGTATAGGGAATTATCAAGAAAATCTGTGAGGACTCCTATAAGGATTCCAAACAAACAAAGTAGCGACTACTTTCTGATACAAGCGGCAACAGTGTATCGATGAAAATATTTTAGACGGATAGAGCATGTTTGACGCCCACAAATTTTCGTTCCGTTCCGTTCTCCAGATACTTCTAATCTTCCATCCACCATGAAAGACGCTGTTTTTAATTATAGTGTGAAATTATTTCTAATTGCTACCCCCTCGACCAAAAATTGTCTATGTCGGGTCTGAAATGCAATATATTCAAATACTTATTGCAATGCCCAATTCGATCTGTCACCTTATACCCATTACATCAACCTATTTTCAATTCATACCCCCAGCTTCAATTCATATCCTATATACGAATCATTCGATATCCTCGGAAGCATTTGCATCCCGAGTGGTCCGTGTTTTGTTTCTCAATTTGTATAACGTCTTTGAGGGAGCATAAATCGCATTTGTTACGAGGTGTGTTTGTGACAGTTATGTAGAGTGTATTTATAGTTATTTTTATGTAACTGCGATGGGGTAACAATGTTCCACTCTACATATCAACATTTTCATGTATGCCCGCTGGGAACTCTTCCCTTTGAGGCTTTTCTTTGCTTTTCCATTCGAATATGAAATTGCTGGCTTTCACGTCGTCCTTTCATATTTAAGAATGTCATAAAAATATCGCTGCGGTGAAATAGTATGGCATTACAAAGATATGGCCGGCTGAGCAAGTTTGCATGTTTTATGTTCCTTAAAAGCAACTTCGATCACGTGACTTTTGTTTCGCTGAACTGGAATTACTTTTGAAAACTCCTTTTGAGAGGATTCTGAATGGAAATGGATTTGGTACAAAATGTATGACATTTATGTCATTTTAGAATTTCAACGCATCGATATTTCTGTTAGGGTAACTAAAATATTCATTATGAGTTTTGTTTTAAATGAAGGCATATAAAAAAAATATGAGCGACTTTAATAAATTTGACACTGTTTATTACGAAAATCAAGTTTGTGTTATACATAGTGACAAAACAGTATATCAGTGGATTTTCGTTTAAGTATCTTCCTTTTAAAGTATTTGAGATAGTAATCTGTTGTCAGAGGAAAAAAAACACATATTTCCTCAAAAAAAGAGTTTTCAACCGACGAAACCAAAAAGGAGGAGGTTCTCTATTCGACGCGTATATCTTTTTATGTATGATCACGCACAACTTTTTACAGAGCTGTTTGATTCCGATGATTCTTTTTTCATTGGATAGGGTGTACTTCGAAGTTGGTCCCATTTCAATTTTAACAACAAAATCCATCCCTAAGGGTAGCAAAATGAAGGATATTGATCGTTCACCCTCTGAATTTTGGTCCGTTAACCGATTCTATCAGGCATAACTTTGTAGTGGGTTTACCGATTTGGATGTTTCTTTCTTTATTAGAAAGGGTATACCTCATAGTTGATCATATTCCAATTTGGAATGAAATGATCCACCACTATGGGTAGAAAAATCGGGGATGATTGATTTTTCACTTGTGAACTTTGGCACACATATGTAGTTGACATTGACAGACCCTCCTACATCCGTCAAAATGATTACATTCTATGAAAGGATGGAATTATATACAAAGTGATGAAATCCACTGACCAGTACTTTCAAAATTAATTTATATTATATAACAATCAATAGTTTACATTGAGAATCATATTATTTAATAGTTAATAGTTGAAGTAAGCTAAGTAAGTAAGTATTTTGGAAGTAATCAACAATTAAGTAGGTAGTAATAAGTAGATTTCAGCAACAAAAAATTTAAAAATAAAAACTTTTTAACGAAAAATTAAACCGACGAAACAATCAACTGAAAAGCAAAAAATAAAATAACCTCCTTAGTTTAAATGATAATTGAGCTCCTAAACTAATGTGAGTAACTGATTTTGAGACGGCGCCAAACGAACTAGCAATTGAATTAGGTAAAGCGTAAAATGATGGCAGCGAGATGCACGGCTGCGTTTTGATTACTTCTTTCAAAGGAATATAATGATCTTCGATAATTGTTTGTTTGGCGCCGACTCAAAATCAGTTACACACATTAGTTTAGGAACTCAATTATAATTCAAACTAAGGAAGTTTATTTTATTTTTTGGTATTCAGTTGATTGTTTCGTCGGTTTAATTTTTCGTTAAAAAGTTTTTATTAGTGAAAATAATAAACAGCTTTTTAAAAACATATTAAGTAGAAATCACTGGCTGGATATACTCTTGTGTCCAGAAAGGGACATAATGCACAGTGGGACTGTTTCATGAATAGCGTCTTCTCGATTTCGAGGAGAGTTTTCCCCAAAAATCAATTGTTCCGAGAAAACACCAGAACAGAATTGGCATCATACACCTCAAGTCGAGGAGAGCAAAAAACTACTGGAGATACTATTTGTTCTCTGTCAAAACAATCCTGAATATAGGGAAGCATATCGGGAACAAAACAAACAGTACAACAACATTCTAGCTACTGTCAGAAAAGAATTTAATCAGAGCAAAATTTTGGAATCAGAAAATAAATCTAAAGCAGTTTGGCAAGTGGTGAAAGAAATAAATGAATCGGACAGGAAACAAAAATCATGTATGTTGGAGGGAGAACCTAGTGAGACATGCAATGATCTAAATTTTTTTTAAATTTTAAAACCCAATTTAAAAAAAAAAAAAAATATTGAGATATCTATTAAATAATCTTATCAAATACTGCTTCAGAGCTCTGTCTTTTCCTCAGCCTAATAATAAATAACTCTCTTTATTTTTGAGTTTTCCCAGTAAAGTTAAAACAAGCAATAGTCCTCCCTTACACTGGATCCAGTCCTACCTTAGTAATCGAAAGCAGAGAGTTTGCATCCAGAAAGATGGGGTGATGGCTGTTTCTGGAGACAGAGAAGTTACCAGAGGAATCCCACAAGGGAGTGTCATTGGACCAATCCCATTTGTATTTTACATAAACCATTTATCCTACTCTTTAACCTCAGATTACTGTACAACTGTTAACTATGCTGACGACACAAATCTACAAATGTTTGCAAATACTTTTGCAGAACTGGAAAAACTGGCAAGTATCTGTCTAGCATGGGCAGAGGGATGGTTCAACGCCAATTACCTGCTTCTTAATCAAGACAAATCCATTCTTATAAACACTACACACACACACACACTTCAATCAACAAATAACCAACCAGACAGTATAAATATCGGTTCACAAGATATAAAGCTTGAACAAGATGTTAAATTCCTTGGTTTACACATTGACCAAAACCTTAAATGGGATAAACATATTGAGGTGCTATCAAGAAAGCTAAGTAGCACGTGCTACACTCTTAGAATCCTAAAACAATATCTAGACCAATAAGCCCTACTTACAGTTCACTATGCTACCTTCTACACAGCCTTAAGATATGGTACAATGTTTTGGGGATGCTCAGGAAGCGAGGGAGGTGTCTTTACTTTGCAGAAATGTGCTATTAGGCAGATTTTAAAATTGGGTCCAAGAGAGACATGCAGAAGTAACTTCAAGAAACTACAAATTCTAACTCTGCCTGCTATTTATATATTTGAATGTCTCATTTACTTACATAAGCAAGGGCAAGGGCACAAGGGCAAATATTATGATATATCTCAAACATAGGCTCTCTCTAACAGAGGGTAGTCCCATCTACATGTGTATAAAATTATATAATAGTTTACCCCAGCAATTGAAAAACTAAATAAAACTCAAACATTTAAAAAAATATTTATTTCAATATCTCATGAAATTTTGAAAAAGAACAACTACAAGCCATATAAAATTTTACCCGTACAAGTTTTAACAGAGACTAATGAGAGGAAAAGGCTGGAATTTTGCCAACAGATGATCAAGAATTTTAATGAAGATCCCGATTATTTAACTAAAATATTATGGGCTGATGAGCCTACGGCAGGAGTTTTGAATAGGAAAAATCGAAGGTCGTGGAAAAAAAGCAACAGAAAAAGATTGGCTAAACAAATAAAGAAAATATGTCAAATATTTGTGTTCATTTTTCATGAAATAAACATTCCGAATGAATATTAATTATAATTTTTTTGAATAAACAACAATCCTAGTCCGGCAAAGTTATATTTTGCGGACCATTTTCAGTATCCAAAGTACCTAGTCATTTTGTGGAGGGTGTACAAAAATATGATTTTCAAACCTCTGTGTTTTACTGATATGATATGAGGAATTATATAATGGAGAAGTAGAAAATCGATAATTTCTACAATTCCCTTTTTTTTACAGTTAGCAACAGAGCATATGAATACACTCACGAGCAAAAAGATCGACCCACTTGCTCCTGATGAAATTAATTTGCTTTCTAATCTTTAGTTATTCAGCGATCATAAACAATTACTCAGGTAAATGAATATGCATTTCGGACAGATACATTCTGTTTTTCATTTTGGAAACACATATCCTAAACCGAGCTTGAACTTAAACTGTTACGGTGGCTCGATGTTTTGGCTCGTAAGTGTAGTTCACTATTCTTCAGGTCAACGGAAAACACTGTAATTTATATCCATATATTGGGCGAAATTTAAGTAACTAACACAGTCTCCAAAATATGAAAAAATGCGAATATACTATACTTTACTTCTTTCGTAAGGTCTTTCCCTAAAATACAATCTCCAAGCCTTTTCCCTTTTAATTGAAAATTGTCATAAATATTCATGGGAAATCGCAACTTCCGTCTCGACATCTCAACCAAGAGAAAGTTAACTCCCAACATATTAGCACTCCAACTCGTCTCGAAAAGATACTCTCAAGTTTTTAGAAAAATTCAGTCTCATTAAAACCTAACTAACTTTCCCAAAATAGTCTTCACTGTTATATATTACTTATTCAGTTGTGAGTCAGGGATATTCATTTTATCCATTATACAGTTTTCAATTAGGATGCGAAGTAATTTCAGCAGTTCAACGTTCAGTGAGGAAACTTTCGCTAGAATTTGTGTATTTGAAGAAGCCTAATTAGCAAGGGCTCTGAGACTCTTTAATTTTCATTTTTATGTCGCTAAGAAGCAGAGGTTTAATCGAAAGTTATCAGGCTTGTTTTTTTGATCATCTCTTGATGGAAATTCCCTTTTCCATCTTGAGTTGAGGAATGTTCGGAGTTTCATATGAAAGGTTGCCTAATAGGATATTTTTTATTGAAGTTTTTCCACACTTAGTCTCCGTTTAGCATGAGAAAGAAGGAAAAGCCGGATTCCGGCACCATTCCCAGAAGAAAATCCTCCTTTTTAACGTAGAATTTACTGTGACTGGTGAGAAACCAACAGCATATTGGTAACTGCTCGTATTTCCATTCGTTTCTCTAAATTCTCTATATTTTATAATAAATCTTCAAAACTTTTTCTCTCGTTTTAAAATAATGGAGAGCAGTAAGAATTGTATTGGGCTTATTGTTGGAAATTGTAAAATTGGTGTCAATATGAAATCATGGCTTTCTCCTCAAAATGTGTTTTATATTTTTGAGAGTTTACTACAAATAGAAATTGTCAACTTTCTTAATTATATAGCTGAGACGAACTATGAAGACATATCTTTTTGCATTTGGCATATGGTGCTGGGTAAAAATATTTCCCAGTGTAGTCTGAATAACAAAACTAATCGGAAGGTTTTTTTTCCAAATATTGATGCAGTCATTACCTAGTTGAATAGATTTAGTTCACGATGATTTCTTCGTTAGTTCCAACTATTTTTCAGGTGATTGGATTTCCCAATTTTAAATCACCTAATCTAATGTAAGTGAAAAACGCAAAATAATATTAAATTTTCTCTCAAAGTTCCAAGATGGTTATGGATGAGTATAGGGAAGGAAATCTACTAGTGAAAGCGCTATCCTATTTTACTAACGCCGACAAATAAGAGTAAGTATTTGGCAATGTCATATGTTGTATATTCAAATTTAACTGTCAGTTCTTCAATTTAATTTGGGATCATTTTCATCGCATGATGTTTCACAGAGATACATAATTTACCGGGAGTCAATGGATGTTTACTGCTGTACGCCAGGTGGGTACGCAGGTCTACCACGTTTTTTGTTTCCCTGTACGTCATGCGATGCGCCAGTGGTCGTTTGAGCACAATTTCGATGGAATACATTTTTGGATGGCCTGGTGTAAATAGATTAGTTTGAATATAAGTATTGGCAAAAATATGATGGATGTAATCGCATTTCTATATTGAAAAAAAAAATAAAAATATGTTGATTTTCATTATGCGCTATAACACATTATGAATATATCAACTACATAATTAAGTTCTGGATATTCTATACACACAGGTTCGAACGGACATTTAGAATAAATTGTATTTTTTGCAGAATTTTGAAAATGTAGCATTTATTATTTTTTATATTGTCGTCGAAATATACTAATACTATAAACTATTTTATCAATTATCAAAAAAAAAATATATATAGTACATTGTAATGGAATTAAATACATTTTAATATCTGGAGCTGCAGTAAATGGAAATGATTTTTGATTTGGACGAAAAATTGCTGCTAATGTTCGTTTTTAATACAAGTTAGCTGAAATATCATCGGTATCTGGAAAAGTTGACGATAAACTGCTTGCTGAATATGGAGGAGAATATGATTCATCTTCGTCCGATTAGATTCATTATGACACTCACTAAATTTTATTTTTGAGCTTGTTGAGGAATTATCCATATACATATATATATATATAGAGATGTACACGGTCATTGTGAATCCCGTGAAGCATATGAACGAGACGCAGTTTAGCCCGGAGTAACTTTGTTAGTCCCGATATCGGGCTCTACAAAGTATCACCCTGTATCTCTTCACTGGGTGATCAGAATTGAATGCAGGTCATTTCCCCACGTTATAAATTGGGACACACAATATACCATTTCCATAACCAACATACGCGATATAGTTCTTTGGTTCGAACTGTAGGGGGCGCTTTCCGTATATAGGGATATACACTGCAGAATTATATACTTCCTTGTAGAGCCCACAAACTTTTGTATCGTTGTGTAGCCCTAAATTTGGCAACATCGCAATCGCTGCCTTCATGAATGTAATATATATGAATTGCTGGATCCGTGATTTTTCAGATTAGGGAATTTGAGTTTGAAATAGTTACAATATTTGAAGATATATTTACCAATTCTTTTTCTAAGGGGAATTTTGTGCGATCAGTCCATCTAAATAAGGGATGGTTGGAAAAAAGTACAAAATAACCAATATTGGTTTGAAAGCCTTATTCTTCAGTTTTCATCGTAGATTTAATTATTTTGCATCAAACGATAAAAATACATTTACACTGATGTAGACCATATAGGGGAGACGGTCTACCAAGAATATTAGGCAAATATAATTTCCAACTGAGGAGCGATATAATGATTTCAACCATCGTGAAGATTGGATATCGAAATTCTCAACAATTTTTGAGGCAAATGCACTTTTCTATTGACTTTTTTGGGATGCAATTCTGCGGTCTTTTGAAGTTAAAATTTATAGAACTTTCCATGTTTTTTTCATCAAATCCACTTATATTAATTGATAAAAAATGGGGAAGGAAAGAACAGTTCACCTATACAAAATAGGTTGAACCACCTGAAATCATCACATTAAATTCAAGCCCAGATGAGTCTGTTGAGGAAAGAGATTTTGCATTGTACACAGGGAATACTCTCATCAGTTCTCAATTGCGGAAAAATACATACACATGAAGTTCCGGTTCATTAATTTATTTTTTCAATCTTAGAAATCTGCAACATCGACAATATTGAAGTAATAACTCGACAATATGCATTTTTTGTTGGTAATTCATAGATCTGGTTGAATCTTCAGTGGTTCAGAATTATTTGTTCTCTACAAAATCTGGTTTTGTAATGCTTGATTAAGATTATCCCCTGTTTTATTTGGATAATAAAAAATATTAATATCGGGAGGGTGCTTAGAGATCGATTGTGAATAAATGACGAAGTATTAAAATACAGGTAGTATATATTTCGTCCAATTGAATTAAAATATGCAGAAATATATGATGGAAAAAAATATCTCGGAAAAACTAGAGATAACAAAATTGAGCTTCTCAGGAAAGTAGGCAATTGTTTTTTTTGTGCATGTTTTTCGACATATCTTTAGATATGGGAAACGAATCAGAACCAAACAAAAACTGAATTATTCGCTGATGAGTACTCAATATTTTTTTGGGGTATTCCAATCACATGAAACCATTAACTTACTTGGCATAAAAACAAAAAAATCTATATTTTCACACTTAATATTTCCATGGAAAACTCTCTAGATCATTCAACGGCAAATTTTATGTGAGCAGCAGTTCGTAGAGTGATATTTTTTTCTTCTATCGGAAAGTTTTTATTATGAGTATGAGTTTTTAGTATGAGTATTGATATTAGGTAATGAAATATTGAACAGAAATTTATTATCTACTTTTTTCCTATCTCACTTCTAAATCAATATTTATAACTCCGAAATTTCAGAATGAAATATCAATTTAATGAATATATGAGATATTGAATTTGTTGTTCCTTCTCTTCGCGCTAAGGAAGCGATCGACTATACAAAAAGCCTGAACAAACAATTGGATGAGAGATTGGTCATCTTATTTTTACTCCATATTTGACCCTGAATGAAAGTAACGTTATGTTCCCATGATGTTCTGATCGGTGCTATTTCATGAATTATTCATAAAAATAATGTATATTATGCCGAATAGACTCGAACCTGAAACAGTAATAGGTACGTTTCTTTGTAGAGGAGGAAAAGTTGAATATTCCAGTTTCTGATAAAGGTACTGATTTTTTTTTTATTCTCAAATCTTTCAGAGAATTTTTCATCCATTGATATTTCATTGCAAAATTTTGGAGAAAATATTTGTTTGGGAGTAAAACTTAAAATGATCGAAAAAACAGTTTCAGTTCAATATTTTTTCCTCGGAATCATTTGCCGAATGACAATGGAAACCTTATTGAAAAAAATAAATATATTGCCTGTTGCTTGAAAAGACTCCTTCATTGACTTTTAGAATTTGACTCTATTGTTAGATCATTTAATATTTTTTCTTACTTGAACTCCCCTGAATGGATTCATTGTTGGAGTATATAAAAAAACAATTAGCACAGATAATTTTCGAACAAAAATCCTATATGAAATGAGTTTTCGAGTTAAATGAAATGATTTTTTTATCATATACTTCTTCAAGAATAATGTTTGATGCGATATTATACACTAATGGAAATGGTAATTTTTGGTGGTGGCACTTTCTTCTTGCAAATTTAAATTGTGTAAATATTGTTTTTCTCAATATTGTACACACAGTGGAAAAACTTAATTATAGTTATGATTTTTGAACCCGTAAAATAAGAGAGTTACCTGAATAAAAAACACAATTATTGAATTTAACATTATAAAAACAATTCAGAATGAAATAAAATATTGAGTCGTTTGAAAATATGAACAGGATGTTCATAAAAGCAAATGTTGAATCATCTGCGACTGAAGGATAAACTTAAGTCATTATCTTCCATCGTTCGAGATAACCTCTTGTGAGGAATTTATGTTGAAAAGGAAATTATTCTCAATTGAATATTCAATAGAAAGATTTTTCTGTGAATCTAAAAATCCACGATAAAAATTAAGTTATGTTTTGTGAATGACTAACAGAAAACAACTACTCCCAAGGCTAAAGCCACACTGGACATTGAACTACATCTGATAGATATTCTGAAAAGACCCTAACTCAAAAGAACAAATCTGAAATTGAAAATTTGCTCATTCATTGAGATGATTATTTGAAATACAAGTTTCTTTCATCGATTATTTGATTTTCTATTCCAGTCTTGATTAGGAACTTATAGAGATGAAGGAGGCGAAGAAGAATGTTTTCCAAAAGAGAGTACTCACCAGAAATCATTTGTAACATTGACGCAAGAGATGCATCGCATTCACTAGATCTTCAATACATTTTTGTCGACGAAAATCTATTTAACGCTTCCACGAGAATCAGGAAGACCGGGAAAAATGGGAAACACATTTTTAGAAGCAGTCCCACTTTGCAAAGATGGGAAGTTAGGAACATTTCTTTCGGAGAGGCACTTTGAAATCAGTGTTTTTCGACATCAAAACCTGTCATGGGGTATGATTGTTTGAAAATATGAACAGGATGTTCATAAAATTAGATGTGGAATCATCTGCGACTGAAAGATAAACTTCAGTCACTAACTTCCATCGTTCATGATAACATCTTGTGGGGTACTCATGTTGAAAAGGAAAAACCCTCAAATGAATATTGAATGGAAATATTTCTCAAAATAGAAAATTCCGCGATAAAAATTAAGTTATTTTTTGTGAATGTCTAACAGAGAACAACTACTTCTTCGACTGAAACAACGCTGGGCATTGAACTACATCTGATAGATATTCTGGAAAGACTCTCAAAAGAAAAAATCTGAAATTTAAAATTTGCGTTTTTATTCAGATAGTTATTTAATTTTCTATTCCAGTCTTAATTGAGAACTCATATAGATGACTGAGGCAAAGGAGAATGTTTTTCAAAAGAGAGTACCCACCAGAAATCATTTGTAGCATTAATGCAAGAGAGGCATCGCATTCACTATAGGTCTTCAATACATTTTTGTTGACGAAAATTTATTTCACGCTTCCACGATCATCAGGAAGACCGGAAGAAATGGGAAACACATTTTTCAGAAGCAATCTCAAATTTAAACCTGTCATGGGGTAAGAAGATGGATCTGCTTGAAAATATAAACAGGATGTTCATAAAATCATGTGGTATCATCTGCGACTGAAAGATAAACTTTAGTCACTATCTTCAATCGTTTAGTAGTGCAAGAGCTGATGATAAATTTTTCCGAATTATCTGAGCAATATGCAGACTCATGTAAAGGAGTGAAGGATAGGTATATAGGAGTGTACCCTTGTTGAACATGCAAGGAAAAATGCTAGTCTGATCAATATTCAATAAATTTACGTTTTATCGAGGGTAATATCATATGTGCTAGGGGTTTTATCTCTATTTTTTTTTTTTAATTTTCGAGAAAGCATTTTGACTGGAAATTTTACCGACTGCGATTTGCGGTCTTATTATCTGGCCGGAAATTGCACGAGTTAAATTTCCTAGAGGCAAAATGCTTGAGGGAAAATCTCAGAGATTTTACGATAAAATCCTCTAGCACGAATGATATTTGATGAGAATATTTCCCAAATAACATTTGAAACTGGATAAAATTATCAGAATTCATGTTATATTTGAATTTTCAACGGGGAAAATTACAACAATTCTTCTTGTTCCAAACTTGAAGGAATCGTGTGTCCGTTTCTAAATGCCTTGATCCTCAACTAATGTGGGCATCCCATAGTTATCTTTGGTCAATCTATATTTCCAACAATTAATTCATTCAGCTATTTTTAGTTTCGTAAATAAAAATATATTTTCTCAAAGAACTGCTGTGCTATTCGTTCATTTTTATTGCATACTTGGGAGTGTTTATCCACCCATACACTGAACACTGAAATATGTATGTCTTCATTTTGTAACGAATGATCCTATGATCCTAACATAAAAGTAACAGAAACAACCATATACATTTTCAACCTCCTATATCACCCTTCAGGGATAAATTTCAAAAAACACTGAAACACGTATTTATGTATTTGTTACAAAGACCTATAATTACAATTTTCATGAACTCCACTTGAAAAAACTAACGGTACTCCTGTACAAACTTTCAACCCTCACTTTAACCTTTAGTGTAGAATTTAAAAAAATCCTGAAATTTGTGATTTTTATTTACTTATCTTACTTCAAAACTTTCACACCTTTTCTCTTCCCCACCCCCCTCTAAGGATGGAATAAGAATACGCAGAGGTTTATATGAAAAACTTCATAATTCTCACATATCTAGTTTCTCCAGATACGAGAGTTTTCCTGATTCAGAATTATATTCTTCTAGAGCTGAAAAAGTTGATATCTCACTCGATGTTCCATGGTGTGAGACTACTGATCGACTTTTTAATATTTCTTAGTTTCTCTGCAGATATTTCCATATAACCGGGATCATTTTCGGTATTACTCGTCTCGCAGCAACTCAGATCGGAAAATTCAACTTCGTCACCTGAACCTGACGAAAAATCCACATTTTTTGGAGCTATCAGGTTTTCTCATACGATCATCAACCTGATTATACAAAAAAAAAGCATATTCATCAACTTCAAAGCGAGTTGCTTATTATTGAACATGAACATTATACTGAATATGAATTATGTGCTCACCTTTTTGCCTTTTCTCGAGTTATAATTTTGAAGGCTCATCGCCACAACCTGTTTTCCCCTGCTGGACATTTCTACAAGTCACCGCACGCTCACTGATTTGAAACCCCTAATGAATATTTTGAACTGAAAAACGCGCGAGGCAGTAGAGGCAACGCCGCCGGGACACACAGAGGCCGTTTCAATATAGGCAATATACGTTTGGGATTCATAGCGTAGTGAAAGCATAATTGGCTCTACAACGTTTCAATGGAGTATACAAATTTTTAAATATTGAGAATTGTTACCCCTCGAAGTGTGCTTCGACGGAACATGATGGAATGATGTCATTGCACTGGAATATACTCTTCGCCCATTCAGAAAAGTGCGGGTTCAAGAGCGACCCGTTTATCTGGTGGGCTTCACAAGCTACCATGTACAACTATATATATATATATATATATATATATATATATATATATATATATATATATATATATATATATATATATATATATATATATATATATATATATATATATATATTTATACCTTTGATTTTTCTTTGTGCCCATCAGCCCCATTTTCTTCCGAGTCGCCAACAAAGAAATTGAGCTATACAGGTGTTATGTAAGTACGTGGCCAAACTCGAAGGAGTGATTCTTTGAGTGACTCTAAGACGAAAAGTTTATGTAACCAAAGGTCCGGTAATGCTTTATTTTCAATATACAGGGTGTCAACCTTTTTCAAAAGAAATAGTTTTTTCCTAAATATCTTAATAATCCTTCAGCCAATTTTAATGACATTTGGCAGTGTTATTTGGGGTAGAAAGGGGCTAATTTAGCCCTAACTAGATTGAAATCATCATGTCCAGTGGCGTCCCGGAAGACACCTTAACCAATATTTTTAACCAAAAAATTGTGCGCCACTGATTTTTTGCTATTTTTTTTTTCGCATTGAACAACTAAAACTACAACTTTTTCATTTCTAGCATGTTTTTCGTATCTTGCTTTGTTTTTGAGAAAAAACATAAAAATCACTTTATTGCATGTCCCTGAGACAACATAATGAAAAATTTTAACTACCAAACCATCAAAAACAGGGGTGTAGGACTTGTTATTTTTTTCCATATCAATAGTATATTCTAGTCTTAGAAATTGATATCAAAAGTAATGCAAGCAATGCAATTTTTTTATTAATTATTAAAAAATGATTGATTGTTGTCCATGGATATGCAATAACGAGATTTTCATCTATGATTAAACAATTAAAATTACACAAAAGTCATCTTTTGAATTTTTAGATTACCTGTTTTCGATGAAACAAAGAACGTTATTTATTACTGCAGTGTTTTGAAAGTAAAGTTAGAGTGCCATTGAAGGAAAAACAATTGTTCAAACAAATTTGACTTTGGCATAACTTGAAACAGTGCATACGTAATTATCCGATAGTAATGATTTGAAGTGTTTTTAAGAGTTTTAGGCTATAAAATTCTTTACTGATATTAGAAAATGGTTCGGTTTACAAACTCAGAAATGGCCGATATGCATTTTGTCTATGGAATGGCCCAAGGCAATTCCAGAGTGGATAGACCAAATAGTCAAACATTTGTGAGAACACACGAAAATCTGTGCGAATCAGGCACCTTCCAAAGGTCGGCTGCTCTTATTGTGGAGTTGAAGGAAGCAATATTACGTGAGCGTAGCCCCGATTCAAGTACACGCAAAATTGCACAAAAATTGAACACTTCTCACTCTATTGTATGGAAGATTTCAACGGACTATCAACTGTATCCTTACCACATACAGAGTGTTCAAGCATTATTACCTGCGGATTTTCCCAAGCAAGTTGTTTATTCTACTTGGCTTTTGCAACAACAGGCAGCATCTCCGACATTTCTATCCCATACATTGTTCACCGATGAAGCGTGTTTTTCCCGAAATTCAATTATGAACTTTCATAACAATCATATCTGGGCTGAAGAAAATCCCCATGCGGTTATAGAACATCATTACCAACAACAGTTTTCCATGAATGTTTGGGTTGGTATTGTCGCTGATTATCTCATTGGACCTCATTTTCTACCCCCGAGATCAAATGGTCAAGAGTATCGGAATTTTTGGGAATTTGTGTTACCTGTACTATTAGAAAATGTCCCACTGGCAGTAAGAGAGTTAATGTGGTTCATGCACAATGGGGCCCCATCTCACTTTAGCATAGTAGCACGTCAATTTCTGGATGCAACTTATGGAGGAAACTGGATCGGTCGCGCAGGTCTACAGTCATGGCCAGCCAGGTCACCGGATTTAAATCCCTTATATTTCTTCCTTTGGGGATATTCAAAGTCCCTCGTTTATTAAACTCCAGTCAACACTGGAGAATGAATCCAACGTATACGGGATTCATGTGATCAGATAAGACATATATACGCTGGAAATATTTCAACGTGTTCGGCAATCGATGTTAAGACGAGGTAATGCTTGCATTGAAGTTGAGGGAGGATATTTTGAGCAACTATTGTAAGTTTTGTGTTACTTATTGTTAAATGTTTTCTTACTGAAAAAAATTGCGTAACATTTGTTTAAGTGTGGTTTTAATAAAAAGTTCTTCTTGTTTCATGTTTTTTTTAATTTCCGGCGTTACCACATTAACGATAGAGTGATTTTAATTTTTTTTTTCAAAAACAAAGCAAGATACGAAAAAACGCTGAACATAAAAAAGTTGTAGTTTCAGTAGCTCAATGCGAAAACAATACAAAAATTGCAAAAAATCATTGGCGCACATTTTTTTTGTCAAAAGGTGCTTTCCGGGACGCCACTGGATATGATATTTTCAATCCAGTTAGGGCTAAATTAGCCCCTTGCTACCCCAAATAACACTGCCAAACTTTAACAAAATCGGCTGAAGGATTATCAAGATATTTAGGAAAAAATCTGTTTCTTTTAAAAATGTTGACACCCTGTATCTTGAAAACGAAGCATTACCGGACCTTTGGTTATATAAACTTTTCGTCTTAGACTCAAAGAATCACCCCTTTAAGTTTGGCCACGTACTTACATAACACCATATGTAATAAAATGCCCAAGTTGTAGGTCAGAATAAATAGAATATTACTCACCGTCTCAAAAACACAGTTTGAAAAACAATATTAATATTACAACAAAATTTATTGGCCACTACGCCACGTAGTCTGTTACAGTAATATTCATTTATCCTGGCGAAAGTCGGCGCAAGCTGTCATTAGACCCGATTGATTCTATTGGTTCGTTGTTATGACCATAGGCGTGTATGTTATTTGGATTTATTTGCCATTATCAATTTATCGCACCAGAGCACAAATCAAATTAACATACACGCCGCTGTCTACAGCGGAGTGGGCCTTAACCATATGAAATCGGTGTTGTGCGCATCCCACCTTCTCGCCTGATTAAAAGGCGACTACTGTAGCATTTCCACGACACGATCTGCACATGTAGTAGGCGGCCTGGATCAGATAACTTCCACTTGGGGAATTTTTGATAAAATATGTTCAGTTTCTTTGAATATATGAATGGGTTATTCACAAAATTATACATTACAAGCCATTCATGATAAGTACTCGTGTTTCAGTAAACAAACGTCTTCCTCTCATTTATCTATATGGACTGTCAATTAGGCCTAGGTAAATGAATCAATGAAAATGCCAATTTTAATTTTTAGAATTATCCTTTCGTTCAAGGGTACTTCCACAATGTAAGATTTTACAAAATATAGCACAATTTTTTGAGAAGTTTTCAATTGAATTTTTTTCGACATTGAATGAAATATCTTGATGATAATCTTTTTTTTAAATTCAGTTTATCTTTCAGTCGCAGATGATTCCACATCTGATTTTATGAACATCCTGTTTATATTTTCAACAAATCAATCAGTTTACCTATTCCTCAGAAAAAATCAATCGACAAAAAGATTTTATTTCTGTGAGTGGAACATATACCGATATCCCCCATAATCCTGCAGTTTTCTTGAAAACGAAAGTTTTTTCTTGCTCTTATCGAACGCTCCGGACGCGTCCTCAACCGTGGCCGCTCTGGTGACAATCTTCCGGTTTGTGTCAGCTCTTGATTGCCAGGACTGCGATAGCGGCCGGAATTAGGAAAAGGCAGCACTTAGCACCCGTCAGGACTTCTTCCTCATTAACATTTCTATCAGTCCTTGTCGGTCTTCGAACCCTTGTGCGAAAAAGTAGCATTTAGATTTTAATAATTCTTGATGTTGAAGTTTTGAGTGTACCTAGAGTGTTTTCAAAGGAAGGTTCAGATATATAGATCAGCAAAAGATAACAATTAAATTGGATTGGTCATGGTCACAATTGTCACCGTCTGCATCCTGCGCCCATTAAAGCAGCCAACGTCCCATTTTTGGGACCCATATTTTTATTTACAGGTATCCGTATTGATATTGCTGAAAATTTTGTTTCAGCTGCACAAACAACTGGTATATCCAATCTATAACTTAGGAATAATGAGTTGGTAAAAAAAAGGAATCTTCAAATTAGTAGTTTTTCTTGTAGTTTTATCAACAGTTCAAAAAAAAATCTAATTTGCATCAGTTGTACTAGAAAAATAGTCAACAATAGTGCCATTTTTATGATACAACATAAAATGAAACCGAGTTTTATCATTATTAGTTATAAAATAGCCGTTTTACTGTGCGTCCCATTTTTGGGACTTTTGCTAAATAAAATATGAAATTGATTTTTGACTTTGACTAATTCCGTTATTACTTCCTTCAGTTTTAAACGTTTACCAAGTTTGATAAATTGTTATAAAAAGGGGAAAAACTATTATTTGAAGATGATGAGTTTTCCAAAGATTTGAAAAATATTGATATAGTCACACCCAGGATTTTCTGACAGATGGAGACAGACTGAAGAAAATGACCATGAATATGAACATTTGGGCATTGTTACAAGCACTCTTGAGTTGTTTACAAATTTCGCTGAGTAGTCTGGGATGTGATGATATACCTTTGTCAAACAGTAGGATATATGAAAAGGCAGATAACAACGTGGTGAAGAAAACTGCTACAAAGCTGGAAAGGCAATTTCAAAGCACATGCAGAGAAGAGCAACAAATGGGGAAGACAATCGAACAATCAAGTGGAATATACCAAGACAAATAGTTCATCATAAAATAATTTTGAAAATATTACAAAAATGTTACATTAAAATGTCCTATTTCAATTTTCTAGGAATAAAGTGCCTTTTATGAAAATCAGCAGAATAATCGAAATTTTTTGCTTACAATAGATGAATTGAAGTATTTTAGTGGGATACTGTTCATTAGCGGTTATCAGGAGTTGCCCCAGGAAGTAATATACTGGCACCGAGCTCCAGATGTTGGAATACCTTCAGTTTACAAAGCAATACCGAGAAGACGGTACAACGAAATGAAAAATACATATTCATCTGGCGGACAACGCCAATGTTGATAAAAATAAAAAAAATTACAGACCGCGACCTTATTTTGATAAACTAAAGCAAAATTATTTAAAATTTTGGGTAGTTCATGCTCATCCGCCATCAGATACGCGGAAAGTCAATAAAATTCCGGTCCAAATTTGGTGATTGTGTAAAACAGATCAAGTGAAAGATCATTTGGGTAGTCGTGTGATAAGTAATCTGATTTCTTCTATATCTGCTAACCAGTATGACAAGCTCGAACTGGTTTTTGGCTTTTTGCCAGTCTTGAAATAATGTGTTGAAGCAACCGGAACATCAGAGATACTCGAACAAGAATGAGTCTGAGGTGAACAAAACGAACTCGGATGGTTGTAAAGGTAAGAAGGACAATAAGCCAGTCTCACTCGCCACTAACTATAGCATTATTGAATCAATAGGTCAAACCAAACGTGATTCACGTAAAAAATGAAACAGATTGAAATTATTATGAACTGGTGCAAGAATATAATTAGCACATGGGTGGCGTGGGCATACTGGATAAACGTATATCACTTTACAGAGCCAGGATTCGTTCAAAAAATTGGTGGTGGGCTTTATTCACACAAATGTTAGGCATAACGTTCGTGAACACATGAAGACCTAACCAGATTGCCAATCCCAACGAAAAGGCCGGAGAATTGTGATGGCTTACCTTTCCAAAACAGCGCCCTACCTTTTTATGGTTCTAAAGAATAATTTCAGCTATATTCCCAAAAATAGGACGGTGTTTTGCTGAAAAGCTATAAAAAAAACGGACACTTTTTTAATTTTTTTTAAGTCTGTTGTAGTTGAAAGTTGTTATTTTCTCCTAAATATCCAATTATGGCTTCTAATGGGTTAACAACACTCATCAAAAGGTTTTTCGTTCAGCGTAAGGATTTTCTATTCCCAATCATGTGTATTATAACCATGACTCACATCATTTCGTGTTGTCAGAATACGTTTGTAAAATTATATTTTCATTGGTTGATGGTTGGATGCAATGATGTTTCATGCGCAGATATTGAATCCTTCCTTTTGTTAGGTTCTATGTACAGAATATGTAACCTTTCAATAAAAGCATTTATTATTATTATTATGTTCCAGAACGATTTTGAGAATATGACGCTTGTACCTCGATAATGGTATGGATAAAACTATTTCTATCTCATGTCTTCAATACTCACTATAGACCTTCCAATTTATCTTGCTATGCCCAGTAGGGTCGCTTTCGGAAATGTTCAATATTTTCTTCAGTCTCAAGACTTTCAGGTGTTACAGGCCTTGTAATTGCTTGCTTTTCCTGTACTACTCATTTAACTTTCACAAATATCTCACTTAGTTCTCAACAGGAATCTTCGTACATTGTTGTCGTAAACGTATTTCTTTCACTAATACTTGTAGGTAACTAAAACAGTCATATTGTTTTCTGATTGGCTGCTGATTGTGATCTTATTCTGTATCATGCAATGGCCAATCAGAAAACATTACGTTTTCAGATCAAACGCGAAAAGCTGTCATATGAACTCGGCATTACTCAGTGAAAATTTACATACGGTTTTATCCAAATGTTCAATTCATGATTTCTTCGTTATTTTTCTACTTTTATATAGGTGATTTTTTTGTGAAATCATCTATTTTTTCAAAGTTCTACACCCTGCTGAAAATGTCCCAACCTCGAAATCACCCGGTACATATGACAGTGACCTTCGATCTAGTAGCGCCCTACGTTGTTGAATATGAGATTGCTATAAAATACAGATGAAAAAATTGTTGTTGAATATTTTTCTCTTGGGATCATAATAATTATAGAAATGAATATGTATATCATGAGTCCTCAAACATGTAATAATGTGAATTTCTCCAAGAAATTGAGGTTGATATTGTATTTTAATAAGAGTATGGTGAACCATACCAGGCTTACTTTATTGAAAATGCTTTTTCATTTACTAGACGGTCAAATTTCATTCTTTGAAACGTAAAATATGTTCTCGTTTAGAATGTCAATTTCTGTTCCCTTGGAAAACTTTTTTTTAGTGATTCATTTTGATTAAACTTTGTGTTCTATAGCATAAGAACAAATCTCGAGAAGAACAACTACAATTTTTTTAATGCATGGAAATGAACCATTCGCACGACAGCTTTGTGATTGAAGATTGAGTTTAAGATGGAAATATACAATTCCATCGACAAATGAAACATAACTGCTTTTCCCAACCTACGCCTGTGGTTGCGGTTTGCGACCGAAATACATTCGAAGATTTCTTCATTCCTTGGTGCGCAATGCATTTTATCACAAATCTCAGAATTCACACTCCAACAAATTTTCTCATATCCCTTTCTTTTGTTACAGGTATGTGTCAGGAACGCGGCTTTGAGAGAGCAAATTATTTCCTCATTCTTGGTCGGAGACATTTCGCAATCCGATATTTTATACCGTTTCATGTATGAAGCCTCAAATCAGGTAGGTGGTGCGAAAATTAAAACCAGAGAAGACGAGGAAAAACAGGTGTAAGCATAAGATCTGCGATATATCAAAAAGATGAACCATAAAATGGGTATGTTTCTAGAAACGATTTTACTCACGTTCGGAATTGAAATTTTCCCCATTTTCTTTCTCTATTTATCTATGTATTTTTCGATACAGTTCTGGTGCTTTCTGTTCATTTCAACAGAGATATAGAACACTATGAATTTTGTGGAACAGTACATTTTCTATATTTTCGCATTTGAGAAAATCAAATTCAAACTTAGATTTGTATAACTTTCAAACAATTTTAACCACAGACAACGCAAAGTTATTAAAAATAACTTTTAGAATAAAACTAGATGAAATGTAAGCAGACATTATCAATAGTTTATTAGTGGAATATATAAAAATTCACAAAAATCAATAAAATCTCTTCATTTCGCATATTTACACAGTGAGTTGAGTTTTGCAATCATCATCTGGAATCCACTTTATAACTTGCACAAACTTATACTTGGAAGAATCTAAAATAGATTCATCAGATTTTTGAACTGGGGATTGAACGGAGTTCATAATGTTGAAGACATAAATTCAGCAAGAATAATTTTGGGCATTTGTTCACAAGAGAAACGAAGGATTGTTACAGATTTACTGTTCATGTTTAAAATTCTCATTAATTAGTTGAATACAACTTGACTCCTATAATATCCATACATGTACTTTCTAGAAACCCCAGGAATATAATTTTTCCTAGTACACCTTTACGTGATAGCATTTTCAAATATAATTGTGAAATTGAATTCATATACAATGTGACTCATTCAGATTGGAAACACCCCTCTAAAATTCGAAGTTAACAGCCGATTCCAACCAATTTTCAATTATGAAGGCAATATTCATTCCAATTTTCAGGGCATACTACGATAATTTGTCTTAATCAAAAATGGAGAATTTTTATTAGCGATTTTTTCATCTGAAAACTTTATTCAGAATGCCTTCAAATAGCTGTTACCAAAGTTTCATGAAAATGTATTTATCAATAACAAAGTTATGACAAGTTGAAATTCTAAAACGCACTAAGCTAGCAGTCACAAAAGGAAATGCATAAATAGGTAGCCATGGAAATTGTGTTCTTTCTAAAATACTTTATAAATAATTATAAATAAAAATAAAATAACTCAACAACTGTAACTGTGAAAAACAATCATTAGAATAGTTTGATTTTAATCTTTGTTGCCTCATCAAATCCACCATCTCGATGGATACATTTGTCATAGCGATTACGAATGTTTTTAACTACATTTCTTAGTTGTCGAGGGGTAATTTCTGCACATTCCTGTTGAATTATTGCACAAAAGTATTTTTCTGTTTTTTTGGCCGGGTTTTGTAAACCTTTTGTGTAATAAGTCCCCAGAGGAAAAGTCTAAACTTGTGAGATCTGGATACTATCAAATGACTACCGCGGCCGATCCACCGGTTTGAAAATGTTCGTTCAGCAGTTGCCTCACAACTCTGACATAATGAATGGAACACCATTGGACACATACATTCAACCGATCAATAATTGGAAGCTCATGTATCTCATGTCACAAATCGGCATTTGGTAATTCTAATTCTGCGCGTTCATGTTTTTCTCAAAGAAGAAAGGACCAATAATTCGCTCGTTCAGAATCCCATACCAGACGTTGATTTTTTGGGAATACTGGCTTCTACAGTTTATTATCCAGTGGGGATTATCGGCTACACAATAGCGACAATTTTGTGATGACCTTATTTTTTTTGTAGGGTCGAGAAAATCCTTTTTGGCACCTTGCTGTTGCAAGGTAGTGTGGGACTCACTGGTTTCCATGCTACCCATTAAAAACGCCACCCGATAGGCTCGTCTGGTCAAGACATCCGATGACACTGGGGCCTGCTGGATCATTGTATCTTACCTGTTGTTCACATTTACAGCACCTATTCCAATAGTTTCTTGCCTTGCACAAGTTTGTACAAGTTCTTTATTGGGTGTGTGCTGTACAGTTTCGGTTCACCAACTGGTTGCTCGAAGATTGACTGTCTTCTGCGATCCAGGGCTCCGCAGTTCCACAGTATGTGTGATACTGTTTCTGGTTCCTTACCGCATAATCTGTCGCCATTGAACAGTCCCATTTCATTAAGGTGCTCTTTTACTGGCACATGTCCAGTCATTAGCACCGTGATGAATTTCAGTTGTTTCCTGTTTAGTGAAAGTGCCTTCGTCGCTAAACAACACATTTTGTAGAAAATCTCTTTTGTTCAAAAATTCCTCTTTGGTCCATAAACAATATTCCAAACGTTTCGCTTCGTTGCCTTCTCGCAAAGTGTGTAGAAATTTTGCTTTTTAAGTTCAATCTTGTTTGCCTTCAGACATCGCCGAATAGTTTTTCGAAGCACATTCAAATCTAAACTGACATTTCTCAAATTGGTATTTGGATTCCCAAGCAGCATCATAGTGACGGAAACTGATTCTGCAACTTCGACTTGGTGGTTATTACGTAATCACCACCAAATCTGCCACTATACAGTGACAATACCTGAAATTTTAATTTCCATCTATGGTAGCCACTACATAATTCTATAACTTATTAGTGTCAATTGAAACGTTGAAGCCACTAAGCAGAATCACCTTGAAGGATTTAAAACTTAAAAGTGGAAAATAACCGTTGCGGTAACCATCCTGTACCACTTAAATATCATTAAGAAGTCACAATCACTTCCAATAGAGTATGATAGTTTCCGTGACGTTTCAGTAATTTCAGTGTGGCAGACACTTGATTGTAATATGTGGTGATGGTTGCCACGTTATCGCTATCTTCATTAGTGATTGCCATAGTTCGCATTTAATAAAACTCACTACAAAGTTACAATTACCTTTGAAATTTCCCATCAAGTGACCATTGATTGGTCCGTGCGATGACGGAAGCTAACCCAACTTTTCTCAAATTATTTTATTATGGCTTATAAAAAGTTTGTTGCACTTGTTACGTGAAACGTGAATGATATTTATTCAAAATTAAATGGGTTATGTGCTTTCAATAGACAGTTTTTCTTGATTTTGTATAAAAAGAATAATTTAAATAGATTGGATATGTGACTTGTGCGCCCGCTTATTATTCATACCTTAATTGTTAATTACTTGCTACATTTAATGGACATGTACCCGCAACTTTGAGGTTATATCTTTGAAGTGGCAGGTTATAATAGCCGCAACGTGTTCGTCACTTTCAAGGGTATTAGACCTATTGTAATTTCAAGGTTATAACCCTCTAGTTGTGGAAAAGTTAATAAATTAGTTCCACTTGCCACTATATGATGAGAAGAACTTGAGGGTGGTATATTTTCAGTTTCTGTCTCTTTGAAGTTATATTCTCCAAAAGCCGCCATATTTACAGGAATATGCTGATTCGCCATCATTAGAGATATGTACGAAACATTCAAAAAAAATTATTTGTCGTCTACTGCATCAAACGTAGTAATGTATTAGGTAAGTATTGGTTTCAAGTAACCAAGATTGATGAAAAAAATGTTTGAGGAATTTAAGTACATAATTTCAGGGACGAGTTATTTTCAATATTATAATGTTTTCCTCAAATAAAGAGTATTCAGATGGCGCATGCTCACAATCGACCTACAAAACCCATATTTAACAGTAAACTTTCAATCGTTTTAATTTTATCCCGATCAGAAGTATCCAAATTCAATATACTTACTCACGTGTTTGTATGTTATATATTTTTATACTTGTGGTCGATCGAGTGTTAGAAATGAATCAGGCGGAATGGAAGAATGAGGAACATTTATTATAAAAAAATGTTCCACGACAGAGATCGAGCTACATATTATTTACACAAGCGCAGTCAGTTGTTTAACGTGTCTAGTGTCTGCCACCACATATGCACGTTTTTGCCAGGTGACCACAACGTGGTTGGAATGTGGCTATCTGAAAACCAGGAACGTAGATCGGAACGTAGCGGCCACAAAAAAAAGGTTTATCTTGCAGCCATGATAATAAAATAATTCAAAGGATTCATGGTGAATATTGTTGCCGATAGCAAATTTACTGAAATCCAGTTGTCAAGCAGCAACATCATTTCCGTGGCAACTATGATTCGGTTTGAAATGTCAGTCATTATTATTAGTTAAGGATGGACAAGCTTTCGTATATCTACTGCTGCTCCCCCCTGTTTTTTTAAACGCGTATTTGAATCATTTGACTGATTTTTCTGAATAATGACCTAGCAGTCCATACTCAGTGACGCAGCATTCAGTATGAGTGAGTATCCATTGTGGAAATTCTGGAAAGCTAAGTGTGAATACTCTTGATTCGCTTAATTGCGTGCAAAGTTAAATGTAATTCCGATACTTTTATTATTGAATGTTCATGCTATTTACACTTTTTTCTCATCCATTTGTGTTTGGGAAGGTTTATACAGGTTGTTCTATTGTGAATGTTGGCTTAGTGTATTTTATAATTTTAACTCGCCATTACTTTTTTAATAGTGAATATATTTTTATACAGAATGTTTATGCTATTTACACGGTTTTTCTCATCCATTTGTGGGTCATATGTTATCATGGGAATCGGTTTATACAGGTTGTTCTATTGTGAATGTTGACTTAGTGTATTTTATAATTTTAACTCGCCATTACTTTTTTAGTAGTGAATATATTTTTATACAGAATGTTTATGCTATTTACACGGTTTTTCTCATCCATTTGTGGGTCATATATTATCATGGGAATCGGTTTATACAGGTTGTTCTATTGTGAATGTTGGCTTAGTGTATTTTATAATTTTAACTCGCCATTACTTTTTTAGTAGTGAATATATTTTTATACAGCAATTTGAAGGCATTCTGGATCCAGTGCCGTAGTTAATTTTCAAACCAAAAAAATCGATAAAAATCCTTATTTTCGACTAAGAATTTACGCCCCTCAGTAGACTCCTTGCTTCTTTATATTTAAAAAAATGGGTTAGAATCGGTTGATTATTTCAACTTTCACAGGGGTGTTTCCAATCTAAATGGGTCACACTATATATCACTCTCACTTTTCAAAACTACTAGCGGACCCGACAGACGTTGTCCTGTCCAAATTTCTATGTTCCCTAAAATGTTTTTTCCGAAAATTTTCCCGTTATCCCATTTTCCTGTTACCCTTTTTTGTCTTTACCCCGTTATCCCCTTATCCTGTCATCCCGTTATCCAGTTTTTTCGTTATCCCGTTATACCGTTACCCCTTTATCCCGTTTTCCCTTTATCCAGTTTTCCTGTTATCCCTTTTTCCTTTATCCCGTTTTCCCTTTTTTATCCTGTCATCCCGTTATCCCCTTTTCCCGTTTTTTGTTATCCCGTTATTCCCGTTTTCCTGTTATCCCGTTTTTTATTCATCCCGTCATTCCGTTTTCCTGTTATTCCCTCTTCCCGTTATCCGTTATCCCCTTTTCCCGGTTTTTCGTTATCCCGTTATCCAACCAAACGGTTTTTTTTCTGTAATGTCATGGTCTTGTAGTTTATAGTTTATTATATCCCAAACCTGAAGGAATAAATATGCTCTCCACGAAAAATAACTTCCAATATAGTATTTTCCTTCCAAAGTTATTTAGCTACGCCTCTGTCCATATGAACGTCTGATTCCAATATACTCACTCACGCACTCCATCAAACGAAAACTTTACGACTGATTTCACTTGAATAATAGTTCAATACTCACGAGTGTTAAAGTTCGCGAATCGATTCCAGGAGAAGTCAAGAGGTCGCGCCTTGCAGAGATCAAGCCACTATTGGAGATTTCCTAACCAAGAGGCAAGAAGCCGTGTCATGGCGAGGGATCGAATTCCTATTGGAAAGAGATAAGAAAGCTGGCAATTTACAAGGGATTCATTCTTAAGAGGGAATAGTTCACGAGAAGGTATTCACGGAAGCAAAGAAAAGTTTGAGATAGTAGGCGCTTCTGGATATAGGCACTTGAAAGGAAATCGCTACTCATTTCGAATCGAGTTGAGCTAGCTGAAAATAAACATAAAATCTCGTATGAATTTTGTACGCCTACTTGCAAGTAATTCCTGGCAATGATCATTTCGATAATAAAATGAATAATAATTCATCTAGAAAATATAATGTTTTGGGTACTTGAAAATAAGTTCAAGAATAACAGCCTTCATTTGTGTTGCGTTTGCCTTGCTGGCATATTTTCCCTCCTTATTCATAGATAAAAAAGCGGTAGCGCAGCCAGTCGGAAACAGAGATTTCAGAATATATTTGTCATCAATCGAGCAAAAAATGGGAAATTTTAATCGCAAGTTGGTGAATGATACAAAACTCGTGAAATGCCTCCTAATATTTCTATGTAATCTGACTTCTTTATATAGTAGTAGTATTTCTTGATGTGGCAAAGGCGTTTGACACTGAGTGGTTCACAGGAACTTAGTACTGAAAACAACGTGTGTCACTTGGGGTGCCCCTTGGGGCCAATATTATTTAATTTATATTTTTATGTGAAATATTATCTTACAACTCAGGCAAAGTAATTGGATTGGTAGACGACGGGGCAGTAATATATAATGCTAAACATAGGAAGATTTGAAAAACATATTCGACATCTTTAATCACAAGATATTAAGAGTTAATCGTAGTACACTGTCTTTTTTGCTAGTTATGAAAATAATTTACCTACCTATAAGAAAATAACTGTCAATAACATCGATATCTCTCTGAGAAACGAAATCAAATATATTGGGATGAAACAAGATCCTCACTTAAGAAGGACTCTTCACTTGTCCGACGTTGCTAAGACGTTAAGATTTTAATTATAGAAATTTAAACAATTAAGAAGAATACTGTATTTACCAAATATTAAATCAGTATACTACGCACTTGTTGAGGCTCGTCTAAGATACGGTATTGCCATGCCTAGTCATTTCGAACAGTTTGAAATAATAAAAACAAAATCTTAAAAACTTTTCATTTTGAAAATATGAAATAAAGCACAGAGCTTCTGTGCAAAGAAGAAAATGTAATGAGTTTGAGGCAACTGTATATCTTTAATTTGGTAATTTACCTATTTAAAAACCGTTCTGACTTTCAAACACTTGACCATCATTACCAAACCAGATGTGAGTCTAATGAAATTATACAAAAAAAAAACGCAGCTAAAAACATTATAGGAACTTGGTTTTTCAACTTGGTATTTAACTTTCTTCCTGAAATGTATAAAACCTATATAAGAAACTTAAATTCGATACCATTTTTAAAAACCATTTTCAAAAGATATGTAAAAGATTATGCCAAAACATTGACAAAATTTTCGAATAAAAAAAAAAAAATATTATTTAAGATATATATATTATATATATATATTCTTTATTTTCTCGGAATGAGGGCCTTAGTCAGTCTATATATTTTTTATTTAATTCGACGTTTCGACATTGTTTATGTCATCTTCAAGTAAAATGTAATTCAACTATTATTCTTTCATTTCATGTTTCATGATTGAATGAGATTCAACTGAAACATGAAATGAAAAGAATAATAGTTGAATTATCGAATGAAAAACAATCAAAGTCGAATAATAAAAATATATAACAAAACCCTGAAAATATAGAATATGAACATTGTGGTCAAGAAATTAGAAAAATATATATATATATATAATATATATATATTTAAAAAAATACGTGTAATAAATATAACCTTTTTACTCAATGCTCAACCTTGACGGTATTGATGGGTTGCACTGATCAAATTATACAGGGCGCGCGTAAAGTATGGAAACATGAAGATATCTTTGACTCCCTGTAAGATACAATATCAAAATTTGGGTTATTTATCTTAGATGGAGCAGCGATTTTAAATTTTATATTTTCGACGTTGCCAAATGTGCAGTTTCTGAGATATATAAACAATATATTTATTTTTAAAAGAGACAACCCGTATATTTTACCTTTTTCTGTTACAGTTTTTTATTGCCGATGCAGCATACAAACTGTTAA
Source organism: Gonioctena quinquepunctata (assembly GCA_018342105.1). NCBI lineage: Eukaryota > Metazoa > Arthropoda > Insecta > Coleoptera > Chrysomelidae > Gonioctena > Gonioctena quinquepunctata. The sequence continues at coordinate 268,824 of JAFIRS010000572.1, read as the reverse complement.
TGCCCAATATTGACCATTAATTTTGAAATTAATATCGCAGTATAAACAGAAAACAATACCTGAAGAAAAAAATTAAAGGAGATGTTCAATATGACCTCCTTGTCTTTGGAAACAGAAATCCATTCTGAATGAATATTCATCCAAGACTATTCTAGTCGTTTCCGGAGAAATTAGTGCTATCTCCTCTGTAATTCTGTCTTTCAGTCCTTGGATAGTCTGTGGCCTATACATACACTTTGCTTTTAAATAACCCCACAAAAATAATCTAGAGTTGTCAAATCCGGAGATCTTGCTGGCCATTAGATAGCTCCTCTTCTTCCAATCCAACGATTTGGAAATGTATTGTCGAGAAACTCACGAACGCCTCGAAGATAATGAGGAGGCGCTCCATCTTGCTGAATCCAAACTTATCTGTTCACGATATGAGGATTTATATCATCAGGAAAGAGTCTGGCTAATTCTGGAATTAACTCCAGTTCTAAAAATGCCCAGTATTCTTTACCCGTCATGGTTCTATCCCAAAAAGGTCCAATAATGGTATTAATAATAATGTTTGCCCACACATTGATCTTTTGTGGATACTGCGTATGTGCCTCCACCATCCAATGAGGATTTTCATCTGACCAGGACCTGCAGTTTTGTTCATTGACCGTGCCATTTAACTGGAAAATAGCCTCATCGGAGAAAAGGATTTGATTGAAGAAATTAGGATTAGTGTAAAATCTATTTAACATTGTTTCACAGATCTCCATTCTGCGATCTGGATAGTCTTCGTTCAGTTCCTGTACCAATTGTACTTCATAGGGATGCCATTTTTCCTTTTTTAAATATTTACGAACAGCTGTTTGACTGATGTGATTTTCGGTTGCAACAACTCTAGTAGCCTTATGAGGGTCTTCAGCCATCGACAAAAAAAAAACAGTTTTTGTTTGCTCTGGAATAGCAGGGTGGCCACTTTTTGGGAGTTTTTGTACATGTCCACTTTCCTCAAATTTATGAATAATTTTAGATACAGTACCACGTGCTATGGGAGTTCTGTCTTCATACTTGTTATTGAATATTTCACCTAGCTCTTCGTGTGTTCGTGTCCTATAAATAATCTCGGAAATAAAACATACTCATAATATTATGGTATTATCTGTCACCACATCCTTTTAGTACTAAAATTTCAATTCTTTGACGCTCTGTTAAATGTACCATTGTATATTGTAAGAAACTATCATGACGTACCTACTGACAGTAAATCACGACGTACCTACTGACAGTAAAACCTACTGATTTAACGAAATGAAACCGATATTCATGTTCATCATTACAAAAACAGCAAAGACCTTTCAACCGACGCAACCAAAAAGGAGGAGGTTCTCTATTCGACGCGTATATTTAATTTTTTTTTTCATTTTTTTTATGTATGATCACGCATAACGTTTTACTGGGACGTCCGATTCCGATAATTCTCAGTGGTTAGGGTGTACTTCGAAGTTGGTCCCATTTGAATTTCAGAAATGAAATCCAGCCCCAAGGGTAGCAAAATGAAGGATATTGATCACTCACCCTATGAATTCTGGTCCGTTAACCGATTCTATCAGGCATAACTTTGTACTGGGATCTTCGATTTGGATGATTCTTTTTTTATCAGATAGAGTATACCTCATAGTTGATCATATTCCAATTTGAAATGAAATGATTCACCCCTATGGGTAGAAAAATAGAGGATGATTGATTTTTCACTTGTGAACAGTGGCACACATATGTAGTTGACATTGACAGATCCTCCTACATCCGTCACAATAATAATTACATTCTATGAAAGGATGGAATTATATACAAAGTGATGAAATCAACTAACCAGAACTTTCAAAAATAATGTATATTATATAACAATAAATAGTTAAAGTAGATAATCATATTATTTAACAGTCAATAGTTGAAGTAAGCTAGGTAAGTAAGTATTTTGGAAGTGATCAAAAATTACATACATACCACGCATATTTTTCCATAGAGTAGTCCGATTTCGATGATAATTTTTTTTTTCAATGGATAGGGTGTATTTCAAAGTTGGTTCCACCTCAAATTGAAAAAAAATTCCACCCCCAAGGGTAGCAAAATGGAGGATATCGATCGTTCACCCTCTGAATTTTGGCCCATTGACGATCGTTCACCCTCTGAATTTTGGTCCATTAACCATTTCTATCAGGCATAACTTTGTACTTGGTTATCCGATTTGGATAATTCTTTTTTAGCTACATAAAATTGAAAAATAATAACTTTTTAACAAAAAATTGAAGCGACGAAATACGGAACTGAAAAGTAAAAAATAAAATAAACCTTCTTAGTCTCAATAACTAAGCTCCTAAACTGATGTAAGTAACTAATTTTGAGTCGGCGCCAAACAAACAAGCAAAAGATTTAGGTAAGGCGTAAAATGATGGCATCGAGTTGCGCGGTGACATTCTGATAATTTTTTTAAGTAATTTAATGACCTCCGTTGATTGGTGGTTTGTCGCCGACTCAAAATTAGTTACTGACATTAGTTTAGGGGCTCAATTATCATTAAGACTAAGAAGGTTTATTTTATTTTTTACTTTTCAGTTCCGTATTTCGTCGGTTTAATTTTTTGTTAAAAAGTTATCATTTAAACTTTAACAAATACCAAATGGCCCATTTTAGTTCCTCTTTATGTTAATATCAACGGTTGCAATAAAAATATTTTTCCTAATCATTTAAAATTATTGGTCAATATTGGCCATTAACAGTTTGTATGCTGCATCGGCAATAAAAAACTGTAACAGAAAATTGTAAAATATACGGGTTGTCCCTTTAAAAATAAACATATTGTTCGTATATCTCAGAAACTGTACATTTGGCAACGTCGAAAATATAAAATTTAAAATCGCTGGTCCATCTAATATACATAACCAAAATTTTGTTATTGTATCTTACGGGGTGTCAAAGATATCTTCATGTTTCCATACTTTACGCGCGCACTGTATGTATATGTATACACTTAGTTGTGAGTACAATATAATCCTACACTTTCGGTTTGCTGAGTTAGGTTTACTCTTTTTATCTAGACTGTCCCATATAATTATTGTAGTGTTCAAACTAAACAAACATCATAGTTTTTCAACTTGGAAATCGATAAATGTTAAAATACAATGATATTCTCTTCGTCGGCGGAAGGCAAACTCAAATCTGATTGACAGGAACGAATCAACCTCAAATAAAATGAGCATACAGTGTAAAAAAAGTTATTAGTTCTCATTAATGGTAATTTACAGCAATTTTTTATTTATGTGTACAACTTAGAGAAAAACTTCTGGAATAAAAGTTGTGGAGCTCATGAAGCTCCATCGAAAGACCTATATATAGCTTGCCGATATTGGTGTGAAAATGTAATAATAACCATAATAATAATAATAACCATAATAATAATAATAATAATAATAACAATAATAATAATTGTTCAAGACGAAAAAATAATGATAATATTAATAAGTCGCCTTTATTCATATGTAATTTTACTCCATTCGGTTGAAAACTGTGGCCTACAATTCCAACTAAATTTGTATCGACTTGTATTCACTTGCAGACAAGCTCTCTATTGAATCCTTGCTGCTTGACATCCCCTAGATTGAGAGGCCTAATTCTCGAATATAAAAATCATGGCGGCTAAGTGCATCCTGAATTTTCAATACTTCGCATTACAACCACCGAACTTTCATAGTTTACTTTTTAATTGAATATCGCAGGAAGGGTCCTTGAGGAAGAGGATTCAGTAGAGACGATGTCATATGAGTCGTTTCCATCAAGAGTCCATTAGGAAGATTTAGAATGATGAAGAAAATATTAGGGGCTTCCCTGCTAGGGTGGTAAATGGAATGCTTATGGAAAGCTATATTCCTTCTCCTTCCTGTGACATTCGGCAAGGGTAAAGATTATCAAGATGTGCTCGGCATACTTTGAGACGATAATTCCATGGGCGCGTACTTCAAATCTCCTTAAAATCAGAAATCGGCAGTATCATGTGAAAACTGATTTGTTATTTTGTATAATTATGTTCTTTGGTAGAATATAATCAATATCAAGAAATAATTCAAACTTTTATAATTGGTTGAATTTCGACAAAAAAATTATCACTATTATAAAATCGATTTCACTTTGAATCGAAATAGATATGTAAATGTTACAATAATAAAAATATTAATATTTTAGGGGAATATTGACTAAGCAAATCTTAAGTGTATATTTTCAGCTATAAAATTGCAGCTCAACTGGCTCAAAATTAGAAAATAAAGACAAACATATTTGTAATGTTTATATTGTTTAACAACGAACAAAGTAGAACCAATGTTTACATATCGGCCTCCATATCAATTTCGCATTTCGATAATTTTTTCATATTTACTTACATATTGATTGAATAAATTGACAACATATTTATATATATATATATATATATATATATATATATATATATATTTACTACTTTATGAGTAGCAATATATGAAATATACGAAATGAAAACTGATTTGTTGTTTTGTATAATTATGTTCTTTGGTAGAATATAATCAATATCAAGAAATAATTCAAACTTTTATAATTGGTTGAATTTCGACACAAAAAATTATCACTATTATAAAATCGATTTCACTTTGAATCGAAATAGATATGTAAATGTTACAATAATAAAAATTTTAATATTTTAGGGGAATATTCACTAAGCAAATCTCAAGTGTATATTTTCAGCTATAAAATTGCAGCTCAACTGGCTCAAAATTAGACAATATAAAGACAAACATATTTGTCAATGTTGTATATTGTTTAACAACGAACAAAGTAGAACCAATGTTTACATATCGGCCTCCATATCAATTTCGCATTTCGATAATTTTTTCATATTTACTTACATATTGATTGAATAAATTGACAACATATTTATATATATATATATATATATATATATATATATATATATATATATATATATATTTACTACTTTATGAGTAGCAATGCTTCTGTTCCGTTATCATATTAAATTATAGTTATTTAATCAACTAGTGTAATAATAATAGCGATTAATGATCGAGCTATTTTAACGCAACAGCGAAGCGAGCGCGTTGATGTTCGAGATCATTAATAGCTCTTTTAATATACGAGTTGATTATACAATTTTTCCGTCGACCTCGTTCTTGGGGTCAACGTGAAATTTTCGATATGCATTTGCTTCAACTAGGAGGAAACTTACAATATTTGGATTTTAAAATACATAAATTTGACAGCGCGAAGGTAATATGATTTGACATTTGAATAGTATTTGAATTCGTGAATGTTTACTTGTCTATACCACAATGATGCATTAATCGACCATTAATAGGATATTAATGTTCGAGTTCGGAGTATGTTTGGCTGCCTATATCACAATCATGCATTAAAGGAGAAATTGAACGTTAATTGGGGTTATTACCAATCGATTTCGTGTAGATTAAACAGACTCGTTAATACGAGGTCGGCGGAAACATATATTTATTGTCTCAATTGACAAAAAGTTATTCCAGGACCATCTCTGGACATCATCAACTGATTTTACAATATTTCAGATGATAGTTCTGCCGTTAATTTTTTAATGGAATTAAATTATTCAATTGTCGCATTTGCATTCGCCCTTTATTCTCCTTTTGCTGTCTATTGATATTTGAAATCTCATTCTTCATGACAAGTATTTGCCATCAAATTCTATGAAAAGTTATTTTCGTGCAATCGCACGCGAAGTGAGTATTTTGCGTGCTCAACACAGTCCACAAAATTTAATTTTGCGGCAGTTTCCCTTAGCAACGGCCGCCAAACCAAACGTCACTTAAATATGACATTTCTGAAATACGACAATGACAAGGATTATTCTTTATTGAATACAGCATTCATTTTTTAATTAACAACAAATACATACTTATATTATTTTTCAAGTATTAAAACGGAAAGCGCCATGTTAACAATACTTTTTAGCTCTGGAGAGGTGCAAGATACTAAATTATCACTATCAGACATATTTGCGTTTTGTCAAAAACTGTCAAAATATTCCGTATATATTCAATCATATTATTTCCATAGCAACGCTGTGACTTTGTTAATTAAATTGAACTGCTGTTGATTTTTAAGCAATAATATATTAATTTGCAATTATCTAGTTCAATAACTTCAACGATTGCACGAAAAATAGTGCGTATGCCATCGTCGCGAAACTTTTTAGCGACCTCAAGATTATCCTGCCTCGGCCGCAAGCGGCCACGGCAATAACTTTTTTTTCGGTTCGCTGAGAAGGTATTTCGCGGCCTTGGCATACAAATAACTATTCCATGCTTCCTATGAATTATTTTGAATATACATTCAGTCTGTACATATTAATCTATTCGTTGTTTTCAATATGAATGATTATATATGAAACGTTAATGATTACCTTATTTTCAATTCATGAGGATTTGTTCGTTGCGGATTCACATTTGATTAATCAATCAATGTGCAACAGATGAAAATCATTTTGATGTTGATCAATTCCTATGCAAATCATGAATAATTCGAAATAATGTAGTATTCAGTCTATGTACGTTATTAGCTCGATTCAATTTTGCATGGAATTATTTCACTTCATTTCAACTATGTAGTCAAAATCCTGGAACCACTTGTGTCGAATTTTACATATTTTGTGTATGTAATATGAAAAAATTAATTAATAACTTGTTTTTTTTTTCAAAATTTTTCTACGCGGTTTTCTCCTAATCCCACGTGCTCGATTTATTTCAAATTTGTCATTCGCACATGGTTTCTGTTGATAATATTAACATTTTAATTTGGTGAATGGCCGAATTATTATATCATTTATGGTGCAATATTTGTTTTTCAAAAGCGAGGATTTCGAATTTTATTTCGAAACTCAGAATGACGGCGCCAGTATTGCGAATTTTTGCGAATTTTGTTATTTATTGATATCACGTCACAGGTTTTCGAGGAGAGAAATTATGAAACTCATATCGTTATTTGGATATTCCACAGGGCGGCGGCAATATGGCGGCTGAATTCAGTTTCAAGTAACTCTCATGATTGTTTTAAAATCATAATATACCCATTTATTGATTTCAGTACAAATAATAATAATAAATTTATTTGCAGTGAATACAAATTAAAGGCTACACAGGATAAAGTGAATAAAGTATTTAAGCAAAAAGGGTTTCGAAAAAATATACAGAAAAAAATACATTTGTTGAAATATACAAAAATAAACTATGAAAGTAAAATAAATGAAGTGAATTCAAGTGAATACAATATATCATGAAATTCAATATCTATATGTTCAACGAAATGAAATCTCGTACAATAGAAAATATTATGAAAAGTCATCAGTTATAATAGTATACCAAAAAGTAATCCAAACATAAAATTCCATAGCAAAGAGTGAAACTAGTCAGTCTCTGGCCATGATGTGTCCATGTAGATAATATATTAAATAAAGCGGATCTTTTATATTCGAATAAATAATAATTTTGCATTTCCCAAGATTAAGGTGAAGTTAATTTTTTGAGGTCCTCTCATATATCTTGTCAAGACTATTTTGGAGTAGTATTAAGTAATCATTAACAGCTCTTATTTCTACACCTTATGTGTAGTATTCGCACCTTAATTTTGGTAAAAGTTTCATTCAGCTTGTTACGAATTGTCTTTTTTTTCAGTTGTTTCTTAAATATTGGTTTGGAAATCAAATCAGGTTTTTTATTTTTTTTTGTAACGTATCATTAAGTTCAACTGCTGTGGAAAAGATGCTCTTTATGGTTTTGCCTTTTTTACAATTAGATAGGTTCGTTGTTCACATGATCTTGTATTGTAGCCATGATTTCGTGTTGCTTGTCATTTTGATTTGATATTTCTCGTTTGTGCAGTTCATCCGATATCCATAATGTGAGGCTCATAAAAAAAACGATCCGATGAAAACAAACTTTAAATAATTTCAGGAATATTTCCTATACTATCTCTGAAGTTTTCCCCACACTGTAATACTTACTGTACCTTAAATGATTTTAAGCAGATAATTATTTGGAGTGTTATTTATTATATTTTCATATGCGAATCTAACCTCAAGTTTCTACCTATGTGATCCACAAAAGATTTTCAGGTTATTTACTTGTTCACTAAACTTGATGTTTTCGAAATAACAGGCATCAGATATATTGCAACTGAATAGTAGAAATTTTGTTTTTCCATTGTCAGAACCATTGCTTTAGTAAGTAGAAATCTGTCTGCATCATTTTTCAATCTCAAACCAGGATTGTGCCTAAGGTGTTCAAACGTATCCAATTTTACCAACATTGTGCAGCTTGAATAAATGATTCAAGTTCAATTTGCTTGTGATCACTAATCGAATCTACAATTTCTTCTACTTTCATTTCTATATTACGGTATTTCCAGAAGTAATCGATTATCCACAGTATCAAATGCTTCCATAAGATATATAAACAGATATAAGGAAGGTCTTCCTCTGAAGAACTATTTGATATTTATGTGAATTCCAGTATCGCATCTTCGGTGAAGGTTTTTCCTTCGAATCCAAATTCGCTTTCTGAAATCAAACTCTTTTTTATTCAATTTCACCTAGCTCTGTTTTTGTAGATTACGAATATTCTTATGCTCTATTGCTCGCGAAATGTCTTGTTTAGTTGAAAACTCTTACCCCCTACCATATTAATTCTTCAACTAAATTGAAACATAGGGTTTCAAAATCAACTAATTTGATATAGTTGTGCTAAATATTTCGAAATTTTCTACAATTTTGTATTAGTTAGGTATAGTAACAAGTGAGAAATAGGTAGTATTCAAGTAAAAAATTCACGTCATCTCAAAAACATGTATCGGCATTTCAATAAAACGTTACTAAATTGACCATATGGAATTTCCAGTGACGCATGAAGTTCTTGAAAACAATAAGGAGAGCTATATAATGTTATGCGGAAAAAGATAACAGCCTTATTTCCTTTGTGGGCTTATCCCAAAACCCCCTTCAACCATCCCCTTCGCCCGCTAATGAACGCGTAAAGCCAGCAAGACAGGACACCCTCTTTGTCAAATTTAGTCGGTCTATATGCTTATCGGCTAGACGAGGAGCAGATTCACTTAGGTATTTCAGTAATGATGGCAAGGGATTTCAAAAGATTCCTGAGGGAGCACGTTAGGTATTTGATATTCATAAAGTTTTATTAACAGGAAGGCTGAAATGTAAATAACGCTGTTCTCGTCTAGAGAAGGGCTCTCACTAATACTACGTGAATTTATTTTCGTGATTATTTCGGAATGATATCGGAAGCTGAATTGAGTCAGTCTGCAAAGTTCCCCTCTTTTCGGAATGAGAAAAGATTGAAAGATCAGCCAGAAAGGAATAAATTTTGAGGAGCAGAATTTCATTGATTGTCATATAGGTTGCTGGGAAGTGGAACGTCTTGAATAACAAGCGAGGTTTTATGGTAAAGCATAATTTTCCAATTTTCTAGATTCTGCGTGAGCACAATAGCATTATTGTATATTTCTGTGATTTTTTTCGTGTCTGATATACATCAAATCATTGCAGATCTTCTGTAACGTCAGAATCAATGTATTACTCTATTGATATTGTTGTTTTCAACTAGTAAATGTGAAACGGATGCAAGCTATAATATTTCAATGTTTTATATTTAATAAATATGGCTTCAGCCAACGAAAGTGTCATGAAATAAACGAACAAAATATTCAATTCGCCAGTCACTTCAAGATCTCCGGCATCATGGAGCACGTGCCCAGGAAGTGAAAACTCACCCCACTCAGTTTCAAAACTGCTATAGAATGACTCCAGATAAGTTGCTGGCTCTTCATCTGGTGTTGTTGAATTTGATGAAGCAGGTTTAGTAGAGTATGTGAAATATGCTGGGGTAGGATATGTGTCACTTTTGGTGGTTTTTGCGATATTTTCAAAAAAATAAGTTTTTTTCTGAAAAAATATAGCATTCCTTTTTTTGGGATGAACATTCCTAACATTCCATTTCATTTTTCTGAAAAATCGGTATTTCCAAATGAAAAAATGTAATTTCAAACAAATAAAAACGATTCTAGATGGAAAAGTTCGAGGAGATTGAAACGCCACTGATGTGTTATTTCTGCGAACATAACCTATAATTCATCACTTTCAGTTCCATTATACAACCCATCCTATATTTTTATCAGAAACATCAAAAAAATTGATGTCACCTCCGGTTGAGCCAAAAGTAGGAAATTGTAGGTTTTCGATAAACAATTTCCTTTTATGTGATATTGCGTTGAGATTCAATTTCATCAAATTTTTTTTAAACATAGAAATATCAGAGGCGTTGTATTCCACAAAATCTCCTATATAACGTCATTTTCGATTTTTTTGTGTTTATTTCTTCGGATATTATAATTTTGTAAACTGCTTTTTTCTCCTAGTGATTCATTTTTGCTAGGTCTAGAAGCAAACTTTTCAGATATTCTAGATGATATGACAAGTTACTGACTAATTGAATATTTTTAAATTTGTTAAAAATGATCTTGGGTAGGCAGTAACTTATCGGGGCAAAGTAATTTATTTGCCCTTCTAGATTCCCTGATCCATTTAATTTTCTTTTCAGATTGTGGAAAGTTACAATCCCAAAAAAATGTCAAGAATGAGTATTCCTCCACAAAAAAACAAGGTTCAAACAATGGTGTACAGAGATTCTTCCATTTCTCCTAGATCTGAAAAACTAAAAAATATAAATTAATTTATCACTTTTTTACATGTATCTGTATATAGGATGTAGTTCCATGGCGTTATCTCATATCTTATGGAAATAATACAATAGGGCTTATAGTAAAAGTATGAACTAGAGTCCTATGGGACATTGTTCACATGGCTATGAGTCATGGGCTTTCCATTTGTATAAACTCCATCGATAGAAAGCATTTTCATATTAACATATTCTACAATACCGACTCACACCATTACAACTATAAAAGTTTTTTTTTTTCGGTAGTAGAATCATGTAGAATGAGTGGCAGTGCTCTTTTTTGGTCTCCTGCTCCGAGAAAAACGGTTGAAAGCAGACCAAATGAAAAAGATAATTTTCCATTCTACTCTGTAGGAGATGCGGCATTTCCTTTAAAGAAAATCAAAGGCCTATACTATGTTAAACAATAATTTCAGTGCTTGAAGAGCAGCCTGCGTTTTTCATAACTTTCTGAGAGTTGCAGAAGTTAGACAAGTGGATTATTTGAACATATATATTTTTAAGACCTGAAATCGTATTGGCTTACCAATAGCGTTGTTTATCTTGTTGAAAAAAATTAGAGATATAATTGTATCCCACTTAAAACTGTCATCGATACTCTCTCAAGAGCTACTTGTTCGCCATGATATACACGATGGTAGTCATACATGGATACTTTCACACCAATTCAACAAATTCAAAATTCATCTCAGGATCGTCAGACATATTTTCAATTAATAACAAAAAAACACAAACTGCTCTGCCATGTCGAAATGAAATATATTTCATATGGACTATATCTCTTTGGAATTTTGATTCTACCATTCAAATGATGATATAGTCATCCCATTAATTGCAGATAGTTTTCGTTGTATAATAGATTTCCAATATAATTTATGTACGGTATTATTTTACCATAGAACTGTTAAGCCGCGTACGGACCGAGATTCCAACGCAAACCAAGGCCCGTGTACGTCAAAAGAATGTTTGATTTTGTCTGGACGGGATTTGTTGCTTACTTGTTTTCGTGAAGTAGTTTTTGGCATTTCGTAGACTGTTTCGAGATTTTAAATGTGAATGCTAATCTTGAATATAAATTTCCAGTTGCCAAAAATGAAGTGTAAATACAAGCCTTTAGCGAGTATAGCGCTACTGTAATTTGTATTCTGATTCTAAATTCTGAATGTATTAAAAATAACGGGTGTCTTTCTGCAAAAAGTTCTAAAATGTCCACTATCTCCACTTTGAAGTTCCTCCCCAAGTAGCCTTTTAAGTGGACGGAACGTAGCGGCCACGACTCTGGAAACCTTTGAAGTGTTTGGCCACAACCACTGCCACGTAATATACACTGTTCTATCACGCGGCGGCTACCGGAATGGGTAATACTTTTTTGGTGGCTGCTACGTTCCTGGATCTCAGATAGCCACATCCCAACCACGTTGTGGTCACCTGGCAAAAACGTGGATATGTAGTGGCCGACACTGGACACGTTAAACAACTGACTGCGTTTGTGTAAATAATATGTAGCTCGATCTCTGTTCAGCAACATATTTTTGTGATAAATATTCTTCATTCTTCCATTTTGCCTAATTCATATCTAACACTCGATCAACTTTAGAAATATATAACATATAAACATATAAACGCGTAAGTATATTGAATTTGGATACTCCTGATCGGGATAAAATTAAAACGATTGAAAGTGTTTGTGAAATATGGGTGTTGTAGCTCGATTGTGAGCACGCGCCATCTGAATACAGTTTATTCAAGGAAAACGTTATAATTTCGGAAATAACTCGCCTCTGAAATTATGTATTTAAATCCCTCAAACATTGTTTTATCAATCTTGGTTAGTTGGAACAAATACTTACATAACAAATTACTACGTTTAATGCAGTGCTGATGACAAATAAATATTTATTGAATATTTCGATCATTTCTCTAATAATGGCGACCCAGCATATTCCTGTAAATATTGCGGCTTTTGGAGAATATAACTTTAAATTAGCAGAAAGTGTGAATATACCACTCTGAAGCTCCTCCCATCATGAAGAGTCCAGTGGAACTAAATTATTAACTTTTCCACCACTGGAAAGTGGCACCCACGTCGCAGCCCATGACTCACCACTTCGAAGTTATAACCTAAAAATTACAATAGGTCTTATACCCTGAAAGGGGCGAACACGTCGGGCTATTATAACCTGCCACTTCAAAGTTTTAACCTCGAAATTGCGGGTACATGTTCATTAATTGTTAAAAAAGGACATGTAGCAAGTATAGTGAATTTGTTTAGCTCCAATCAACAATTATCAATTAACAAGTAATGAAATTTGAGCAGGAGCACAAGTCAGAGATCCGATCTATTTAAATCAACCTTTTTATACAATATCAAGGAAAAATGTCTATTGAAAACGCATTTTGGATGAATATCATTCACGTTTCACGTAATAGGTAATACGAACTTTTTGTAAGCCACAATAAAATAATTTCAGAAAAGTTAGGTTAGTCTTCGTCATCGCGCTGACCAATCCACAGTCACTTTAAAATCAAGGAAAATTGTCTATTGAAATCGCATAACCCATTTCATATTGAATTAATATCATTCACATTTCACGTAACAAAAAACTTTTTGCAAGCCACAATAAAATAATTTGGAAAAGTTAGGTTAGGTTAGGTATATATATATATATATATATATATATATATTGATTAAAATAATTCATGTTTCACGTAACAGGTTAAACAAACTTTTTGTAAGCCACAATTAAATAATTTGAGAAAACTTAGGTTAGCTTTCGTAATTTTGAAGGTTATTGTAATTTGTAGTGACTTTCATTAAATGCGAACTTATGGAGATAGCAGGAACGTGGCAACCATCACCACATATTACAATCAAGTGCCTGCCTCATTGAAGGTTGTGGAAGTTACCAAAACGTCACCGAAACTAACATACTCTCTTGAGAGTGACTGTGACTTCTAAGTGATATTTAAGTAGTACAGGATGGTTACCGCGACGCTTATTTTCCACTTTTAAGTTTGAAAACCTTTAAAGTGATTTGCTCAGTGGCCATAATGTTTCAGACACCTCAAATGACACTAATACGTTATAGAACTGTGGAGTTGCTACCATAGATGGGAATTACGTGACTACAACCATACACATATGAAATTTTAGTTAGTTTTACTGTATAGTGGTGGATTTAGTGGTGATTACGTGATAACCAGCGAGTCAAAGTTGCAGTACAGTTTCCGTCACTTTAATGCTGCTTGGGTCTAGTAAGCCACTTCAACTGTAAAAAGTTGTTTTTAATGGTGTTGGCTGTCTTTTCTTGTTTTTCTTTGTAATTACAGAATAATAATAAATCCTCCTCGTCGCTCGACATTTCTACTAGCTCTAGTCACACCGAACTATCCCAAACGCTGTCGAATTCAAATCTTAAATCTGGTGTGGACGTACGCAATCCAATCCCTTCCAACGCCAAACCCCAACAGACAAATGCTTGGGTTCGGTTTCTCGGCATTGGAATCTCGGTCTGTACGCGGCTTTAGAGTATTTTACTTTAAAAAATGCTTAGAAGCTTCTGGATATACCTATATTATGATATATTTCTAATAATAAAATATATATATTTTCTTTAGTTTCTTGACCACATATATATTTTCTTCAATTTCTCGGAATAAAGGCCAGATTCAGTCAATTCATATAATTTCTCTCAACTACGTTTCGACATGGTATTTGTCATCATCAGGTTAAAACATTAAAATAAAAAATATGGAGTTTGATATTTAACTTAACACAATATTGGAATATATGCACTAAAATAATTAAAAACATATGGTTCGAAATATAACACGTTATTTAACTCAATATAAAAATATCTGTAACATTTAAAAAAGAATAACAAATAAAATAAACCTATGCCACGTTGGTACCTTAAAAAAACATCCGACACATTGCTTACGAAAAAGTTAATATAACTTACAGTAGTCAAGTTACGACCAAACACATCCTGTATAAATGAAAATGATCAAACAAAAGTGGAGAATAAAAAACAATACACTATGGTTTCGGTACAACGTGATCTACTAATTTTCAGAGCCTCTCAAACACATGTTTGATGCTTGTACAAAAATTGTCCAATGTCACACAGCACTGAAACTTCGTCCTTTTACATGTTTTTGTCTTTGTCAATGAAGAAGACGAGGAGCTCCCGTCGAAACGTCACAATAAATCCCAAAATGGAATAATTTCAAACGAGTCTTAGTATGTCCCACCGAACCTCATAACCCAAGAAACTACCCCAAAATTTATATATATATATATATATATATATATATATATATATATATATATATATATATATATATATATATATATAATAATATAATAATAATAATATCGTCTTTATTATTTCCATATGTGTACAGTATAATTACATCAAAATTGACAGATATGAAATATTAGGAAATAAAGGGCGTAGTTCATTTTCTGCAAATCAAACACTTGCAGACAATGTTCTTCCACTTAACCCCTCGTTCTTCCACTTAACCCCTTATATATATATATATATATATATATATCTATCTTATCTTAAATTTTTTCGAGGGTTAAGACAATAACTAACTATTCGCGGATCTTTGGCTTTGATGAATCCAGCAATGTCTGAGTATTTTCATTAATTCTGAAATTCTATAAAGAAGCGGCATATTCGAATTAATTAAAATCGGTATGCCACACCACAATCGGATTTCTCCACCAGAATCTAATTTATAGAACTTCAAACAACAAGAATGGATTCCTCGAATTCGTTAAGGAAACTGTGCTTCTCCAGTGATTCGGTCGCTACATTATCTTCCAGAATATAGGCGCGTAGGAGTCGATGAACTGGTTCCCCCCAATATCTTGGAGTTCCTGTTTTGTATGAGATTTCCAACTCTAACCTAATCTTTCTATTACAGCGGCATCACAATGAATTTCGTAGCTGTTCCTTATCGCTCCTTATATATAGTGAATGTTCGCTTCTGTGATTTTCGCGTCTTCTCATTCAAAACGACCCGATTGAATCGGCCATAGATCTTCGAATGAACCTTTTCGCTGAATTAATTTTCAAATGAAAAGAACGACAATCGGAAGTTCCAGACTATTTTGGAAAAGAAAGGAAGTTGAACTGAGTTGGGGTGTGATTCATAATGAGATAATAGACAGTTAGAGTTTGTAGCAAGGGCACATAATCTCTTCCGCAATAACACAGCAGCACTATTTCTTTTCATTTGAAATAACTTCAACTGCTTGCAAGAACTAAAATTATGACGTCCTCTTCACGATATTCAGAATCACCTTGATGAAATTCATGCACTTGGTTCCTGATATTCTCTCTGTATTGATCGAGAAGATCGCCATATTGTTTCCAATATACCCACTGCATTAAAAAAACTCTGCTGTGTCCTAATCTTGTCTGTTTGGATTAGTGAATATTTGAAGAGGCATTAGGTATCCCTTCAGGGAAGGAGTCAAAGAAAACATCTTTATTTTCGTGCCTACAATGGATTCAAATCCGTAATTCCGGAGTTCAGACCAAATACCTTATGATGATAGCCCGTAAACACTACTGACTCGCATTAATACTTGTAAATGGATTAATAGTTTATTTTAATTCTAATTTTGAAAATGGAAAATGGATTTATCTTTTGCAAAAAATAATACTAACATATTTTAGTATGAAGAGTTAAAATAAAATAGTTACAGAAACTATTTTATTCAGATTCTGAGCTTGAGGTGATGCTGTTCCAAACATTAAATAATAGTAGGCTCTAAATTGGTCTCCATTTCAATATCCAAATCCGAGTAATAGTCGAAACTGTTTTTGTTAAATAGTTTTCATATCTGCAAACTTGGATGAGGTATTTTTCTCTGCTACACAATTCTTACTATCAGCCCAAATTAGTTCAAATGGATTGAGCT
The DNA here is from genome assembly GCA_018342105.1 of Gonioctena quinquepunctata. Lineage (NCBI taxonomy): Eukaryota > Metazoa > Arthropoda > Insecta > Coleoptera > Chrysomelidae > Gonioctena > Gonioctena quinquepunctata. The sequence continues at coordinate 252,087 of JAFIRS010000572.1, read as the reverse complement.
CGCAATGGTATGGTGGCAATCTCAAAATAATGTTATTTGACTTTTTGCCAGTTCGTCGATTACATATTCATTAAATTCATTGTTTTACAATTGCCAGAAGATCCACTTTTAGCATCGAGTCATCAAATTCTATATGTTTTTCCTGAGCCAATCTTGAATATCAGCTCCTTTGAAGGCGGTTGTGAAAAGAATGGTCGACTTCCCTTGGGAATCCAGGGGTGAAGATTCCTACCCTTAGTTTTCATAAATTAATTTCTCATAGAAAATTTGAGTTTATTGCATTTCTTGTTATCAGTATTCTTGTTAAATTAGCCGTCTGAGGCTTTCGAGACTTATATATTTTGTATTGTAATTTGTAACTGGAAAAATTATTATATGCATTTGTTGTTATGACTAATATTATCGTTAAATGCTAATTTTTATTTCGTTTATTTTTTTTATTCTCAAATTATTCTGCTACCAGGATAATCATCAACGTTTATTTAGCTATTCAATTCAATGATCGGATTATCAAAATAATTAAATTTTCATATTCCAAGTTAATTACATTCAATTTCAAATGTGTACTTGCAAAAATATATGTTTTTAGAACACCGTTTTTTTCTATAAAATTAATTTTTGAAAATAAGGATAGGAAATTTTACCCCTGGATCCCAAGGGAAGTCGGCCATTTTTTCACAATTATGGATTGCAATGAGAACATGTTGCCAAAATATGAAGTTTTCAGAGAAATTAATTTTTGAAAATTAAGGGTATGAAAGTCTACCCCCGAGATCCTAAGGGAAGTCGACCATTTTTTCACGAAATTATGGGATTGCAATTAGAAACATCTTGCCAACATATGTTTATGCTAGAACCTATTTTGAAAATTATATCTCTGGATCCCAAAGGAACTCGACTATGTTTTCACAAAATGATGGAATTGCAATAAGAAACATTTTACCAAAATCTGTTTGTGCTAGAACAAAGTTTTCTATGAGAAGTTAATTTTTGAAAATTAAGGGCAGAAATTCTATCCCGGGATCCCAAGGGAAGTCGGCAATTTTTTCACAAAATTATGGGATGACAATAAAAAACATATTGCCAAAACATGTTTATGCTAGAACCAATTTTTCCATGAGAAATTAATATTTTGAAAATTAAGGGTTGAAAATTCTATCCCGGATCCCAAGGGAAGTCGGCAATTTTTTCACAAAATTATGGGATGCAATAAAAAACATTTCCAAAATTGTTTGTGCTAGAACAAAGTTTTTCATGAGAAATTAATTTTTGAAAGTTAGGTGTAGGAAATTCTACCCCTGTATCCCAAGGGAAGTCGGCCATTTTTCCACGAAATTAAGGGTTTGCAATAAGAAACATGTTGCCAAAATATGTTCATGCTAGAACCGAGTTTTCTAGGAAAAGTTAATTTTTCGCTTATAAAAGTTGAATTCCTCCCATCATGCAAAGAAATCATCAATAAATGCGTTCAAGTCAATATATTTTCAGAGCTAGTTCTATTAGATTTCATACTATATATTTGTTAACGACTTAATCGCTTGGTACGCCACTGGTTTTGACGTTCGGGTATTTCCGGAGATTTGGTCTGCTACCTTTTGCCGCTGTTTTCACACCGGTAACCGAATCAGGCTTCAATTTGTTGAGTTATTTTCGAACCAATTTTCATGATTCATTTCCTCGCAGTGATCTCCAGTTTTTTTATATTCAAACGCCCACAAACCAGTTTGAAGAAATAATACATCCTATTCACAATACTTCGGATAAGTTCGAAGATGAGTCAAACCGGTCGACTAGTTTCAAAATGGCGGCTTTTGAAAGATTTAAAAAAATCTCAATCTCTCATTTTCATACCAATATCAGCAAACTATAGGACTTTTGTTAGAGCTTTATGTGCTCCACAGCTTTTATCAGAAAAGTTTTTCTATAAGATGTACACACAAATGAACAATTTCTGTGAATTATCATTAATAATTTTTTTTTACCCTGTACCTATGCTCCTTTATTCTGAAATTCATTCGTTCGTGTCAATCAGATACTAAGTATTTGAATTTTTCTTCCGCCCACAAATAGAACATCATTGTATTTTAACATTTCTCTAAATCAACTATACAAATAAATATTAGTTATTATTTTTCCAAGTGATATTGAGATTGAAACCCAAGTAAGTACTGTCTATATCCTTGTGTGCGGGGATGCATTTAGGGAGATTTGAAAATTCTGTTCTTGTTTTCAATTATAAATTTTTATTTTTTCTGACACATCATTCGTCAGCTTGATTGATGGCAATTTCAGAATAAATAAATACATTCTGAAATCTACATTTCCGTCTTGCCGCGCATTTTTCAAAAAGTTTTCCCTCATTCCAAATCAAAGTGATAATGTCATATACTTGGATGTAATTTATATGTTAGCCAAATTTTTCAACCCTCCCGGTAATTGATTTCAACTATTTTTGTGGTATGTATGTAATTGAAGAAGAATGAATGAAATAAATAAATCATACGTGTTTGTACTAGTTTTACGTATTGAATTTTTAAATGTGAGTATTTTCCTAAAAATATAAAATATACCATGGACATGTTTTTTCCACCTGACATTTTCATTTATTATAGGCATACATATTCAATATTAGTGTATGTATCATTTCCTTGATTGTTCCATTTTGTTCCATTATTGTTGGAAGAGACCATTTTTACAAGCTTTTATCTTTAACTTGCTTCGTTCGTTTGTCATTCTGTGTCATTTCCGGTTTAAAATTTGTAATCCAGTTTTGGAGCACTTGCCGACATCCGATTCAGCTGAAATTTGGCAGGTGTTCATAATTCTGCTGACAATGATTAGAAATTTTTGTTAGAGAAAAAACAAAATGGCGGCTTTAAGATGGCGGACGAGTTTTGTGATTATGGTCCGATTCGATTCAAAATTGGTATGTGGGGGTTTGCGGGGTCTGAGATTATGATTTCTTTTTCGAAATTGATAAATTCAAGATGGCGGCTCCAAAATGATGGTTGTATGTGGGTGTTTTCGGAGTCGGAGATAATAAATGTTTTGTCTGAATTCATGAAATTGAAATGGCGGCTCATGGAATTTTTGTTTTAGAAAAAAACAAAATGGCCTAGATGGCGGACGAGATTTAGGTTTATCGTCCGATTGATTCAAAATTGGTATGTGGGGGTTTTAGGGTCGAAGATTATGAATTTTCCTTCAAAATTGATAAAATCAAAATGGTTGTTCCACGATGGCGATGATCTCTGTGTTTATGGTCCGATTCTATACAAAATTGGTATGTGGGGGTTTTCGGGGTCGGATATTATGAATTTTTTATCAGAATTCACAAATTCAAGATTTAGAACGAGTATTATAATTATGTCCCGATTCGATTTAAAATTGGTATATCGGGATTTTCGGGGTCGGAGATTATGAATTTAGTCGAAGATTATTGATCTTCAGTTAAAATACATAAATTGAAGATGGCAACTCCAAGATGGCGGAAGAGTTAATCTTTAGATGGTCTCTTAATTGAAGGAGGAGGTAGGTTATTCCGTGAGTTATAGATTCAAAAGACAAGCTTTTGTATTCGAACTGAAAACTTTGCGCGACAAGCTTTTGAATCTATAACTCACAGAATAACCTACATCACCCATCCGAAGCAATTATTTATTACTTTTTAGTGCATTTGAATAAAAGCTTGTCTTTAGAAAGGTTTTTTATTCATTATTTTATTCCCACCTGACTTTTACATTTATTATAAGGCATACATATTTAATATGTTTGTATCATTTTCTTGATTGTTCCATTATTGTTGGAAGTGAGCATTTTTAATTCATTGTTGTATATGGTGAAAGGGCGAAGAATATTTTCCAAAGATACAAGAAACCATTCCATGAAACAACTGGATCTGATTTTAGTGTAATAAAAATTATATTGTGTCTTGCAGAGACACCAATATTTTCGTTTTATCTGCAAATATCCAAACCAATGGCTGCATGGACATTCAGAGAAAATTGCATGTTTCCATCAAACCCGACCCATTTCTTGAAATATGTGCGATTGAGTTATAAAAATTGGTAAAACTGCGGTCGCACCATCTAAAACTTCTCATTTCCCAAGATGAAGAGAATAATCGAGGCAATTCCGAGAGATAACTTACTCCCCCCGCATGCGATAACTTTTTCGAGTGCTAATTTATTTTTCAATGGACTTATCTAGTGCAGCTGAAGAAATTGCCCTCACTCCTATTAATTCAGGTTATTACTGTAATAAGTCTTGTCGGCGGCAATATGGTGGTCGCAATAACGTAAAAGATATGTGCTTTTCACGCGAGCTCGTGGGTATTGTCGTCGGTCGGCGGGGATTTATCAGGTTTAGGAGACCGTCGGCTTCGGACCTTGGCTTGTGCACGTCCCTCGTCCGGCAAATTGTTTTCGATATGTATCTACCCGTCTTGTCCAGCTATCATCTACATCAGTGAGGGCGAACGCGATACACTGAATATTCATGAGGATCTTACGTAGTAGACTAGGAGGAATCGGCGCATGAGTACCGAAAACTATTCCACCTCAATTTTTTTATGCGATCCTCTTCAAATTGCCCTACTGATGATATAAATGCATGTTGCCATGGGGCAACCCCGTGCCATATTGTTTAAACCGAAATTGTTTAAACAATTGCAAGGAATTGTTATTTTTCAACCGGACCGGATTCTTTATTGAAATACAAATTTTTGACCCATGAAATATATATAATATATATAAAAAAAAATATAAATAATATTTTTTTTAATTCTTTATACAATAGTTGATAATATTCTTAATAGATATTTAAAAAAAATTCATTGTTTATACCTGTTTTTTTTATTGTTAATTTCGCGCGCTCACAAGTATGCGTCGTACCCGGTTTGTGAAATTTTACCTGCTTTACACGCATTTACGGGTTGTGATACGACTAGTAAAATTGGCACAAAAAAAAGCTTTAGAAATGATAAAAGTAAAAGAAAATCGTGATGCTTTAGTCCCTCTTGGCAATGGCTTGGATTTAAGTACTAAGGAGTTGAAAGGCTTAGAAAGATTGTATTTAAATATTTTGGGTAAAAAAGGTAACACGGCGGATGAAGCTAGACAAAGTATTTTTTCTCGTTGCTTTGGCACTAATATTAATTTATCGAAAATTCCGTGCACATCAGATGCCTTGCATTTGCATGCACTTAGAGCTTCTGCTCAAACATACATTTGGAAAAATGCATTGAATCCCCAATATGAAACATTAGATTTTACGAATTTCAGATACAAACTAGAGAATGGTACTTTGCTACCTTTATTTATAAACAAAAGCCCATTTCCAACTGATCTTAAAAAATTGTGTAATTGTAAGAAATCCTGTGCAACCAAAGCTTGTTACTGTAAAAAAAAAAATATAAGTTGCATACTTCTATGTGGTTGTGATCCAGAAGACTGTAAAAATATAATATTTAAAAATGATATTGATAATAAATACTTATTTTTAAATTTTGTTTCATTATTTCATACTTCTACATCTATAACCTTCGTTTGAAGAAGCTATTCAATGTAATTACTTTTTTTAAAAAAAAGTAATATAAACTGATAAAAAAGTAATTTTAATTACATGTTCCGATTTATGCTTAAATAACTTTTGTAAAATTGATTCCAGAAAAAAAATTTGTTAAAAACAAATTGTAGACAATTTCATTATTAATAACATTGCTCTCTTTAACAATCTTGATAAAGTTAATAGTTTTCAAGATAAATGATAAATAATAATTCAGGACACAGAGAGGCCGATGCAGCGCATGAGTCAGAGAGAGACGGCGATACTTAAAGGTAAGCGACTCATACTTGTGAGCGCGCGAAATTAACAATAAAAAACAGGTATAAACAATGACATTTTTTTGAATATCTATTATGAATATTATTAACTAATGTATAAAGAATAAAAAAAATATTATTTATATATTTTATTTTTTTTAAATATATTTTTCATGAGTCAAAAGTACCCAAATTTGAGATTTTTCGAACCTTTAAATATTCATATCTTTAAAAATATTAAATTTATCGTGAAAAATCATAGGAACTTTTTAATTTGTATTTCCATAAAGAATATTAAAAAAATTTGTCCGGTTGAAAAATTACAATTCCTTGCAATTGTTTAAACAATTTCGGTTTAAACAATATGGCACGGGGTTGCCCTATGGCAACATGCCTCTATATCATCAGTAGGGCAATTTGAAGAGGATCGGACAAAAAAATTGAGGTGGAATAGTTTTCGGTACTCTTGCGCCGAGTCCTCCTAGTCTATAGGTATAGTTTTCCCAATATCAATTGCAGAAGCATAAAAAAGTCTTGCGGCGAAATCGTGTGAGCAGCAGTGGCGGAGATAACTAATTTTATTTAGATATTTTAAGATTTTAAAAATACTTCATAAATAATGAAAAATGAAAAAAAATTAAAGACAAGCTTTTATTTATACAAATACATTAAGAAAGAAAAATAATTTCTTTCATTGGTTGATGTAGGTTATTATTATATCCTAAAACGTATTTCGATCGGCACACATCAAGACCATAGACGCTACTGGTTTTTAATCTTTCAGAGCTATTAAAACACAAATATAACGCGTGATTCATGACCTCCCATCATAGACACACCTGCCAGCATCGATGTCCGATTCGATTGGCCCAGACGAATCGGGTGTACAACAGACAGCTGCCACTCGAGTCCACGTTGACTATCGGCTCTTTTGATCTACCGTTTGCCGACGGAAAATGTTCACGAGTAGTACAGATTATTTTTCGTTCTGTTTCTTCGCATATACGCTCGTGTTAGCGAAGTGAGTTTTCATTTGCTCCCTATAGAAACAGCTTCTGCAATTGATATTGGATGGACTATATGACTTCTCAATAACGAGTACTGAACCCTAATATCAATACAACCGAAGTAGAAAATTGTATACATGCCGTAAGAACATTTATGATTAGTACCGAGTGAGCCAAATTGGACACTTTTAATGAGGGAAAGTCCTATTTTCAAGCTAGATAGATGAAAACTGATGGCTGTGTCTGAGGGTAAATTTGTATGAAAAACTCAATGGTGAAAACCGCATATCGATATCTATCATCGTTACTGAGTTACAGCATGTTTTTCGAAAATGTGCATTCTCGAAAAGTTGCTGTAAGCTTTTTCCTGTCAAAAATTTTTTGTTTCTATGAAAACATTTCTAAAGCACTTTTTTACGTGAATTAAATGGTATAAGTTATTTATTTTTTCAAATCATATATCAATAGTTATTAATGGAAAAATCATTTTTTTAAATGAGACAACCTGTATATTCCTCCATATTTCAATAGAGCTTGAAATCGCCATTCCAAAAATATAGCACACTTGATGTTTTGCTAGAGTCACCTTTGAAATGCAGAGCTTTTAGGTTTTTTCATGTAGACTTTGAAACGCACGCTTTGAACAAGTAGGCTTTGGACGACGCGGCGATAAAACAGAAAGCAAGTGGTCACTAGTAGCTATAAAATGTTAAGAAAGCTGTTCACGGCAGAAATTAAAACTCATAGTTTCAATAAAACTGATAACAATTTATACTATATTTACTACTAATAAAGGAATCTCCAACAATGATAATAATAAAGAACAAACAAGAATAAAATATTTCTTTAGGGGAGCTGTTCGAAATGTCTACCAGCATTTCCTACACACAGGCGGCCCTTTTTTAAACATTTCTTTCCGAATTAATCAGTTCAATGGGAGTGAGAGAAGCAAAACTTTGCATTACTGCCGCTTTCAATTCGTGTCTAGAGTTGGTCGGCAATTTAAAAATAAGATCTTTTAACCTTCCTCAGAGGTAAAAGTCCATAGGCGTTAGGTCCGGTGACCTGGCCGGCCAACGGTTGGGTCCCTGGTTGGCTACCCAATTATTGCCAAAATTTGCAGCCAAAAAATTGTTGACAATTGCAGTGTTGTGAGGCGAAGCCCCGTTTTTCAACAAGGGGTTCAATTTGTTGCCTTTAAATTTCTTAATACCTCTGAGATGTTATAAATGGAAGGGCCGATAATTCTACCTCTAAAATCACCTGCCCATACTCTAAATCTAAATCTTCCTTGACTTCTCTGCTCCATAATAGAATGAGGATTTTGTTGTGCCCAAGTATAAGAGCTGTAGCGGTTGAAAATGCCGGCATTGCTTACATAAACTTCGTCTGTCCAAATACAATTTAACGAAAAATCAAGCACTTGGTTACAATTTTCCAGGAACCACTGGCAAAAATCCATGCGGTGTTCATGAACTCAGACCAGGAGACTTCGTCTGTCCAAATACAATTTAACGAAAAATCAAGCACTTGGTTAAAATTTTCCAGGAACCACTGGCAAAAATCCATGCGGTGTTCAAAATCTCCTGGTCTGAGTTTATGAACTCTTCTGCTCCTGAATGGCTTAAATTTGTGCTTTTCTAAATCCGCCTAACGTTAGTTCTTGGTAGGCCTATTGAATATTTTTAAATTTCGCGTTCACGTTTTGGTATTATTTGCAACAGCCCCTAGAACGACTATTTCTTTCAACTCCCTATCCCTATTTGATGCATATAATTTTTGTCTTTTCTTTTCAAATTGACCACCATCAATTAGGTTGTGTCGCAATTTTGCGAAAATTTCTCTAAATGATTGCCTTCTCTCTGGATACCTCCCGTGGTCCAAATTGCTTGCTGCCTCTGCATTTTCCTCGGTTTGTATAAAACAGACTGTCATATCCCATTTTTCATAATTCTCATACTTCATTGCAAATGTGTTTGAAAAATGAACAAAAACCATGAATTGAGGAGCGACTTTACTGCTTGAATCAAAATTTGACAGCTACCAGTAAACATTTGTATTCTGTTTTATCGCCGCGTCGTCCAAAGCCTACTTGTTCAAAGTGTACGTTTCAAAGTTTACATGAAAAAACCTAGAAGCTCTGCATTTTAAAGGTGACTCTAGCAAAACATCAAGTGTGCTACATTTTGGAATGGTAATTTCAAGTTATATTGAAATATGCAAGATTATACAGGTTGTCTCATTAAAAAAAAAATCCATTTATAACTATTGATATATGATTTGAAAAAATAAATTACTTGAACCATTGAATTCTTCGCAAAAAAGTGCTTTAGAAATTTGTTCATAGAAATAAAGAATTTTTGACAAGAAAAAAGTTACAGCAACTTTTCGAAAATGCACATTTTTGAAAGACACGCTGTAACTCAGAAACGATGATAGATATCAATATGCGGTTTTCACCATTGAGTTTGTCATAAAAATTGACCCTCAGACACAGCCATCAGTTTTCATCTATCTAGTTTGAAAACAGGACTTTCCCTTTAAAAGTGTCCAATTTGTCCCATCGGTACATGCGTTATATTAGCTTCACTGGACTACCTTTTTTATTAACTTGAAATTTGTAACTATTCTGATGTTTTCAATGGGTAACGTTTATAAAACACGAAATTTTTCCGATTTTCCTTTTGCATTTTTTTTTTATATTCATCTTTTTTACATGAATGAAAACAACATTATTCCAGGAAATTTGTATTGACTGAAATTATGACTAAGAGGAACTATATGCATATTCATCTTCCTCTACTATAAGTTCAAACTTTTTTTATTTTCCGAACGACTGGTTCATATTATCACATGCAATGCTTTCACGAATGGTATACAGCAACAGGAAGTAGATTCATGTAAACTATGCCGTTGACGTAATTTTTCTTTATGAAGAAATCAAATCTTTCGGGGGTTTCTACTTATTTTACACGGGTTAAAATTAATATTGTCAGATAAATTATTGGTAAAATTGACAGATCCACAGAAAGCTAGAATTAGGAGAAAGCTGCTACGTGTACCACGAAGACATCTTGGATATTCAGTAGTTATATAACAAGTGATGAATATTTTGGTGACTATCCTTTGACATTTTTGTGTCAATATTGTTGAAGAAATTCACGAGACAATTTTTTTAAAAGAAATTTGGTAGAGTGGTATTTTTGCAACAATATTGGCGGAAAAATTCAAGGTATGCTCTTCCCAAAATATCTATCACAAGTGGTACACACTTAAAAAAACTGGTGTTACCTTCCCTACGTCTTTTCGTAGGAAACCTTGTTTTGTTGTAAAATATTGAAAAATCGCAGTCGTTTCAAAGTTTTGGGGTGTGGGACAAAGGGGGCAGTCCATTCCTGACTATGTAGCAAACCAACTAACTCATGCATGGAACCTTATCGAAGGAATTCATTTGTTTCATCAATCACCAGAATTTGGTTGATTATCAATATTCACGTAAAAAATTATAAAAAAACATTTTTCATTTAAAAATGTTCAATATAGTTGTTACTTATTGGAGCATTTCCACAAAGCAATAACACTGGAAAACTTTTACATCTCTTCAAGAAGAAAGATCGTGCTCTATCAGATAATTATCGACCACTGACTGTAGGATATAGTGTCGCAAAAGATTATGATTATGCATTTTTTGATAGACTCATCATTCTTAGAAAAACACGGTGTCATTAGCAACATTTACAGCAATGTGTTCGTTCCATAAACGCTTACCCAGTGTATCGATACGGGTGGCCTGTAGCAATATTTTGCGACTTGTCCAGGGCTTTTGATTGTGTGAACCATCAGAAGCTGCTGGATATTGGACAGATTGGGCATAAGGGGTATATTACTCAACTGGATTTCATGCTTTTCAAGAAATAGGAAACAAATTGTCACGCTGCAGTACAAAAACGATAGCCAAATCAAAACCATACGTTCGGGTAGTAGGGAAATCGGAATAGGTGTTCCCCAAGGCTCGATCTTGGGCCCAATTTTATTCATATTGTATGTATACCACCTAGATGCCGGTACCGTAGATTATACTGCGTATGCAGACAACTTTTCATTGGTTCTTTCCTCCACAGATAGTGAACACCTAAGATCGAAATGTGTTTAAACAAGTTGAATCCAGGCATAGATATGGCACTTGCCTGTGGGGCAATGCATATGGTACGAAATATATCTTTATTGGACAAAAAACGAATCTTAAGATGTATCGCAAGAATTTCTGACAGAGAAACGTGTAGAACGTTTTTCAAAACATTTTGTGTCTTGACACTGCCATGCCTCTTAATTTTATACGCATTCCTGATACTCATTGTTATGAAACAAGAAATATGCACCATTTTCATGCAAATTCAACTCAAAAAAAATCATGAGCTCCTGATCGTATCAGACGTTTTGATCCCCGGACAAAATATAGAATCCACTTGCATTGGGAATACGTGTCGTAATCGAAGAAATCGTGAAAAGCCACGATTTGATATTTCGTTATGAAATTGCTAAATAGCAGTTTTTAATTATTTGTTGCGAACTAATAATCCTACGGAGGGGTGGTGGCACAATCGTTTAAGTCGCAATATTGGTGTTAATCATGCTTCTATCGCCGTCTTTTTAAAGTCTACCAAAGATGAACATGTCAACACTGAATTGAATATTGATCAGATTGATACTGATGTAAATTTAATTTGATTATCTGTGTTTTGTTTCAATGTTTATTTTATTCATTAGATAACATTTTTATTTAATAATTGGTATTTCTTCGATTAATCTGAAAGTATTAAGAAAAATGTTACACTTGTTTATTCGTAATTATAATTTTGTTATATTGTGTTATTTATGTTATTTTTTTCTAATGAATTTTCAACTGAAAATTATTATTTTCTTGTGTGCGGGTGTACGTTTGTCCAGGAATATTTCGTTTCGGGGATCTTATGTCCGGGGATGTTTCGTCTTGGGGATATTTTGTCTTGGAAATATTTTGTCCGGGGATATTTTGTCCGGGGATAAAAACACATGGAACCGCTCCTGATCATATTGGACTCAAGATATTTGACAATCTTCAGGAAGAATTGCCTTTATTCAAAGATGAGTTAAATATTTTATTTGCCTTATTGAGAGAATGTTTTTATAGTATAGGTGATTTTATTCAAAATTAGACTCTGTGATCAATTATGTGTGACGAAAGTGTTTCTTGTTTATTAATTCATAATTTTTTTTTGGTTTTTTTATCTAGATACTGGAATGTAATTGTACTAACTGAATGACAATTCCAAACTATGTCGAAAACATTTGAATAAATATTGATTGATTGATGAATAATATTTCACAAATAGTGTTTTCAGTAAAAATCTGTGAGGGTGGCGAGAAAATATGTGTGACGTTTCCGTTCTGTTTATTTAGAAAGCCAATATAAAAAAAAATTAGGCCACACGTACGCAAATGGCTTTAGCGGACATCATCTTCATATTAATTCGTCCGCTAAAACCTCATTTGGCGTACTTGTTACATAAACTACTATTATTTACACACCTCCAAACCAAGTAGTTTATGTGGGTTCATTTAAGTGGATAATTTGCTTAATCGCCATGACAAAAAAAGATAAACATCAAACATTTTATTATCTATCAATCGGTATTTGCAAAAAACCTTCATTGGAATTGAAACCAGGAACTCACGAGAAGAGAACATAGACTCACGGTGCTAATGAAGTCAAATCTATTTTGATGCCTACCTTATATCAATACTTGGCTCAGACAGCACCATAATTAGTAATAAATGATGAATTTTTCCAAAACCCTTGGTAAAGCTTTCCTGTTAACTTCAGGTACATTGATTGAAACCCTGTTTTTTACAAATTTAAATAAAGCAGTTTCTGAGATAGGTTACTTAAATTTTCAGCAATGACTAGCCATCATAAAATGTGACCGACATACAAACTATAAATAGGATCTTATAAGGGTTCTCTCTTCTTTCCTTTCATGGTAGAAAACCCTAGGCATGAAGATGAATCACCTATTTTTTTTTCATTTTGGAGAAAGCTTTCTTTCATTTTTCATATTATAACAAAATTTCAAACTATAGGCCAATGAGTCCCATCAATAATTTGGGCAAGCTTTTTGAAAAACGTCTTATGTCAAGGTAAAATAGCTACTTCAACAAAAATAACATTCCTAATAAACTACAATATGGATTCAGAAAAGGAATCAGCACTGGTAATACATTATTCAGTCTCATTAACAAGATTAAAGAAAGCTCAGAAAAGAATAAAAAATGTACTGAATTTTTTTTTGATTTGGCAAAAGCCTTCGACGCTATACCCCATTCTTCTTGAACGCTATGGTGTCAGGGGTACCGCGTTGATGGTTTTGAAAATCTACATTGAAAATAGAACCCATATGTTGTATATAAAAAATATTCTAAGTGACTCAATGACAATAAAAATGGGTGTACCCCAAGGCACGGTATTAGGTCCATTGCTTTTCCTTACCTATATAAACTCCTTGTTAGCAACTAACATAGATGGACTATTGGTATCTTACGCTGATGACAATGTCCTGGTATTTAAAGAGTGTGACTGGAATAAAGTTAAAAAGAAAGCCCTTCACGTGATCACAGAAGTTAAAAATTGGCTAGATCATAATAAACTATCATTGAATTTGAAAAAACCACGTACATCGCCTTTTCTGTTAATAAAACCACAAGACCAAACTTCACATCTCTGCAAATTAATAATTGCACTGACTAACTGCTACAACCAAATATATTGGAATAACAATCGATAACAACCTCAAATGGCAGCCCATGTCTACGGCGTAACTAAGAAAATCAGAAGATTCATATATAAATTTACCTTCTGAGGAACATACTCAGCAAAAAAAATTGTGATAATCTATAAATCGTTAGTAGAATCAGTGGTTCGATGTGGAATTCTAGTGTGGGTGGACTCTATGACACTGTACTGAATCAGCTAATCACAATACAAAATTACATAGTAAAAATAACCCTTTTTAAAAAAAGAGAATATCCAAATGCTCTACTTCATGACAATGACATTTTAACCGTGAGATCCCCATTCTTTCTGGCAAAATGTATATACATGCAAAAAAAGACAAACTCTCAAAATTACATATCACATCCAAACATAACTAGAAATAAATCCAGAAACAATGTAGCTACTCCTTTTGTTAAAAAAAACACAAGTCAATGATTTTCTGCAATTCTTGCCCTTAGGATGTTTTATCTACTGCCAACAGCTTTGAGAAATGTTGAAAACGTAAAACTTTCTCCACAAAATGCAAGCAATTCATAAAACCTTATTATAATTCATTCCTCAAATTACTTTAAAACAATAACAACTTCCTCAAGGGACCTATACCTATACCTTTCTTTTCGTCATAAACTGTAATTTTAATTACTTCCTAACTTACGTCAAAATAATGTACCATTTTTCTCATTTGATGTTACCTACTGCAGTCTATCTTTTTTTAACCTTTGTTAAACTTTCCTTGCACATCAGACCTTAGGTCTAGGTGCACCAACACACATAATCTGTTATACAGCTCCCCAGTAATGACATCTTATTGGAATAAATAAATAAGAATAATAATTTCGCAACTGATATGCAGAAACAAAACTATAATCAACAGAGAGTCGCAAAACTCACAAGTATACTGAATTCAACGTGACATCGAATTGAAATGTTTTTCATTCTACTCCTAATCACATTAAGTTGTTATACGACTTCTACATGCGTCTGAGACTGAATTGTGACTTTGATGCCGCTGCTGTCGGGAAATTCTCCAACCCTAATTACTGAATCTCTGGTTGGTTTATTAGGGTAATGTTACGTTTTATGGTTGCCGCAGTGGAAGCGAACGTACCGTAGGTTTCGTATATTCTTTTGTTCTAGGCGGAACCGGAATGTTCGCTAACATCGTCATGTGGTAGAGGAAATTCAATATATAGTTTGGTTGCACATAATGGAAATATAACGATAATGTATTTCTCAAACTTTCATTTAAATGTACATGAAGGTTATTAAGTGTATCTGGTACATATGTTGCAAATGAAATTTGAGGTTCTTCCACTCGTCCAATTGACTTGTTTACAGGATTCCCGTGACAATGCATTTAACTAGTTTTATAATAAAAAGTACAGAAAATACGACGGAAGACTGAATTCACATACTAATACAATTATTGAAAAAAACACAAGAATATAAGATTTCAAACTTTCGTACTACCAACTGTAAAGAAAACCAACTAATGAAAAACATGAAGCATCAAGAGAAATGATGAAAACGACAATGAAAGAATCCAACGCGATTATAAACACAGAGTAAGGATTAACATAAAACTTCCAGTTGAAAACTTCCTACTTTTTACAATAATAATTATAACTTTTATTGTCCAATACTTTTCCATTTACAGGACAATACTATAGAATAAGGAAGCTTGAAATGGTGTTAAGCGTAGATTTACAAATGATAATAATTGAAAGTAATTATATAAGTTTAATTTATCATTAAATAAACAAGTTTCTTGATGGAACACTAGTGAATATCAATTTGAATGCAATGTACAATAGGTATATGTAAAAGTGTTCACCAGTTGTGCATTTCAGCGGAAGGTTCATTATTATTATCCACGAGATACAGGCAGAAGATGTTCACTTATGACTTATTAAAATGCATACCTCACACATGAATCAGCATTACGTATCAGAAGTAAATGGGGAACGTTCATGTAAACGTCTGATGTTCCTCAAAACACACACTCCATACACATTATCATTCGTTGCCATTTAGACAAGATGATAATAGACGCCCCGCTGATGCTTCTGGCAACGATGCATCGTCATTCTATTCTCGCTTGAAATCTCAGTAAGCATGGTAATGACAAGTTATAAACCACCAATGTCGTTTGCAACCTCAGGGCCTGGGTAAACATGACAAGATTCGCTTTAATTAAGTCCCAAAACCATCATTGTTTTAGAAACTGACGTAATTATACATGTAGTTACACCTCCCTTGGCTCTGGAGGAGAGCTCGAAATGAGATCCTCTCATCGCGGATTTCTGCTTGGTCAGTCCTCTCAAAGCATTTTTTGATCTCCAGATAGCCGTGTGGAACGGGAAGAGTTGGATTTATTAGCAGACTCGGAATGTTTGGGAAGTTTAGTCGGAGTTAGGATAGAGATTGACGTATCAATTCACAAGGAACGTTGGTGAGAAAAGGACAATGATAAATGATTCATAAATCAATACTGGCACTCGAACATTTTCCTTTTTGTGAATGGGAATCAACCTAACAAAATATTTCACGTGAAATTGTACCGGTGTGAAGTTAACCACATCCACAGATATACTCGAAGAAAAAAGTTAGGTCAATACATTTTCAGCTTTTACAAAAGGAATTACGCGGAACTTTTTTATAAAATAAAGCAATTCAATCACAAAATATCATCCCACCCCCTTTACTACACCCCTTCTATCGTTTATCAGGCCTGGAGAGATGATATGGGTTAGTTTCTGGAAAATTATTCAATAACTTTCCTAAATGAAAGAGTACCGCATTCTGCTCCAGGGATGTGTTTCCTGAAGGAAAAATAAATCGATCCATCCCTTTATAGTTTGTCAGGCCTTCAGAGGGTGGTAGGGGGGGGGGTAGTTTCTAGGAAATAATTCAATAACTTAAAGAGTACCGCATTATGCTTTCAGGATGTGTTTCTTGAAAGAAAAATAAATCGAATGACACCTCCCTTATAGTTTGTCAGCCCTTCGGAGGGGTGGTAGAGGGGGTAGTTTCTGGAACATAATTCAATAACTTTCCTGAATGAAAGAGTACCGCATTCTGCTTCTAGGATGTGTTCCATGAAGGAAAAATAAATCGAATGGCATCCCCCCTTCAGTTTGTTAGCCCTTCAGAAGGGTGGTAGAGGGGGTAGTTTCTGGAAAATAATTCAATAACTTTCTTAAATGAAAGAGTACCTTTTTCTACTTTCAGGTTGTGTTTCTTGAAGGGAAAATGAATCGAATGACATCCCCCCTATAGCAGCCCTTCGAAGGGTGGTAGAGGGTAGTTTCTGGTAAATAATTCAATAACTTTCCTAAATGAAAGAGTACCGCTTTCTACTTTCAGGATGTGTTTCTTGAAGGGAAAATAAATCAAATGACACCCCTCTTATAGTTTGTCAGCCCTTCAGAGGGGTGGTAGAGGGGGTAGTTTCTGGAAAATAATTCATTAACTTTCCTAAATGAAAGAGTACCGCATTCTGCTTCTAGGATGTGTTTCTTGAAGGAAAAATAAATCGAATGCCATCCCCCTTATAGTTTGTCAGGCCTTCAGAGGGTGGTAGGGTGGATTAGTTTCTAGGAAATAATTCAATAACATTCCCAAATTAAAGAGTATCATATTCTGCTTTTAGGATGTGTTTCATGAAGGACAAATAAATCGAATGACATCCCCCAGTAGTATGTTGGGTCTTCAGAGAGCGGTAGCTACCCCCTACCACTCTCTGAAGGCTCTAGGAAATAATTAAATATTTTCTCTAATAGAAAAATTAGCCAACAGTTTCGAATGAACACTTTATTATCTGTTTTCGAGAAAGCCAGAGAAATAAATTAACATATTCCAAATCATCATATATGTCGAAACAAAACTGAACAAAAAGGAAAAATTCACAGTCTAATGGTAATTTGTAATTGTGGAAATTTCGCAAAAAACAAATGACAATTCCTTGAAACCAAATTCCGGGTAAATTTCAAAACTTGTAATTTTCAATAAGGCCAACTAAAAATAAATATTGTAAAAGTTCAGAACTTTATAAGGCACGCATAATGAATGGGTACAAAATGATTTCATACGTAATAACTTTATTTCCACACCCGCAAAAGTCATTGTCGGGCCGTAAGGGGGAAAGTCATTCGATTTATTTTCCCTTCAAGAAACACATCCTAGGCGAATGCGGTACTCTTCAATTTGGGAAAGTTATTGAATTATTTCCTAGAAATTACCCCCCCTCCACCCTCTGAAGGGCTGACAAACTATAAGAGGGGTGTCATTCGATTTATTTTCCCTTCAGAAACACATCCCAGAAGCAGAATGCGGTACTCTTTCATTTAGGAAAGTTATTGAATTATTTTCCAGAAACTACCCTCTACCACCCTCTGAAGGGCTGACAAACAAAGGGGATACCATTCGATTTATTTTTCCTTCATGAAACACATCCTAAAGGCAGAATGCGGTACTCTTCGATTTAGGAAAGTAATTGATATTTTCCAAAAACTACCCTACCACCCTCTGAAGGGCTGACAAACTAAAGTGGGATGCCATTCGATTTATTTTCCTTCATGAAACACATCCTAGAAGCGAAAGCGGTACTCTTTCATTTAGAAAGTTATTGAATTATTTTCAGAAACACCCCCTACCACCTCTGAAGGGCTGACAAACTATAGGGGATGTCATTCGATTCATTTTCTATTCAGAAACACATCCTGAAAGTGAAAGCGGTACTCTTTCATTTAGGAAAGTTATTGAATTATTTTTCCAGAAACTACCCTCTACCATCCTTCTGAAGGGCTGACAAACTATGGGGATGTAATTCGATTCATTTTCCTTCAAAACACATCCTGAAAGTAAAAGCGGTACTCTTCATTTAGGAAAGTTATTGAATTATTTTCCAGAAACTACCTCCTCTACCACCCTTCTGAAGGGCTGACAAACTATAGGGGGGATGTAATTCGATTCATTTTCCCTTCAAGAAACACATCCTGAAGGCAGAATGCGGTACTCTTCAATTTGGAAAGTTATTGAATAATTTTCCAGAAACTACCCCCTCTACCACCCCTCTGAAGGGCTGACAAACTATAAGGGGGGTGCCATTCGATTTATTTTTCCTTCATGAAACACATCCTAGAAGCAGAATGCGGTACTCTTTCATTCAGGAAAGTTATTGAATTATTTTCCAGAAACTACCCCCTCTACCACCCCTCTGAAGGGCTGACAAACTCTAAGGGGGGTGTCATTCGATTTATTTCCCCTTCAAGAAACACATCCTGAAAGCAGAATGCGGTACTCTTTTATTTAAGGAAGTTATTGAATTATTTTCCAGAAACTACCCCCTACCACCCTCTGAAGGCCTGACAAACTATAAGGGGGATGGCATTCGATTTATTTTTCCTTCAAGAAACACATCCTAGAAGCAGAATGCGGTACTCTTTCATTTAGGAAAGTTATTGAATTATTTTCCAGAAACTACCCCCTCTACCACCCCTCTGAAGGGCTGACAAACTATAAGAGGGGTGTCATTCGATTTATTTTCCCTTCAAAAAACACATCCTGAAAGTGGAAAGCGGTACTCTTCCATTTAGGAAAATTATTGAATTATTTTCCAGAAACTACCCCATATCATCTCTCCAGGCCTGATAAACGATAGACGGGGTGTAGTAAAGGGGGTGTGATGATATTATTGTGATTGAGCTGCTTTATTTCATAAAAAAAATTCGCGTAATTCCTTTTGTAAAAGCTGAAAATGTATTGACCTAACTTTTTTCTTCGAGTATATCTGTGGATGTGGCTAACTTCACACCGGTTGAAATTGTACGTCATATTCGCCTGAAATTTACTAGGATTGCAATCTATCCAGGTAAAACCATTTTTGCCTTGGTTCGGTTATAAAGTGCAGGCGTTTTCGGATGGCGAAGTAGGCAATAAATCATTGGTAAGACGATATATATATATATATATATATATATATATATATATATATTTATTTGATTTCAACTTTATCTGCTTTGAGAATGCTCGGTGTGCGGTGGAAAGATTAGTGTAGTGCAGGTATGTCCGTACTTAATTCTCTCTAAATGTAAATTGCCAGCGTCGGATTTGGAATTGTCTAGAAAATAATTAGGGTGAATTTGATAACCCATTGAAATAATGTAGAAACTGAGTATGATAGAATTAATAGAATTTGTTAACAGAGGTAAATCGGTATTAAAAATAGGATTATTAAAATCCGATAACTGTATTAAAAATAAAACTATATTTAGCTTTATCAGCTACATATTGTAACATATATCAAAGAATTTCTCAGTGGTCTGCGTCTGAAGAATAATTATCTCTTCGGATGATGAATCTTCATTTAGATTAATTATAATGGGTAATATTTGACAATCCAACATTTTTTCTCGTTCCCAATTTGTACTAATAAGTTAAGTGTGTTTAATACAATCCGCCCAATTTTGCGTAGTAACTTTATTCAATGTTTTTTTATGTATTCAATACAGCTTCGTCACTGTAGCACTTTTGTCTTATAATATTGTTATAAAATGTTTTGCATATTAGTTCAATGGCATTAAACTGTTATGGTGGTAGTCGTAGAACAGAAATGACCCATTTTATAAATTAATTCAGCAGTCGCATATGCTATTTTTTAGGCTTAAATTGCTACACAATCTCTTAGAGCTCCGCACACGGGGCTACTCGAAAGAAACTGATTCCTGACTCAAGTCAGCAACCAATCACTTGGCAGTCACTTCCTATGTCGTTCTGTTGAGTGCCGCACACGGCGCTACCAGTTAGTAATCGGTGCGTGATCAGTTTTCAAGGAACTGTGTTGCAGCCACTTTGGTGTCTAGTTTCCGAGTTTTGGGAAGTAATTAGATAGTTTTTTTGTGTTTACAAGTGTCTCGTTGACTGATATCAATATTAACGAGCATATATTGCATGTGAATTTTGTGGCAGAGGTAGAGAAGAGGCCTCTACTATATAACTACATGCTTTCCGAGTACTCCCGGAAAGATCTTATGGAGAAAGCCTGGTCCGAGGAAGCAAGGGAATGTGATATAACAGGTAAGTGCGTGGGTATCGTTTCAAGCAATATTTATTGCGTTACCAGATATATGATGAATGGTATATAGGCCATATAAAAGCAATATTAATGCAAAAGATGTACAATAACTGAGAACTATCAAACACAGTACTTCCTCTGCCAAGGAAGGGAAGCCCTTGGAGTTACGAAATAGTTAGCTAAGTAATTTCGAAGTACATTCTGTGATGAATTCTGATTTCGCACTGGCAAATCCTGGGGCTGTATTACCTGCTGAGTTACTATGCAATAACTATAGACTAGCTTCGTCTGCGGAACCCGGTTACTAAGTAGTCAGTGATCAGTTCAAATTTCCGTCACAAACCAGTACTGGTTTCTAATGAGTAGCTCCGTGTGCGGAGGTACTAATAGTTCATATTTAGTTTGCAGCCATTGTATGATTTCATCCTTGGTAAACTGGGAATTTGGATTTTTTCCAGAAGTCTTGAATGATACCTTGCGTTAGATATACACTTTCGATGGGATCACCAGATAAAATATAATGTAAGAAAAATCAGAGGGCTACTATCACGATTAAAGTATGTGAAAAAATTATTGGGCATACCTCAACTGACACCAATATATTATTCACTATTCCCTCCTATGGTATACTGGGCTGGGGAGGAGTAAGTGATGTGCAACTTGAAAATCTCAATGTAGTGCAGAGATGGATTCTAAACATCATTTTCGGAAAACCTCGGGATTACTCCACCGAAAACTTATTCGACGAAACTCAAATATATGACATTAGACAACTCTACAGCTTTTTTTTCACAGAATAATCAACAATGATAGAAATACGTGACCTACCTCCAGCCGACCTTTTATAGAATTCAAATCCATACGACCAATAATTTTTTTATTTTTTTTATACCCCTATTGATATTTTTAACATTTGCCATGTTGTAATACCACTAATACTTCCAATGTTTTGAAGATTTCCAAAATCTATATAATTATATTTTATCATTCTAATTTTACCAATGTTTACAATAATGGTGTGTATTTCTCTGTACTTTTTATTCTACACCACATTTTTCTGCACTTGAATTTTTATATACACATTTTCTGTGTTCGATCACGTCAAATATTTAATTGAGATTTATTAAAGATTTTTATACCACGCATAAGCTGAGAACTTCAGTTTCTGTGGTTATTTTCGTTTATTCTTACTAATACCCCATTGGAATAGATGTGTAGAAACTGTATTTTGATTAAATTATCTGAATAAACATTTATCATTTTATTATTATTATCATCAATGATAATCAATGATGGTTTCTGATGTCTCGGTAACAATTGTTCTGCCATCCTTTTTTCGAATAATTCCGAACTCATTTCATGGTAATCAGTACTTTTGTTTTAAGTTGAAAATATAAGACCGGTACCATTAATAAATCCATCTTTATTTTAGATGAACAATTATTATCCTTTGCCTTCTGAAGTTATTTTCATTCAGCACAGATTTTACATCATCATCATGCTAGGTTTGCAATGTATTACTTCTATGTTGAAAAATCCACGTTTCATCAAGGAAAATCACATCTAAAGGACTATTACATGTAGCATTATTCACATATTATCTCAAAAACTTTACCCGTTTTGATGCAATTTCTGGTCTTTCCATTAGAGCCCTTTTACCATTATCTTTTGAGAAACGAAAACCCAGACCATTCAAACTTATACTCAAGGTTGTGTTACAGACATCTTTAATATGTCTATTCAATAGTTTTTGTCGTAGGTTTTCTCTTGTTGAAAAACTGTTTTTTTTTTCATGGTATAAATAACTGTACGTACGTATTGCAGATTTAACTCCTTGAGGCAAATCTCGTGTTTTTGACGATTTTCTCTTTCCAGGGACCTAATTAAAATAAAATAAAACTATTATATTTAGCACTTGTTGTAAAAGTAACAAAAAAATACTTACAATTGTTTCACGTGTGCTTTCGAGTCGTGAATTCTAGAAATTGTCCAAGGGCTTATTTTTAATGCCTCAGCTGCACAATTAATAACAGATATGTTTTCAGTAGAAGTCTCTTTTTTATTTTGGGAATACTCCGAAACATTTAACACAAGCTTCCGACTTTGCTCGTTCAAAATTTCCCGATGAGTCCTCTTTAAAGTTCGTTTCAACTGTATCACAAACTCATCACAACAGAAGAAGCAACACCCCTCTGTTAAACCATCTGTTTTTGATAGGAAGTACATCTTATTAGCCATTCTTCTCTAGTGTAAGTAATTTCTCTGTAACGTCAGTAGTAGCTTATTCAAGGGCGTATCTGGGCGTGCCTTTAACATATCTCAAACAAGTCGAAAGGGTTTAGACGTATATGTCAGGTCTCACTAATGATTTATTGCCTACTTCGCCATCCCGAAACATTTTAACTAAACTTTTTTCTTTTGATTACATAGAAATATTAGGTAGCGTGTGGGGTGATTTAAAACCTTCTAACCAATGATAGAAATGCTTTTTGTCCGTTCCAATAAAAATGTTTTCAATTTCTTCCCAATACATGATATGTCAGCTTATGGCAATTTCACAATCAATAAAAAAATGCGAAATTTACCTTTTCGACTGGCTGCGCCATGGGTTTTTTGTTTCTTTGCATCATAACAAAAAACCATCATCTACTTCGGTGTAAAATGATAATTTGATATTCCTATTTGAAGAATATTA
The DNA here is from genome assembly GCA_018342105.1 of Gonioctena quinquepunctata. Taxonomy (NCBI): domain Eukaryota; kingdom Metazoa; phylum Arthropoda; class Insecta; order Coleoptera; family Chrysomelidae; genus Gonioctena; species Gonioctena quinquepunctata. Next base: position 228,677 of record JAFIRS010000572.1, on the reverse strand, counting down.
TGGTAGATTCCTTCGCAGGAATCAATTGGTGATATTTCATTATCAATATTCGTTGTTCGCCTGCTCGTGGTATTTTCAAGATACCTTTGATATACCAAGCAAACAATTTGTGCTAATAGAAATGATATGTCAGACAGGATGCCCTGCCATTGAAAATATTTTTGAATTTATTGTAATGCTGTCCGCAACTTATTATCAACTTTTCTTTCAACAAATTGACTGCTTCAATATTTAACTTTCACTCATTATTTTGTTTCCATAAGTTTTTGACTACATTTCCAGAGTGCGTTTTAATATTTTCTAGAATTCATGTCAAACTACAAACTGTCAATCCACAAACCTACTACTCGATATAGTATTCTATATAAGGCTATCAGCAAGCAACCTTTATAATAAATAATTAGAAAAAAAAACGACGAAAAATGAAACTGAAAAGCAAAAAAATAAAATGAACGTTTTTAGTATTAATAACTAAGCTCCTAAACTGATGTAAGTAACTACAACTACAAATAAACAGGCAAATTAATTACGTTAAGCGTAAAATGAAGGCAGCGGGGTGAGCGGCGGCGGCGCGTCCCTTCGCCCGAAATTGTCGAGCGTTCTCGAAGTCAATATCAGCGAGACAGCTACCCGAACGGGCACACGTCGTTGTGAGTGGTCGTGCGGAAAACGCATTTTTGGAATGTTATTGTTTATCGCTGGAGGTTTTACTTTGCATTTTTATGTTATTTTGTATTGATCATTTCTTTGAAGTAATTTAATGATCTTCGTTGATTGTTTGTTTGGCGCCGACTCGAAATTAGTTACTAACATTAGTTTAGGAGCTTAGTTATTAAGACTAAAAGGTTTATTTTTTTTTGCTTTTCAGTTTCGATTTTCGCCGGTTCAATTTTTTTGTTGTGTTTTTATTCTTTTATTTTTTGTGGCTTAAATTTACTAATTGCTACCTACTTAATTTGGATTACTTTTAAAATACTTACTTACCAACCTTACTTTAACTATTAACTGTTATATACTATAACTATCTGGTACCAGCGACTTCGTCCGCGTTGAACTTTGTATATTTTTGTGACGACTATTACAAATTCACTCACCCCTTAAGGGACGGAATTTCTAAAAATACTGAAACACGTATTTCTTTATTTGTAACAAAAAGACCAATTTCTATGCCCCTTACTTCAAAACTAACGGAACCCTCACAAAAACTTTCTCCCTCTTTCACCCCCCTAGGGGTTCCATTTATAAAAACACTGAAACATTTTCTTCTTTATCCCTCACAAAGACCTCAAATACCAATTTTCATGACCCTAACTTGAAAACTAACGAAACTCCAATACAAACTTTCACCCTACATTACACCCTAAAAATTTTTTTTTGTAACAGAGAAGTGTTTATGGCCCCAACTTGAGAACTAACGGAATTCCTTTAGAAACTTCCAATCCCAATTCACCCCTCATTTCAACCCTTTAAGGGTTGAATTTCCAAAAACACCGAAAAACGTAGTTTTTATTGTAAGAAAGACCCCCAAATAGCAATTTTCATGATCCTAACTTTAAAACTAACTATACAGACTCTCAACCCCCATTTTACCCATTTAGGGTTGAATTTTCAGAAACCCTGAAACACATTTATCTTTATTTTGAAGAAGAGCTCAAATACCAAATTCCATGTACGTTCACCAGGTCCAGCGGTTTGATCGCGTTGTTCGTATATCATTCATTCAGTTAGTCAGGACCCCAAACACGAGGTAGCTGCTGTCTTCCGTCTCCATCGTCAGATTAATTCCGGGCCTCCATTATGTTGTAGTGTCATCAGAACTACATATGTGTCCAAAGTGTCAACATAATCGGTTCACAGGTGTAAAATCAATAAATAGGGGATAATTTTCCTACCCTTAGGGGTGTAATTCTTTTTCAAATTCAAATGGGACCAACTTCCAAGAATACCCTATACACTGCAAAATAATCATCTTAATCGGATAACCCAGTACAAAGTTATGCGTGGTAGAATTGGTTAGAATTTTAAAATTCAGTGGGTGAACCAAGGAGTGGATTTTTTTTCCAAATCCAAATGGGACCAACTTCGAGGCATACTATGCATTTAAAAAAGAATCCTCAAAATCGGACTACTCTGTAAAAAGTTATGCGTGGTCATACATAATATATATATATATATATATATATATATATATATATATATAATATATACATATATATATATATATACAGTAAAAACCGGATATAACGACATTGAAGGGACCGTATACTTTGGACGTTATGTCCGATAGTTGTTATAAGCAATATACACAATAAGTATATTATGTCTGTTTGTAGTACACTTAGTTTTTAAAGTAATCGGTCATTTTCACTTTCCTATTTCTTTTTTGCGACATAGTAACGCGTAAACACACGATCTAAACCAAAAGTTTTAAAATCAACCTGTAATTCACGCGGTCAACTATCGCACTGAATAAGTCGTAAAACATGCAAGGTCAAATGGCAAAGAGCGGGAAAGAGGTCCGTTCGGATAAGGTAGGAGAATAATAATCCTTCTTAGGCTCAATAATAAGCCTATAGCAAAATATTCCTTCATATTATTAGTATAAAGGAGAAAATTGTTCGTAATGTTTTGTTTTGCTGGAATAGGTAAACGGTTGGTCGTTATAGCCGATGAATAGCCGATGAATACGATAAAGTTTCGTCGTTTTAAGCGATATGTCGCTGTATCCGATGTCGTTATAGGCGGTATGTGTACTTATTAGTTTATATAGATTCGGCCGGGACCTTGCCATTCGGTTGTTATAACCGATCTGTCGTTATAAACGATGTCGTTATATTCGGTTTTTACTATATATATATATATACGCGTCGACCTCCTTTTTTTTCGTCGCTTAATAACTAACGAATCATGATGTTAAAACTATACAAAATACTAAATGATCACTTCAGGAGTCTATTGAACATAACAAAACATTCCTCAGTTTCTTTATGAATTGAAACAAATACAATTTGAGTAGGATTTGTGTTTTTTAGCATTGTTAGCTCCAATGCGCCTTGCCATCCAATCCATCAGCTTATTGATTGGGATCTGTTGGGGAACTACTACTAAAACGTCCGGGTCAGCTTGAATAATAATAGAGGTCTATCACTTCGGGAATTATCTATCATCCGTATACTTTCCGTGTCGAATTGAAAAGGACAAGATGTAATAAAGACCAAACCCACAATCTTATCTGCAATAATAGGGCGACCAAGCCGTACATTTCGGCTTTAATTTGGGGAAAGAGGACGACGAGGGACCGCACCGCCATTCTATCTAATGCAATAATTATGAGCTGAGGTCTTCCATAGACCGTAGACAGTTGTGCGCTTTTCTATTCTCACCGAACATCGTAAAATCAAGGCGGCCGTAATTCGGTTGCCAGGTAAACACGTTAGTATTTTATTTCTGCCCCCGTAATTCCCGTAAGACTCGATTCGATGATTCGTGCGATGCAAGGGTGTCTGGAAGTAATAAAACTATACCGTAAAATTAGATGTGGGGTATAGGTGGGTAGGGCAGGCAGATTTACGAGTTATTTCCTTGTTTGGATGAATTATGCCCATGATAGACTCATGGCGACTTTGATATTTCTCACATTAGGAACTAGCGACGACGTGATGACTTCAATTTTTGTACCACTTACGATACCTAGATCATCATGAACTATAATCCTGCAGATCACCTAGGACGTTTCAATGAATGTGACCGTGTATATGCAAGATGAGTATATGGTGTGAAATAGGAGGATTTTATTTTACGTCTTACATTCGTAGAAAAGGGGGTTGTAATAGCGGCATTTCTTTCACCGTCTCTTCCTGATGCCAAAGTATTTAATATAGCGGATGAAAGTTCTTTATGTATAATATGATGTGCGGCGAGGCCCTGAATTCAACAAAAAATACGGTACAGCGTTTAAAAATCATCTTGTGGCATTTTTTCAATTTTTAAGTTCAGCTTGACGAGAATTCCTATTTCTTGTGTAAATGCACCGTTATTTTGATCATATCTGGTATACTATGATAACTACAAACCATATCGCGATGTTATAAAAACTCATTTTGGCCAGCTGATTTATAAATAATAAAAAAGTTTTTTCAGTAGAAGTTCATAACCACCCTCTTTAACATAAGTATTGCGGACGTCAACGAGTTTCAAATGATCTCTCTTCAGTTAAACTGGAAATCCCAGTGAACTTAAAATGGGTGTCCCTCAAGGTTCGATACTGGGTCCTATTCTCTTTATTTTGTATGTAAACCACTTGGAGTCGATAGTTGGCAATGAAGAATATACAGCGTATGCAGATGACTTTTCCTCAGTTATATCCGCCGCCGATACCAAAAGTCTGCAAACGGAATGAATTGAAACAATTCAAAGAGTGTCATCTTTTTTCAACTCTAGGAAACTCAAATGTTGCGGATGCACTTTCGGCAAAAACCTATTAAAGACCTAGAAATATCATTTGATGGAAACATTTTGTGCAATACACACAGAGAGATTAGATTCTTAGGAATATCACTGGACGAACACCTATGTTGGAAATCTCATTCTCAACAACTGTCTTCTAAATTGAATTCCCTGAAATTTATTTTTGTCAATTTACGATCAGTGTTAGAACTGGATCAGATGATGAATGTGTATTACAGTCAAGTGAATCGAGACTCAGGTATGGCATTTGCCTCTGGGGCATTTCAGCTGGTTCGAAAATGTTTTTATTGCCAAAAACGGATCTTAAGATGTATATTCGGAATATCTAAGGGAAACTTGTAGAATAATTTTTAAATGTTACAATGTCATGACACTACCCAGTCTCTTCATTTTCGAAATGTGCGTTTATGTTTTCAAAAATAAAGAAAATTTCATAAGAAATTCTGATATCCACGGATATCAAACACGAACTAGCACCATTTTCATGTTCATTTTGCTAAAAGAAAAATAAAGTCCAGTGCTCCTGATCATGTTGGTCTTAAATGTTTCAATAACCTCCCACAAAATCTGAAGAATATACCTGCAATGTCTTCTTTTAAATATGAATTGAAACAGTTTTTACTTGATGAGTGTTTTTACAGTGTTAACGATTTTATAGAAATGTAGCACATATGTGACGAATTATGTGTAATGTAATCCCTCTGTTTAATTTTATTTCATTTTTACATTTATTTACTTATTTATTTATTTTATTATTGTATTCTCTGTATCTTATATACATACTGACAATTCCAAAACATGTAAACCATGTCAAAAAAATGAAATAAAGATTGATTGATTGATTGCCCCTAAACGAATGAAAATCCTTGAGAAAAAACGGAAAATGTGAAAAGAAAATAATCGATATTTTATTTTTCTCAGTGTACTTGTGGATGTGGCTAACTTCACACCCGTCTCCATACCTATTATCAACGTTAAACAAGCGCGAAAATGTCTTCTGTAACAAATGGAAATATTTCTTTTGTGATGGATATTTTCAGAAGAGAAGAAACGCTGTAATTTCCATTAAATATTGGAAAAGTGATCTAGCGGAGGTTACGTTCGTGTACATTACCATTCAAATGCGATTCTTTCGGCACATAACGTAGATTTTTAATAAAACAGTGTACAGTAGAACATAATTCGCTCAGATATTTATACTTTATCAAATGACAACCGATATTCCATATACATTTCCGAGGACATCTATAGGTCAGTGTTTCCTGTTTCCACTATCTTAATCCAAGCAAATTGACATGTCAATCAGTGCCTACCCCAATGCAATTCTACATACACCGAGATAGCTGATAAATCCATATCGTCTACAAATAACGTCAACATCCCAGAACCAGTCGAGGTGGAAATCGCAAAAAAAAACATATCATTAACAGGTTATTCGACATTTGTATGTTGGGTGAAGTCAAAGTTTTTGCAAACCTATTCATTTTACTTTGTGATACCGTGTTGAACAAAACATATATTCTCCAATGTCATTAACTGTATCATTTGTAATATATTTCGAAGTTTATATTAGTTTAAAGATGTTGGGCCTTTTTTTAATATTGATATTAATGTTTTTTTTTCAAAGTTTCTCTTAGTCTTTGATATCCCTCCAGATGGTGCTAATTGATAGGGATCGTATATTTCTTGCATTATTCTGCGTATGATTTGGCAGTAGTGGTTTTCTGATGTTTTCCTCCAGAGATCAGAAAAGATTGAGTACTCATTTTTTCCTCTTCGAAATCTGTATATTCCTTTTCGTTTTTATTGTATCTTGAGGCAATAGACAATGAATTCCCTTAGAGTATATTTCATAGATAAACTGCCTTTCTATCTATATCCCGGTTGAGTTCGATGATTAGCTCAAAATAGCGACTAGTGAAATATAAAATATATCCGCTTACATGCCAATATTGCCTGTATAAGATCTATATTTTTTTAATTAACTCACTAACAAAACGAATCGGAATCGTCATTTCCTTTCAGTTTATTTCAAAGAACAAACCCAGTAGTATAAAGCCCACCCTGCATAAGAATTTGAGTTGCTATGTAAAGCCATTTCAAAACGGAATCTGTCCAGAAAATACGAATCATTATTAATGACCTACGTCGCAGATATCCGGAAGGGGTTAATAAACTCATATGAACACCCATAGAAAAACGACTAATTTGGAAACATCCATAAATTTGATAAGCATTGAACATCTTGGCAAAGAACACTATTAGTGAAAAGCAATCCATAAGAATATGTTATAGGGTAATAAATATCGATATTTGCGGAGGGTAAAAGAAACTATACAATACTAATATGATATTGACCTGTGACCCTCGCATTAAAAGAGTTCAGGTGATAAAAATGGACATCCGGTTATCGTTTCCAAAAACCATTCACGAACTATTATTCGATACAGACGGAAATTAATTTTGATGTATCCACATAAACAATAGAAATAACACGCACAATATTATAATATTGACATTCGTAATTGTTTGATGACTTGTTGCCCTAAATGCAAATCAAGGTGAGTTCTTCGTACATGAAAAGGAATATTTGTAAATAGGAAGGAGACTGAGTCACCAGTAGTTACTCAAATCACTTCATCTGTGCGCGTTTACATTCTCTTGAAAATGCAATTGAGATATTGAACAATATTTGGAAAAATTATGAATCAGCGTCAAGATTTGCTGGTGCCCGCAGAAAACTCGTATTCTACAAACCAGTATGCATAGTTAATTCAATATTTGGTGTAGAAATTTAAATAGCCATCCAGAAACAAATAGTCACGAACTAAAAGTGAACAATGTGCTTAATTGTGGAGAAAACAAGACTATGTTGCAGTAATACAATGAATATATTATAAGTATCGCATCATGCAAATCATACACGCTTAATTAGAAATAATATTAATTTTATCGAGAATTAAGATGGGAAATAAATACATAAGTGCCTACAAGTGCGAATATCACCCCTATAAATCGCGATAAACCATAAGTGCCCAAACGTAAGATAGACAATATGGTTCGAGAATTGAAAGCAAGCAATTTATTTTTAGTAATTAGATTGGGATTTTTAATATTACTGCATGATTATCTATGAAAAGATCTTATCATTCCATCGACGAACCAAATTGTGTTTAACTTAGTTTACCTTATGTAAACTTATCTATCCATATTTTATTTGATGTATTCGAGAGATCAAAATGTTACGAAAGTTTAACAATCCAAGCACTAATTAAACTTTTTACGGGGTGGAGACGAAATCAGCCGCTCAATTTGGTTTTCAAGTATTACATTTCCCAATGGGAATATAACCCTCTGTACAGTTCACTCTGTACTTGGTAAGTACAAAAGAGTGGGTCCGACAGTAGTATAATCAAACAAATAACATATTATTTAATCAATAATATACCGAATTCTGTCCTCTATTCGTATAAAAATGATTTATATTATACAGTGCTAGTCAAAAGTCCCCTCCCCCCCTCGTATCTTTTGAACGGGTATACTTATAATAATGAAATTTGGAGGGTGGAAATAAACGGATGTAGGCTTCTCAACTGGTCATAACAGGTGACGCAATAGTCATAAATGACATCACAAGGCCACTGTGACCAATAATTTTAAATGGGACCCTATGGCAAGTGACAGCTCGTTTGAAAGGTATTGAAAATACCTATTCAGTCATGCCAATTTTGTTTGGGTTTCGGCTGATTTTGATTGATAAATTGAAGAAATACGAAAATTATAGTTTCGCATTTAATTAATAACGATTTTAAAGTACGCCTCTGGTTAATTGTCAAAAAGGTTGACGTTTTTGAATTCTCTTTTTGTCAAAAGTGTTTATACCTTGAAAATTTACCTAAGCTATTGTTTAACGAGACGTTTAAGTGTTTACATAGGCAAAATGGTACGTACTGTAGCCGACAAAGTAGCAGCTATCTTAATAATTGGTGCATGTAGAAACAATTTCCATGCAGCGGAACGACTGTTTAATGAGAAGTACCCCGATCGCCCTATATCGAGGGTTTATTTGAGGGAGCTTCTTCGGAAGTTTAAAGCATCAGGTAGTGTTCAAGATGCCAAACGATCTGGTCGACCAACAATTAGTGATGACAAAAAAATTGACATAATTGGAGAAATGGTAGTAAACCCTACTTCTTCCACAGCCCGAGTTGCGTCTATCTATGAAGTCAGTCAAAGGACAGTACATAGGGTGTTGGCTAAAAACAAATTTCATCCATACAAATTAAAAATGGTGCACCAACTTTCAGATGATGACCCTGACCGAAGACTAGAATTCTGTGAAATTATGTCCAATAAAATGAACCAACAACCAGGCTACATACAGACAATTTGTTTTAGTGACGAAAGTACTTTCTTTCTCAATGGAATGTTAACACTCAAAATGTGAGGTATTGGAGTGACACAAATCCTCACATCTTTCGTAAAAAACATACTCAATTTCCAGAAAAGTAAATGTTTGGGCAGGTATTTTGGGAAACCACATAGTTGGGCCTCTTTTCTCAATGCTAACTTAACCGGTGAATTGTATCTGGAGATGTTACAAAATGATATTGAGGCGTTAATTCTGAAATTCTAGAAGATAATCCAGATGAATTCGACAACTTGGAAATAACGTTTCAACAAGATGGTGCTCCTGCACACTATTACGGTGCAGTAAGACGTTACCTAGATGAAGAATATCGTGGTAGATGGATTGACGACGAGGTTCGATCGAATGGCCAGCTCGGTCACCGGACCTTACACCATTAGATTTTTTTCTATGGGGGTACTTGGAATCTAAGGTTTACGCTACAGCACCTGACAGTATTGCCATTCTGAAACAACGAATTGTTGAAGAATGTAGGGCAATTTCCGCTGACACACTGGGACGAGTACGACAAGAGTTTAGCAATAGGATGCATTACTGCCAGGAAGTAGATGGAGCACATTTTGAACACTTATTATAAGAACTGGTTCTTAAATCTTTATTAATTAAATGCGAAACTATAATTTTCGTATTTCTTCAATTTATCAATCAAAATCAGCCGAAACCCAAACAAAATTGGTATGACTGAATAGGTATTTTCAATATCTTTCAAACGAGCTGTCACTTGCCATAGGGTCCCATTTAAAATTATTGGTCACAGTGGCCTTGTGACGTCATTTATGACTATTGCGTCACCTGTTATGACCAGTTGAGAAGCCTACATCCGTTTATTTCCACCCTCCAAATTTCATTATTATAAGTATACCCGTTCAAAAGATACGAGGGGGGGAGGGGACTTTTGACTAGCACTGTATATATGACATCCTGTAGTTGCATGAAACACATATTATCTCAGAATAAGAGAATGGGGTGCGCCTAGAAAAATAATCTTCTTGAAAGAAAAATCACAGTTTTGTATAATACTTATAGTGTTTCTAAATAAAAATATGGGGCAGTTATAACAAAAATGCTTGAAAATTAGTATGTGTGTCGTTCAATATCGACGATGATTTACCTTCGTTTACAGTTATCCCACCAATGTTTTCCTCCAAAAATATCTCGAAGCTATCAAAACTTGGCCAACAAAAAACTCGGAGAAGACAGAGACCTTGAGCAACCCAAAGAACCCATGGAATTCCATAATTTGAGGTCTTGCAGAGGTTAAAAAATCCTAAAAATATTTCACCAAATCAAAGGCAGAATCACCAGAAGATTTAGAAAGTGTGTAGTCTACAAAATACCATGAGAATGTGAAGAAGTGGATATTGGACAGACAGTATCTTATATCTCAATATAAGAATAACAGAACATGAGAGTAGTATGGAAACCAAAAACCTCTTTAAAATATCAAATGAAACATTGGGACATAACTTTACATAGACTCGATTTTATAAAATGGAAAATGTTCGATAATAACGGAGGAGTTCACCACACAAAATATGAAAACAATACAAATAAAAAAATAGATTTCCAATTTTTTCCAATTTTTATTCACATCCAATAAGTGAATTGAAAGAACCTCAATAGTCGATTTATTCCTCCAATGTTATTGTATCATGGTCACATATATATTTTGTGAATCACAACATTTGAAAGAAATCGTGATCCCTTGAAAAAAAGTTTTTCCAATTTTTTATTGCGACTTCGATTCGAAACAAACTCTCCTTGCATATTCGATAACAATAAATTAAAGTTTCATTCATATTGAAAAGAATCACAAGAAATTCAAAGAAGATGTACTACTGTTTATGTAAGTTGTTTTCTTTATGTTTGCTTTGTAATTCATCGATATCATTAAATTTTCGTCGAACTTTAGCTGTAAACTTTGTGTATATTTTATTATAGGTCATTTTGGGACTTCACATTTCAGTATGTTTACATACAATCCACAATATTTTTTATTTTGAAGATGACTTGTGGTTACAGTTGTTCAACTCGCAAGTAACTTCAATAATGTTTTCTTGATTGTAATGAGTTTTCAAGATAAGGACTATTTTCGCAAATAGTATTTTATCTTCCTTTGTACCCATTAATATATTTTTCATCATTTCAATTAATAGATACTCTGATTTATAAATATTTATTCGTAGTCGAATGCGTTGACAGGAAGCAAGGTCCGGAAAACTGGGTGAGAAAGATAAATGTTTACTCTGGGTACGCACTATATACTTTTTTATTGTACCTACGACGTTTTTCGTCTTTCAGTTCGTTGTGCCTCAATTTATTGTGTATTGAATAAAGGATTCCCAACATTTATCCACATAGAACGATCGTAAAAACGGAATCGAATGATATGGCTTATCGATTGACTTTATATCTCTCATACCTGGCCGGCTCTCGTCGTGAGTCCTCTCATTTTTCACCGTCTGCATCGTCCTTTTTGAATTCGATGTTCGCTATCCGCCTCTCTGTGATCAGACCAAGAAACAGGAGGATGGACAATTTACGCTCCAGAGACCGGATCGACGCGCAGGGATCCGGGATATTCAATTTCTTTACGCATTCTCAAACGTAAATTCGTCCAAAGATTTCGAATGAATAGTCAGAGGCGTTTCGAAACAGGGTACCCGATCCACATATTTTTTTGTTATGAATAAATATTTTATATCCATAAGAAAAGCCCAAAGAGGGTTATTCCAAAAATTGTTAATGATAATGAAACATGTTTCGAACCTTTGAATTTCATCCTCAGTCGTGTAGAGATGAAAATTACATGGTGAAATGCTTGATAAAATTGATGTATTCAAGGAAGTATGGTTTAACCATTTTCAATTGTAGAAGCTATTTCTATAAGGAGCAAGTCAAAAACTCACTTCGCTTACACGAGCGTATATGCGAAAGAACGGAACGAAAAATAATGTGTACTACTCCTGAACATTATTCGTCGCCGAACGAAAGATCAAAAGAGCCGATAGTCAACGTGGCTTTGAATGATAGCTGTCTAGTTCTACAGCAGTTTTCCTGAGTCAATCAAAACGGACCGCAAGCCAATGATAATGCTTGTAGGTGTGTCCATACGTTGAGAGGCCGAGAAAACTATGAATCACGAGTTATATTGAATTGAACAGGTCTGAATGAATAAAAGCCAGTAGCGTCTCTGGTCTGTATGGGGATATAAATCTGTATGGGGTTATGAGAAATTATTTTATACTTTTTAGTCCGTTTTATACACCTGGTATATCGAAAATGATTATTCACATAATTATTTTATACTTTTTAGTCCGTTTTATAAACGTGGTATATTGGAAAAAATATTTATTTTATACTTTTTAGTCCGTTTTAAAATCGTAGTATAAAAAAAAAGATATGAATGATTGTTCATTTCATTCAACTCTGTGTCGCTCATTGTCCCTATTGAATTTTTCCCTTCCGGATTTTTTGGGAGTGTTCTTCCGTTCCATGTTCGGGTTTTTTATATGCTCGTTTCTCTTGCCTATTTTCTGGAGCTTCAACCCCACTTTCTCTCTTGCGCGATGCCTGTAAGGTCGAGAATCGCAATAGGGTTCACTATCGCGGAGCACACTCTATATCGCATAACAACGTCCACTCGTCACCGGTATGGAGAGATTGTGTGATCCTAACCTCATTTTTTGTGGTCCGTAAAAAAACAAACAGATAGACAAGAAAACGAGTTAATATTGAATTGTCGTCCAGTTCTGAGCCATTTTCGAAGTTTCGAGTCTCTAGCTCATCGAAAAATTAGTTTAAAACCGATTGCAAGATTTGTACCGAACTATGTATCTCTCCGAGCTAATAAAATCGTGGTAAAATATATAATAATCCATGATTTTCTGCTGAAGTAGGACCTTTTTAGGTTATTAGTTGTTTCCCAGTTCTTTGGTATATTTTCTCCCAATGCCGTTCGGAAAAAAACATCTCCATATCTCTAACATCTCCAATCAATTCTAGTAATATTTCTGTCAATTCTCTCTGTGATCTGAACTGGTTCTTTTCCATTGTTCTCATACATATCAAATTTGCCCTGTATTTTAATATTAACTTCATAATAATTATATAAATTGTTTCTGTAAATTGATTCGCCCTCTTCATCCACAATTTTTCATGGAAAAAAAAAGGTGATGATATTTCACCATGAGCTGCTAAGCCTATTAACCATTTCAGCAGATTCGTTCATTGATCGATTAGCTAATGCCAAAACAATGTCGGAAAATTCATCACTTCGCAAATTCGGATGGATTTGGGATGTATCTCGAATTTGCATTTGTTTCGTAATTTTTCCCGTTGGCTAATGCTTTCGATCGATGAAAAATCACATTGGTTCCACATTCGCTATGTCTGGTTGTATGCATTGATATATATCCATTAACACATAGACAAAATTGGCGAAAACGAAAAGTTTTCTAGAGTATTTCACGAAGAAAGGAATAAAATGAAATATTTTTATTTCAATTACAAACATAATGAAATTAACCAAATGTGCTAAATTTTTCCCATATTTATGTGCGATTGTTGATAAAAAGATACAAAGATAAAAGAATAAAAAACTAAAATAGTTGTGAATATTATTGCTGGTGTTATTTGTAACTGCAAAGTAATTGTTTCTTTCAATCAATTATTTCTCAAGAACAAATTAGAAATGAAGGATTTTGTATGGTTTAAAACGTAAGACCCTGAAGATTCGGAATAGTACCCCACAAAAGCATCAAGAACTTATATAGGAATTTTATATGAATTAATTTATCGTTCACTCATTTTAACGCTTCTAATAAAGTGCGTACAACTTAAAATGCCAAAAATTCAGTTTAGTTTCGTAGTTCTGGGAACATATATCTAGAAATCAGAAATATCCATTTTTTGGGGAATTTAGGTTATCAAATGGTGGAGACCAATAAATTTGGAATTTATAATTGAATATTCAGGACTGTGTGTGAACCCAACACCTTCACCAAATGTCACCAACAGTGTCACGTTCGCCATCTATTTACAGCCACAAAACAGCATTTTTCTATCTCACCTACATTTTTACTTACAGAAATTTATAGTAAGCATTTTTTGTATCTCACCTACATTTTTACTTACAGAAATTTATATACCTGACCTTCAATTTATAGTAAGACTATAAGGACTTGGAAATCATGAATTATATAATGATGTCACTTATTATTTTCCCAATAATGTAACCATCTTACATCTCATCATCGAAAAACAATATAGAATAAAAAATAAAATCAATGAGATAGCATAGACATTATTGCTTATGAATTCGATTTTAACTTTCCGTAAACGAAAAGAAAAAGCTTCAAAATCGACTTTTTACAGAGGCGTATCCTTCATACATTACCATTACAGAAAGATCCGATATCTACTATATATATTTTTCCCAATTTCATTTCTTTTTTTATTCAGAGGTTGTGGTCATTCTCCAGTAATATGAACGGTGTGGAGTTCTTTGGAGTGTCTTGCTAGTTTTCTATTTTTTATGTATCAAAGGTTTTAAAAATTGAATTTTGAATTAGACGCCACAATTTTTCTTAACTATCTGATAAAAATCCAAAATTCCAATGAAAGATAGAGATAATATTTTTGTAGTTTCTGTAGTTACTGATGAAAAATACTACAAAAATAGCTCTTCCAATTAATAACTTCACAATTGTTTCGTAGCTTCGATAAGACAAAGATTATTAATGTTTGAAAAATAAAATAGTCGAAATAATATCTCAAATATTATATCAGTCGCTCCAGAATAAAACTTCCTAAACGTCTCGAAATATTCTGAGGATGGCCAGATACTTCTTCGCAAAACTTTCATGCAGAGAAAAGACATCCATATTCCAACTATTATTGAAAAGGGAAACATTCTCAATTGAATATTGATAGAAAGATTTTTCTGTGAATTGAAAAATCCACGATTAAAATGAAGTTATTTTTTGTGAATGTCTAACAGAAAACAACTACTTCCCCGGCTAAAGCCACGCTGGACATTGAACTACATCTGATAGATATTCTGAAAAGGCCCTAACTCAAAAGAAAAAATCTGAAATTGAAAATTTGCATTTTCACTCAGATAGTTATTTGATTTTCTATTCCAGTCTTAACAAACCAACTATTATATTATATATAATATTTTTCTCCAAGATATTAGATACTCGATCCAATCCCATGAATCGAAATTGGGATCAGTAAATTGAAACGATAATAAAACAAAAGATAAAGATATTCTAATTGCCAAGAATTTTCAACTAGTTTAAATTTCCTTGTCAATTAAACAAATGCATCTTTGGCATCAAAAATTAATTCACTCAAATAACCAATATGTTAAATACTCTCCTGAATCATTTCCAGCAGAACAGGATACCCCTGGATCGCCTACGTTTCCAATTAAATTTCTGCCCTGGCAGCAGCTCTCAATTTCACTCCTGAACAATTAATCGCATCATCAATGTCTCCAAGAATTCATTCAGAAATAACTGAAGGCTGTAAAAAATGCGTAGTACAATTCTTTATAAAAAAAATTAGTTTCATTGAAATCAAAAACATCTATGGTTAGGATCGCTAAAATAATCAAGGAATCAAAAACTATGAGGAGAACACGTGTCCGCCATTTGCAAAGGAACATTTTATGAAGAAATTAATCATTACGTCTGAGTTATTCTTACGTATTTGGTTGAATCTGAAACACAAAACCAAATCAAATATAATACGCTTTAGCACTACCGGATGTTGAGGCATCCAGTAAAGACTAAATATAAAAATTTGCACACTCATTCGATGACCGGAAATTACTCGAATTCGCGAAAAACGTTAATTAGCAATATCTTTGGACAAAATTGCAAACATTGTGCAAATTGCAGGTATATTCTCTATATATATCAGCCCGTGAAACCAGAAATGAACGAGGAAGAAATGTTAACAATATAAATATGGACTTAGCAACAATTCTCGAATGGGGATCCAATAACTTGGTAGAATTCAATGCAAACAAAACACAAGCATGTCTTTTCTCTAGAAAAGCCGATCTCACTGTGCCTAACATAACTTTGTCAGGAGTAACCATACCACTGAAGTCATCCATATCGATGCTTGGTATTACTATCAGCAATAACCTTTCCTGGGAAAATCACGTGAGGTCCATTGCCAAAAGTGCATCCCAAAAACTTGGTTTTTTGTTTCGTGCCAAGAGCTATTTCACCTCCAGTCAGCTGCTTATGATCTATAAGGCACAGATCCGACCTGTCCTGGAATACTGTTCCCATATTTGGAGTGCGGCACCTAAACATATCCTGAAGCTATTGGATTCTGTCCAAAAAAGGGCAATTCGTCTCGTTGGTGATGCCTCGCTTACAAACTCGCTCACTTGTCTGGAACACCGTAGAAAAGTTGGCGATTTGTCTCTATTTTATAGATATGTATATTCATGGGCGATGCTCTTCTGAAATATCAACAATCGTTCCTCCTTTGGCAGTCTCTTCGAGATTAACCCGTCAAGTTCAGTCTTCACACCCCTTCGTAGTCACTTTGGAGACCTGCAGAACATCACTTTCCAAAGACTCATTCATCCAACGAACTGCGAGGCTTTGGAACTCATTGCCTAGGGAGGTGTTCCCCGAGGCATACAACCTCCAGAAATTTAAGAAGAACACCAACTCCTACCTTCTTTCCCTTGGTTCCCACGATGTTCTCTGAACATTACAGGATATCCCTTTTCGTGGGAACCAGAACATATAAAAAAAAAAAAAAAACTCCTTCTCTACATCCCTTGTAAAATTTGCACACGCAATTTTCAACCGGACATACGAATAATCCTTGATTACGTTGTAATTAGCGCTAATTCTGGTTACAAAATTGCAAACATTGTGCAAATTTGTGGTAAAATCATGGTTCCGTCACCCCTAAAATGCTTTAAATTTGCAAACTTTTCATGTGTACGGAACATCCAAAAATTATGGATAACGCTAAAAACAGTCTCAGGGGCAAAGTTTTAGGGGTCACGAAATTGCAAACAATGTTTTCGTGCTTTGCAAACTTTGGTGGCATAATTTTAAGTCGAATTTTTCATGTGAAAATTGTTAAGCAAAATCCACAAAATTCCAAACTCTGTGCATTTTTTTCTTGAAGTTCTGCTATGGCAAACAAGTCTACGTATAAATTTGCAACCCTATAAAATATCGGGAAATCGAGCCCTAGGATATTATCAATTAAGTCAATTTTGCGGAAGACACAAAATTCCTAACTTTGTGCAATTTTTTATCAAAGTTCTGGCAGGGCAGACAAGTCTACCTATAAATTTGCAACCCTATAAACCGTCAGGAAAGCAGTGCAATGGAATATTGTCAATTGAATCGATTTCCGCGGATGACACAAAATTCCAAACTTTGTACATTTTTTTCTCAAAGTTCTGGAGAGGCCAACAAGTTGACGTATGAATTTGCAAACCCATAAAACGTCGGCAAACAGGGCAATGGAATATTATCAATTATGGCGATTTTTGCGAAATGTTAATCTTTTTGCAATTTTCACTCAATATAGTCCGGTCAATTTAGACATTCGAAGTTACATAAAGTCCCAACAAGCTGAATTTCTGTGAAGTTGTTCAAAACATAATTACAAACAATGTCTAGAAGTTCCCCATCATTCCCCTGTAAGGAAAAAATTTAATTCAAGGTCAAAGGTCAAAAAAATGAGTTTTTCGCGATTTTCAGCAAAACGGTAAGTTTTATCATAAAAGTACCTCAGACAAAAATTGTAGACCATAAAATTATCTATAAAAAAATACTTTTTTCTTACGAGCCACCGTTTCTGAGATATAACGATTCTAAAAGTTATAAAAGTTGTTATCGTCATAATATGCACACGTTTCCACGCCACCTATGAGGTAGTGTACTTAGCGCGTTTTTGTTAACGTGGTTTCCCCAGTAGGCCTACTCCACGGGTCAGTTGTGATCCTGTTTAATGTAAAACTATTGCAAAATAATGGAAATTTTCAAAGATTGGGAAATAATAGCTGCAGCTGCGTCTAGGACTCTCAATCGTTCTTCTGTTTTATTCATTTTTTTTTTTTCGTACCAGGCTTGATTCAAAATATCATGATGATTATCCACTAAGCATATGAATGTTGATGCTCCCGATTTCTCAGTGATAATAAGTTTATCACCATACTTTACTTTTAGTCGTAGCTTAATCGTTCTGTTATCTAGAGTCGTAGTTTTGCAAACCTTTTGTAATTCGTTCAAAGTGAACTGACAGTCATCGCTATTTTCAATGTAAGTAAATATTTCCTCCATTGCCAAATTCGTTGCTTCGTCTTCAGGACGACCCATTTTAGCTCCAGTGGAAGGTTTTAAAAAATTAGCATAGCAATCTCGATGATACTTAGCTTCAGCAGCAACTAAATCATATTCAAATTCGACTCGAGCAAGAACAGCTTTTGCTAAAGCATCGTCACGAGCCCGAGCTGTTTCCAGAATTGAATCTTTAAATTGAAGTGTACTTACTTGGCTGATTCGACGCCGAAAATCTGAGGATTTTCTTTTTTCACTTTCTCCATTTAATTTCTCGCCACAAAATAAGCACAATTCTTTGAAACAAAAGCTGATTCACTGATACGTGATCTAGTACGAGGAGGACTTGCTGGGGATGTACTGGCTTCTTGTTCTTCACGTTGTCTTTATTAGCTGCAGCAATAGAAGACTTTCGAGTATAATTTTACGGCAATTTTCATGTATTGTCACAGATTTCTGATTTTTGAGATATTCCGAAAACTCATCAGCTCTTTCGATACTTGCATTAATTAATGTCTTCATACCACGTTCAACAGTAACAACTTCACTTTCAGTTAAAAGTTTAGCACAAATAAAACAATATTCAGACATTTTCAATATAAAACTCAAAACAGCACAATATAGGTTAGAATAAACACGTGTTTTCACTACAGAGTGACGCTCAAGACTAACGGTATTTCATTTATTATAGCAGGTAAAGACCCTAGCCACGTACACATATGAAACAAGAGACAGATGTCTCGAAGTTACACTGGCTTAAAGATTAAGGGACTGGGTTTCTTTTACCTGATATTCTTGTAGTTAAAACTTATGTATATTTTATATTGTAAGTATAAGTTACAATGACCGATAGAAAATATTTAAACATTTATATATATATATATATATATTATATAAAATTTACAACTCTAGATGTATATACGTGGCGTACCATGCATATTATGACGATAACAACTTTTATAACTTTTAGAATCGTTATATCTCAGAAACGGTGGCTCGTAAGAAAAAAGTATTGATATTTTTTTTATAGATAATTTTATGATTTACAATTTTGTCTGAGGTACTTTTATGATAAAACTTACCGTTTTGCTGAAAATCGCGAAAAACTCATTTTTTTGACCTTTGACCTTGAATTAAATTTTTTCCTTACAGGGGAATGATGGGGAACTTCTAGACATTGTTCGTAATTATGTTTTGAACAACTTCACAAAAATTCAGCTTGTTGGGACTTTATGTAACTTCACTCTCATTTTTTGGTCTAAATTGACCGGACTAATAATTGAACCCGATCCGGTGGTATCGGCTTTTATTATCAGAGGATAATTATTCAAGAACCAAATTACCGAAGCCGGTAATTTTTTCTTCGTTTTAAGCGAATTGTCAAGTTATATCGTAATTTTCATGATTCTTGATAGTGAAATTAGACGATTTCACCGAATGGTTATATCATATGATGGATAATACTGTATAGTTCCAACACATAGTTTTACTTTATGGTTTTTATGTGAAAATTCCACTTTGTCTACTACTATTTAGTATTTGTACGTACAGATAATCATTCAGTAGATTTTACGTAATGAACTCATTCAGTACAATTATTTGATATTACCATTTGGTAAAATCATGTAACATAGCCATCTGAGTTATTATTTCACTGTACATTTGGTCAGAACGTCTGAATTACTCTATGATTTACCATATGTAATGTGAAATTTGGAGTTTTTTTTAGTGACACTCATTTGGCATGTTTCGTACACTTTTGTTAAGTTTATACCCATGAAGTCAAGTCTAGAACACTGAATTTTGATTGAAGTTACTCAAATTGAGTGATCAGCACTTACCTATAGTCTGAAACTCTTGAATCGAGTCTTTATAAAAAAAATTGCAAATCTCTACGAGATTCATTCCATAATTCTCTGAAAATCAGATGATTGATCACAAACTCACAACTTTGCTTCATATGTGCTTGAAGTTGAAATATAGTGATAAAATATTATGTATGCTTAGTTTTTCCTAGAGGAATATTCTATTGCCCGGTTTTCCCGACATTTTATAGGGTTGCAAATTTACCCGTAGACTTGTTTGCTATAGCAGAACTTTAAGAAAAAAATACACAGAGTTTGGAATTTTGTAGCATTTGCGAAAATTGCTTCTAACAATAATGCACATTTCCGCATCTTCCGGGATACTGAAAAAGGTGCAAACTCAATTGGCGACTTTAAAATTATGCCACCAAAGTTTGCAAGCACGAAACATTGTTTGCAATTTCGTTACCCCTAAAACTTTGCCCCTGGCACTGTTTTAAGCGTTATCTATAATTTTTGATATTCCGTACACATGACAGGTTTGCAAATTTAAAGCATTTTAGGGGTGACAAAACCATGATTTTACCACAAATTTGCACAATGTTTGCAATTTTGTAACCAGAATTAGCCCTAATTATTACGTAATCAAGGATTATTCGTATTTCCGGTTGAAAATTGCGTGTGCAAATCACAAGGGATGTCGAAAAGAAGTTAAGGAATATACCTGCAATTTGCACAATGTTTGCAATTTTGTCCAAGGAGATATTGCTAATTAACGTTTTTCGGAATTTGAGCAATTTGGCCACCAGATGAGTGGGCAAATTTTTATATTTAGTCTGTACTGGTTGCCTCAACATAATGCAGTGCTAAATGAATGTTTGTAATTAATGTGAATTGACGGTCTATTTTGACTGGCCTATAACTCCTGAGCATACAATCTGTGCCGACCTCGGCAGATTCGTGAAGTTGAAATGTTTTGAGATCCGTATTTATCCACATTACTCAAATCGGTTTCTGAAGGAAAAATCTAAAACACAGTTGTAACGATTATATAATAACACTTTATACCGGGTGACACAGGATATCGGGCCACCCCTGTAACTTCTGCATTCGTTCATGCCACTGTGTCCACCGAAGACAAACATAAAAACGATAATAGTATATTAAAGTATAAGTGGATAAAAAGGGCTTTAAAACACGCGCTATTTTTCGAGCACGACGGCGCAGCCGGAGTGCTCGAAACAGAGCAAGTGTTTTTAAGACCAGTTATCCACGAATACTTTACGTTATTTTTTTTTATTGGTGCACTTTGAAATCATATATACTGGTATTATTACTACAAAAAATAGAAATAAGAACTAATAATGCAAGAAGGTTGAATTCGTGATGTGACATCAGTATACCTTTCGTTGTCATGGAAATGAGAAAAACATTCATTTGCAATTTGTTACCAAAGATCAATATTTGTTGTCACCAGAGCTCAAAAATGAATGATTCTAATATTGATTTTTTGAATAGTGAGGCAGAATCGCGGTTAATACTGCGAAAATCCAGTGATATATATGAAAATTTCATCAAATGGATGGAGGAGCACATATAAATGAACGAATTGTGAGTAATATTTATTTGACGTTACAAGGTACTCCTGTCAGATCAATAATCAAAAATTTGTCATTTAGACTTCCCGTTTCTCGATTTGTTGATGTTGTCATGGTTACCTTTAAAAAACGCGCGTTTTTTAAAGTTCGATTTAAACACGCTGAGGCGTGCTTTAAATGGGTAAAAAGGGGCACCATTAAAAAAAAAAAAAATATCCCAAGCGATTATCGTTGTTGTCGCGCGTTATTTCTTGGATATAGTCTTAACTAAATTAAAATATTTGAAAATATTTTATATTGAATTACAAAAGTTTACTATACATTACAGGGCTTAAGAAATTTACAGAGATCTACCGAATATATTACAGATATTCTTGAATATACCGATTATTCACCATCACCGTTAATTTCTTGATTTAGAAATTTACAATATATCTCTTGTAAAATTATGTAATTTTTTACATATTGTGTACCTACACTGAATACAGGGTGATTAAAGTACTTTGACAAACTTCAGGAGGTGATTCCTCACAATATTCTGATATGAATTGTCCAAATAAAAATATGACCGGAAACGCTTCGTTTCCAAGAAACAGGGTGTTGAAGTTTTATTTTTTTAAATAACTTTCGAAATACTGACCTTAATCAAACGAAAATTGGTATTGAGAGGTTTTTTGAGGTGTCGAATTCGAACCTGATGTTATTATTGCTCTTACTCGTAGGGGGCGCCACCTACACGTATTTTTCTTTTTTGAAGATTCATAACTTTTTTGAGATTATTTCTAGCACATTTTTCAGTGAAAAAATCAATTCCTCTATCATATCCACGTGAAAAAGCTACCCTCGTTACAAGTCGCTATAAGCAACCGTTTTCTAGATATTTGGACTTGAAAATTTCAAGTGTTGAAGTTATTACCGTTATTTTGCATTTTTCACAAGAATGCTTAGGAAATGAATTTGACGTTTAAGTAAGTAGTTTTGGTTTTTTGTAGGGGGCGCCACCCATTCTATTTATTTTTACTCGTTTGAAATAGTTATTTTTGTATCAAGGGTGCAAAATCTGTATTTGTTTTAATAAAATTTGCAAGAAATATCAACAGTTTATTTCAGAAATTTTGAATATGTAGAATAAAATAAAGGAAAATAAATTGTATTCAAATAAATTGTTCAAAGTGTCCACCTTCAGCGAAGATACAGGCATTCAATCTTCTAGTCATTGAATCTCGTACCCGCTCAAAAATTTTTGGAGTGTTTCTTATTGTTTCACAGGCGTCCACTAATCACACTAATCACAAAAATCCCCAAAAATAAAAATCTAGCGGGTTTAGATCTGCGGACCTTGGTGCCCACGCCTGGTTAGGTTCTTCTACACCCCTACCGATCCATCGATTTGGATAGACAGTGTTAAGGAATTCCCTGGCTACAACGCTAAAATCTGCCTCATCATGCATAAACCACATGCGGATACGAATTTCTAATGGTACATTCTGAAGTAGTCCCGGCAATTCATTTTCTAAAGTCTCTGTAAGTTGCGCCATTCAGTCGGAACGGAAGAAAGAAAGGACCTATCAAGTAATTATCGATTATTGCCGCCCAGAAATTTACAGAAAATTGATACTGATAATGTCTTTCGCTAACTGCGTGCGGATTTTCCAGAGCCCAAACATGGTTGTTATGAAAGTTCGTGATAGCATTTCGGGATAAGTTTGCCTCGTCCGTGAAGAGTACATATCTTAAAAATTGAGGATTTCCAGCCAATTTTCTCAAAAACCACTGACACATAGTAATGCGTTATATAAGCAACCATTTCGAATTTGATCACATTACAATCCAATATGGCGGACTTCCGGTTTTTCTGGAAATGCCAGCAACTTTGTTTTTCCAAATGGAACATCCTGTATATTTTTACATATTCAAGTTCAACAGGTCAAAACAAGCCCATCCTTGTCAAATGTAATTTTTTTGAAACAATTAAAATTAAAATTGTTTTTTATTTCATCTCGTAGATAAATGAGATTCACAATGAGTCGCACATAAGTAAATTATTGATGAATCAATTCAGTCACATCACAATTTGATCAAAAATGATTTTTTTCCAAATGGGATCACCTACATGTCTCTCTAGAACATACATTCAGGAAAAAAAGTACATATCATATTTGTATTTCGGTGCAGTAACAAATTGTATACATTCAAAATTCTACAACTAGTTCTGAGTTTCCTAGCAGTTCGAATAATTTTTCCACTCAGTAAGCTGTGGAAAACAACATTTCTGAATCTTGTCAACTAATTGTGTTTCGCTGTCATCTTTCATCTCAACACTCGAAAACCTATAATTTTGATTTTCCATTTCTACTAATTCTCGGAAGTTAACTAATTCTAGAGAGTTGAGATGAAAGATGACAGCGAAACATAATTAGTTGGCAAGATTCATGAAGAAAGTCAGATGCGAGGTCAGATGTTACGATAAGACTTATAGGTTACTTTACACTGAAATAAGTAAAATTACTGTTTCTTTTTAATAGAATGCAATTCAATAAATTGGTGTTCATTCAGCCAACACTGAATGATAATAGTATATTCAGTGTAGGTACAGAATATGTAAAAAATTACATAATTTTACAAGAGCTATATTGTAAATTTCTAAATCAAGAAATTAATGATGATGGTGAATAATCTGTAGATATTCAAGAATATCTGTATATTCGGTAGATCTCTGTGAATCTCTCAAGCCCTGTAATGTATAGTGAATTTTTGTAATTCAATGAAAATATTTTGAAATATTCTAATTTAACGGCATGTTCGTGAACGAAAGTTCACTTACAATGAAATTGGACTCTGCAAGTAACTGACTGTTATTCTATGTGTTTGTTCGCTCACTTTTTACAAGGTTTGATAGCCTCACTTCACGAGCTTTAAGCCATTCTATCGGTTTCTTGTGAACATTTTCGGAGAATTCAACAAGGTCTTTTGATAGTTCCCATCGGTCGGTACAAATTAATTTCGATTCTGCTGACTTGGGCGAAACCGTCCACGCCTCTGGATTTCTTCTCGGACAGTCTTAAACCTTCGGTGACCCGATACCTTTTCCTCTTGCACGCCGAGAACACGGGCACAAACGATAAGATTTACGTTCACGTCTGCATGCCGGGCCGGCTTTGTTCAGCAGAATTTCGCAACGTTTTAGATAAGCCCTATATCGAACGTTGTTTAGTATTCCAAGAAATGACGCGTGACAACATAGATAATCGCTCCAGATAATATTTATTTATCGTTTTTATGTTTATCTTCGGTGGACACAGAGGCATGGTTGACTCAAGAAGAAATTAAATATAATATACGAATTGGTTTTACCATTTTATATACCTTCCTGAACCTGAAAAAAACAATCAATCGTAAGCCACACAATGAGCTTTCCGTACGAGGCAAAATACACCGTGTTCTCAAAGGTGAGATATCTTTTCTAACTGGTTGTAGGACTGAACAAAATACGTGATTTTACAAAACACCACTCCCATTGTAGTTTAATAATAACCGATATATCATCAATTGATAATTTTTGAAAATGAAGTACGGTCCTGGCAATTTGTCGGTTCTATCGTTTGTTTCCAATGAGCAGGAGTGATCGCTTAACAACAAAGTGAAATTCTGGTTCAAAATGCAAATTTTTTCTTTAAGATTTTTTTTTTTTTTTTAGTTAGGGCCCTCTCACAATATCTATCAGATGTAGTTCAATGTCTAGCGTGGCTTCAGCCGAAAAAGTAGTTGTTTTCTGCTAAATATTACAAAAAATCACTTTTCATTTTTTAGATAAATCTTCGTATTCAATATTCAATCGAGAATGTTTTTCTTTGCAACTCAAATATTCCCCAAGAGGATGTATTGAACGATTAATGGTATGTATTAATGGCTGTATGGGGTCGGCTTTAGAATAGCCCCATGGTAAATCCTGCCTGTCGTAAGAGGCGACTAAAAGGATAACCGTAGGTGAAAGATGGTCTCATCGCCCGGTGAAATACCACCATATCGACTTTGTGTGCTGTGAAATGGATCATTCCATGTTTCAGTGTTCGGTCGATACTTTCCGGTCTCCCTCTTTCCTTTTCCCCATTTCCTCCTTTATTTTCAGGTGCATCCTAAGAGTAATAATGATGAAGTCTCCTAGAGTAAAACACTCCGGAAGCAAAATACCTCTCCATTCGGATTTCCGGGCGAGAGGTAATCGAGGGGACTCAACATTAAAGATTAATTTTTGCAACATCCGCGGACTCAACAAGAACATCAATGACGTCCACCATCACCTACAGACGAAAAAACCGGATATTCTGGCTCTAACAGAAACACAAGTAAACTCGTCCACCAACAAGGTCCATATGCTTTGTCCTGGTTACGAACTCCATTCTCGATTCAGGTTCAAAGGTGGAGTCTGCCTTTACGCTAAGGCTAACCTTTCATGCCAGCGTGAAGAGAGTTTGGAACCGAAAGACTTTGATGTGATGTGGTTCAAGCTATCTGATACCAAACTGACTAAGTTCCTCTGCTGCCTTTACCTATCACCTAATGAACCTTCATATAACGACCTCTTTGAGTTTTCATCACTCAAACTGGACTACATTTAGGAGAACCATCCAACAGCTGAAACCATAATCATGGGAGACTTTAATGTACATAACGCTGCCTGGCTCAAATTCTCCAACAAAACAGATGATGCGGGTCGTCAAGCCGAGGCCTTTGCCATCACTCATGGTCTAGAACAACTGGTCGAGCTACCAACCCGCATCCCTGATGTCAACAACCGTCTGAATACACTAGATCTTTTCCTCACCACCAATCCTGACCCGTATAGAATAGAAGTTTGTGCCCCACTTGGAAACTCTGATCACATTCTCATCTCCACAACATGCTCTTTCCATTTACCATCGAGCTGCACAATACCACCCCGTCTCATGTGGCATTACAATTCGGCCGACTGGGAAGGTCTTCGTATGTTTTTCTCAGCGTTTCCATGGAAGAGAGTTTGTTTCTCTTCAGTAGATCCAACACGATGTGCTGAGACAATTTCTGAAATCATCATGTTGGGGATGCAAACCTATATACCGAATACCGAAAGAAGAACATCATCCGATAAGACCTGGTTTAACAGAAACTGCTCTAGAGCTGTGGCTTCCAAACAGGCAGCATACCATCGATGGCTGGAAAATCCGGGCCCTGAGACCAGAGCAGCATATGTCGAGGCTAGAGGCATATGCAAAGAGACAATAGAATGCTCGAAAGATGCCCACAATGCCAAAATAAGATCAAAACTTGCTGAATGTCCTAACGGATCCCGTTCATTTTGGTCTTTCGCCAAAGCTGTGGGAAGAAACTTCACTTCCAGCTCATTTCCTCCTCTAACCAAAGAAGATGGAACACTAGCAACGACTGCCCAGGAAAAAGCCAATATCTTTGCGCACCTATTTGCTGGAAATTCCACTCTGGATTCATCGGGAAAACAATCCCCGAACATTACACCTATTGACAGTCACATGCCCGAGATCACCTTTCGCCAACGTACTATCATAAAGATTTTGCTGGGTCTCAACACCAACAAAGCCTGTGGATCTGACGGAATCCCGCCGATTGTTCTCCAGAAATGTGCCCCCGAACTTACACCTGTTCTTTGCAAGTTGTTCAACCACTCTTACAATTTGGGGGTATTTCCGTCCAATTGGAAAATTGCAAGAGTACAGCCAGTCTCTAAAAAAGGCAAAAAGGCCCTACCTAGCAACTACAGACCTATCGCACTGCTATCTATTATTTCAAAGGTCATGGAAAAAGCCATCAACATCGAGCTCATGAAATATCTGGAAGACTCAGGAATTGTTAACGATAGGCAATATGGCTTCCGCCATCAGAGATCAACTGGTGACCTGCTCGCTTACGTCTTACATATATGGCAGCTATCTATTGAAAAGTATGGAGAAACTTTAGCTGTGGCATTAGATATCTCCAAGGCGTTCGATCGAGTTTGGCACCAGGGACTCCTCGCCAAGCTTCCGTCTTATGGCTTGCCCCCTCAGCTGTGTTCTCTGCTTGCTAGTTTTCTCTCAAACAGGTCTCTCCATGTAGTGGTCGATGGAGTTTCATCTGACACTCTACTCATAAATGCTGGTGTTCCGCAAGGATCTATTCTCGCACCAACACTATTTCTACTTCACATCAACGACCTGTTGAAAGCAACTTCATGTCCAGTACACAGCTTTGCCGATGATAGTACCCTCCATACCGCTTCCTCTTCCAGGGCCCCTATATCAGCCCGTGAAACCAGAAATGAACGAGGAAGAAATGTTGATAATATAAATATGGACTTAGCAACAATTCTCGAGTGGGGATCTAATAACTTGGTAGAATTCAATGCAAACAAAACACAAGCATGTCTTTTCTCTAGAAAAGCCGATCTCACTGTGCCTAACATAACTTTGTCAGGAGTAACCATACCACTGAAGTCATCCATATCGATGCTTGGTATTACTATCAGCAATAACCTTTCCTGGAAAAATCACGTGAGGTCCATTGCCAAAAGTGCATCCCAAAAACTTGGTTTTTTGTTTCGTGCCAAGAGCTATTTCACCCCCACTCAGCTGCTTATGATCTATAAGACCTGTCCTGGAATACTGTTCCCATATTTGGAGCGCGGCACCCAAACATATCCTGAGGCTATTGGATTCTGTCCAAAAAAGGGCAATTCGTCTCGTCGGTGATGCCTCGCTTACAAACTCGCTCACTTGTCTGAAACACCGTAGAAAAGTTGGCGATTTGTCTCTATTTTATAGATATTTTCATGGGCGATGCTCTTCTGAAATATCAACAATCGTTCCTGCTTTGGCAGTCTCTTCGAGACTAACCCGTCAAGTTCAGTCATCACACCCCTTCGTGGTCACTTTGGAGACCTGCAGAACGTCACTTTCCAAAGACTCGTTCATCCAACGAACAGCGAGGCTTTGGAACTCATTGCCTAGGGAGGTGTTCCCCGAGGCATACAACCTCCAAAAATTTAAGAAGAACACCAACTCCTACCTTCTTTCCCTTGGTTCCTACGATGTTCTCTGAACATTACAGGATATCTCTTTTCGTGGGAACCAGAACATAAAAAAAAAAAAAAGTGATTTCTGTTTACCTTTCAGTCGCAGATTATTCCACATCTGATTTTATGAATACCCAGGTCATATTTTCAAACAAATCAATGATTGCTAGTATCGTATCACATTTGTCAAATAGATTTTTTTCATAATTCCCCACAGACTTATCTTCGTGAAGGTGCTAGATCTGCGCAAATTTGGTTTCACTTGAATTTTCGTCCAAATGAAGATTGTATGAACCGTATTTTGAAATCTAAATCTATCTGTTTTTCCTTCAATTCAGATATAGAGAAATGGGATGATCATTTCGAAAAACTTTCCTTTTGTTCCTCTGAATTTCTTGTTGAATCATAAATTTCATTTTTTAATTATGGAATAAGTTCTGTAATATTTTTCAGAAAACTCAATCCCTCCATTTTTCAGAAAAGGTAAATTATATAAAGTGGCTGAAATATGGGATATGTGTTTTTTTCTATTTTCGAAAAAAAAATGTATATATGTATATATATTCCATATTTGAGTTCTAAATCGCATTGGCTTTCACTCAATACTCCAAACGTGAGAATGAAACTGTATTATTTTCGACCCCAAGACATCCTGAATCCAAAAAAATGCAAAACATAGCTCATTAATATGATTTCCAAAATAATCGTGCGTTTTCAAACTCTTTAATCCACCAAATACCAACTTCCCAGGTCTGTGACCGACAATCGGACAGATGGAGTGACAGACAAATACCAATGTATTCCGTTTTTACCTTTTTGCTAAGAATTTCAGGAAATGATAAAAGTAGAAAATAAGATAGACTACTAGTGTGCACCAGTGAATGTAATTACCATTTTCTTCACTTCTTTGTAATGTACGTACCCATACGGAACAATAGAAGAAAATGAAAAACAAGGTACTATAACCAACATCAGTTGAATCTGCATTGCAATTAAAGAGTATGGCTGTAAGTTGATGTTTTCCTTCAATTCAAATGTAGAAGAATGGGATGGTCACATTGAAAACCTTTGTTATTTTGCTTGTTCAACGGTTCTTCCCGCAAATTCCTTATTCACTTTTCAATATATTCGAGCTTTACATAGTGTCAGGATGTTTATTTTTGTCAACAGCATCTGCTCCTAAGCCAGTCTGTTGAATCATATTTCACATGATTAGCTAGGAATTGAATCAATTATTGTCTCATGAATTGAAGAGAGGGGTAATATTATATAAACTATCTCAAATGATTCAACTTTTTTTCAACTCAATATCGTATCATTTACTTCTGGCATCATTCAATTGGAAAAAAAGTATCTTCAATACGAGGTATCAATCAGTAATCGCCGAAAATCAGGTAATTGGTACTTTCAGAAGAATTATGAATTCTCTGCTGATTTTACTAACATATTCCTTTCAATTTCCACTCGCAGGAAATGTCTTCCGAATTCATAGCTGGAGAAGAATTTGGGCAGATTTTTAGTAGCAGTCAGAAAGAACCATAATTCATTTCTGATGATGATTCATTTCATCATTCCATCTCGGAAGTTTGCAAACAATTTTTTTTTCTGGCCGGATACAAATTTTGTATATTTCGGAAGGTTTGCAAATTTTCAGGATGAAAATGTAGTCTTAACATCCTACAATAATGATTTATTTAATACTGATTTCCACTGAAGATCAGCTGATTCTACGGTATGACTTTTAATTTAAAAAACAGTAAGTGATTTTTTTCAAGTTTTTTTTGAATTGTGGAAAGTTTCCAATGAAATACATCTAATTGAATTGAAAATTCGAATGAAAGACAACATGTTTTCTGAATGGACGAACAAGCTTTCTTTGGCTTATGAAATAACGCACATTTAAAAGAAAAGATCAAATCGGTATTCTTGAAAAAAGTTTTTTTTTAATAACAACCTCCTCCACAACTATAAAACCATGGACATTTCAATTTCCCATTTTCATGCGGATGTCGATAGATTATAGTATCAATATATTAAGACAAAATCGAACATTGGCTATATCTCAAAACTTCCTAGTATTCGAGAAATGTTGACAAGAATGTTCTGAGACTAATTGTCAGAAAATTACATACACACACACATACTCACATATATATATATATATATATATATATATATAAATGAAAGAGAGTAATATCGAGGGGACTGTTATATAAAAAATGGAAGGAATTTAATGGACATAGCCCTCAGAGAAAAGTGTTAACCGTAGACACGTGTTTCGGGCTCTCGGCCCTCATCACTTTTCTCTGAGGGCTATGTCCATTAAATTCCTTCCATTTTATATATATATATATATTATATATATATATATATATATATATATATTATATATATATATATATATATATATATATATATATATATATATATATATATATATATATATATATATATATATATATATATGTATATATATATATATATATATATATTATTTTTAAATATATACTATTTTTTCATTTTGAGATAAAACGAGCTTTAAAGGCCAGTTCTGGAATACATTTCAACTTTCGACTATACTGGAAAGTATAATTGTATTTTGCAGTGACACAAACCCCCTATACAAAATGGTAACGCTGTGAATATTTCATAAACTTTGAATCACCGGCAAAAGCGATTCCCTGCCGTTGGGGCCCGTGGGGGATATCCGGATGGACCTAACGCCTGTGGGCAAACATTGACAGTTATCCTTTAACGTAATGTAATGAATATTTTATTTGAGTTACTGTTTGTGGAATTGGTTAATATTTTAGAATGTTTCGAATGCCATGATATCATTAAATCCAAGTCTGAGGGACAGTATTATGAATGATTCATGGAATGATTATAGAGCCAAATGATCTGCTAGTTATTTTCCG
This sequence comes from Gonioctena quinquepunctata, assembly GCA_018342105.1. NCBI lineage: Eukaryota > Metazoa > Arthropoda > Insecta > Coleoptera > Chrysomelidae > Gonioctena > Gonioctena quinquepunctata. The sequence goes on along the minus strand of JAFIRS010000572.1, from coordinate 197,062 downwards.
AATGTTTACGATTATAGTAACAGTTTGTTTGAATTATTTGTTGTGTTTTTCTTAATATTGCTCCGACATTTCAATATCATATTATCTGCTACAAAAACCATAAATATAACAGTTATGCATAAACAAACATATGCCCGTTAAAACAATATATTCGCCGATTATTTTAGAGAACGTTGGCAAATATATTTATATAACATACGAAATAAATAGATATTTGTCTGATCCATAAAAATGTAAACTAAAAAAAAAATATCCCACTCAAGAAACGTCAGGATTGTGGTATTTTACAAATGCCGTTATGATTTTTGTCGTTGCCAAAACCACCAACTGTAAAAGTGCACACCATGTATATTGTGTGCCAATCTTCCATTTGCTTGTGGTCATTTTTTCGTGACGGATTCGAAGCAATCTTACCTGATAAGAATTACAGGTCCAGGAGAAACGGTCCTGTGATGAACTGATTAAGAACCAACAACATAGTGTTAGGGTAAATCAATAATCACAAATCTTCAAAATGAAAGAAATGGCAAGCTTGAAAGATTGGTTTCAAATGTATTCTATATACACCGACTTCTCTCCAAGGCAATTGATAGAGTTAATCATGAGATATTGATAATTGGTCCGTGGTATCTTAAATTTCATGATGAAAATTTAGCTTGAATAAAATACTTCCTAATGATCTAAAATAAAGAGTGGAAATTGGAAATAATTTTTCACATGAATACAATGTTGTATCTGGGGTTACACAAGGATAGCACTGCTTCCTTCTCCTTTTCATCCTATTTATTAATGATATTCGAAAATATGTTTGGAATGGTTTTTGGAGAAATTTCAATGCATTTTAGGTTTTCAGTAGTGGTTCCCAAAACGTCACCAAACGAAGGGTAGAGAAAGAATATATATATAAAAGAAATATTCAAAACTTACTTTCAAATTTCTTCTTATTCGCTGATGATTTGACGCTTTTCAAAAATATTAGTTTTTCTCATCAATTGGTAGTATCTATTGCATCAAGGATGTAAAAATATTCGCAGGTAATATCCCAAGACTATGACAAATAGCCGACTATTATTTTCGTCATAATTCTATCGAGAGTACCTTGTATTTCGAGATAATTTGATAAATAACATCAATAATCTGAATAGCGCCCGAGAGCTTTAGCTCGAGGGAGTTATTCTTTGATTATTAATGTTCATATGGTCGAATTAAATTGTCTCGAAATACAGGTTGCTCGAAATAAATTAAAGAAAATACTAGTCTCTTTTTGTCATAGTCAAGTAATATTCAGGAAGATTATTTCGTGAACACCACAAAATAATTTGGTAAGATTCCTGTCATATTTGTCACTTTCGCTAATATACGTTTATCAACATTTAATAGAGCACTGTCACTGAAGTAATCTGACAGTTGTCAAACAGCTGATGAGGAGGCAAGCGTGTGTCTTTTTTGTGAATTATCCGTGAAAAATGATATCCTAAAAAAATATTCTTGGCATTGTTGTGATCCTTTGTTCATAGTGAATATTGTGATATGAGTGCAAAAGTCTATAGGGTGTTATAAACATGGATTTTTCAGTTTAAAAATACGTTGTCATCATAATAATACACCAAAATGTTTTTTTTTTAGATTTGATAATGTTCATCATGACATTTTGTGCTGTTATGGATTGCAGTAACCGATTCGATCAGGACGAGCATTTGAGATTTATCCGATTTCCTTCCAGAGGCATAATTAGGAAATAATTAGCGGAATTATTGGATTTCTCAATGGAAAAACAATCTTACACCATATTAACAGATATTATGTTCACTAAATGTCTACAAAGTTAATGAAAATCATAACAAATCTTTAAAAAACACAAATAACAATGATCTCCACACACACTCAAATGCTTTGTTGCTCCCGATTCCCAATCAGCTGATGACCGCCATGTTGTGACGTCAGTTGATAGTGCTCTATTCAACTTACTTTTAACAACCACCAATTACTCATAAACAACATCTGGGATAGATTTGCTTATATTTTCACTAATTTCCGTAGTGGAACCAGAGACGGATTAAGAGGGGGGCAAACGGGGCTGCAGCCCCGGTGCCTCCACAAGAGAGGGGCCTCCACAATATAAATTTTTAGGTAAAATTTCCTAACAAATACCGAAGGATATGCAAAATTATATATAAGAAATCTGACAACGAAAGAGCAGTTCTCCCACTTTTTCCTCTCATTTTTCGTTTTAAACATTCAAAAACATGTTTCGTATTCTTGTCAAAATCCATGGTTACTATTAATCTTCGATCTGATGAATCATTTGTATATGCGAGAAACAATCACCAAGTAAAACATCATACTATTATACAAAAAATTATATCGTATCGAAATTAGCTGTAAAAAAAAAAAATATATAAATTTTTTTATTAAATGAAGGATTTTCTGTCGATGTATTCTTCAAATGACACAAGCAATCTAGATACAAATGAAATTCAATAATCATAAGCAAAAGAAAATAATATTTCAATTTATGCATATGATTGCATCAAATTATTTATAAGAGCCCTGTGCGCATTCCATACTAGAACAAAAGTTCAAATTCTGTTGACTATTTTTCTGCCGATTCTACAAACACGTTGCCCGTCTATACCTGTTTTTCCTATTTATTGGTGTTGACAAGTGTCCGCTGAGTGGCGCGCTTGTAGCAGAGAAATCCCCGAAATCTGAAAGTGTGAGTCTAAGAGAAGGATGACATTCCGCAACAAATGTAAATCCTTCTGAAAAAGGACTATCAAAAAGACCAATTTAAGATGTTCTACTATCGATTTCTTGAAAACCAAAATTTCAGAGCTACATTCTCAAACATTGAAATTACAGTGATTATTTTTTGACATTGCTAGAAACCAATGGAAACGTTGAATTCAAATAATTCATATACGTTTTGGCCAATCAATAGTGGGAATATTCTACCTAGAAAATTGACGCGGGAATAATTTGAGGTATTCTGTTTTTATTGTCTGACAACCTATATTTTTAATTTGACGTCTGTCATCAATTCGCATGAAAAGTGTGAAACGAATCAAAACCGGTTTAGTACATTATATAATTTTGCAAGGTTTATGATCGTAACATCAAAAAATAATCTAAAGAATACCACACGAGAGTTCGATATAGTAGAAAATAATTATATAGATTTCTTTCTCAAACTTGTTGGCAATAGCCACTCGAGCCAGTTGGTCTCTCTTATTGCCTGGCAACAAGTTTTCGAAAATCTGTCGAATTATTTTCACTCTCTTTGTGATATTACAACTGAGAATGTGATGATGTCAAATTGCACTGGAAAGCGCTCATTTTCCAAAATGAAAAAAATAGGAAAATTACGATGAGACAAAGCCGCCTATCAAAGTTATCGCTTCTTAGTATTGAGAATGATTTTCTCCGAATGCTGGATTTGACCGAAATCATCAATGATTTTTCGTCGAAAAAAGCTCGCAAGAATCCATTCGTTTACGCTGTAATTTAATTTATTTCTTGTATTTTATTATACCTACATATGCTCGTGTCGAAATAATTTGATTTGTTCCGCAATAAATAAAAAAAAAATGTTTGAAAAATCATTAGGGGCCTCCACTCCTTTGTTTCCCCAGGGCCTCCACACCTTTTAATCCGGCCCTGGGTGAAACATAAACCAAAATGAAACATTTTCAATTTTGAGTGAATGTTACGTCAAATTTTGATATTCACCAAAACACTCTTATACAATCGAACAAAGTAGCCGCTCATATTTCTTTATTTATCTTAATAGTCGATCATTTATCATGTGACTAAATTCATGACTTTTTATAGGTGGAGCTATGTGTGAATGAAATAATCGACATTATTTGTAATATAACTGTTTTTTTTTCGTTAGTTACATCGATTATACTGGCCTGCACACATTTTGGTTCCTAGGATTTTATACCTGAAATTTTAAGTATGTTTAATAAGATGATGACAAAAATGTTAATGGTTTTTCGTATCAGCTCTAGTTTATTAGAGAAAAAATATATGTTTACAAAAATATGGCGTTATTTCAACATTATACATCAAGTGATTTTCTAGAATGAAGTTGTCTTGGGCAGTCGCGCCTAAGTCATCAGCAATATGAACGTCACATCTGCCTTTATACCTGTTGTCCATTGTTTTTATATCTTAGTGGAAGCGTTCTTCTTGTTCTTCGCTAAGATCTCCTAGGTTATATGACTATAGAGTTAGTGTACTTTTATGCTCATATTACACCCTAAATTTTCAGAGTTAAGAAGCATTTCCTCAACTAATTCTACATTTTCAGCCTTGTATTTCCGAAGAAAATTTGTGCCACCGCTTCAGATTTCCACGCAAGTAGTTCTACTTCAGTCATATATCCTCAAAATTAGTATTTAGGGTCCATGCCTGCTTTTCTGTACCCAATTCATGAAAATTGTAAGAAATAACTGAAAACATTGACCAATTTTTTCATAGCTTTAACAAACTGTTTCATCAACCCTCATTTTATGTGCAAGGGCGGCAAAATGATTTTTCACCTGGTAACCAAAGGCTCATTTATCACATTTCTTCCACTAACGACCAAATCATCTCTGATTGGCCAATTTTTTTTATCCAGTGTCTTGCTTTTGCTCGACTGCCCCCGAGACAAATAAAACATGGGTTATTCGTATAGTCACTTTGTTGACAACAAAAAATTAACCATCGCACACAGATCACCCAATTATATTCCACATATTTTATTTTCTATGAAAGAACTGAAATCACTTCATATTCTTCTTTCATACAAGTACAGTTGGCAATTAGAATAGAATCATGTTCAGCGCCATTATGTAAAAGGACAGCTTTGAGACATATTTTACTGCTGTCGATAAAGAGACGCTCATCACTTGCCTGATAGGTTTCCAATCCCGTGAAAGTCAGTAAGCCGCTCACATTACTACAATATACAAAATCAGATGAAAAAATTTGCAAGCAGTTTCGTTTTCTCGTGCGATAAGAAGTAATTCGTATACCAGAGGATAGGTATTTTTTTAAATCTTGATTCTACCAACTCAGCACTCTCATTTGAGTCTCTGATGAGATCATCAAGCACATTTTGTGAATTTTTTTTAGGATGTTTCTCCACGTCATTCAGTCATCACTTACTTGAGAAGCACTAGGTTCTTCAATTTCTTTCTCTTGAAATTGTGGTAGCTGATGAAACGTTTTTTGAATGAGGTAATGGTCTTCTTAATGAAGAAATATTGGGATATTTCCATTTGTGGCGATTGTATCTGTTGATACCCACTATTTTTGTCATACAAAAGTAACAGTCGTAATGATTTTTTTTTGTCATAGGTGCTTACATTTGACATACATTATGAGACACCCACGCTTCATCTTGATTCAATATTGTAGTGAGCAAAATACAAGCGGATGACAGTATGTCATAAATTTTCGCTGAACCCTAAAAAAATTTCACCACAAACGTAACAAAACTTATCAGGGTCTTAACGTATTAGCCATTGTGGAATATTGTAAAACTGGCTGTTTTTGAATAAGACACCTCAAAATGAGGTTGGTAGTAAACTAGAGCTGACAGGCACTGGTTTTTATTTTTATGATTTCTCCAGTATAACAAAAAGATAACTCGATTTACTAATTTTTAACAACATTAATTATTTTATCCGGAAACACAAAAATGATCGTATTAGCTTGCAGGAGACGTTCTTATTTCCAACTCAAATTTCAGAAAACCAAGTCTGGTATGTACCAATTATTCTACCATCGCAGGGATAACTCCTTCACCCCGGAAGAATATGAAGAAATTTGTACATATATATTTTAGTTGTATATAGTAGACTATATGAGTTGATTTGTATGATTATTACGAACATAAATATTATTGAATTGAATTGATATATGGTATATTATCTTCCTTATCTACCATAGATACAAAAAGAGCTGCATATTTTTGAACTTGAACTCTCTAATATATAAAAAGAGGTGACTTCATTTAGAAAACATGTTTGGGTTCTGGACATTATGAAGTATTGGAGGTTCGCTACATATTCTATCGATGCTTATTATGAAATATTTTGGTCATGACAATATGTTCATGATTGATATGTTGTAGTAATTCGAAACTTCAAATTATTGATTTAATATAACTCCGTAAGATTTTGATACATTTTACTTACATTCATCTTTTTGTTGCAGGTAAGGAGCTCCTATTGGATCACCTACATAAGGTACACGTAAGTCAAATGACAATCAGATTATGAACTATTATAGGTTCCGATTGTTTCAAATATTCAAATTTGAAACACACATTTTGAAAAACCTACGTGTTTGTATTAACATTCATTTATAAAATTATCTACCCCTGTTGGGGTTATCATTTAGAGGGTAGGAAAAAGGATGATAGGGTATGGAGTTGTTGTATAAATGAGATGACATCTTAAATTATCGCTTGGCTCATAGAAAGTTACCTTGAAATTGACTAAATGTAACTAAATGAACCTCAATAAGACAAAGCAAATTATTTTGACTTCGTTCAGTTATATAGCTTAAAAATATCAAGTTACTGTTGAAAATTCACAGTAAAGACTGAAAAGTTTTCCATATGATTTTTATTAAATTCCCATGCGTTTGTACCTTGTCCAAAACTGAAGATGCCACCGTCAAATCTTAAATATAGGTTCATAGAAGGGATTGGATATAAGGTTTTGGACAATGATATATTAAATCATGTTTATTCGTTTTGAATTATATAACAGATTACCAGAAAAGTATTAATTTTCATAAAATATCTTAAACTTATTTAGAAATTTTTAGAATTGATGCTTTGACAAAATTGTAATTACAGCCTCTTATTTTTTTTTCAGTATTTTTGGCAATCAAATTCATTGTGCAGTGCAGTTTAATCAGTTTTGTTTAACCATATCTCAAAAAAAGAAAGTTATTGCTTACAAGAAAAAAATCCTTACAACATACTGTATTTGCTGTTGTTGACTGTATTGTAATCAATGGATACAAAATGGAAGTAGTCAGGTGTGATTACATATTTTGACATTACTTTCTTCCAAAACAACTAGTTTAAATGATCTATGCGATATTCTAAATAATAAGGTCATTTTGTTCGTTATTAAATATAATTTCATCATATTCCATAAAAACGCATTACTATAATGAAACTTTGAGCTCACACTTGAAAGATGCACCAACTTTTATCGGGAATAAATTGTTCATTCTTATGTTGAAAGCTTCCATTTAATAGGATGATTAATGAAAATTAAATCATGCACTCTTTTAATAATTAAAAATATATATTTTTTACTCTTTTTATTCTTAGTGAAATATTTGTTTTCAATCCAATTCTCGTAATTCAGATATTGGGAAAGAAAAGAAGGAAATTAATCTACAGCGAAAGGTTTTTTAGTACAATATATAGGAAACGAAACACGAAATAGAGTTAGAAATTTCCCCGAAATTACATTGCTGGCTACCATTTTACCGCAATCAAATTAGAATCATGAACGAACTTCAGTGTATTAATGACTTGAGAAAAGCTTTATTATATTTCAGAAGTACTGTAGCTAGTAATCTTGTTCTGCTATAAACACGGCATATCGCATGTCAAAATGATCCCCACGTTCTATATATAGTTGGGTAGAGCAATAGTTTCCCAAACTTCCCCGTTCCCATTTCTTTCCAGACCAATTAATATTTTATGGACAAAAACACAATTCTAATATTGAAACATTGGATCAAATCCCATTTGAACCCTTTTGTTATAGAGGGTGAGACGATTTCGATATGGGCAGAAATCGATAGTTTTTATATTCTGATATATAATTTTTAAGTCATTCATAATTAAGATACTGTACATAAAAAAGAACGAAACCCCTTTTAACCGTCTGTTACATCAGTTTTCATGAGACTGTTTCACGTTTTCGAAACTTGAAAAATATTCGAAAAATGGGGAATTGTTACATGTTTTTCTTGTAGTGCCTGTGACTTTGCCCGCTTCCAGTTTCCCTTTATCCCGTAAACCCGTTAATCCGTTTACCGTTATCCCGTTAACCTGTTTCCCGTTATCGCGTTAACCCATTTCCCGTTATCACATTATCCCGTTATGCGAGTTAAAACAAAATGGATAGGGCAAAAATATTCTTCATGTTCAAATAGGTGTGTATACCAATTTTCATAGCGATCGGTTGAACTGTATAGAATTAATGCTAGTGACGCGGAGGTGTGCTCTTTATATATATATATATACAGGGCGTAACTGAATAAGTGTAAAACATTTAAGGAGGTGATTCCTCATCGAAAAAAAGATAGGATCTTTCATATTAAGAAACTTCATTGGAGCATCCCTTGTTAAGATACAGCCCCTTAAAGGGGGTACATAAAATTTGTATAACAATTTTTTTCACAAGCACTGAAAAAGTTACAATATTGAAATTAACCTGACGTTTTGTACTACCAAAAGACACTTAGCCAGTAATTTATTTGGTTTACCCCATGGTTGTAAGGGTGAAAAACGCAACCCTAAAATTTATTTCCAATGTAACTTTTTGTCTTATTATTTGTTTACCATTTAAAAATTTATTTCCGATAGCCTGTTCCATTCTAAACAAAAAATGTCACTTGGGTTTTTTGCCCAAAATAAACCAGTAAGCAGCAAAACATTATTTTACGAACAACTACAGAGATACATCGTCATAAATGCGAAAATACGAAACTAATCTATCTAGTAGGTCGCTATTAGCGATAGTGACAATTAAATTGGTATGACGCTGTCAGTTTGGGAATTTTCGAAATTGAATTAATACTAATTGTGTGTTGTTGTTCTGTTCTTAATTTGTTACTTTAATAATTCACTTGTTAATAAAATGGCATACACAAATGAGGAAATGGCTGATATGCATTACGTTTACGGTCTCGGAATGGGTTAGAAGCTTCTAGAAGATATGCTGAAATGTATCCTCAACGGCAGCATCCTTCACATAGAATATTTGCTCGACTTCATCAACGATTACGAGAATATGGTTCATTCGACAAAGAACGCAGGATTGTGGTCGCCATCGAGAAATACGAACACCACAGCTTGAGGAAGCAGTACTTAATTTGATTGAAGAACAACCTACTACCAGTACTAGAAAGATTGCTTTCCAGCTAAATGTTGATCATATGACGGTATTTCGAATTTTAAAGGAACAACTCTTATACCCTTACCATCTGCAACGAGTACAGGCACTGTTACCGCGAGACTTTCCGAACCGTCTTGAATTTTGCAATTGGATGCTGGAAATGATTAGAAGAAATTGTGACTTTCTGAAGACGATAGAATTCACAGACGAATGTAGTTTTTCTCGGGACAAGATTATTAATTTTCATAATTACCACATATGGGCTGATGAAAACCCTCACGCTATTGTCGAAACTAGCCATCAAGAACAGTTTTCTCTTAACGTGTGGCTCGGAGTTATTGGGGATGATTTAATTGGGCCTCATTTTCTACCTCCTCGATTAAATGGTGAGGCATACGTTCAATTTTTAAGAGAAGTGCATCCAGTACTGCTGGAGGAAGTTCCTTTGGGCGTCAGAAGGGATATGTTTTTATGCATGATGGGGCTCCGCCCATTTTAGTCAAGTAGCACGTCAGCATTTAACTGAAACATATGCAAATCAGTGGATAGGTCGAGGAGGACCACATAAATGGCCCGCTCGATCCCCGCATCTCAATCCTCTCGATTTCTCTATTTGGGGCCATTCACAGCATTTGGTATATCGTACTCCTGTTCGCGATGTAGAGGACTTAAGAAACCGCATCTTCGATGCGTGCAGGGTAATCAGAGAGACTCCAGGAATATTTGAGCGAATACGTGGCTCAATGCGCCGACGTCTAGACGCATGCGTAATGTTTGAAGGTAGACATATTGAACATTCACTATGATTTCTACATGTTGTGTGTTTTGTTATTAATAACTTAGTTTTGTTTATTACCCTTTAATCGTTTAATGCAGGTACTAACTACAAAATAACAATAAATCCAGTTCGCATTTATGACGATGTATCTCTGTAGTTGTTCGTAAAATAATGTTTTGCTGCTTACTGGTTTATTTTGGGCAAAAACCCAAGAGACATTTTTGTTTAGAATGAAACAGGCTATCGGAAATAAATTTTTAAATGGTAAACAAATAATAAGACAAAAGTTACATTGGAAATAAATTTTAGGGTTGCGTTTTTCACCCTTACAACCATGGGGTAAACCAAATAAATTACTGGCTAAGTGTCTTTTTGGTAGTACAAAACGTCAGGTTAATTTCAATATTGTAACTTTTTCAGGGCTTGTGAAAAAAATTGTTATACAAATTTTATGTAGCCCCTTTAAGGGGCTGTATCTTAACAAGGGATGCTCCAATGAAGTTTCTTTATATGAAAGATCCTATCTTTTTTTCGATGAGGAATCACCTCCTTAAATGTTTTACACTTATTCAGTTACACCCTGTATATATATATATATATATATATATATATATATATATATATAGGGTGTCCCAAACTCGATGGCCTATTAGACGTTTCTGGAGAACAGGACACAGGATAATTTTGAAAATTTGGTTTCTTAATATATAGTTCTGCTCTATCGATCTCAGATATTTTCAGCGCTGCGACGTTGCCGCTTATATTGAAAAGTAGCAACACCTTTGATATTTTAAATGACACACCCTGTATATTATTGCATTTTTTGCTTTGCTATTGCTTTACGATCATTTTTGTATAATACTTCCCTATACCTATCTCAAGCGGTTTTCGAGAAATTCGTTGATTTCCTTATTTTATGTGCAAAACATAGCTTCAATTGAATGTTTATTACTGCGGTATTTGGACTCGTACAAAGCTGAAATTTTGGGTGTTGTTCACCAATGTTCTGTGTATTAGTTATTTCCAAGGGAATTCGTTCATTATACAGGGTTGTTCCAATAGATACAAAAATGGTGAAAAGTACATTTTTTTTAATGGTACATCCTGTATATTATCGAATAGTCTGAAAGACAATTACCTGAGTAGTCTAGTTTCCGAAAGAATAGCAAGTTTCTATAAAAATTCAAAATATCTGCATTTGAATATGTATTAATATCTATTTTGACAGAAACACCATGAAAATCACTGCTTGCCATACTGAAAATTGTCTTGCCCTTTTCTGGTCACGGCACACTACCACCATTTTCATTTCCCAGATAACATTTCAAATAGTAATATTACCCAATTGAAATGACTGATTAAAAAATCAAATCAATCTGGAAATGTCCATACTTTTGGAGATTCAGCTGAAACTTGAGTTTTCTTCTAACTCTCAGTTTGATAAAGATTAATTGAAAAAAATTCTCTGAAAAATTTGGAAATAGGTTTGAGTCATACTCGAAAAAACGTCCATTAGTAATTATTTTTCAGATCATCCTGTATATATCATTTCAGTTTCAGATTCTACTCCCTAATCTGACTTTTTTTCGAGTATGACTTATATCTATTTCCAAATTTTCCTGAGATAATGAAATGATATTAGTTACAAGTACATGTGGGGACACTGCAACCGTGAGAATATTTTTAAGAGCTAGATCGCAGTCTCTTATCGTGGGATACAAAATTTCGAGTATTTAGATCTCCAGAAATCCAATAGGCTATCGAGTTTGGAATACCCTGTATATTAATCATTCGTTGTAGTACAATCAATTCGTCATCTTCTCATCATACACTTCAATACACTACAGAACCTTCTACATGTTCTCGCTATAATTTGACACATTGACCATTAAGATAATCAATTTCATCAAAACTTCGTTTGAATAGTTATTGCCTTCCATTTTGATTCTTTTCCGATCAATGTTTGGTAATGAACGGGCAAACGTTTCATTATTGTTGCACTAATTGTCGAATTTTCATAATGACGTATTCCATGACATTTAATACAAAATATGGCAATATAATCCGATTTTTATAGAAAATTGCTTTTATTTCGGAAACTAGAATATTTAGGTATAGCAACGATACATCATTTGAAAGGAACTCTAATTGTCTTTCAGAATATTCGCCAATATAGAAGGTGTTCCATTTGAAAAAAATGTGCTTTTTTAACTACCCTGTATAACGGATAACGAATTTCCTCAGATGTAACTAATGCACATAACTACACCCCAAAATTTCAACTCTGTAAGAGTTCACATGCCGCAGTAATAAACATTTAATTGAAGCTATGTTTTGCACAAAAGTTAAGGAAATCAATGATTTTATCGAAAACCGCTTGGGATGGGTATGGGGAGGTATTATACAAAAATGATCGTTAAGCAAAGCGAAAAGTGCAATAATATGCAGGGTGTCTCATTTGAAAAATCGAAGTTGTTGCTAATTTTTAATATAAGCGGCAACGCCGCAGCGCTGAAAATATTTTTCATCGATAGAGCAAAACTAATTACCCAAGAAACCAATTTTTCAAAATAATCCTGTTTCCCGTTCTCCAGAAACGTCTAATAGGCCATCGAGTTTGGGACACCCTGTATATATATACTTTTCCGGCACCATAAGGAACAAAACAAAAAAGAATTACAGTTATGGTCTTGAGTTCATACAAAAATTCCATAGAAAAAAGCATTTGCAATTTTTCCCGAATTTTCCAATTTTTGGGGCAACTTTTCCAATTTTTCCAATAAAGCCTCATTCGGACCATTACGAAAATTAAAATAAAAATTATAAAAAAAATTAAAGACAAGTTGTTATTTATACAAATGCACTAAGAAGGAAAAATAATGTATTTCATTGTTTGATCTTGGTTATTCTGTGAGTAACAGATTCAAAATCTTGCCGCGCAAGATTACCTATTTTGTATCAGCGGCAAGCTGTTATCACAGAATAACCTAGATCAAACAATGAATAAATTTTTTTTTCATTTTTAGTAGTGCATTTGTATAAATCTTTATTTTTTCAATTTTTATTTTAACTTTAGTTTTGTTTTTAAAAACTAATAAAAGCTTGTTTTTAATTTTTTTATTTTTTTATTTTTTATATTCATGATGTTAAATAACTAGTTTAGTGTTTTCTATCTAATATATTTTTCAATAATCATAATCCTTGACCCCGAAAACCCCAAGATGCCAGTTTTGAATAGAATCGGACCATAATCACAAAAATTGTCCGCCATATTAGAGCCGCCATTTTTTTTTTTCTAAAAATGTACTAATGCATTGTCAACGGAATTACGTACACTTGCCAAATTTCAATCGGACGATTAGAAATGGGTCAAATTTAACTTGCAAGATTTGATTACACACAGACACAGACAGACACAGGGCCGGATTAAAAGGTGTGGAGGCCCTGGGGCAACAAAGGAGTGGAGGCCCCTAATTATTTTTCAAACAATTTTTTATTTTTTCATTTATTGCGGAACAAATTAAATTATTTCGACATGAGCATATGTAGGTATAATAAAATACAAGAAATAAATTAAATTACAACGTAAACGAATGGATTCTTGCGAGCTTTTTTTTCGACGAAAAATCATTGATGATTTCCGTCAAATCCAGCATCCGGAGAAAATCATTCTCAATGCTAAGAAGCGATAACTTTGATAGGCGGCTTTGTCTCATCTTAATTCGCCTATTTTTTTCATTTTGGAAAATGAGCGCTTTTCAGTGCAATTTGACATCATCACATTATCAGTTGTAATATCACAGGAGAGTGAAAATAATTCGACAGATTTTCGAAAACTGGTTGCCAGGCAATAGACAAGAGAGACCAACTGGCTCGAGTGGCTATTGCCAACAAGTTTGAGAAAGAAATCTAGATAATTATTTTCTACTATATCGACCTCTCGTGTGGTATTCTTTAGATTATTTTTTGATGTTACGATCACATTTCCTTGCAAAATTATATAATGTACTAAACCGGTTTTGATTCATTTCACACTTTCCATGCGAATTGATGACAGACGTCAAATTAAAAATATAGGTTGTCAGACAATAAAAACAAATCACCTCAAATTATTCCCGCGACAATTTTCTAGGTAGAATATTCCCACTATTGATTGGCCAAAACGTAGATGAATTATTTGAATTGAACGTTTCCATTGGTGTCTAGCAATATCAAAAAATAATCACTTATAATACCACAAGAGCTTCAAAATTATCGGGTATTTCCCGATAGGTTCGTTGCAAACAAATTAAGGAGTCAAGTTCTTCAGGTTAAAAAATCACGAGCGCGAAGCGCGAGTGATTTTTCCTGAAAAACTTGACGACTTTATTTGTTTGCAGGGAACCTTGAGGGAAATGCCAGATAATTTTGAAGCTCGTGTGGTTGGGGATATTTTTCCGTCCCAAAAGTAGTAAATTGGTTCCAAACTGTTTTTTGCCTTCTCCGTATTAATGGGAACATTTCCTTTGACTTTTTATCGATGGTGGACAGAGAACAAACTCCAAATCGACTCATTTTCATGCAAAATCTCCAATTGTCACAATTGAATTCAACCTGTCAGTTTGAAGTGTGGTTAATTTGACTGGATCATGTTTTGTTTTTTATATATAGCAACTACCAGAGAAAATTTTCAAAAAATTATCAGTATAATACCATGTAGGTTGTACCACGTGACGTCGAATGGTGCAATTCTATTGGTCGATATTTGGGTCGGAAAAATAATCACTGTAATTTCAATGTTTGAGAATGTAGCTCTGAAATTTTGGTTTTCGAAAATTTGATAGTAGAACATCTTAGATTGGTCTTTTTGATAGTCCTTTTTCAGAAGGATTTACATTTGTTGCGGAATGTCATCCTTCTCTCAGACTCACACTTTCAGATTTCGGGGATTTCTCTGTTATAAGCACGCCACTCAGCGGACACTTGTCAACGCCAATAAATAGGAAAAACAGGTATAGACGGGCAAAGTGTTTGTTGAATCGGCAGAAAAATAGTCAACAGAATTTTTGTTCTATTATGGAATGCGCACAGGGCTCTCATAAATAATTTGATGCAATCATATTCATAAATTGAAATATTATTTTCTTTTGCTTATGATTATTGAATTTCATTGTGTATCTAGATCGCTTGTGTCATTCGAAAGATACATCGACAGAAAATCCTTCATTTGATAAAAAAAAAATTATATATTTTTTTAAATTCAATTGTTCTTATTTTTACAGCTAATTTCGATACGATATAATATTTTGTATAATAGTATGATGTTTTACTTGGTGATTGTTTCTCGCATATACACATGATTCATCAGATCGAAGATTAATATTAACCATGGATTTTGACAAGAATACGAAACATGTTTTTGAATGTTTAAAACGAAAAATAAGAGGAAAAAGTGGGAGAACTGCTCTTTCGTTGTCAGATTTTTTATATAGGTATAATTCTGCATATCTTTCGGTATTTGTTAGGAAATTTTACCTAAAAATTTATATTGTGGAGGCCCTTCTCTTGTGGGGGCCCCGGGGCTGCAGCCCCGTTTGCCCCTCTCTTAATCCGGCTCTGGACAGACACACGGACAGACTGACACCGGGACAGGTGAAACTAAATAAAAGTTTGTAAAAAATGCGAAATCAGCCCAGTCGTTTCAAGTTATCGGCTTACCAACGAACAACATTTAATTTCATATAGATGGTAACTTACGTGAATATACCTAGTTCAGCTACTTGTCTTTAGATGGCGAAGGCGATTTATAAATTTTATGAACCTGATCATTCAAAAATTATAGGTATATTTGTATGTTAGTGATGATACCCACCCTTATAAGAATTCACGCATCGAATGAGCAGTTCTCCTTTCATCGACTTATATTCGTGGAATTTTGGGAATGGAACGAGAGAGTTTTGAAAAAACATGAGTTAGGTAGACGCTATTTGCCATTTTGTTGTTTTGAGAATATAATTATTTTACAAAAAAAAAATCTTAGTTTTTTTTATTGTTAATAAATAATAAATATAAAATATAAAAAATTTAATTGTTTATTAAGTTAAAAATTTTTAAAAAATTTTTAAAAAAAAATTTGAAAATTTTTTACAACAAATTTGTCAATTTAATAAACAATTGAATTTTTAATAATTTATTTTTTGTTATTCTATTGAGAAATACCAATTATTATTTAACAAGAAAAACATGTTTTAACTAATTATTTCAATAATGGAACTATGAAGAAAAAAATGTTTTTGTAAAATTATCATTCTCTAGACAACAAAATGCAAAAACATATTTTTCAAAAATATTCAACTTATCAATTTGTTTATAAACAATTTATAAACAAATGTCCTAAAAGTTTTTTTTAGAATGTTATTGAATGCGAGAACAGAATATATGGATAAAAAAAAATAACAATATTTTTTTAATTTCAATTTTTTTTTTAACTTTAAAAATTATAATAAAAAAAATAAAAAACTTTTGAAAACTTTTATAACGTGATCTTGTTGAGTATATATATATATATATATATATATATATATATATATATATATATATTATATAAAAGGGCTAAGGAGCGAACAATTTTTAGAGCTATAATTTAAACATTTATGCCGTTTTTCATGAAAACCGAGGTCCGAAAAATAAGGACTAAAACAAATGCCTAACTTGTTGAAAATTAAACTTATTTTTTTTCTAACGGGACCTTGTTCTTTCAACTGTTAAAAACACACCATAGTTTGTTAAACTTTCCAAATTGGTATTTAATACTATAAAAAAATATTTCATTTGGTGTACTCTCTTTAGAGGCGGAGCGCGCATGCCGTAACGGTCGCGCGGAGCCCTATCTTCAGCGTTAAATTAAAATTATAAATAATGGAGATAGAGTCCCAGTACGGGACTTTTTCATTGGAAATTTGGTCCTCTTTGAGAATCTCTTTTCCGATTTTTGCTATCTCTCATAGTTTTCGAGTTATTCCCAAAAAACTGAAGCCCTTTTTTGTTTTTTTTATTTTGTTAATAACAATTGCAATTTTCGTCAGCAGAACAAAACAAAAAAATATCTTTCTCAGAATTGCATTTCGAATCGGATGAGCTATTTCATATTTTCTGGAGACTTGGAACTATTTTTCGCAGGAAACTCACTTCTCGATTAAATTATCCAATTGAACAGTTTACGTTTAGGTTTTTCTTCATATCTTCTGGTTATAAAACGAGTGTTCACAAAAAAAATCTATGGAATTTGTAATAAAACAGGTATATTTTAGGCAAAAATCGCTTATGAAAAATCAGAAAAAACATACAAGGATTCATATATAACTGATATGCTTAAATTGATTTCATAAGAGCATTCCACATAATCATCATAATAGGAACATTTACAGGGTAGCCTGCTTTGTTTTCGTCTGGTTACCCTGTATAAGACAATATTTCTTTAGAAAATTGAGTTATATGAGTTGTTTCCATCTCACTGAGTGTGTCTTTTCACAAAAAAGTGATATTCAATGCAGACAGTTTGTTCCAGTTTTTATACATTAAGTTTAATCCCGGCCGTTTTTCAATTCGACTTCGAATTCCGTTACTTTCCTCGAAACTTATTCTCGATGAGAAATCCTCGCCTTTTAAATTATCTGATCCACTTCTGTGAGTAACTCCAACTCGAATAACTAGAAAGTTGAGCCGCTCTAATGGATTTCATCAGTAAAAATATGCTCATTTCTCATCCACTCGGAAACCAACCCCAAATTTGAATTTATGATTAACTCCGATGATGCCGACCATCCCGATGTATGCGAGAGTTACTGAAGTTCGCATAAGTTCGTAAACAAATTTTTATTAGGAAGAGATGGTCATGAATTAACCACCAAAATGAAGGAAATTCCTATAGGACTACAGTTTAGTAAGTGAATATGAATATTATATGTGGATGCCTATAATTACACATTACTACCAGCTTCTTTTCATCGTCGCTAAATTGACAGTTTTTAATTGTAGTTTGATGAACTTCATAATTTTCTTCTCCTACCAAATAGTGCAGATTTTTATCCCAAATGAATGCGAATTTTTATTACCAAATAAATACGAAAGTTTTTAGGGGGTTATTTCTTGTCGAAAATTAAAGGGGATCTTTCATGTGAACAAAAGCACTTAGGCCTAGTTATACGCTTCCAAAAATGAGAAAAAAAAAAGTTTTTTTTTTGAAATTGCTGAAAAGTTGAAGAAATGGCCTTTCGTGGGCATGTTCTACCAATGAAAAGACTACCTATGAATATTTTTTTACTTTTGTTGTGATGTTTGCAAGGGGTGAAACATGCAACATTTTTTACCAGAACTTTTTAACGAAACAAATTTTCTCAATTTAAAAATATATGTTGAAAAGAACGATTCATTGGCAAAACTTTTTTAACTCATGTGTTGTGTCCGTAAAAGCCGAGGGGGAAACAACTACCCAAAATATGTACACCATAATTAAATATCTGATAATTAACAATATTTAAAGTACCTATACTCAAATATTTAAAGTAATTTAGGATAATGATAATATTAAAAAATATATTTAAATAATTTTAGTACACTGAAGGTATTCAAAGTACCAGAGATGTATTGAAAATAATTAAAATATACTGAAGGTATTGAAAATACTGGAAATTTACTTAGTAAATAAATGGAAATGCAATGAAAATAAATGGAACATAGTGAATAGAATAATCGGTGTAATTAAGGTAATAAAAAAATAAAGATCATATTTCAAAAATCAAGATCATATTTCACAAATTTTATAACAAGTTTTTCCTTCAATTCCATTGATCTCCCAATATACCAGCTCTCGCTATATGCAATTGCAT
Organism: Gonioctena quinquepunctata; assembly: GCA_018342105.1. Lineage (NCBI taxonomy): Eukaryota > Metazoa > Arthropoda > Insecta > Coleoptera > Chrysomelidae > Gonioctena > Gonioctena quinquepunctata. The sequence continues at coordinate 178,271 of JAFIRS010000572.1, read as the reverse complement.
AGTACTTTTCGGCGATTAGAGGAATGTGTTTGCCATTATCAAGTAGGCGTATCTACTTTTGACACTGCTCTTGAAGATTTCCTCAACAGTCTTGGCACTTGTAGCTTTGTATGACTCGGGCATTGGCAAACCCGATTTTTCATCAATGAGTAATTCAAAACCAATTATGTTATTTGTATTGGAGTCGTACTGAATTCGACCTGGAACGAGACAATTATCGAACAGTTATTGTGAAAATGAAATGTTCGATACATTGATTTTTTGCTTACTTACCGGTTATGGTAGTCCCGTCCTCGCTAACCCATTTTATTTGGATAGTTATGTTTATCCAGATATATTTTAAATTCTACAAAACGGAGTTTGCCCTCAAAAACGTCAAATTCTTTTTGGAGGGTTTTTCCATGGACGTATAAATATATAATACGTCCATGGGTTTTTCTGACAGATGAAAGAGAGGGTAATGGATTGTTTTAAATTAGTATAGAGCGTTTCATACAAAAGGAATCCCCCCGTCAGGTACAAATAATTAGAAAACACCTTCACTTCTTTTTGAAATCTCTTGCCTGTAGATTTTTAGCGTTGTTTTCTGCAGCTTTAATGAGCAATTCTAACGCTTTCGATTTCGTTAATGATAATTTTCTCAACATTTGTTAAAATTGATTGTCGTTCATCGATGCCGCATCTCGTTTTTGTCTACTGCTTTCTCTACGACTATACTTCATGTGTTTCCATTTATTTGTTTTTATTATTTGAGGTATCGCAGCCGAATTTTTTGAGCAGAGAATGTTGGCTACCTGATTACCAACATCTCTGCTTTCTAAAAATTTTAGTCTAAACCATTTTCGTCGGATATATTTGTATCATCGGGTCTATTGCCAGGCTGCCCAGAAGTGGATGCTTTTGATACAAATGTACCCAAAGTTGTCAGTGAACATTTTTTTGATAATTTTTCATCTAAATGTTTTTTTATATGTTTATAAAAATTTGACAGGGTCCAATAGTATTTGCTACCCATTGAATATGTAGACACTCTTACTTCTAAATTGCAAATAAAACATGGTATTAAAGCAGAGGCATCATTATTCGTGAATGAAGAATCCAGGGCATTGACAGTTATCTTCACATCGAAATCAATTTCTTTACATATTTTTTTTTTCTTCCTGAGATACTGTATGTAATTAACTAACTGTTTATTCAGTTTGAGTCGTTCTTCATTAATGTTGAATTCTTGGTTGGATTTGTTCATATCTTGTGAATCCGAGTCAGAATTTTTATTCCTAGTAGCAGTTTGTGATTCAGCCTTTCTCTTCTTACTTTGGAGAGAGTGACTGGAATAGTTCAGTTTGGTAATATGATCCTTCAAACAGAAAAGTGTCCTTCTATATCCACATGGGATTTTAAACTTTTCGTAATTAGAACTGAATAAACCAAAATATGTTTTTCGCTCGTTTTCATCAGTGATATCTATCATAGGTAACTCTTCTCTAGAAAATTTCTCCAACTGGTGGATATCATCTTCGGACAAAGTGGATAAAACTATTCTTTTGTTATACCCACTTATATTGAGTAAATTAATAATAAAATCCGGTATATCGAAGGCATCCCAAATATTTTAAATATATTCGAGGGCTGAAAAGGATATTGTAATATTTAAACTGAAATGAAATACTGAAAATTGTATTGAAATATTTTAAATACTTATATTGTGGATATTTTGATAGTAAAAATAATATTTAAAGTATGGAGTGGATATTTTTGGAATAAAAGTAATATTTAAAGTATGAAGCGGTATTTGAAGTACTGAAACTGATATTGAAATAATTTAAGTATATTTAAGATATTTTGGTACTTAAAGTCGTATTTAAATGTCTGCATGTACACCTATTTAAAGAGTTGTTTCCCCCTCGGTAAAAGCAATAGTTCCTAATAAAAAAATAAAATACAACATTGTGCATGAACGGATCTTCTGTAAATGGAATCGAAAAAATCTAGTAGGTGGCTGTCTCGTTTTGTGTGCACAACGTGTGACCTCAATCGTAGTATTTTAAAATTATACCGCTTGTTTTAACTTTTAATGTAGGCATGTACCAGTACTATGTTTTGTTTATAGAATATTAAATTAAAAACACAACAAAACAAAATTATGTGTATTACAACAAATAAAAAGGCAACAAGATCAAACGGAACGGAGTTATAAAAACTGCTCGAAATGACCACCTCCAACCATTAGACAGGAATCAAGCCTTCGTCTCGCAGGCTGCAATGATGCGATTCCTTAAATCATTCACACATTCAATATGGGGGTCGTATAATCCAAGGACTTCAGGTGATCCCAGATGCAAAAGACCAAGGGCCTTAAGTCTGGAGATCTGGGTGGCCAAAGTGGTCCTGCTCTGCCTATCCAACGATTTGGATACACGTCGTCCACGTACTGACGAGCAGTTATGCTGAAATGGACAGGCGCACCATCGTGCATAAACCTCATTCGTGGTCGAATAGCTAGTGGAACATTTTCAAGTATAATGGGCAGCTGCTCCTGGAGAAAATTTGTATAGGTTGCACCAGTTAGCCCTAAAGTTAGAAAATACGGTTCAATAATATTTTCGCCAATAATTCCGACCCACACGTTAAGTGAAAATTCATATTGATACCGACCTTCTTGAATTGTATGTGAGTTATCTTGGGCCCATAGATGATTGTTATGTAAATTTGTTATCCCTTGTTTTGAAAAGTTGGATTCGTCAGTGAATATTACGTTTTCTAAAAATTGAGCATTTTGGGTAATCATTTGAAGACTCCATTGACAAAAGTCTACTAGATGGGGAAAATCTTGCTGCAAAAGTGCCTGGACTCGTTTAATATGGTAAGGATACAATTGGTGATCCTTTAAAAAATTTCACATTAGTTTATTGCTAACATTAAGTGTGTTAGCAATTTGTCTTGTACTTAATTCCGGACGATCTTCAATCATATTGAGAACCTCTTCTTCCAGTGCCATCGTTCTTATTACTCGTGGACGACCTCAATCAGTTGTTCGTTTTTGAAAAGTCCCTCTTTCCCAGAGACGTTGGTGAAGATGTGATGAGGTATCACGCGCTGAGGATACATCTCTGCATAGAGCCGTTTTCCTTCCAAAGATTTTCCATTGGCACGAACACACATAAAATGCATATCGGCCATTTCAGCGTTAGTGTAATCATTCATATTGAAGATTCAAAAGACACAATTGAACTTTCAACTACCACATAGAAATCAAAGCGACGCGCGACATGACACCCACCTACTAGATTTTTTCTATTTTAAAATACCTACTACGATTGAAGTCACAAGTTGTGAAAATCACCTCCTAAAAACTTTCGCACTTATTTGGTTACACCCTGTATATACTTAAAGAAACATTTTCTCGAACTGTTGAGAATATGTGGAGTTTCTGAAGTCTTTGGAAATAAAAAAATAAATGTTTAATACATTTTCCACCTATTTTCCCTAGATTAACATAATTTTTTTTGAAATAACTGTAAATAGTATACAAAGGCGGTCTGAAAAGTAGTCGGCCTAGGCAAGTGATGACACCACCAGTATTTAAATGTCCAATTTGCTGCCAGATGCGTGATTCAGTTCGTGCATGAGAGTTATTGAAAGTGAACAACTTTTTTATTATTACAAAAATTAATGAAATAGTATATCGTGCAGAGTAATAAGTACCTGTCATCGAAAAAGAAAACGAACGATGAGATCAACACTGAGTTTAATGATGTTCACGGGGACTCAAGTACGACTGTAAGCGAAGTATTTTTATGACGAGGGGGAAACAACTTTTAAATAGGTTCCATACAGAAAATTAATATTTCAATCGACTTTCAGTACCAAAATATCTTAAATATATTTAAATTATTTCAATATCAGTTTCAGTAATTCAGTATCAACAAATACCACTTCATACTTTAATTATTTTATTCAAAAATATCCACTTCATACTTAAATATTATTTCACTATCAAAATATCTACAATATATTTAAAATATTTCAATATTTCAAATACGTATTGTTTTCATTACAAAATATCATTCTCAGTATTATTACAGTTTAAATATTACAATATCCTTTTCAGTTCTCGAATATATTTAATTTGGGAAGCAGTTCAGTCTACAATTATTTTTTGTACACGATCCACAAAATGCCTACTTTGGATACCTATAATAGTCCGCAAAATACCACTATTTTTGTATATTCCGAAAACTTATAATTAACATCTTAAAAACGTTTCAGGAGACGCAATAAACTAAAATTTAAATTTTCTAATATTTGAAATTTCGTAGTGTCAGCACACGTTTTCTTCGAAATATTCTTTTGGAATGCTTATTCATGAAAAATGAACACTAATATTTGACAAGTATTTGACAAATGTGTCATTGATAAACAATCGCTTGCTAGATTTTTGCACAACTTCCTTACACTAGCATATGGATGGTGATTGAAAATGTATGCACGGCGAGGAAATATGTGTAGCATTTATATTCTGTTTATTTTTATTATATCTTGTCTGAGGGAGGTCATTTTGAACATTTGTTGTAGCTTTGCGCCTATTTATTTATTAGTGTTCTTGATAATGTATTAAAGAAATGAAAAATACACGTTAAGATGTTTTATTTTTTTGCATAAAAACGGCGCCCTATACGAAAAAAGGGCAGGAGAGATTTTTTGTCACAAATTTAACGAGGAATTCATAATATCTCAGTGGCGTACCATTTTTTTCTTTAAAAACATTGAGATCATTACCCGTATGCGCGCCAATGAAGAACACAAAATTCTTAACTACATGTCAAAAATTGCGCAATAACTACCTCTTGAAACTCACCAAATTTCTTTTGCATATCTCGACCGGTTTCAGAGCAATAAACAAATAGTCAGTTTTTAAGAAAATCTCGGAAAACGAAGCATTTGCGGACAGAAGTTATATAGCAAACTGTCATTATTTTTCCCCTGTATAACGTTATTAACTTGTGACACTATGTCTTTTAGAAAGTTATTCTATGTAAAATAAAATGGTTCCAGATCATGGATGATACTTTGATTTATGTAACATAGATATGAGTACTTGGGGATTTTTCTTTTATACACTTGAATGTATGTTTTAACGTTCACTTCCTCGTAGAAATCCCATATTAATCCAATAAATAGAAACAAAATTTCGCCTAAATCTGATAAAAATTACAAAACAGCTGAAAGTTGAATGTATGAAGTGCTAACAGTGCTGAAATATCCACCTCGAACAGTACAAAGCCCCAAGGAATCAACGTGGCAATGATTCCTTACGAATTTATCAACTCAACCAAAATGTGTACTCACAGATATTTAAACGAAAATCTTTTAACACTCTTTGTACTATGATTGGATTTTGCATGAACTTCAGAGCCGGATTAAGAGGGGGGCAAACGGGGCTGCAGCCCCGGGGCCTCCACAAGAGAGGGGCCTCCACAATATACATTTTTAGGTAAAATTTCCTAACAAATACCGAAATTATATATAAAAAATCTGACAACGAAAGAGCAGTTCTCCCACTTTTTCCTCTCATTTTTCGTTTTGAACATTCAAAAACATGTTGAAAAGGGAAACATTCTCAATTGAATATTGATAGAAAGATTTTTCTGTGAATTGAAAAATCCACGATTAAAATGATTTTATGAACATCCTGTTTATATTTTCAACAAATCAATTCAAAAACATGTTTCGTATTCTTGTCAAAATCCATGGTTAATATTAATCTTCGATATGATGAATCATGTGTATATGCGAGGAACAATCACCAAGTAAAACATCATACTATTATACAAAATATTATATCGTATCGAAATTAGCTGTAAAAACGAGCACAATTGAATTAAAAAAAAATATATATATATTTTTTTTTTCATTAAATGAAGTATTTTCTGTCGATGTATTCTTCGAATGACACAAGCGATCTAGATACACAATGAAATTCAATAATCATAAGCAAAAGAAAATAATATTTCAATTTATGAATATGATTGCATCAAATTATTTATAAGAGCACTGTGCGCATTCCATAATAGAACAAAAGTTCAAATTCTGTTGACTATTTTTCTGCCGATTCTACATACACTTTGCCCGTCTATACCTGTTTTTCCTATTTATTGGCGTTGACAAGTGTCCGCTGAGTGGCGAGCTTGTAACAGAGAAATCCCCGAAATCTGAGAGTGTGAGTCTAAGAGAAGGATGACATTCCGCATCAAATGTAAATCCTTCTGAAAAAGGACTATCGAAAAGACCAATCTAAGATGTTCTACTATAAAATTCTTGAAAACCAAAATTTCAGAGCTACATTCTCAAACATTGAAATTACAGTGATTATTTTTTGACATTTCTAGAAACCAATGGAAACGTTCAATTCAAATAATTCATATACGTTTTGGCCAATCAATAGTGGGAATATTCTACCTAGAAATTGTCGCGGGAATAATTTGAGGTATTTTGTTTTTATTGTCTGACAACCTATATTTTTAATTTGACGTCTGTCATCAATTCGCATGAAAAGTGTGAAATGAATCAAAACCGGTTTAGTACATTATATAATTTTGCAAAGAAATGTGTTTATGATCGTAACATCAAAAAATAATCTAAAGAATACCACACGAGAGTTCGATATAGTAGAAAATAATTATCTAGATTTCTTTCTCAAACTTGTTGGCAATAGCCACTCGAGCCAGTTGGTCTCTCTTGTCTATTGCCTGGCAACAAGTTTTCGAAAATCTGTCGAATTAAATTGACTCTCTTGTGATATTACAACTGAGAATGTGATGATGTCAAATTGCACTGGAAAGCGCTCATTTTCCAAAATGAAACAAATAGGCGAATTACGATGAGACAAAGCCGCCTATCAAAGTTATCGCTTCTAAGCATTGAGAATGATTTTCTCCGGATGCTGGATTTGACCGAAATCATCAATGATTTTTCGTCGAAAAAAGCTCGCAAGAATCCATTCGTTTACGCTGTAATTTAATTTATCTCTTGTATTTTATTATACCTACATATGCTCGTGTCGAAATAATTTGATTTGTTCCTCAATAAATAAAAAAAAAACTTGTTTGAAAAATAATTAGGGGCCTCCACTCCTTTGTTGCCCCAGGGCCTCCACACCTTTTAATCCGGCCCTGATGAACTTCGAAACTATATGGGAGTTTTTTCACGGGTGTGAAGTTAGCTGAGAAAAATAAAATCTCGATTTTCTCCTTTTCCGTTTTTTCACATGGATTTTTATTCAGTTACGGGCGTGAATAAACTGAAATTCCCAGTTTCAAAGGAAGGTGAGAAAATTTTATGAGCTGGGTGAATAAGTTCGATTTAAAAAAGTGCAATGGTGGTGAGGTTATTTCAAAAAATTCACAGACGCCACAAATGGCTTCGTACACCTTTCAGCTTCTCATATGTGATTGTTATAAGTCTTTTCATGATCACTGATATGGCGCCAGAATTTGCCACTCCGTCAAAGGGGTTGAAAATGTGGGCTGATATAATTTTAAAGTTCACAAATTTTTTTTTTGATATGGACCAGAATTTCCCAGGAGTCAAAGTGTGTGAAATGGGGGTTATATAATTTGAAATACCGATGCCACAAATGGCTTTCTACAACTTTTGCAAATGATTGGAGTTTTATACCGGTACTACGGAAATTCTGGCGTTCATAAGTGATGAAGGAAAGGCCGATAAAATAACATATTACAAGCAGAAATGTGTACAAAGCCATTTGTGGTCTCTGTGAATTTTCAAAATATATCAACACCCATTTCCTCTCTTCCCCTTTGACGGCCTGGCAAATTCTGGCGTCTCATCAGTGATGAAGTGAAAACCAATATAAAAAATATATTACAAGCACAAAGGTGTACAAAGCCATTTGTGGTCTCAGTTAATATATCCACCCCCTTTGACGGCCTGGCAAATTCTGGCATCCAATCAGAGACGAAGGAATGACTGATAACAATTACATATTACAGAACAGAAAGGTGTACAAAGCCATTTGTAGCCTCTATGAATTTCAAAAATATATCAACTTTCATCCCCCCCAGGAAAAAATAATATTATCGAATTTTTCTCAGGCGACTTGTGGATGTGGCTAACTTCACACCCGTAGTTTTTTCTACATTTTATGTGGTTATTTTTTTTAAGCGAAAAACATCGAATTACCAGACCTGTTTAATAAAAAATCGCGTTTATCTCCCTAACGAGATTATTTGTCGCAAAATGTATTGGAAAAAATTTTGTAGACAAAATAACGATCTACAACTTTTATGTTAATATTTTTCCGCATCTCCAATACTTCTGGAGTTGTAGCTCAACATATGAAAATTCGGAGAATTTTTGGATTATTTTTTATTTTTATTTTTAGCGCCGTGGCTTTGGTATAGAATTGCTTAATGGATACTTCATGCTTTCGAATTCCTGGATCCAGAGTTTCAGTTGTTTTGACATGTTTGTTGGGTCAATATCTCTATTGATTGTATTATATGGAGTTAAAACATCACGAATATGCCAATGTGTTGAACACGACCGGTTGTGATAAATCGATATTCCAAATCAAAGAATTTTTTTCCTTTGTGGTAGAGTGTTGCACCAAACTCCCTAAGCGTTTGAGCATAATTTTTCAATTCACTTCCAGGTTTTTATGTGCAAGTGCACTCCAAACGATGTAATTTGCTTATTCCAAGTGTTCCCCGAGAAAATTGGCAATGTAAATGCCCCTTTTTACGCACAATTTACTTTTTTATTTATCTACGGAGAAGGTAAGCCTTGGTGTATTTTTATTAAAACATGTTTCATCTTAGGGAAGGAAGTATTGTTTACGTTTTAACGTTCGTTTTAGTCTGTGGGCCGGAGGAAAGTCTGGAAGCCTTTATCATAATTAATCTGAAAAATATAGTGGTTCTAAGATATCTCAGATTATATTTTATATTCCTTTTTAATCATTTATTGTCGCAATCACCATCAATTAATATCTGGCCTATAGTTTATCAAATATGCCATTAACTTATTTTATAACTATCCTTCCATCAGCAAAATGTATCGAGAGTTTGTTTTTTATATTTTTTTATGGAAGCAATATATTTCATCAAAAGACATTGGGTATTCAAAAAGAAATCATTCTCAATTGAATATCGAATAGGAAGATTTTTCTGTGAATTAAAAAATCCACTATGAAAAAGAAGTTATTCTTGGCATTTAACGCCACGTGGACATTGAACTAATCTGATAGATATTTTGAAAGGACAAAAAATTTTAAAAAAAAATAATATCAAGAAGAATTTACTTAAATAAAAGTTGATGATTTTTGAGATTCTCATATATCAAGTTAATGAAATTAATAAATCATTAGTTCGAATACCGTTCGTGATTGTTGTGTATTGGCAAATGAAACAATTCGGTATTTATAAAATACAATTCCAGATTTATTTCTGAGTATATGTGGTTTCAAGAAGCTTTTGTTAGAAATTTATTGGAATGGATCTGCGTGTTGTTCTTTTTGTTGAAATTGGTAAGAATTCCAAGTATTTTACTGATATTCATCTATTATAAGTTAGATGATGAAATAATGTATTTTTGAATTACGTTATTTTTTTTATAATTACATCTTATATATATATATATATATATATATATATATATATATATATAATATATATATATATATATATATATATATATATATATATATATATACATATATATATATATATATATATATATATATTGAAAGGACCCTAACTCAAAAGATTTTATTAACAGCTCGTTTATATATTCAAACAAACAATATGAGTACAAGAATACGAAATTGAGAAATCAAGAATGATCCTGAAAATGTGTCGAATTATCTGAAAGATGAATTTATTATTTTCAAACAACAAATTGATGATTAGACCTTCAAGTTATGAATACAGTAATATTATTATTTACAAGAACATTGTGATGATTGCTGTAAAAATTCATTTTGTTGAGTATATATTTTCAAAAACCATTATTTAGAAATAAATTAGTGTACCTGAATTGCGTTTGTCTTTTGTTAAATTGATTAGAGAATTTTAAAATTGATATGTTGTGTTTCTTTGGCATTAAAAGTTAATTTTGATGAAATATGTTTTGTTTTGAATTAGATTTTTTTTTAATAATTGAGTTACCACTATATCCGCAAAGAGTGAATTGGCTCTTGGTATGTTTCAGCTAAAACCCGAATAAAAAAAAAAAAAAAAAAAAAAAAAAAAAAAAAAAAAAAAAAAAAAAAAAAAAAAAAAAAAAAAAAAAAAAAAAAAAAAAAAAAAAAAAAAAAAAAAAAAAAAAAAAAAAAAAAAAAAAAAAAAAAAAAAAAAAAAATATATTTTCAAACAAACCAAAGTTGATGATTTTTGAGATTTTCAGATATCAAGTGAATGAAATTAATAAATCATCAGTTCGAATACCTTTCGTGATTGTTGTGTATTGATGTTACCAAATGAAACAATTGGGTATTTGTAAAATACAATTCCAGAGTTATTTCTGAGAATATGTGGTTTCAAGAAACTTTTCTTAGAAACGTATTGGTTGGATCTGGTGTTGTTCTTTTGTTGAAATTGTTAAGAATTAAAAGATATTTGATGATATTCATCCATTATCAGTTAGATATGAAAATAATGTATTTTTGAATTAGGTAATTTTTTTTTTATAATTGAGTTACCACTATATCCGCAAAGAGTGAATTGGCTCTTGGTATGTTTCAGCTAAAACCCAATACGTTCGAATCTCTCAATAAAAAAATACCGTAAATATTTCATCATCTATCTATATCTTATATAACTTCCTAAATAACCATATTTCTGTTATCAAGTTCTCGTACTCTTGCCATGCATCCATATTATATTGTCATCGTTTCCTCACTACTCTTCTTCTCGTTCGTTTCGAAATTATAAGTTCACTAATAGATAAAATAGAAATGAAGAAAAGTTTTATATGTTAGACTTCATGGCATAGGTGTGACTCAAAATCAAAGTGGGAAACGTATTTTAATGCATACGACCAAGATGCTTCGAAAAAAACACTTTGAAATATCTAGTTATAATCAATTTCATGTTTCAACTAATTTCTTTTATTTTTTTACATTGACCACGATTATTAAAAAACCAACAATATCTTCACAATACATTTAATGCTTTTATTTAACAAGTGAATGTCAAGTTTTCATTTCATCTCAATGAATTCATTATTGCCTTCTAATTGCATTGGCCATAAAGCGTCTATATTGGTCAAACAATAAACAATCATGGAAATCACTTCAATTATCAATGTAGGAATATTGGAAAACATCACCCACGTGATCTAATTTAACTAAAATAAATGGTATATACTTTTAATTAGTGTTATTGAATAACCTCAGTTGGAAATACTTTTTAAAATCATATATGCCGTATTTTTTAGGTCGTACCACTATTGGCATTTCGAAAACGTAATGATACAAGTTGGTTGAATTAGAGCCTCCGCACACGGGGCTACTCAAAAGAAACTGATTCCTGACCCTGACTCAAGTTAGTAACCAATCACTCGGCAGTTCCTTCCTATGTCGTTCTGTCGGCGCTACCAGTTAGTAATCAGTTGTTAATCAGTGCGTGATCAGTTTTTAAGGAACTGCGTTGCAGCTATTTAGTGTCTAGTTTCCGAGTTTCGAGAAGTAATTAGATAGTTTTTTTGTGTTGACAAGTGTCTCGTTGAATGATTTCAAGATGAACGAGCATATATTGAATGTGAATTTTTTGGCAGAGGTAGAGAAGACGCCTCTACTATATTACTATTTGCTTTCCGAGTACTCGGAAATATCTTAAGGAGAAAGCCTGGTCCGAGGTAGCAAGGGATTGTGATATAACAGGTAAGTGCGTGTGTATCGTTTCAAGCAATATTTATTGCGTTAGATATATGATGAATGGTATATAGGCCATATAAAAGCAATATTAATGCAAAAGATGTACTAATAACTATAAGTAGCTTCGTGTGCGGAATCCGGTTACTAACTAGTTAGCGATCAGTTCAAATTTCCGTCACAAACCAGTACTGGTTTCTAATGCTTAACAAAACTTGCCTATAGTAAACAATGAAACGTTGTTTCCAGCTCGGTAATATCACGAACCGTTTCCATAATAACTTTTCAAATATGAATAAAAATAAAATGAGGTCTGTATTCTGAATGGGAGGATTTTTATTGTTCGGACCTTGATGATGGAATTTATGTACAGAAATGTAGAAAAAAATACCAGGTAAGATATATATATATATATATATATATATATATATATATAATGGAAGAAATTCAATGGACATAGCCCTCAAAGAGAAGTGTTAACCGTAGACACGTGTTTCGGGCTCTCGGCCCTCATCAGTACGGTGAAGAAGTGCAAGGATGAACAACACTTGGTAGAAAACAACAAATCAACGGAGTCAACAACAGAAGCCAGCCGCACATTTGTGGTTTCGGTTAGCAGACCCTGTATCCAGGGTAACAACCAACGTCACCACGGAGGCAGCTATAGCTACCGAAACCACAAATGTGCGGCTGGCTTCTGTTGTTGACTCCGTTGATTTGTTGTTTTCTACCAAGTGTTGTTCATCCTTGCACTTCTTCACCGTACTGATGAGGGCCGAGAGCCCGAAACACGTGTCTACGGTTAACACTTCTCTTTGAGGGCTATGTCCATTGAATTTCTTCCATTTTGTTTACCAGTCCCCTCGATATTCTTTCCATTTATATATATATATATATATATATATATATATATATATAAATATATATATATATATATATATATATATATATATATATATATATATATATATATATATATATATATATATATATATATATATATGGGTATTTTTGGGCAACATTTTTTTTCTTCAAGTCCCGCCTGAAAATCTTGTAATTTATAGAAAACAAAATTTTGAGCATATTGCGAACCCTTAATTCGAATTTTAACCCACTGCTAGAGAATTTTGAATTTTATCCATTAAAATAACATTGAAAAATGATTTTTTATACGTTTTTCCTTCCGCTCACCCAGAAAATTTTTTTTTTGGGAATTTTGACTCATGGATTCTTGTTATAGGTATAATTTCCTACAAAAAAGCTGATTGCGTCGAGTTTGTAACTCCAACGGGTTCGGCGAAAAATGTCATTTAAGCTGAATTTTCATAAAAATAGCAGTAAATCGCTTTATTCGCTAAACTATTGGAGATAGAAAGAAAATTTGAGGGGGGTTTATGCCCTACAATTTTGCTGTGAGATATTTTTTGTAGCTCTCATAGTTCACTTAACCCTTAATTAAAATTAACGAAAAAATCAATTTTTTCAATAAAACTAATTTATGAAATCCAAGTTAAAAAATTGAATGAAATTTTTTTTGTCATTGTTTTTTTTGAAATTTTATGGCAGCAAAAATGTTTTGAATCAGTAATTTCACAACATACTACTTTTGGAGTTAAAAATTAAAAAAATTATACGATTTTACAGATAGATTATTATGTTAGACTTTATATTTATGTACAACTCACTCATTATCATTTTTCAGTAATACGTATTGTTTATGCTTGTGATCTATACTATAATTATGTTTAGAAAAAAGCCTCTTTAGATTAGATAACGATATGTAATTTATTGAAATATTTTTTCAAACAATTTTTTAGAAGACTTAATTAATTATCAAAGAAAAGTTAAAAGCTTAAATGACATTTTTCGTCGAACCCGTTGGAGTTACAAACTCGACGCAATGGGCTTTTTTGTAGGAAATTATACCTTCAACAAGAATCCATGAGTCAAAATTCCCAAAAAATTTTTATCTGGGTGAGCGGAAGGAAAAACGTATAAAAAATCATTTTTTGATGTTATTTTAATGGATAAAATTCAAAATTCTCTAGCTGTGGGTTAAAATTTGAATTAAGAGTTCGCAATATACTAAAAAATTTTGTTTTTCTATAAATTACAAGATTTTCAGGCGGGACTTGAAGAAAAAAAATGTTGCCCAAAAATGAAGCACCCTAATATATATATATATATATATATATATATATATATATATATATATCTGAACTCGGTAAGATAAGGACTAAGTACTTAAATTCATTCAAAAAAATATAGGTATATACAACTTTTAAATAAATAGGCAGGCTGGCTGAGCCATCAAAAAATAGTATTCAATACAGGTTTTTGAGATTTCAATTGATGGCTAAAGAAATTTGAATATTATTCATTTATCAAAACAGTCAATGATAATTGTTGGCAAAAAACTAAATAAAGTGAAAATATTCGCCATATCGATCTAAAAAATATGAACAAATATTCAGCATTCCAAGAAATTGGGTGGCTATTTTAGTCAACTAAAAATATTTTTCATTCGTGTCATGTCAGGCATGAAGAAAAGCTATTCGTGAAGCTTCATATATCACAGTAGCGGAAATGAAAATAATAGGGCATTTAAAAAAGGAATGAAACCAACGAACATTCGAAGCGAATATTTTGAGTTAAAAAAAAACGCTATAAATATATATATATATTATATATATATATATATATATACTTTACTTTCAATGTCAAATGTGATTTATAGGAAAACTATAAATTACATTTGACATTGAATGTAAGTATATATTATATATATATATATATATATATATATATATATATATATATATATGGTTGTAATGAATAATATATTGGTCAAACACAAAGATCATTATTGAACAGAATAATTTCTCATAAGTGACTGAAAGATGTGCTCCTGGCAGAACATGTGAATTTGACCACCACATACATCAAAGAGAACATTCTTAGAAATGGCTTTCATTTCCCAAGAAAACAACTGTATCAATAAAAAAAAAGATATTAACCATTTGAGTGAGATCTTCTCTTATGTACTTACTGTCTTTAGATATCAATCAAAATTGAAACAATGCAATATCAGATAATATGGCCAACATTACCTCCACCTGTTAACAGCAGTTGGTACTAATCTAACAGTCACCCGTCAGGTGTCGTTGGCTTAAATATAATTGCGGGAGTTATTCCTAACCTGTCAGTTGCACTTGTCACACCACAAAGAGTACACCTTTATATTTATATAATTTTAAACAATTTTAATGTGTTTGTATTGAGTTTGAACTTCATTTTATTCCTTGACCTACGATTTTTTCTTTTGTTTAACATCATTGAAACCAACCTCAACAAAGTTGTAAGTTGCATAATGTTTCGCACTTGAATACGTATAACTGTTGGTTTTTTCATCTCATCTATTGTAGTTTCCCTGATGATGGGAATAAACATTTCCGAAAGCTTGGATAAACCGTAAAGAGTTTACTTTTCCATTGCTGCTTAACCCAATATAGTTTTGTACCAAACTAGTCAGCAAATAATACCCACCCACATATATATATATATATATATATATATATATATATATATATATATATATATATATATATATATATTTATATATGAATCTTCATCGAGCTTCATGGTTATATACTGTAACAATAACTTATTTATGAATTCTAGTGGATTGTGGGGCAAAACTTGGATAAATAGATCTGGTACGGTTTCATATCGCCGCTGTATTATATCTTAAGGCGCGTTCTCACGAAACGATTTTAGTTGAACGATATTTATTGATCAACCAAAATCGAACAAAAATATACTTGTGAACCTTGTATATCGATTTTTGTTGATCAATTTTTGTCCAACCGAAAAAGTTTGACCCATTCAAAACTTTCGATCAACTAATGCGTCATAGGCGATTTTTAGACAAGTTGAAACGCGTCTGAAGCTTGTGAACTGTAGGCAGTCGAGTTGTTTTTGTATTTTGTTTCTTATAAGTCCTTCAAATTGTTCTTCGGACATTCTCAAATGATTTTTGTATGCATCCTGGTCCTCCAAAGCCAGCTCCTTGGTACCTGAAACGCCCAATTTATTTCTTCGCATTATCCAATTCCTTGACCCAAAACCGACATTTTCTAGATTTTTTTGTCAAATTTTGACAAAATAACTCTGGTTTCTTCGTTTAATAATTTGTAAATAGCTACTATGCCTGCCTGGACAATTTCGTACGCAGCTATTTTCAAACAAATACCGAATCAATTTTCGTTTACACGTGTGACCAAAAATTCATTTCGATTTTAGTTGATCAATTAAAACAAAACATAAACCACAAAATTAGTCTGACATCACGAGGCCCTTCTATTAAAACTGGTATACACCTTTACAGTTTAAGTTAAGTGCAAGCCCATGTACTAAAATTTTGGAGGCGTAAACTTGTTATAGAATTTTTTGTGTACTGTTTCAGAAATGCCAGGGGTTGGAAGAGACTGGTATTTTCTGTATTTATAGCCGCACTTAAGACAACAGAGGTACAGGAGAGGCAGATATACGACAAGAAACATCTGGTGCATAACGAATATATTATATGCACATGTTTCCAATTCGATTCAATGACTTCATCGAAATCATTGAGACTGACAGTCCTGATTCAATTTCGAGGGGAGGCAGAGATTTAAGTGGTAATATGGGTTTTGATCTTGATTTATTTGGCATTTTATAAACACGAAGAATATAAAAATATGGGAAAATCGTTTCGGAGCTATTCTATTCAGTACAAACAATGTGTTGTTGAACTGAAAGGAATTTATCTGTTTCGACTACCATCATCGCTGATATTCGTAGAAAATATTTCAATTTCCAACCCCCCCCAATTTCCCACTATAATGGGTGATTTAGGAGGTTGCAATCATTTTATAATTTCATTAAACAAAAACAGCATGAGTCTATTTTGATTTCATATATATATATATATATATATATATATATATATATATATATATATATATATATATATATATATATAGGGTGTCCCGTATAAAACTCCGCGGGCAAATATCTGGGAAATTGAAGATGATATCCATATTTCGTGAAAGTAGATGATCTTGATGTTAAAGGGTCCTCTTATTTACGTAGAGATCCATCATTAGGCGTCATCCGTTAGGGCGTCGCGAATGGCATCCCAAATTTTTCAATGCTTTTCGCTATTCTGGATTCAGCCATATAGCACAACCCATAGATTATTCCCTTGAATACTGATGAAACAGTAACTCCATTGCATATTATAAAGAGGGCCATGAATAAATAAAAATAAAAAGTAATAACACGAGTTTAATCAAATTGATTTATTAGTTATAATTGCATTGCCTGTTCAATTTTATCTAGTTGTGTGTTTCTGTAAAATCGCAGACAATACAAACTAAAGTAAATGTTTCAAATTACCATAAATAATTTTACTTTGACCAAAACTCTACCAACAGGATGGTAATAACGAAAAAATTAAAGTGATAACATGAATTATTTCAGTAAGTGTTCGAACTGTACCTTTTTAATATTTCACGATTCGTGACATCTAAAAAAGTCGCTCGCGATATGGAAGCACAAACATTTGTGATACTATTTTTTAAATCATCTACATTTTGTGGACGTCGCATATAAACTAAGTCTTCAATATATCCCCATAAAAAGAAATCCAGTGGAGTCATATCTGGACTTCGAGCTGCCATGATGTTGGACCCTTATTTCCAATCCATTTCTCATTAAAAGTGTCATCCAAATATTGGGAATTTCTCTTTTATTATGCGGAGGTACCCCATCCTATTGAAACCACATATTCAGTCGAGTTTGTATTGGTAAATTCTCCAAGAGATTAGGTAACACAAGTTGGAGGAAAAGCAAGTACTCTCTCCATTGAGAATTCCTTCGTATAAAAATGAGGTCCTATCAAATAACCATCAATGATTCCGCACCAAACAAGCCCTCCACACAGACTGATATCTCGTTTCTTGAATCCAATGAGGGTTCACGTCAGTCCGATAGTGATAATTATGTTTGTTTATTATACCGTTGTTATGGAAACGGCTTTCATCATTCCATAATATTTTGTTTAGATACTGATCATCATCATGAATACGGGTGGACAACCATGCAATGAAATTCAATCTCCTATCAGCATCTCCTGAATATGGGACTAGATTATAGTTGTGAACAATAAAGATTATTACCTGGCTGTAGTACTTGAACCAGATGTATTTTGTAGGGATGGAATTTATTTTTAACAAAATACGTTGTATTGACGATTTCGAAATATCACAATCCATTGCTACTTGTCTGGTAGAACTATGTGGTTCCAATACCATTTGACCTAGCATGCACAGTGTGATTCTCATCTGTAGCCGTTTTTTTTCGCTTCTTTTATTGAAACATCCATGTTATGCCAAAGATTTGACTAAGCTAGTGAATGTTTTGTCTGACGGTAATATTCTGTCGAGATACCGATTAGCGTATATTCTCACTGCTACTTTTGCATTCCTTCTTGCTTGCCAAAAATACATATCATATCCAACTTTTCATTCGAAAAGAGAACAATTTTTCATAAATACATATCATATCCAACTTTTCTGCATTCGAAAATAGAACAATTTTTCAATTTTACGAGAAACCAACAAAAAACACACTTTCGTGAAATCTGATGAATATTCGCACTATTGCATTTATTTTGACGCTTTTCATGGCCCTCTTTATAATATGCAATCGAGTTGCTGTTTTTCAACAGTATTCAAGGGAAACTATGAGGGTGCTATATGGCTGAATTCAGAAATTGATGCAGAATCGCAAAAAGCATTGAAAAATCTGGGATGCCATTTAAAAAAATTGGCGTCGCCCTAACGGATAAAGCCTAGTGATAGATCTCTACGTAAATAAGAGGACGCTTTGACATCAAGATCATCTGCTTTCACGAAATATGGATATCATCTTTCATTTCCCAGATATTGGTTCGCAGAGTTTTATATGTGACACCCTGTATATATATATATATATATATATATATATATATAAAATCATTTATAGAAAGCAGCTATGATTCTGTATATCTACCCCAGTCTTGTTCATATTTTTTTTAACGTCGGCCTATTACTGCTTCGTAGTTTCCAAACAAAGGTAGAGTTCTTTTGACGATTTCAACATCCATGAATTCGGTACCGCCGGCTTTACGTCATCTCAAAAGGACAGCATACCTCTCGCTATATCTCGTGCTCATTGACATGCTACTACGATGCAGTTATTTTTCCTTATAATAACGTTTTCAAATCCTTGAGTCTTCAGAGATAAATCAATTCTATTCGCGCTATCGAAATATATTCTGTATACGAATGTAATTACATGTTTCCTCTAATTTCTAAATAAGCACACAGAGTGTAACTCATAAAATTTTGCTGTTGCAGTCACTAATAGTTTTTTCGCTGAACGATCAGTTCCTTGTATATAATTACATGTTCAACTCGTGGATAGGTATGCTTGTTTTATTGTCTCATCTTTTGTTATTGTGCTAAAGTGAAAAAATATACGGATGTGGCAGCAGCAATGGTTTTTCTAGCAACGGTAATTGCTGGTTATATTTGACATCAGTTTAGATGACACGAAATAATTTGGGATCCTCTAGTTATCCCAATAACTTACTCCTATTGATGGGTTGAATAGTAATGAGATAAACAAATGCTGGTAACTTTTTCATGCTATGCCATTATTTCAACTTGCTTCACACGTTACATATACTTAATGAAATAAATTGTCACCAAACTACCCTTCAACCACCCTTCTAATACCCTTTACTAAAAAAAATCAAAAATTAATCAATTGTTGCTGGAGATATTTCGACAGAAGAATTTGGTTCAGAGCCTTTTTAACATGTCATATATCATGAAATAATTTGTGCCCCCTATGGTCCCAAATGGAAAATTCGCAAATAGAATAAATTAATCATTGGTTGTGATTTTTTCATGTAAATCCATTATTAGGAACACTCTTTATACCGTAAAATGATTTGTGACACAAAAACTACCCCTCGACCCCTCTACGTAACTGTACTATACTCAAATGAATCACTACCTGTTCTTCCACGGTACGTTCGACCTTATATACGAGTTTATTCGTCCTCAGCATTCAGAAGCTTCTGCCACCTGCTTATCGGTACGTGGAAACATTGATGATTCCATGTTTGTTTTGGAAATCCGCAACCGTTACGTCGTCTGGCGTACGATAATCACGCAGTGGCGAACTGTACTTATTTTCGTAACAATATGTAGTCAGTCAACCTTACGGGTTTAAGATGAAGACGGGTTCTGTTAGTAGATGACGTTAATCCATTGATGCGTCAAAAACAAGATATCCGATGTCAGAGTGAGATGGAGTAAATTTGGCACAATATGCATTTTTCGGTACTGTGCTTTTTTCTACAAAAACGGAAGTTTAGCTCTGAACAGTTTTCCTGAAACTTTAATAGGGTGCTTACGCGCATTCAATGCTTTTTCCACGGACATTGACTCGTATCGTAAGACAACGTAGTACCCTTGTAACAACTGATGGCGCCACCGAGTTGATAGCTGTTCTTATATCATCTTTTCGCGCCATCTTTTATATGCCACCTCATAATTTCAGGCATATTTATCAAGTAGTATTGTTTCGTCATATGTTGAAAGAAGTCAAGTTTGGGTGTGAAAATTGATGAAAAGTGATTAAGAATATCAAATCAATGAATTCAAGTAGTTCGATTTTGAAAACCCAGATGAGTTTCTGTTGCGTTTGTGATTACTGACGAAACAGGGAACCATCATAAATGTCAGAAACTGAAGAACCGTAGAAATAGTAGACTTCACTCAGCGAACCTACAACAAAGAAGTTGAAGACGGTCCATTAGCTGAAATGGTTTTGACCGCCGTTTTCTGATCTTTGCAATTCCATTAGGAAGGAAGAACTATTGCAGATTCATCTTGCAGTCTCGTTACTGAATTGGAAATAAAACAATCTCATTTGGTTAAAAAAGAGGTTATCTTCCACTGCTTGACACTGCCTCAGCTCATTAGTCAATCGCCACAAAAAAAACTAGTTTAATCACGCTATGAATTGTTGCCTCATGCGCATCCTCCAGATAAAATGGTGGCAATAGAAGTTTACGACAATGAGGTCATCACTGATACAGAGGACTATATTCCAGAGTTCGTCAAATTATATGCTTTGGATGGTTTAAAGTTAGTGAGGGATATTATTCAGCAAATTGCATTCATAGAGATGCACAGACATAGAATTCAATGGAATTTAATTGGAAAATAGTCGTATTCTTTCCTTACACGGGTATTAACCATACAACCCTCGTATTGCTGAGGACGATAAAATCTATAACCATTGATTCCTCCCTTCAACACATATTCTATTTTATAGAGCAATAAATCCATTCGGTAACAAATTGCAACGGTTTGTACTTATGCCCATTTACACGGCAATTGAAAGAGGAGAACTCTTTGTAGATATTGGACCCAGGTGTCTCGATTCTGCTGTAATGCTTTGTTATAAGACTAAATACATCTTTTCCGAGTTTATTGGCAGATGCGACGCGTGGCGGATTTTATACACAATACAATGTTTTCATACATTTCTTGCGACAGTTTTATAAAATCCTATATTCTAAATCTTATAATCCCATAAACGGTACATGTATTCTCGTATCATAGCGTCCCTGTTGCGATTTCGAATTTGATAATAATTATGATTTGACACTCATTGTCAGTATAAAGATTAGATACCGATATTTTTTACGTGTGAGGTCCGGAATGTATACCTGAATTATTTTGAAGAAAAAAACTGAAAAATTTGCTGTGTACACGACAATTCCAAATTAAATTAAAATTAAATTAAATTTCTGTAAAAAAATACACGAAATACAGAACTAAAATACCTAATAATAATAATGATAATTATAAGTTTAATTATTTTACAGCATTCCCTAACATAACAATATATATATATATATATAACAACCTCTTTTAACTTTGTTTAAAGAATTCATAATGAAAACTGATCTTTACATGCTGCCAAAAAAATACAGTCCGGCCCATATATTAGAACTCAATATAAACAATCCCATGTACCTACTTATGAAGAGGGTAAAAATGCATGAAAAATAAACAAACCATTCCCGATAACTTCGACGCAGGTCACACTCCCACAATAACCTTCGTACGATGCGAACGCAAAACTGAAATAAAATAATTTGTAAGTGAATACTCATAAATGTTACAAATATTTATATTGAGTTAAATAACATGTTATATTTCAAACCATATGTTTTTCAAGAATTATTTTAGTGCATACATTTCAATATTTTGTTAAGTTAAATGTCTCAAACTCCATATTTTTAATTTTAGTGTTTTAACCTGATGATGACAAATACCATGTCGAAACGTTGTTAAGAAAAATTATATGAATTGACTGAATCAGACCTTTATTCCGAGAATTTGAAGAAAATATATATATATATATATATATATATATAATATATATATGAGAATGAGAGAAATCTGTTACGAATCCAAAAAGACACACCATCCGTCTACAGCCTGTTTCATGGTTTCCCAATCATCAGGACGGCTTGTGGTCTCTTTCAAATTCGCATCAGATTTCTCGTTGGTTCATAGCCTTAGGCCAATACAAACATGTGAATTGCATCAGATTATTGATAGTGACATCTATAATCTTTGCGGTGAAGCTTGGACCATATCGTGGAATTTTAAAATCACGAGATTTCGTGCACTTTAACAGGTCACTAACAAATTGTTAGAAGGCCTACCCACGATATCAATAGTCGTACTTCTCATGCGTTTAACGCAAACATCGATATCGAGATGAGAGAAATCTGTTACGAATCAAAGACACACCATCCGTCTACAGCCTGTTTCATGGTTTCCCAATCATCAGGACGGCTTGTGGTCTCTTTCAAATTCGCATCAGATTTCTCGTTGGTTCATAGCCTTAGGCCAATACAAACATGTGAATTGCATCAGATTATTGATAGTGACATCTATAATCTTTGCGGTGAAGCTGAGAAGTACGACTATTGATATCGTGGGTAGGCCTTTCTAACAATTTGTTAGTGACCTGTTAAAGTGCACGAAATCTCGTGATTTTAAAATTCCACGATATTAGGTCCAAGCTTCACCGCAAAGATTATAGATGTCACTATCAATAATCTGATGCAATTCACATGTTTGTATTGGCCTAAGGCTATGAACCAACGAGAAATCTGATGCGAATTTGAAAGAGACCACAAGCCGTCCTGATGATTGGGGAACCATGAAACAGGCTGTAGACGGATGGTGTGTCTTTTTGGATTCGTAACAGATTTCTCTCATTCTCGATATCGATGTTTGCGTTAAACGCATGAGAAGTACGACTATTGATATCGTGGGTAGGCCTTTCTAACAATTTGTTAGTGACCTGTTAAAGTGCACGAAATCTCGTGATTTTAAAATTCCACGATATTAGGTCCAAGCTTCACCGCAAAGATTATAGATGTCACTATCAATAATCTGATGCAATTCACATGTTTGTATTGGCCTAAGGCTATGAACCAACGAGAAATCTGATGCGAATTTGAAAGAGACCACAAGCCGTCCTGATGATTGGGAAACCATGAAACAGGCTGTAGACGGATGGTGTGTCTTTTTGGATTCGTAACAGATTTCTCTCATTCTCGATATCGATGTTTGCGTTAAACGCATGAGAAGTACGACTATTGATATCGTGGGTAGGCCTTTCTAACAATTTGTTAGTGACCTGTTAAAGTGCACGAAATCTCGTGATTTTAAAATTCCACGATATTAGGTCCAAGCTTCACCGCAAAGATTATAGATGTCACTATCAATAATCTGATGCAATTCACATATATATATATATATATATATATATATATATATATATATATATATATATTGTTATGTTAGGGAATGCTGTAAAATAATTAAACTTATAATTATCATTATTATTATTAGGTATTTTCGTTATCGTCGATAATGCTATGTTGTTTTGCAGTTTTCTTTACCTTTTTACTACTCAAGTAGTAGCATATGCATCAAGAGGGCAGTCCTAAAGTAGTTCTATTATCAAAAGTATGTGACCAACGAAATATCTGTTAAAAATCCACAATTAAATCATGTCAAAATTCAAATTTGTAGAAAACATTGAATTTAGAGTAACATCAACTGATATATAAGTTTTGAACATCCTGTATGACAATTCCACATCAACAGGAAACCTACCAAATGGATATCGAGAGAGTTTGTGTGGGAAAAGTGATGATATATGAAAGATGTGTTAGCAGAAACTGTAAAAATATAATTTTTACGAATTTGTAAATAGTATGTAGATTTAGAATTAGATTTCATTCATAAAACCATTAGAAGTAATCACAAAACAAATAATAAGGTAGGAAGTTCCACTAAATTCAAAAATCCGTGAGAAAATAAAAAATGTGTGTGTTACCATGGGAGGAGATAACAAGTTTGGGGAGAGACTGAAAAAGTTACAAAAAGGAAGCCACGTACGAAAACTTGAAAGAGATATCAATAGACAATTAAAGAAAAAACCGCATAAAACGATTCTCTAACGAGAGAAATTCCTAAAAAGCACAACTGGGAGAAATAAGTTATCAAAAATTTCCAATTACCTGGTATAGAAGAGAAATCTATGAAAGTACGCACGTAAGCTGTCATTGCAATCTCAAAAGTACGTCCACAGGCTGGAAACATCACAGGAAAAGGAGCAACAAGGTATTCTAATCACCGAACTCACCAAAGTGCAACTTTTCGTATATTTATCCAATAACTTTGACTGTCCGATCCACTGTTTACATTGTTTTGGCTGAACATTCATCAAAATTCCATTCTAAAGGACTGACCATAATTTTAAATATTCTTCCCATTAATAATTATCATTTATATTCATATTGCACCATTTCTATTATTGTTTCTTTTTAGTATAAGATATTTTTCGCAGAGTAGGGCAGTTTTAAGGGTTTTTATCTGAATAAAAACGATCAGTTGTTTATTTTCTGCAATCTGTGTTTTATCTAACCACACTTTTTCCCCCACTGAACAGCATTTCTTATCGAATCGTTAGTGCCAAGTCGGCAATACAGATCACAGAACCGACTTCTGAGAAGGAGCTGACTCTTGTTCATAGGCGTACCTGACTGAGCTGGGATAAGGTAAAGAGAGGTTTAAAAAAAGAATGGTGAGATAACATAGCCGGAGTTTTCATTTCTTATGAAAGGGATTCAGAAATTAAAATCTGTGAACTGAATTTATATATATATATATATATATATATATATATATATATATATATATATATATATATATATATATATATATATATATATATATATGAATTAAAATAAAAAACCAACCCATCATAACAATATATATATAGTAGATTTTGTGGTTCTTGGGATTTGGATTCTTCAATAACTGGAGTTTCAATTTACATATATCAAAACGTTTCGCCCCAAGCTGAAGGCTTTTTCAATAGTTTATTAAAAAAAATTTTTTGTTAACATTGTGTATATATATATATATATATATGTTGTTATGCCAGTTATAAGTTTTAAAAGGAAAAAACCCACAAAAAGAATAATTACTGAATAGTTATTAGTTTCAAGAGATTGTTTTTACATAATTTTGGAAGTTCTATTTATTTGTAAGCCTATGTATAATATGGATAGATAAAAATGTCAAAATACTATGACACAATCAATTTCATACACTGTCATAATGATTATAACCCATAATTGGTAAAAAGACAACAAAAAGTCTAGATTTACAAAATTTTCATGAATAAAAAGTGATCAACACATTTATAAATTTGAAACATACAGTATATGAAATTGTACCTAACTAAAAGTAGCCAATGGTAGAACAGCAAACTTCTTGATGAGATTAGCCAATCAGGGAATAGATGGTCATATGGAAAATTGGAAATTGTGAGAGTATAACAACGGGGTGATGTCATAAGCAATTATTATTGAAATTGTAAATAGTAATAAGAATGGAAAAATAGTTGTATATATAAATTATATAAGATGAACCCAAACAGTGAAATGTGACAATTTTGTGCGCGAATTCAAAAATTCAAATGAAAAAAGAGGAAGGAAAATTCGTATCTAGGTGACAGAACAAACAAAGCCAAAAAGGAGATCGAAAAAAATTTAGAAAGGAATGCCACGCATCAATTTGGGAGAAAGAAAAACGAAATAATTCCAACATTACCTTAATTATACAACATATCCAAGTATCCAAAGCTGATTTCCGCATATGTATGGTTCCTGATTTATGGTATTGGAGTTCCTGATAGAGCTTGGAGTGAGAAAGGATCCAGTTTCAGGGCATATTTTGGACACCGACATTTCCAGCCAGGTATAAAAACTTTAATAGTGTACATTCGGTCCTGAACAATTTCACAAATAACGTATTTCACATCTGAAGAACTTTATTTCACTCTATTTTGAACTATAACAAAAAACTTCACTCTCAAGGAAAAAGTGAGGTTGTGTCTATCCATCCATGATTTGATTTTTATGATTATCCGTGAATATTTGTAGATTCACATTAGTATAAGTTATTTCTCGTAGGCCAGGTAAAATTAAGTCTTCCTGAATAAAGGAAATAATTGCTTTTTGATACTTTGTTGTTTGTTTTATACAATGATCAACAATCATTCCTACGACCATTGAATAAATTGAGTCTTGACATATCAAGTAGTGGCTAAATTGCCTTGAACCGGCTATCTGAGATAAGAGGTGTACCAACTGTGCTAGCTGTGGTAAGAAAAATGATAACAATTAGCAGCAACGTGACGAGAGAACAGTGACGTAGCTAGCAATTATTATTACATCATTGCAATATCATACAGGGCAAAAATATCTATCTATATCATATCAATCTGGCTCACAAAGAATAGCAAAAATTAATTAGCAATCTTATTATATAAAAACAATTTTTTTGCAAATATCATTTCATATATATATATATATATATATATATATATATATATATATATATATATATATTTATACAGGGTGTTCCAAATTAAGTCGGCACCATTGCCAACTCCGTTATTATTGATGCTACGATTTCGGTTAAATGGGCAAACTGGTAGCATTTTTAGTGGCCTTCTCGATGCCGAAAACAAACAAAAAATTGACAGTCGCGTTGTCATAATATTTCATAAAATGATATTTTTTTCAATGAAACACCCTATATTTTTTCATCCATTTCGATTCGTGATAACATTCTCAACAACAAAGCTCATATCACTTTTCTTCCTAAAGTGGAAAATGAGCGACTTATGTGGAAATATTTATTTCTTTCACTAGTACAAAAAATTTCTTTGTTTTGGCGACATGATGATCACGGGTTTCACGAGTTCACATCCCAGCGCAATTTTTTTTTTTACTGTCTTATTTTGCTATTAGTAACAAAATATTGTCATTCGTATAAGTACAAAAAATGGGTGTTTGGACAATCATGAGGTTTTATTCGCCAAAACAAAGAAATTTTTCGTACTAGTAAAAGAAATAAATATTTCCACATAAGTCGCTCATTTTCCACTTTAGGAAGAAAAGTGATATGAGCTTTGTTGTTGAGAATGTTATTACGAATCGAAATGGATGAAAAAATATAGGGTGTTCCATTGAAAAAAATATCATTTTATGAAATATTATAACAACGCGACTGTCAATTTTTTTTTGTTTTCGGCATCGAGAAGGCCACTAAAAATGCTACCAGTTTGCCCATTCATTCAACCGAAATCGTAGCATCAATAATAACGGAGTTGGCCATTGTGCCGACTTAATTTGGAACACCCGGTATATATATATATATATATATATATATATACATATTAGTGAATAAGTGCGACAAACTCCGAGGGGTGATTCTGCATGAAAAAATAATGAAAGTTTGCTATATAACTTTTGTCCGCAAATGCTTCGTTTTCCGTGTTAAAGTTTTTCAAAAAAACTGACTATTCATTAATTGCTCTAAAACCGGTCGAGATATGCAAATTAAATCTGGTGATTTTTAAGAGGTAGTTATTGCGCATTTTTTGACATGCAATTAAGAATTTTATGTTCATTATTGGCGCACATACGGGTAATTTTTTTAAGACAAAAATGGTACGCCAATGAGATATTTCGAATTGATTTTTTTTCAATTCCTCGTTCAATTTGTGTCAAAAAAAAATTGTTTCCTTTTTTTCGTATGATTAAATGATTATTATAAGAGATTAATAGTTGATATTCACGTCATTTCGACCTTCGAACAAATCGGCGACAAATTTGGCGAAGTGAATTTTACGTTTCATTTGAAAAAAGTAATTGTAAAGTAAAGTAAAAGTTATTGAGAATTTTTAAATTGATATATGCATGGTGTAATTTAACTTCTTGCACAACCTCCACAGATTTTAGTACATCAAAAAATAAAAATATTTTTTTCTTTGATTTTTACGATAAATCCTTGAAAATATGTATTACCTGCCAAAACTTTGCCGTGTCAACTTATTATAACGGAATGTAGTATATATTTACTTTCATCTCCATTCTGAAAATGTAATAGCATGTTATCAAATGTCTAGAAAATTATTCAAAGGCCAAATTGGTGAAACGACCTTTCCAAACGCAAAATAGGATTATGTTTTCGTTTCAGTTTTTCCTCAGAAGACAAATACCTTTGGAGTATATAGATTCCCTTGGCGAATAAATGATCTGACATCTATCGATTCTTTAATAAGGGAGAAGAGGAATTTTGTTCGATACTTTGATGGTTCATGTTGAAAATGGCTTGTTTATGTGGGGTTTTGTGGAATATAGCTTTTGGCTTGTGAGGGAGAAATAATGGAAAGACTTGTTAATTGTTCATATTTTCGAAATAACATTTAAGTCGGTGAAAGTAGATAAAAAAAATGTCTGAATCAATTATATTTCTTCCATTATATTCTTTATGACGTCTAGCACTATGCTCAGAATTTCAGTTCACTTGGAAATAGTTGAAGCACGAGAAAGACACGGTAAGAATGGCAATGTAGTTTAAGTAAATTTTCACTTCTAATATTACAAGTACGCTATTTTTCATGGAGAAAATTCACAACAAACCTGGTATTTTAAATCTATATCATTGAAATCAATATTATAAAGATGTCTGTGCTGATTTTTTGGAAAGTTAAATGGTAATACGTGAGGTTTTGAAGTAACTGATTATAAATGGCTACGAAATTTCAATTTCAATCATCCAAGTGATGTTTACAATCCACAGCTGGTATAAAACTTGACACAAAGTACCGAGAAGGGAGACAACTTCCTGAAATTGCCACTGTTCCTGTGAGATCCAGTAAAAATGAATTTGATTGACCGTGAAGATTAATTTTTGCACGACAATACTTGAATGTTTCACATTTGACGAAAATCTAGATACAGACAGAATGATAGAAGTAGCCAATATTGACATGCAAAGAGTTAATGTGAATATTTGATTGAAACTAAATATCGGGGAGGAGCAACGTTTCTTCACAAGTTTTTTGGGTTGGTAATCTTGTACAATCTACAAATGAATTTTTTTATTTTGAAAAACATATGATGGCCATTCCACTCTCTAATATGATCGCTATCCCACTATTAGATGTGATGTTCATTATTCTTCATCCATTCATTTACCGATATCTCAAAATATGTGCGTACTTCAATGTTCTTGAAATTTTACTTAGATATATACATCATTTTTGAACTGGAAGTAGATTTTTTATGCACAGATATTGAAGATTGCTTTAGTGGTAATGCTATCCATTTCCATTCAATCGTTGATGACTATTTCCAATATAGAAGGCTCCCAGCGGAATGTGCCACTTTCTTGGGGGTTGAGTTTCTCATATAAGTTGTCAGCTAAACCCCTTCAAGAATCTCAAGCCTCTTAAGGTGATATCTCAAAGGACAGGTACTCATGTTACCAGTTTCAAGTCCCTCTTTTCCAACTCGTGAAACTGCTCTGTTAGGCTAAAGGATCCCTAGTTGACCTGTGTATTATATTGTAGTTACTTGAAGAACTGGTAACTCTTCATTAAGCTCTCATATGATCGTCAATCAAGACCTCAGTCTTTAATCGTTCGGTCATTGCCCTAAAAACCTAACACTTACATTTATTTATGAAACAGTTTTTTTCAGAAGGTTTCATTGTGGTAGATTTTATTTTTCCATTTTACATTTTCAACAATTCCCGACACTTTTCGTTCCCGAAGTTAGTGTAACATGGTTATTTTCCACTCTAACGAAAGAGAAAAAAATTCAACTGTAACATGAAACGTTTTCCATAATGGAACGTTACCTCGTCCATTTGAAGGAAAATTAAGTTATCCAAGTAGCATGACTGCAGTTCGCATTCCATACTCTGAAATATAACTTTCCGTTGTCTCCAGAATAATAAATGAACATGAGAAATCTAGGACAAACTCATCAACGTTTTCCAGCTTTGCGTTTTGTGCATAATACTTGATATCCTGTAACCAATTTATTTCTATATGTGAAAATGAACAGTATTGACACTAAAAATTATAAACCTGGTGAGAAGATTATACACATAAAGAAGAAATGAAGTACTCTAAATCATCTCCACGAAATTTATTTAAAAAAGGACATGTTTCGGAGCTTTAAAGCTCCATCTTCATCTGATACTTGAATAAATCTGGAAAGAGGGGAGGAATAAGCTTGACTATAGGTTCACAATTCTCATTAAGGTTGGTAGTTTAGTTGTGAATACTTACATCATGGAGAAAAAACACAACATAAAATATGTGGTAATTTATAAAGGTCAACAAAGCATTATAGCTTTGAACCAACTTGAACCGTGATTGGGATAAAACAATACCACTCCATATTGTTTTATCCCAATCACGGTTCAAGTTGGTTCAATGCTATAATGCTTTGTTGACCTTTATAAACACATTTTTTATGTTGTGTTTTTTCTCCATGATGTAAGTATTCACAACTAAACTTCCAATCTTTAATGAAAGAATTGTTGAACCGATACAAGTTATTCCTCCCCTCTTCTCAGATTTATATAAGTATCAGCTGAAGATGGAACTGTAAAGCTCCGAAACATTTCGTGGAGATGATTTATAGTACTTCATTTCTTCATACATCCACTCCACTTTGAGCAGAATGGACTTCTACTTTCGTTTATACACATAAGTTGCTAGACATTAGCGAATATTTAATACTATGCAAGATATGTGAGAAGATTGTCAATAACCACCAATAAAATAAGATAGTTGGAACTGCACAGTAATAAATAACTGATTTTTTTCTTTTGAGTTTGAGTCCTTTCAAAATAACTACCAGATCTAGTTTAATATCCGGCGTGGTATTAGTAGTTGTTTTCTGTTAGATATTCACAAAAAATAAGTTCATTTGTATCATGGATTTTCCAATTTTCAGAAAAATCTTCATATTCAATGGTTTATTTTCAATTCGTATTAATGAATCCTTATATGATTTTTTTTGCTCTAGAAATCCAAATAACGCCGACAATAATTTTTAGTATTCGTTTGGAAAAATAATGTTCACCGAGAATAAGGTGCATGCTGAAAATAGAAGTTCCAATTTATTCATCGTTCACACCTTGTTTTTTTTGCTTCTTCAGGAAATTCAAAATTCACACGAAGGTTATGTGTGTGTCATTCGATAATTGTTCAGTTGATTTCAGGCTGGAAGAGAAAATGTTCAAATGTGCATTGCTGATATTTTAAATTATTTACGCAAAAAAATATACAACAAATATATTTTGTCAATAGATGAAAAATTAATAAATCAGATGCACTTCATATAAAAGCGATGCTGAAAAAAACTTGAAAGTTTTACGGACACCGGTAATTTCATAAAGAAAGTGTATATTATAAACATTTGACAATTTACTGAGGGGCAGTGATAAATGGTATATATGGAGTTTATTGATCGTCAAGATTTTTATGACAAGTCAAAACATGGTAGTAAGTACAAATGCAGTGAGTTAACACAATTAGTCATAATCAAAAAACTTTTTAACAAAAAATTAAACCGACGAAAAAATCAACTGAAAAGCAAAAAATAAAATAAACCTTCTTAGTCTTAATGATAATTGAGCTCCTAAACTAATGTGAGTAAGTAATTTTGATTCGCGCCAAACAAACAATTATCGAAGATCATTTATTAATTGATTTGTTGAAAATATAAACAGGATGTTCATAAAATCAGATGTGGAATCATCTGCGACTGAAAGATAAACTTTAGTCACTATCTTCCATCGTCAAGATAACCTCTTGTGGGGTATTCATGTTGAAAAGGGAAACATTCTCAATTGAATATTGATAGAAAGATTTTTCTGTGAATTGAAAAATCAAAAGAAAATCTGAAATTGAAAATTTGCATTTTCATTCAGATAGTTATTTGATTTTCTATTCCAGTCTTGATCAAGAACTCATAAAGATGAATGAGGCAAAGAAGATTGTTTTCCAAAAGAGAGAACTCACCAGAAATCATTCGTAACATTGACGCAGGAGAGACATCGCATTCACTAGGTCTTCAATACATTTTTGTCGACGAAAATCTATTTCACGCTTCCACGATCATCAGGAAGACCGGAAGAAATGGGAAACACATTTTCAAGAAGCAATCTCAAAAACTAACTTCATTTTAATCGTGGATTTTTCAATTCACAGAAAAATCTTTCTATCAATATTCAATTGAGAATGTTTCCCTTTTCATCATTATATTACTTTGAAGACGTAACCAAACGCCGCTGTGCACCTCCCTGCCGTCATTTTACGTTTTACCTAATTCAATTGCTAGTTTGTTTGGCGCCGACTCAAAATTAGTTACTCACATTAGTTTAGGAGCTCAATGATCATTAAGACTAGGAGGGTTTATTTTATTTTTTGCTTTCCAGTTGATTTTTTCGTCGGTTTAATTTTTTGTTAAAAGTTTTTATTTTTCAATGTTTTGTGGCTGAAATCCACTAATTAGTATCTACTTAATTTTTGATTATTTCCAGAATACTTACTTCAACTATTAACTGTTAAATAATATGATTATCTACTTTAACCATTTATTGTTATACAGTGTCCGGCAGAAAGTACGCATCATATGGGAATTTTTTTTAATATAATATTTTGACAAATATCGATACATGCAATCACTTCTGCATCAAAAGAAACCCCAAAAGATGTTGTACAGTGCCGTTCGTCTTTTCTTGTTTGGCGAGAATATTAAAAAATTTAAAAATTATGTCTTAAAACACACTTATTTGGGAAAATATTGAAAAATGTTATTTGGAAAAGTTGTTTAGAACGACATTTTATAGCTATGTACGAGTTAGGAAAAAAATCTGAGATGAAAAAATAAAAATAAATTTTTGCCATAAAAAAAAATAATTTGGAAAAATACATTTCTGACAAAGAAACTCATTAGTAAAGCCCAAGAGTAATATTTTGAATATTATTTTGTAAAGATTCACCAGCTACTTCTATTTTATTCGAAGAAAATTTTAAATCTGTGGATTTGCCATGTGTTCAGCTGCTTCATAAGAGGTCACAGAAATATCTTCAGGACATTATAATCCCGATACTGTTTATTATTGACAAAAAACCATGTATCTGCAGAATTTTAATATGAATTTTTTATTAGAACAAGAAATTGATTAAATTTTTTACATAATTACATTTTATAATAAAATTAGAAGCTGAAATAATCATAAACCAAACAATTTAATGCATACTCGAAAGTTTGTAATCAATTTATTTTTTGTTTGAATAAAAAATTCAATTTGAATAATGAACAGTATCGGGATTATAATGTCCTGGAGATATTTCAGTGACCTCTTATGAAGCAGCTGAATACATGGCAAATCCATAGATTTCAATTTTTTTCCGAATAAAATAGAAGTAGCTTGCGAATATTTACAAAATATCATTTAAAATATTACTGTTGGCCTTACTAATTAGTTTCTTTGTCTAAAATGTATTTTTCCAAATTGAAATTTTTATTATGGCAAAAAATTGATTTTTATTTTGTTATCTCAGATTCTTTTCAAAACTTGTACATAGCTATAAAATAACGTTTTGAACAACTTTTTCGAATAACATTTTTCGATATTTTCTCAACTAAGTGTGTTTTGAAACATAATTTTTAATTTTTTTGAACACGAAAAGACGAACGGCACTGTACAACGTCTTTTGGGGTTGCTTTCGATGCAGAAGCGATTGCACATATCGATATTCGTCAAAATTTATTAATAAAAGAATTTCCCATATGATGCGTACTTTCTGCCGGTCACTGTATAATATAAATTATTTTTGAAAGTTCTGGATAATTGATTTCATCACTTTGTATATAATTCCATCCTTACATACAATTATTGTGACGGATGCAGGAGGATCTGTCAATGTCAACTACATATGTGTGCCAATGTTCACAAGTAAAAAATCAATCATCCCCTATTTTACTACCCATAGAGGTGGTTAATTCCATTCCAAATCAGAATATGACCAACGATGAGGTATACGCTATCTAATAAAGAAAGAATCATCCAAATCGGAAAACCCACTAGAAAGTTATGCCTGATAGAATCGGTTAACGGACCAAAATTCAGAGGGTGAACGATCAATATCCTCCATTTTGCTACCCTTAGGGATGGATTTTTTTGTTCAAATTAAAATGGGACCAACTTTGAAGGGGGTGTATCCAATGAAGAAAGAATCATCAGAATCGGACTCTTCTGTGAAAAGTTATGCGTGGTCATACATTAATAAAAAATATATACGCGTCGAATGGAGAACCTCCTCCTTTCTGGTTTCCTCGGTTAAAAAATAAATATCAGAATTAATTTAATTCAAGGACCATACAGAGATTATATAAACATACAAATTATGTAGATACGTGAATATGAGTAAATGACCAGTAAAAATATCTTATTCGTAAATTATCTGTAGGTTTCCGATTTATTATTAATTTCTATGAGCGATGACTTGAAATATATCAACGTTATATTTTATGACAGGAGTGATGCATGTAACTATTAGTGGAAAAGTGCCAATCTGGCAGTAATAAAGTATAAAGCGGGTAGAGTATGAAATCTCTCAAGTAATTCCGTCAATAGTAGGATGATCCATAATTTTGGTTTATGGGCGATTCCGAATAGATTGGATCCATTCTGTTGGATCGCCAACTTAAAAGCCTTCTCTTGGCAGCGACATATAAAAACAGTAGAATTCTTCCACCAAGACGAATGAAACTATACGAATCATTGGTTTTTATTTCTATTCATGAATTGAATCCGAAACTCCGCTTCTCGGAATTAGGATCCGAATTCTGTTTATCCAGGATTTGGAGAATGCATGTCGCCTTCTGTTTTAAAACTTGCTCCAGCACATTTCGTTGTTTAATATTTCACCAACTTTATATGTTTATTCCCCAGTTTCAATGGAAAGTTTTCCTTCGTATTAGAAATATAATTGCTCGGGAGCTTCCTCAAACAAGGAGTATTGTTTTACCCGTTAACTTTCAGTGGGTGTTAAATAACAACTTTCTTCGATATAATTCATTCCTTTTATTTCTGTTCAACTTCCACCTCAGGGGATCAGAGAATTTGAAATTGTAGCTGTTTGGTATTTTCTGCAGATTGCCTTTTTTGTTCACTTTGTTTCACAGAACACAACTCTTAATTGAATGGAAAATACTGATCTCTTTCAGTTTTAAATAACGTAGTTAATTAGGATGATTTTCAACATATGTTTTTTTTTCATTTATAGTCGGAGAATCCTCGTTTTTACCACGTTTTTATTAGCTCGCTTTTGTGTCTGTATGGTACAAATCTGGCAGCTAGAGCTCGAAACTTCGGAAATGGCTCAGAACTGGATGACATACAATATTAACTCGTTTTCTTGTCTATCTGTTTTTTTACGGACTCCAAAAAGGGAGGTTAGGATCCCACAATTGGTTTCGTGCACATTTGACAGATAGTCGACATTGGAGGTAGAAACAATCTCACTTTTCCATTTTGTTTATGTTGGAGAGTTGAACATTTTTACCGATCTCAAAAAGAATTCAGTAGTTGAATTACATATGTTATTGATTAATTCGTAGATGATCTTGCCTTCATATTGTGCTGTTGTGAAATGCAAGTTTTTTTTCACTTTATACCGTTTCCGGTGAACATCATCTAACCTGGAATAATATTTTGTCAGGTCTATTGTGACAATATTTCACTCGAAACACAATAGAAACAACAAAAATGTCAAATAAACGTTCTTTAACAAGCGGAAAATGTACACGAAACCAATCTCTCCATACTAGTCTACTTCACAAGTTCAAAAATGAGTTAATTCTTGTAACAGCTCCTAAAAATATGAGCAATAGCTCATTGGATTCGAAATGACGTCTAGAAAAATTCATTAAAATGTTTCATTAGCAGATAAAAAATTGCAAAAGGTATAAACAAATGAAGATGAAAAAATAAGGTATTTAGTTTTTCGCAGATAACTCAGAAAATATAGAAGATAATGGAATTCTTAAAGAAGAGGAAATTTCCAATAAAAAAGTTTGAACTCCCGGAACGGTATCTCTATTGCTGATAATTTTAAATTAACGCTGCGTGGCTATTTCAGGATGCGCGCGCGGCCTCTAAAGCAAGTACGTCACATTTTTTTTTAATATTAAATATTAATTAACAAATTCAAATGAATCATGGTCTGTTCTAAAAACTTGAAGGAACAAGGTCCCGTTGGAGAAATCGATCTAAGTAAATTTTTCAACAAGTTAGGCGATTGGTAATTAACTAAACAACCTCCGTGTTGATTGAAGGCAATGAAAATTGTTTAAATAATTGACCTAAAAATTATTCGCTTCTTTGAGCCGTTGTTATATGTGTACTCAAGAAGATCACTTAATTTTTTTTTGTTAAATTTTTTGTTTATAATAAAATTTTTAGGTTGCAAAAAAGTTAAAAATCCCAAAAAGGTTGTAATTTTTTTCTTATTTTTGTTACTATATTAATGGTTTTGTATTCATGAGAGGCATTTATTAACGTTAAAAAAAATCCACGCCATTTGTTTATAAATTGTTCATAAACAAATTTCACTACTTTCATATTTTTTAAATTTACAATTTTGTTGTTTTAAAAATATTATGATTTAAAAAAACAACTTGAAAACAATTTTTACTTGTTCATAACCGTTGTTTTATATTTCTAATGTTTAAATAATTAGTCAAGGAATGATTTTTTTAATCATAATTGAAAAGCCTCTATGAAGTGAGAAAAAAAAAATTTGAACGACAATTAACAATTTGTTATAAACAAATTCTGACAACTATAATATTTTTTTTTATAAATCTACAAAAAAAAAACATTCCACAATACATTGATAATTTTTTAAAATTTTTCAACAGGTTACAGAAGTTCAAACGGCGACTTGATTTTTCAACTAAAAAACTGAAATAACTTTTAAACTAATAAAGATGCGACAATTAACAATCAGGTCGTTTTTATAAAGGATTAATTAATCTTTGAAATGAGATGCTTCCCAAGTTTGTAACTATTGTTTATCACGTGCTATGCGCATTTTTTATAAAAATTGAAGGTGTTTTCGGCGTTTTTCATTCTTTTATGGCTCCTAGCTTATTAAATAATGAAAATACCGTTATGGACCTTCAAGGCAATTTTGTTAACTGATAAAATATCTAAAAGTTCCAATTGTTTATTTAAAAATGAATACGTTGATCAAATAATGCAGTTTTACTCAACTTTTTTTTAATTTTCTCGTCTGTAACTGTTAAATTATCATGCTTTGCTGTATTTTTGTGTATTTCATCAACAATTCATTTCAATTACTTTGTTTAACAAATATTCGAGAGTAAAATAATAATGTAAACATAAAATCATCATTAGAACTACTTTATTTGCATTAATTACAGAAAAAGTAATAGTAATAATACAAATATTCGAGAGTAAAATAATAATGTAAACATAAAATCATCATTAGAACTACTTTATTTGCATTAATTAAGAAAAAATAGTAATAATAGTAATAATAGTAATAATAGTAATAATAGTAATAATAGTAATAATAGTAATAATAGTAATAATAGTAATAATAGTAATAATAGTAATAATAGTAATAATAGTAATAATAGTAATAATAGTAATAATAGTAATAATAGTAATAATAGTAATAATAGTAATAATAGTAATAATAGTAATAATAGTAATAATAGTAATAATAGTAATAATAGTAATGATAGTAATAATAGTAAGGGCCTGACTGGAAGTGTTTAAAACGAATAATAATAATAACAATACTAATAGTTTTGTGCTATTTTATACGGCGTTTTCTTCGTTTGTTTGGGGGAGAAATTCTTGAACAACTCGGATTATATAAAT
This sequence comes from Gonioctena quinquepunctata, assembly GCA_018342105.1. Taxonomy (NCBI): domain Eukaryota; kingdom Metazoa; phylum Arthropoda; class Insecta; order Coleoptera; family Chrysomelidae; genus Gonioctena; species Gonioctena quinquepunctata. Next base: position 139,877 of record JAFIRS010000572.1, on the reverse strand, counting down.
TCTGAACTGAACAGGCCACCCTTCCTACAATTTTTTTTTATCAATTTATTGTTGCATATGGTTGTTTTTTTCAAAGATTTATAAAAAAATATTATTATTGTCAGAATTTGTTTATAACAAATTGATTAATAAACAATGAAATTGTCGTTGAAAAAATTGTTATAAAAAAAAATTGCAATAGAGATAGAGTTCCGGGAATTATTGGAATATCCTCCGCTTTAAGACCATTTTTTCAGATTTAGAATATGTTTTATAGTTTCTGAGTTATCCGCGAAAAACTAAATGCTTTTTTTTTCATCTTCATTTGTTTATAACTTTTGCAATTTTTGATCCCTATTAAAACATTTTAATTCATTTCTCTAGACGACATTCCGAATCCAATGAGCTATCGCTCATATTTTCAGAAGATATTACAAGAATTAACACGTTTAGAACTTGTGAAGTAGACTAATACCGGTGACGAGTGCACGGTGTTTTGCGATACGCGCAAGGGAAAAAGTGAGGTTAATGCTCTAGGTTATAGGCAAGAGGAACGAGCATATAAAAAACCCGAACATAGAACGGTAAAACATTCCCAAAAAATCCGGATTCTCAGAAGGGAAAAATTCAAAATTTGCACGACAATAATGTTTTGGGTATTTGACAATTGATGCACAGTGAGGGTTTTTTCGATTTTTGAGCAACTGGTTTTGCTAACTTTCTAGGGATCTGATCACAAGCAGGTGTTTTGTCATTCCAGTCCTAGCGTTTAGTGCTTGGAATTCACCGATTTCTTCGGGCGGTGCTGTAAGTTTTTCCGGGTTTCCATAGATGACAGCGAATTATGTCGAACTAATGTTCTACAGCAAATAAAGTGATTTGCTCTTTCGTGTGGAAAAGAGTAATTCCTTATTCAAAAAGTTGAGAAAAAATAGGGAATTCGGGAGGCGGTATTTACCTCTCTACTTGATGTGCTCGATGAAAACCAGGCCTCAACCCAATTTTCGATCCTGTATATTTGTTGCCTTTGATTAGCGAATGATTCATGTTGAGGTCGTTTCTCAAAGTATTTATAAGGCACGGCATTGACTAAAAACTTGAATATCGGCCTTAAACACCTGCATGAACATATCAGCAAAGCCGGTGTAAACAAGCTTTAGACACGCAATTGATAATGTCAACTCGGTTCTACGTCTCCATATAGAACATTAATTGCTGTTATCAAAGTCCAGTTATATCTGAAATCATGAGTTCAATATACGTTACATGCCGTTAGTAGAATGGTACCTGTCATGCAAATGGAGAAAACTAGCGAAAATCGGACGAACAGTCTGCCATTTCGAAGGCTGAACATATAGTGGAGAAGAGAAAATTCACTTTGAAATGGTTATTACGGCCACGACTCACGGAAACATAACAGGAACAAGCCTCGATTATAATTCAATCTTGCCTCTTCTATCTTTTGGATTTATAAAAAAACCACTGGTAAGAACCTTAACAAGAAAAGCGCTCTTTTTGTCAGACATTCATATAAATAACATAATTGAAAATTAAGATATTACCTATCAAAACTTCGATATTTAGAAAAGGTATTTGATATAAAACACCTGAAAATAATGTATTACGCTCTGATACAAACCTATCCCCACTATAGAATTCTAGAATGGGAAGGAGCAACAAACTTTCATATGAAGCACCTGATCACAATTCAGAAGTGGATTCTGAAAAAAAATATGGGAAAGGACTTCAGATACTCTACTGATGATTTGTACAGGGAGATAGAAGTAATGGACAAACATCTGGCTCTGGTGACTCATCAAATTTGACCAAAGGTAAATATATCGAGCACAACTACTCAACTAGAGAAAAGGCATTGAACGTACCTCGTATGTTGAAGACATCTTTGGCACCGGTGTGAAGTTAGCCACATCCACAGGTATACTCTTAGCCGGGCCGCCCACCGATGATGCAACATACGACATGAGATAATTACCGCGTATAGACTTGTGCCGCATAAAAGCAATATACTCAACGTGGATGTCGTCGGAACCAGCGCACACCAGTTTTATGTGTTCAGACATGTGCATGCGCTGCACTGGTGTGCGCTAGTTCCGACGACATCCACATGATTATATTGCTTTTATGCGGCACACGTCTATACGCGGTATTTACCTCATGTCGTGTGTTGCATACTGCGTGTTTGATGCATCCTCGGTGGACGGGCTTAGAAAGAAGTTAGGTCAATACATTTTCAGTTTTTACCAAAGGAATTACGCAAAAAAAATGTTTGGATCAAGCAATTCAGTCACAATAATATCATCCCTCCTTCACTACGTCCCTTTTACCGTTTGTCAGGACATCAGAGGGTGATAGGGGATAGTTTCTGGGAAATAATTCATAAAAATTCTCGTTAGGAGTGTTTCATGAAGAAAAAGTAAATCGAATGACATCCCCCTATAGTTTGTCAGATCTTCAGACGGTGGTAGGGAGTTAGTTTCTAGAAAATAATTCAATAACATTATCAAATGAAAGAGTACCGCATTATACTATCGGGATGTGTTTCATGAAGATTTATTTTTCCTTCATGAAACACATTCCAAAAGTAGAAACTATCCCCCATCACTCTGATGTCCTGACAAACGGTAAAAGGGGTGTAGCAAAGAAGGGATGATATTATTGTGACCGAAGTGCTTGATTTGAATGATTTTTTTCGCTTAATTCCTTTGGTAACAACTGAAAATGTATTGACCTAACTTTTTTCTGAGAGTGTACCTGTGGATGTAGCTAACTTCACACCGCTTGTTTTGGCCGCAGTTGTTTAGATACTAATATATTTTCGAATTCGAGGGATCACATATACAAGGTTTGTTTATATCGTGGGTATTCATTGAATGATCAGAGTGTACTCTATATTACTTCAAATGGCGCTTTCTCTTCACTGCACTATTGCTCACTTCTCCACTATATTCCTAGCCTACGGCTATATCTTCGCATTGTTTCATGCTGCACGCTACGTGTTGTATTTTGAAGGAAAAAGTTTCGTATGTGATAGACACAACACTCGGAAAATTAGCATATTTCGGTCAACTATATTAGTTACACGATACAGTTTCTCGTACAGCACTACTATTTGAATAATTACATGTTCCACAATCTTGCAAAACACTTGGTTCGCTGATAAGGATTACATATTTCCCGACTCGCAACTGCGTGCCTTAATTTTCTTCTTCCTTTTGTTTCCGCTTTTCATTGCTAATAAACTTGAGTTGTTGTCGAGTGAATGTGTCCCGGAAAAACTAGTGGTAAAACCCAGATTCAGTTTGATATTCAGTCCTCTTGTACTTGACTAAAAATATTGTATTTATCATTTCCCATAGTTCCACCAGTTCTTCAAAAATAATACGCATAACAGAACTTTATTGTATACCTACATTACTAAAGGCCCCTTGTATGATTTTAAACTCCATTTATGTTGAAACAGCAGTTAGAATGTGATTTTTTCTACTCCTATATTATAATACGCGAATTGAATATCTCTACCGATTTATTAATACTGGCCTAACACGGATTTCCATTTCGAAACAGATTTTGACCAATAAAAACACGTACATTTCATTATGAAACGAATTTTCGGCCTATAGAAACACGTAATTGTGGATAATCAAGTGGTATGTTTCTACATACTTGTTTGACATTTAATTTGAATTGACATTAAATCACAACTCGTCAAAAGTACCTTCAAGTATGTAGAGCAGTGAAGAATTATTTTGTACACCACAAAAAATTCTTGCTTTTATTTTATTATTTATTGGTCGTAGAAAAAATAATATATGCTACGATCATGTAATGGCTATTAATACACTCGCACAAGGTTTACGTAACTACCCCGTGCTTATGTATTAATAGCTATCATTACATGATCGTTGCATAATATAATATCACATAATTAGTAATATAAAGAAATTCTATTCTAAACACTACTTTACTTACTGAAATTTAAACCGAACTCGTACAAGTAGCCCTAAGGGATCGAAGTGGGTCATACATGTTCAACAATAGTTCAAGTTCTCTTATTCGAGAATCATTTTCAATATAACCTACCAAAACTGTGATTCACTTTCGCTTCTACAGTAATGCACAACTTGAAAAACATAGAATCCAACTCAACTACTAGGTTAGTGGGTTCTTGAATCTTGATAAATTTATTTTTCGGAGTGTTCTTGTTATTAGGATTCGTAGAAAAATCAGAAAAGTTTTGCAGTCATGTATACGTTTCGCCACCGGCGGAAGGCATCTTCAGTACTATTTTATTTTTCGAAAGTGGACATTGAAGTATTGAATTTACGAAATGATACTTATTTATATGGACCTAAGTGGTTATGATAAAAAAGGTTGAAAAGTACGGACTAAACACATGGAAAAGTCCAATACAGCACTCAACAAACATATCATCACTGACAATCACAACCCCGACTTCAAAAACACCAAAATATTTGCATATGAAACCAACGAATGAATGATTTACATAAAGAAAAGCCAACATGCAATCAACCATATAACTGACATTATTAATCTCAGCAGAATCTCACACAATTATATAAATGATGTAACACACTTAAATCCAACATCAAAATTTTTATAAAATTCCTTACCAACAACAAAAATTTAGTAGTAATTGGTAATGAGAGGTTTTCTGAGGTTTCGAATTCGAATCTGATGTTATTATTGCTCTTTCTCTTAGGGGGCACTACCTACACGTCTTCTTCTTTTATGAAGATTCATAACTTTTTTGAGCGTACTTCTAGCACATTTTTCGGTAAAAAAAACAATTCTACGTAAAAAAGCCACCCATGTTACGAGTCGCTATAAGCAACCGTTTTCTTGATATTTGGACTTGAAAATTCCAAGTCGATTATTTGATAATCGATGCGTGTTGAAGTTATTACCATTATTTTGCATTTTTTACAAGAATGCTTAGGGAATGAATGTGACGTTTAAGTAAGTAGTTTTGGTTTTCTGTAGAGGGTGCCACCTATTCTATTTAATTTTACTCGTTTGAAATAGTTATTTTTGTACCAAGGGTGCAAAATCTGTGTTTGTTTTAATAAAATTTGCAAGAAATATCAACATTTTATTTCAAGAAATTTTGAATATGTAGAATGAAATGAAGGAAACTAAATTGTATTCAAATAAATTGTTCAAAGTGTCCACCTTCAGCGAAGATACAGGCATTCAGTCTTCTAGTCATTGAATCTCGTACGCGCTCAAAAATTATTGGTGTGTTTCTTATTGTTTCACAGGCTGTACTATTCGCTTTCTTAGATCTTCCTCGTTCGCTAGTGGACTTTTATAAATTAGTGACTTCAAATGTCCCCAAAAATAAAAATCTAGCGGGTTTAGATCTGGGGACCTTGGTGCCCACGGCCCTCACCTGGTTAGGTTCTTCTACACCCCTACCGATCCATCGATTTGGATAGACAGTGTTAAGGAATTCCCTGGCTACAACGCTAAAATGGGCCGGAGCCCATGCATGCATAAACCACATGCTGATACTAATTTGTAATGGTACATTCTGAAGTAGTCCCGGTAATTCATTTTCTAAAAAGTCTCCGTAAGTTGCGCCGTTCAGTTGGAACGGAAGAAAGGAAGGACCTATCAAGTAATTATCAATTATTGCCGCCCATACATTTATAGAAAATTGATACTGATAATGTCTTTCACTAACTGCGTGCGGATTTTCTAGAGCCCAAACATGGTTGTTATGAAAGTTTGTGATAGCATTTCGGGAGAAGTTTGCCTCGTCCGTGGAGAGAACACATCTTATAAATTGAGGATTTCCAGCCAATTTTCTCAAAAACCAAAGTAATTCGTTGGGGAAAGTCTCGTGGCAAAAGATCTTGTACCCTTTGAATATGACATGGATAAAATTATTGATGGTGGATAATTCTCCAAACTGTGGACTGAGTAGAATTGAGAGCTTCAGCAATTATTCTTGTACTTGTTTCTGGATTCTCCTCGAGAGCGTTCAAAACAGATTCTTCCAATTCTGGGGTTCGGACTGCTCGTGGTCTTCCAATAATATCCGCTCCCCTCTTAAAGTTACCTGTTCCTGCCAAACGACGGTGGAGACTGGTAAATGTTGGAGCTGAAGGCAGTACTCGATTAGGAAATCGCTCCTGGTCAATACGTCTTGCTTCGCGCGCATTGCCATCCGCAAGGCCATAAACGAAATGCATATCGGCTAAATGAGCATTATTGTTTAAATAATTTTTTTTTTCAAAATTAGTGTTATAAAACTTACAGAAACTTCAACAAAACAACAAACGTTTAACTGTCACATAATATGTAATTACCAAAACCACTTACTTAAACATCAAATTCATTTCCTAAGCATTTAGGCATTCTTGTGAAAAATGCGAAATAATAGTAATAACTTCAACACGCATCGATTATCAAATAATCGACATGAAATTTTCAAGTCCCAATATCTAGAAAACGTTTGCTCATAGCGACTTGTAACAAATGTAGCTTTTTTACGTAGATATGATAGAGGAATTGATTTTACTGAAAAATGTGCTAGAAGTACGCTCAAAAAAGTTATGAGTCTTCAAAAAAGAAAAAGACATGTAGGTGGCGCCCCCTACGAGTAAGAACAATAATAACATCAGGTTCAAATTCGACACCTCAAAAAACCTCTCAATACCAATTTTCGTTTAATTAAGGTCGTTATTTCTAATGTTATTTAAAAAAAACGAAAATAAAAATAAAACTTTAACACCCTGTATCTTGGAAACGAAGCGTTTCCGGACATATATTTATTTGGACAATTCATATTGGAATATTGTGAAGAATCACCTCCTGAAGCTTGTCAAAGTACTTTTGAATCACCCTGTATATCAATTTCACATTAGAGAGTACTCGACGCATGTTAGATAATTTTTCATTGTATCATACATACAAAATTCTTCCGAAAAATTGTTCTTCCTACCAGATTGTAGTTTTTCTGGATGGACAGACTACATCGAACCAGTATATAATTCATTCAGAATATTGAAAAACCCAAACTGATAGTTATTTCAACGATGAATATTGAAAAATATGTTGGAGATTATTGGTTCAAGTCTGATGTTCTTCAGAGCTTTCCTAACATTATGATCAAACGGCGATTATAAAAATCACTTCGAAGATAGAAGGTTGTTTTGCTTGTTTATATCCTTCAACATTCAACATATCGTGTTGCATTTAAGTGAAGTTTTGATGAGAAAAACAATGCATTATCTTTGTGTATAATAATCGCACTCATGCAATTCATGGATCCATTAAGCTGCCACGATATCAACATTTCCTCCTCACGTCACGATTCAGGAGTTGTTTCACCTTTCAGCTTAATAGCTAATGTGCAGTGTTCACTTCCATTTTATGAAAACACATTTGTTGTGGACTATAAAGTTTTCTTCAAGTAGGATACTTTATGTTATACTGATCATCATGTGTTTTTCGAAATCGGCGAATAGCATATTACGAATAACTGGCCATGTATTGTGAATAAATTGTCTTCAATTACAGTTCTCAATTTCAAAACAATTTAGTTGAGCGGAGAGCATTTCTGCATTCACCGCATCACTCATTATACCTCTAGCAGTTTATTCTAAACAAACATAACATTGTCAATCTCGAAATTTTCCAAACAACGGTTTACTAGAAATCATTTTCCTGTTGAGCGTTTTCATCACAATACCTCCTAATCCTTATGTTATGTTAATTTCTCTTGCACTATCACAGAGGTGCAGGTTTTCTCCTTTCTTTCCAACATATCCCCACTTTTGAGGCCTAGAAGAGATGAGATATTCGTCCCGATGATTGCCATGAATTTCCTAACCGTATTCATAAACCTGTTTTTGTGAAAAATATACTATTTTTCTACTGGATAACCGAGCAGAAACATCTAATTTGAAGCTATTCAAACGACAAGCCATGTTTGCGTTTTGAAGTATTATTTTTATGCTGTACATAACGTAATCTAGCCCAATATAGGCTTCATTATATTTTAATACCATGAACTCGTTCTGCTTTCGTAATTGAGCATGCGATAGAGTTGTGGTTATATTTATCGTTCGAATAACTGGCTATTATAGAAAGTCCGATATTTATGAGAAAGTAAGTATACCTGAAATATGTCATGGCAGTGTATAATTTTCAGACTGTTTATTTTTCGCGACTGGTCCGTAGTTTTCTGGTAAAACACATAGAGCTGGGTAATATGGAGTCATTAAAAGGGTTGAAATTTCAGATTAATAATCCACGTTTCGAGATTGTAACGATAGCTCGGGCTTATGACTTTTTCATAGGAATAACCAAGGTCGCTCCTATGTCGTTGGTCTCCCAAGTGCAAAAATGTCCACTGTGTTCGATTTCATGGAAAAGGTAGGTTTTCACATGAGTCGAAAAACTTGTTTTTGAGTAACATATAGACATGGATAATAATAGCGCACATACACTCAACTAGTTCTTCTTAATTGTCTTATGCACTTCTCACATCGTATCTCGCGTCATCCATCAAAACACATTCAACTAGATCACTTTTCTACAGAAAATGAATGAGGATACCCGAAGGGTTCCCCAATAATTTACGAGAATGCGAGGAGTGGACGTCTGTTTCACAATTAATTCTTTGCCAACTTCCCACTCCTCAGCTTCTCACTCATCCATGAGACTTACCTCTGGAATATTGAAGACGTATGTGGTCAGTCATCATAGATAAAATGAATGATACCCACTATATCTGAATGCAATTCATACTATTTTTGGCTTGATTTTATCCATTGTTGTCAAGTCGATTTCAAGAGTTTGATCCTTATATTTATATCTTCAAAATCAAATATATTATTTGAACGTGAATTGTAGTCGTGTGGAATCGATTGGAACTTACTTGTGGCCGGAATGACAATGTTGCAATTGATATTCGTCAAAGCAATAACAAATTGGCATGTTTTGATGGTTGGTGGGAGTTTATTTTGTGAACGTGTAACCGAACATTTACATAATATAAATACGGTGCGAGAAGTGCAAAAGACAATTATAAAGTTTTCGTAAAGAACTCGCTGAGTGTACGGGCTAGTATTATCCATATATATATACTCACGAATAAGTTTCTCGACTCATGTAATCTGTATAACTGCAACGGCGGGAGATGTTTATAATTTTATTTGGAGTTTGGTGCGATAAAGAGATTTTTGGACAGGTCAATAGCTATTTTTTTTGTAAAATAAATCATTTTTGCACTTGGGAGACCAACAAAATAGGAACGGGCTTGGTTATTCCTATGAGTAACTTATAAACTCGAGCTATCATTGCAAGCTCGATACGTGGAATAATAATTTGAAATTTCAACCCTTTCAGTGATTCCATATTGATCGGTTCTATGTGTTTTAACAGACCAGTCGCAAAAAATTAACTGAGAATCAAACACTGCCATGATATATTTTTTGTATAGTTACTTTCTATAATAGTCAGTTATTCCAGAGAAAAGTATAATTAATGCAATGAATAATAATAATACATAATTCAACTACAGTTACTTCAATGAGTTCATTTGATTGAACAACCATACAGTGCTTCTCAAAAGTCCCCTCCCCCTCTTATTTTTGGAACGATTATACATAAACAAGTGAAATTTGGAAACTGAATATTAAAGGTTGTAAACTACTAGTGATGAAAGATGACGGAATCGTTGAAGATGACGTCACAAGGCCATTGTGACCAATAATTTTGAATGGAACCCTACGGCAAGCGACACCTCTTTTAAAAGGTATCGAAAAAACCTATTCAATGATACTAATTTTGTTTGTGTTTATGGCAGTTTTGGCAACTCGCTTTTAAAAAACGCAAAGCTGTGATGAATTAAATCAGTTAATACTAAAATTCCAAATTCAAGCTCCTCCTCTGGATAGTTGTCAAAGAAGCTGACGTTTTGTCAGTCTCCTAATTCGACGTTTCTGTAATTGTCCAAGTTTTGTACATTTAATAATTTGTGTATTGTTGATCGAACGTTTAACTGTTTAAGCAGCTTTTGGTACTTTTAATATTTTTGTACATTTTAATAATTTGTTAAACTGTTGTGATCCGAACGTTCAAGTGCTTCAAGAAGCGAAATGGTACGTGCTTTAGGTGATAAAGTAGCAGCGATCCTAATTCTTGGTGAAACTGGACAAAATATTCATGCAGCAGAATGCATTTTTAATGAGAGGTTTCCCGATCGCCCCGTTTCGAGGACTTATTTAAGGGATCTTTTTCGTAATTTTGAAACGACGGGTAGTATTAATGATGCGAAACGATCTGGTAGACCACAAATTTCTGATGAGAAAAAAATGTATATACTGGCAGAAGTAATAGTTAACCCTACTTCTTCAACAACTCACGTTGCATCTACCTGTGAAGTCAGTCGAAGTACAGTACACAGGGTATTGAAAAAAAAAAAAAATTCATCCATACAAATTAAAAATGGTTTATCAACTCTCAGACGACGACCCAGACCGAAGACTAGAATTTCGTGAAAATATGGAAACTAAAATTAACCAACAGCCAGACTATGTCAAAACAATTTGTTTTAGTGACGAAAGTACTTTCTATCTAAATGGAAATGTAAATACACAGAATATGAGGTATTGGAGTGACGCAAATCCTCACCTGTTTCGTGAAACACATACCCAATTTCCCCAGAGGGTGAATATTTGGGCAGGTATCCTGGGAAACCACATCGTTGGGCCTCTTTTTTTTAATACTTATTTAACTGGTGGGGTTTATCTGGAGCTGTTGCAAAACGCAATAGAACCGTTAATCCTTGAAATTTTGGGAGATAATCCAGATGAATTCGGCAATTTGGAAATAACATTCCAACAGGATGGTGCTCCTCCACACTATCACGGTGCAGTAAGACGGTATTTGGATGAGGAGTATCGTGGTAGATGGATTGGACGACGAGGTTCAACGGAATGGCCAGCTTGATCACCGGACCTCACACCTTTGGATTTTTTTCTGTGGGGGTACCTCAAATCGAAGGCTTACGCCGCTGAACCTGACAATATTGACGTTTTAAAACAACGTATTGTTGCAGAATGTGAGGCTGTTTCCGCAGACACATTCGCAAAAGTACGTATTTCACTGTCAGGAAGTGAATGGAGGTCTGTTCGAGCAATTTCTTTAAGTAGATACTGATTCTTAAATCTGTAATTATTATCATACTGAATGGAATTTAAATTTTAATGTTTACTGATGAGCCATTAAAACTGCCATAAACACAAACAAAATTAGTATCATTGAATAGGTTTTTTCGATACCTTTTAAAAGAGGTGTCGTAGGGTTCCATTTAAAATTAATGGTCACAATGGCATTGTGACGTCATCTTTGACGATTTCGTCATCTATCATCACTAGTAGGGAAGTTTACCACCTTTAATATTCAGTTTCCAAATTTTACTTGTTTATGTATAATCGTTCCAAAAATAAGAGGGGGGAGGGGACTTTCGAGAAGCACTGTATAATCATAGATATGGTCCACATGCGGATTACCAGTTTTCATTCTTATCGCCGTCGATATCAATTCACGCAAGCGGAAGCCAAAAGTTGTTTCATCTGGAGCATAATGGATAAACTTTGGGAATATTACTTTAAAAAATCAAGAATAATTTGGCGGAGACATATTCCGAGAGGAAATCAGGAAACCTCTCCGCAAAGGCGAAGCTTTTTGTCTTCAGAACTTAAAAGTTTCAGTCAACAAACAAGTTCGAAAGTTTTTGTAGACAGATTGTGCAAGTTTGCATGATGGTATTGTTCTTGGAAACAATGTACTTTAGGAAACTTATTGTCTGGCAAATTTTTATTGCCCCGGAACGGGGAGTATTATATAGTATTTTTGTACAAGTTCGGTCTTCTCGAAGAATTCCAGGAAATTGTGAACGATTTCCTCGCAGCTGAGATGATGCCAAACGATTATTACTCTGAAACATTCAGGGTATAACAAAGATTCAATTGTTTTTTAATCAGTTTCAATTATCTGACTTGTTTAAAGAATTGGGAAAATAACCGGTGTGAAGTTAGCCACATCCACAGATATACTCGAAGAAAAAAGTTAGGTCAATACATTTTCAGCTTTTACAAAAGGAATTACGCGAAAAAAATTCATAAAATAAAGCAATTCAATCACAATAATATCATCCCACCCCCTTTACTACACCCCTTCTATCGTTTATCAGGCCTGGGGAGATGATATGGGGTAGTTTCTGGAATATAATTCAATAACTTTCCTAAATGAAAGAGTACCGCATTCTGCTTTGAGGGTGTGTTTCATGAGAGGAAAATAAATCGAATGACATCCCCCCTATAGTTTGTGCCTTCAGAGGGTAGTCCTCAGAGTGGAGGGCGTGAGGGAGGTAAAGTATTTTCTGGAAAATAATTCAATAACTTTCCTAAATGAAAGAGTACCGCATGCTGCTTCTAGGATGTGTTTCATGAAGGGAACATATATCGAATGCCATCCCCCTTATAGTTTGTCAGCCCTTCAGGGGTGGTAGGGGAGTTTCTGGAAAATAATTCAATAACTTTCCTAAATGAAAGAGTACCGCATTCTGCTTCAGGATGTGTTTCTTGAAGAGAATCAATCAATGACACCTCTTAGTTTGTCAGTTGGGGGGAAGGGGTTTCTGGAAATAATTAATAACTTTCCAAATAAAATCCATTCTGCTTCAGGATGTGTTTCATGAAGGAAAAAAGAATCGAATCCATCCGTTTGTCAGCCCTTCAGGGTGGTAGGGGGTAATTTCTAGAAATAATTCAATAACTTTCCCAAATTGAAAGTACGCTTTCTGCCCAGAATGTGTTTTTGAAGGGAAATGAATCAATTACATCCCTACAGTTGTCAGCCTCCAGAAGGGTGGTAGAGGGTAGTTTCTGGAAAATAATTCAATAACTTTCCTGAATGAAAGAGTAGCGGTAGCTACCCCTACCACTCTCTGAAGGCTCTAGGAAATAATTAAATATTTTCTTAATAGAAAATTAGCCAACAGTTTCGAATGAACACTTTATTATCTGTTTTCGAGAAAGCCAGAAATAAATTAACATATACCAAATCATCATATATGTCGAAACAAACTGAACAAAAAATTCACAGTCTAATGGTAATTTGTAATTGTGGAAATTTCCAAAAAACAAATGACAATTCCTTGAAACCAAATTGTACCATGGGTAAATTTCAAAACTTGTAATTTCAATAGGAGCCAACTAAAAATAAATTTGAAAATGTTCAGAACTTTATAAGGCGACGGCATAATGAATGGGTACAAAATGATTTCATACGTAATAACTTTATTTCCACACCCCCAAAAAGTCATTGTCGGGCCGTCAGGGGATGTCATTCGATTTATTTCCCTTCACGAAACACATCCAAAAGGCAGAATGCGGTCTCTTCAATTTGGGAAAGTTATTGAATTATTTCCTAGAAATTACCCCCCTACCACCCCTCTGAAGAGCTGACAAACTATAAGGGGATGGCATTCGATATATTTTTTTCCTTCATGAAACACATCCTAGAAGCAGAATGCGGTACTCTTTCATTTAGGAAAGTTATTGAATTATTTTCCAGAAACTACCCCTCTACCACCTCTGAAGGGCTGACAAACCTATAAGAGGTGTCATTCATTCATTTTCTCCTTCAAGAAACACATCCTGAAGCAGAATGCGGTACTCTTTCATTTGAAGTTTGAATTATTTTCCAGAAACTACCTCTACCACCCCCTTCTGAAGGGCTGACAAACTATAGGGGGGATGTCATTCGATTCATTTCTATTCAAAAACACATCCTGAAAGTAGAAAGCGTCTCTTTCATAGAAGAAAATTATTTTCCAGAAACTACCTCTACCACCCTTCTGAAGGGCTGACAACTATAGATGGATGTAATTCGATTCCTTTTCCTTCCAAGAAACACATCCTGAAGGCGAATGCGGGTACTCTTCCAATTTGGAAAGTTATTGAATTATTTCCAAAATTACCCCCCTACCACCCTCTGAAGGGCTGACAAACTATAAAGGGATGGCATTCGATTTATTTTCCTTCATGAAACACATCCTAGAAGCAGAATGCGGTACTCTTTCATTTAGGAAGTTATTGAATTATTTTCCAGAAACTCCCCCTCTACCACCTGAAGGGCTGACAAACTAAAAGGGGGGATGGCATTAGTTATTTTCCTTCGAAACACATCCCTAAAGGCAGAATGCGGTACTCTTCAATTTAGGAAATTTGAATTATTTTCCAGAAACTACCCCTCACCACCCCTCTGAAGGGCTGACAAACTATAAGGGATGTCATTCGATTATTTTCCTTAATAACACACCCCCAAACAGATTGCGGTACTCTTTCATTTAGGAAAGTTATTGAATTATTTTCCAGAAACTACCCCATATCATCTCTCCAGGCCTGATAAATGATAGAAGGGGTGTAGTAAAAGGGGTGGGATGATATCATTGTGATTGAATTGCTTTATTTCATAAAAAATTTCCGCGTAATTCCTTTTGTAAAAGCTGAAAATGTATTGACCTAACTTTTTTCTTCGAGTATATCTGTGGATGTGGCTAACTTCACACCGGTGGGAAAATATCGAATTCGTGAGATACAAGAATTGCAGCTTATTTGTTAAGGCCCCCATAGACGATGAGATCGGTATCGCTACATGTTGCATGATACGTAGTAACGATAAAAATCCCATCGTGTTTGTGGTTGTATCAGTATCACAGTATCAGTATCACTTGTATCACCGTCTCAATGGCTGTCGTGAAATGGCGATATCACGTGCGTGCGACTGATGTTTCACGATTCCATCTCAACGTTGATACTTGATACAAATCTCATATACTTGTATCTCATCTTCTGTGGGGGCCTTTATTGTAAATTAAACGGGATCAACAATATATATATATATATATATATATATATATATTTTTTTTTTCTTTAGTTTCTTGACCACATATATATTTTCTTTCGGAATAAAGCATGATTCGTCAATTCATACTTTCTCCTTAACGACGTTTCGACATGGTATTTGTCATCATCAGGTTAAAACACAAAAATTTTGTTTTTAACCTGTTGATAAAATACCATCAAAATCGTTAAGAAAAATATATGATTGCTAACAATATTAAAATAGAAAAAAAAAAAATTTATATATATATATATATATATATATATATATAAATATATATATATATAGATATATAGAATGAGTATCTATCGGGGATTCGGTCTTGAAGAAGGTACACTCTTTTCTTCTACCCGAGCTTTCGCAAATCTTTATTTACGTTTTCGAGGGCTACAAAGTAAAAATATGGACATTAAAATATTTGAATAATAATAGTATACATACTGTGCAATTTGAGATTTTCTTTGGACATCAAAGCTTAGGAACATATTATATAATCATAAATGTATAAAGGAAAACTTAAAAAATGTTGTGACATGAAAATTTGATGACTGACAATCATTTATTATGGATGTCAAACAAAATAGGTATATACAGAGGTGAATTAATTCAGGTATTTTCAAATGAAGAATGGTTTTTTGGTAAAAGAAGGTACGAGTAAATTTTACTTAAGTTATCAATATCAGTTTTTGTCTCAATATTGTCAGATTGTAATTTTATTTCAGCCATTTCTAAAAAAAGTCTTTTTTTTAATTTATTTTCCAACATGTAAGATTTTAGCACAATCATAATTCATGATGTGATTGTTATCCATGACATGTCTCGTTAAGGAACAAGAGTTTTCTTTTAAAGTTCTACAATTGCTTTTATGTAACGCTATTCGTGATTTCAAACAATTTTTTGTTTGTCCCAAATATATTTTATTACAATTTGAACAAGGAATTTCATAAACCACGTTGGACTTTTCGGTGATATGATCTTTTTGTTTCAATTTGGTATACAAGTTTTCTAATGGTTTTATTTTCGTTTGTGCAATTTTCAAGTCTTTTTCAAGTTTGAATACATTTATAATTTTAGTAGAAAGTTCAGAAATGTGAGGTATCGACGAATATGTTATATATTTTGATGGGCTTCAGTTTGAAGTAGTATTTTATAATAATTTTTCCAAAAAAATTGAATGATATGAATTATTGGAGAGTATTTCATATAATAATTTTTATTTTTTTTCTCTTATAGTTGGATGTGACATTTTCTCAATTCTATGTTTAAGACATAATACTAGATTGAATTTTTTTTTTTTTTGGGTGACTTGAATTATGCTTGTGCTAAAATCTTACGTGTTGAGAAAAATTTGAATAAAAAACTTTTTCAGAGATGGCTGAAATAAAATTACAATCTGACAATATGAATAACAAAAACTGATATACCAAATTGAAACAAAAATATCATATCACCGAAAAGTCCAACGTAGTTTATGAAATTCCTTGTTCAAATTGTAATCAAAAATATTTGGGCCAAAAAAAAAATTGTTTGAAATCACGAATAGCATTACATAAAAGCAATCGTAGTACTTTAAAAGAAAACTCTTGTTCCTTAACGAAACATGTCATGGATAACGATCACATCATGAATTATGATTGTGCTAAAATCTTACATGTTGATAAACATTTTAATAAAAGACTTCTTTTAGAAATGGCTGAAATAAAATTACAATCTGACAATATGAATAAAAAAACTGATATTGATAACTTGAGTAAAATTCACTCGTACCTTCTTTTACCAAAAAGCCATTCTTCATTTGAAAATACCTGAATTAATTCACCTCTGTATATACCTATTTTGTTTGACATCCATAATAAATGATTGTCAGTCATCGAATTTTCATGTCACAACATTTTTTAAGTTTTCCTTTATACATTTATGATTATATAATATGTTCCTAAGCTTTGATGTCCAAAGAAAATCTCAAATTACAGTATTATACTATTATTATTCAAATATTTTAATGTCCATATTTTTACTTTGTAGCCCTCGAAAAAGCAAATAAAGATTTGCGAAAGCTCGGGTAGCAAAAAAGAGTGTACCTTCTTCAAGACCGAATCCCCGATGGATACTCATTCTATAATAATAAGCCGGTCGAGATACTTTCCGATTTATATATATATATATATATATATATATATATATATATATATATATATATATATTGTTATGATGCGTTGATAGCGGTTCGTTTTTATTTTATTTTATATTTATAAATGAAAGATTTTTGTATAAAGTGTATAATTTTCTTAAGTTTGCAAAGTGCTTTCGACTTTCGTCATCTTTAGTGCTTCATGTCAGGTGCAGGAAGTAAAACAATAGATGGGTACATTGTTAATCAAATGATTATAAAATTGGCTTAAAATCTAACGTATCACATGTTGGAATTCAAAGGCCAGGTGGATATGTCAATGCCTTAATGACAATGAAGTAAACATTAATAATTGGTTCATTTCTTATTATTTCTTTTTATCACACATTCTATTTGATAATTTCAGTAACTATTATCATTGTAAGTTTTTTGTAACTACAAATATTTGTATTTTTAATTCCTATGGAGTGAATATGTATGTAATTAGATTTGTTAGCTATGAATAAGTGCATCTTTCAAAATGTATACCAGTTCTCTGCACGGCAACGTCAGTGATCATTGTGTTTGTGGTAAAGTATATAGCAGCCAATAATTATATGCAGAAGCATCGAATTTCCCTGTATGAATACTCATCCCATTTGGTCGTTTCGGTGGTGTTGAAAATATTTTCTTTCAATTTATATGATGATTCAAAATCCTTGAACATATTTTTTTTCTTACGTTGTCGTAATTACAAATTCCGGAAAGTTAACAAACTGTTCATCAAATAGACATTATTCATTAGATCTATAAATCAATCACAAGGAGTCATTTAAGGAATAGAAGTTTTGGTGATTAAAAACAGCTTATTATTGGAATTATAAATCGAAATATTTTTTTAGTTAGGAACATCATTGAGATTTTATCATACAAAATTTTTTAAAAACATAATTTAAAGTAGATAGCATAGCATTTTTATCAAACCCACAGAATTAACAAATGATTGTGCAAACTATAATCGTGTTATTGCTAGCAACAAATCACCAGAGTTCTTCCTGACAGAACATTCAAACTCACCTTTACCTACTTACCTATCTAAATCTTTCAGCAAGTGTTGGTGTGATACATAACTTCAGTACACTTTACAAAGCGCAATATATTCCCACGAAATGTTACTGTCTTTTTGAATGATACGGTCATTATCCCCTCCACTACTGTTTTCCAGTATTTTATTGAAATGCAACGGTCACTTTGGTGGTAGTCTGTTTCTTTCCTAGCGGAAGGTCCGACAACTTAAAGATTGTTCATTTTCCAAAGTTATGATCTTTGAAAACAGACGTTTGTTTTTATTTATGGAAATGTATAAATGACGTGAAGTTTCTTGGGTAATACCCACATAAATTCATAGTTTATAGATTGTAATATTCTTTCACGAAACATTTTTTTTTGAGAATCTTGGCAAACTCTCGAAAGGTATGAATCTTAATCACACCCAATTTATAGCCACTTGAATTCATTCATGCTTACAGTAGTTCTCCTCCAACCTTTTTGTTATGGAATGAGTCTACAGATGGCTTGCGAATATTCTAATATTTTCCATCGTTATCTAAAAACTGTATCACTACTTTTGGGTTATTTGTGAGAATCCTGCTTACAGAAGACTCACTGAATCTTTTGAGGGCAATAATTTCTTGAGTGACACACAGTTCGGTTTCAGAGCGGGTCGCTCTGCTGCCAACATAGTCTCAATGAAGATGGATACTTTACCATACTCCATCAAAATAAACAGTGTTTGAGGAACAAAACTGATGAAGTTGAAATATTTCTAGATTCCCTACCATCAAAGCCAAAAATTGTATGCATAACAGAGCATTGGCTCTTAGAATCTGAAATAGAGAGTATACAAATCGAGGGCTACGAATTGAAATCAGCATTTTCCCGGAAAATAATGCGGCATGGAGGAGTCAGTATCTACTACACAACAAACGATATGGATGCGGAGAGTGTAGAGAGTGTTGTCAGAAAAAGTATTGAAGGTCATTTGGAATGTGGAAGTGTAGTAATTAGAAAAATGAAAATTGTAATTGTATGTGTTTACAGAACTGGTTTAAGATCATTTGATATTTTCATTGAGAACATGGAAGAAATAATCTATTTAGTTCATGAAAAATTCACTACATTTAAGGTTATACTATGTGGAGACTTCAATATCAACTTGCTTGAAGACAACGTACAAACTAAGGTATTTTTAGACTTACTTCTCACTCACAACATAACACAAACAATTTTTGAACCAACCAGAATAACAAATACCTCATCGACTCTATTAGATAACATTTTTGTAAATTTTGATGATTATGGAGAAAGCATGGTTTTAAAAACAGCATTATCTGATCACTATGGACAAATGATAACCCTTTTCACAGAAAAAATTGAAGCAAATGAAATAAAATGGATCAAAAAAAGAATATTCTCAAAAAATAAAATTATTCAGTTTAAACAGGAATTCGCTGGAGTAAATTGGGAAAGTGTAACACAGAGTACAGATGTAAACATAGCATACAGCTGCTTTTCGAATATTTTCAGTAGAAAAATGAACCTGATCTTTGTGGAAATAAAGTTTGATAAAACTAGGCCCAATTCATGAATAACAAGGGGTATAAGAAAATATTGTTCTAGGAAACGCTCATTATATAAAAAGAAGACATTGGGGTTGATAAGTTCTCAATATTTTAAAAAGTATTGTACGGTCCTCAGTAAAGTTATTGCATCTGCTAAAAAAATGTCCAACACTGAATATATAATAAAAGCCGAAAATAAAACCAAAGCTACCTGGTCATTAATCAAAAAAATAACCAAACCCAACTACCACAAAAATAATATCCTAGAAAGCTTTGCAAAAAAATATAAAAATTCACAAACCACAGTGAATCAAATCAATAAGTATTTCGTAAGCTTGCCTAAACTAAATGAAACAGATGCCAGATTATACAAAAATAAAAGGATGTAATGATGCTTTTTCTTTGAACCTACTACTCCTTGAAATAATGAATGTATTAAACAACTGAAAAATAAAAATATGTTGGTGAAGATCAGATTCCTATGTGCCTATTGAAAGAAACAGCAGAGATCATAGCCTATCCTTTGACATATATCATAAATCTATGTTTTCACAACAGTATTCCCAGAAGTATTGAAAGGGGCATTTATTAAAGCTATATTTAAAAAAGGGAAACAGAGATGAAGAAAGTAACTACAGACCCATATCATTATTGCCAAATCCCAGTAAAATTTTTGAAAGGCTCATGAACAAACGTTTACCTAAGTTTTTAGAGGATAATGTGTTGTTAACAAAAGAACAAAATGGATTTCGTAAAGGTAAATCAACCGTACAAGCAATATATCAAGCCATTGAAAAAAATTTACATTATTTAAACAAAGATGACTGTACTGTAACTTTGTGTATTGACCTGTCAAAAGCATTTGACAGCGTCAGCTATGAAATTTTATGCAACAAACTTGACAAATATGGAATTAAAGGCCCATCTTTGGACTTAATCAAATCTTATTTGACAAACAGAATCCAATATTTGATTGAAAATGACACCTCGGGGATAATTAAATCAGAACCAATAGTGATAAGAAAAGGTGTGCCACAGGGATCCATCCTAGGCCCATTACTATATATACTGTACACAAATGAAATACCAAGTGTAATTAATGAAGATATTGTTTTATATGCTGACGATATATCAGTCATTGTAAAAGAAAAAAATTCTCAGTTAGTCATGACAAAGACAACCAATGTGCTAGATGTATTAAACCATTTCCTCACAGCAAATGACCTACTACTTAATATTGACAAAACTCAAATAATTCATTTCGCAAATAGATCCTTGGCAGAGTTGAATACCTTCGAATATAAAAATCAAAATTTAAACATATGCAATCAGGTAAAATTTTTGGGACTGTTGATAGATAGGAGACTGGACTGGAAAAATCACATAGATTATTTATCAAAAAATATTGCAAAATATTGCTATGCATTGAGAATACTGTCGGAACATGTCTAGACCGAAGCCGCATACTATGCTTATATTCAATCTAGGATAAAATATGGAATTACATTCTGGGGAAACTCTGTTGATATCTCTAGGATACTCATACCACAAAAAAATGTATCAGGTATATCTATAAGATGAAAAAAAACGATAGTTGTAGAGAAACTTTTATTAGGAGCAAAATTTTAACTTTGATAAATCTCTATATATATGAAACAGTAGTATTTGTAACAGAAAATAAAACAGAACTTTTCAGTAACTGTGAAAAGGATCCGTATACAACACAAGAACAAAGAATGATCTTAGGAACGAGAAATGCAACTATACATACATACAAAGAAATTTCAAATATAGCGTTATAAACATTTACAATAAATTTCCACTCACTCTAAGAAATCTTCCAGTTTCAACAATGAAATGTCGTTTGAAGAACTACCTCGTAGAGAAACCCTATTATAGCTTGCAGGAATTCTTAAATGATAGTATGCTAACTATATGAATGTTATTTATATATGTTCGATTTTATGTTTTTGTTTTTGTGTTAAAACTACGTGTGTGATAATATTGATTTATAAAGCTTGTATTCATTCTTTATTACTGACGTGTTCCACACTCCTCGGAGTTTATATGTGTACATTATATGTAACCGGAGCAAATAAAAGATCTATCTATCTATCTACATGCTCTACAAGATACCATTGAGGGCATAAGCGATGGTCTGGAGCTCACAAAGGCCTTCGATTGTATCTTTCATGATATCCTCCTAGAAAAGCTACGTTTCTATGGAATTCGGGGAGTTGCTCTATTTCTCATAAAGTCCTATCTGAGTAATCGTCTACAGTGTGTCAGTTTCAATCATGTCAAATCTGATCACAAAATGGTCAAGTATGGGGTTACTCAAGGCTCAGTGGCCGGAGCACTATCATTCGTCATCTATGTAAACGATATATGCAAGTACTTGGTCAGAAAGGTCAAGTATGGGCTTCCTCAAGGCTCAGTGCTGGGGCCCTATAATTCGTCATATATTTGTTAGTACTCTAATCACAAGTGAATGCTGTTGATACATCATTCATAACCTCATACAGTGAAAACATGACACACTCAACAGAAGAACTGGGAAACAGGGCAGAAGAGGTTCTCAGCAAACAACTCGAAAATAAACAGGAATCAATTAGCACTATATTCCTGTTACGGCAGTTGAGAAATATCACCAATTTGTCTACACTCTGAACTGTATATTTTTTCATGTTCCACTCCACAATGAGCTATGGAATCATCCTCTGGGGCAACTCAGAATATGCCATGAAAATTTTTCGACTCCAGAAAAAGGCAATGCGTATAATTGCACATGCTGGATATCGCGATCATTGTAAACCAATCTTCACCCTTCATCAGATATCCATAAGTATCACACGATACAGGCTGATCACATTCAAACACCACGCTACAGATTAGACAAATCCCAAAAACAAAACATGAATATCGAGTTATACAGTGCGATCCATAGGTATGGAATAAATCAATTTTTAGCGTTATTATGTATTTGTGTAAAAAAAACTGAAACAGGTCGTTTCCCATTGTCAATTTGACAATTCACAGCAAGAAAATATTACCCCCTTCTTGCACCCCCTCTGAATTATGAGCACCCCCTGAAAAAAATTAAATGAGAAGGCGGGTCGTGTGTCACCTTGTTCGAAAGATATTTTCATTCTCTGTTTAGCAATATCAAGTTTTTCAAATTTGGTGCAATCATAACTGAGAAAATTCATTTTGAAAATGTAAAATATTGATACTTTACTTAGAATGAAGGGAATAATGTCACATAATGTTTAAGAAGGATTTTTGAATTTAGTTTACAATTAAATTAAATGTTCAAAATGACCACAATTCACTTCTTGTCAATAAGCAAGTCTTGGAATTCTCGTAAACATTTTGTGACCTCAGGGGTTATGTTGTAATTTCTTCCGTTATCCTAACTTTTAAATCTGCAATATTGTCTGAGGTATTGAAATATACTTTCGATTTTGAATAATCCCATAAGAAGTAATCGAGAAGAGTCAAATCGGGGGATCTAGGCGGCCATTCAATCGTTCCACGTCTTCCAATCCAAATAATCTCTAACAATACGTTTTTCAATGCGGTGGAGCCCGTCTTGTTGGTACCAAATTGAACTATCTATTGCATTTGGATCATTCCCTCAGGAAAAGTATTTTAATGTAGGCTGTAAAAGTTCATCATAAAATCTAGGTGAACCTCACCATTAACGTCCTTCAAAAAAATGAGGTCAATAATTTTTTTGTTAATTACCAGCACAAACGTGAACTTTTTAGGATATTATGTGGAGCCTCACATCCAATGAGATTTTATCTGCTCCAATATCTACAGTTTTGTCTATTAATCGTTCCATCAAAATGAAAAGTAGCTTCATCAGAAAAACAATTTTTTTTTGTGAGTGCAACTCTCCTTCATACTGTCCATCATAGTTCACATAATTGTTTGCCCTATCAGGATCATCCCTCATTCAACTCCTATCCAACTGAACTTTATAAGGATGGTATTTTTTTTTATATAAGCTCTCAATATCGATATTTACTTACATCATTGTCGCGCAAGTTGTCTACTCGTCATATGCGGATTTTCCTCAATCGCTAACAGTACATCTAACTTTTTTTCCTCATCCAATTTCGACCTGGTTTTTGAATAGTGTTTACATGTCCAGTTTCACGAAATTTTGTTTCTATTTTGCTAACTGTAGACTGTGAGACGTGTTAAACCAGGGTATTCATTATTAAACATTTCACAAACTTCTTTTTGAGGTCTTGTTTTATTACCGCATCCAATCATAATTAAAATGTCTATTCTTTGAGTTTCGGATAAATGAGCCATAGATTAATCAAATACCCACACAAATATTTTCAATACTCTGACGTGTGTCCAACTTATAAATATCAAAATAACAGTAGCCTACTAGATTGACATTACATTATTTATGGGGTTTTGTGAATAATTTTTTTGGTGTCTTGAACGATTTTTACTGACGTTTAGCAAAACAGATGAAATTACCTGATTATTTCTTATAGGGTTATTTAAAATCAAAAGTATATTTCAATAGGTCAGACAATAATGCAGATTTAAAAGTTAGGATAACGGAAAAAATTAACAACATAACCCTGAGGTCCTACAAAATGTTGTGAGAATTCCAAGATCGACATGTAATGTCAAGGAGTAATGGTGGTCATTTGAACATTTAATTTAATTTAAAATAAATTGTAGAATACTTCAAAACATTATCAAAATTGTACATTTTCAAAATAAATTTTCTCAGTTATGATTCATAAATTTGAAAACTTAGTATTGCTGAATAAGAATGGAAATCCCTTTCGAACCCCCCTTCTCATTTAAATTTTTTGAGCTGATGCTCATAATTCAGAGGAGGTGCAAGAAGGGAATTTTTCATACTGTGTTGTCAAAGTGACAATATAAATCGAGCTGTTTCGGGTTTTGAACAATTACATAATAACGCTAAAATGAATTTATTCCATACCTATGGACCGCATTGTATAATGTAGTGCCGGTATAATAAAATCTACGGAAATCAAGTTCAAATTAATTTTGAAAAAATAACTGCTCCAAAAATGTTCATTCCATTGAAGTATTCGTCAACAATCCTTCATAAATGCATTTTAAACCCTGGGTTCTGTTCTCTAGTTATTTATATTGTCAGTAAAGACATCTCTATAACTTTACATTATTTTTATCTTTACACTTTCATTGGCTAAATTCTAAGCTTTGTGTTTATAGACACTTGTGAATTTTTGGGAAGTTACTACCAATGATGTTTGTATAAAATGTAGTTGAATAGAGTTCTAGTCTCTAATGTTTTGTAAACAGGATGATTATGTAGATATACAACATTAAAAAATGTAAAAGGGTAACAAATATAATTGAATTATGATATGAGGTTATGGTTATTTAAATGTTCATGAATATTCTCAGTTGTGGCGGTTTCAGTTAATTGATATTGACTGATGACAGGCAAATTATTCATTGAGTTTTCATTACTAGGTAATTCGTACTGGAAATGAAGTACATGTTGTATGAGATCCAAAAGTACGCCATCATAATTTTTCAATTAAAGACCGAATAGGTAGACTCGATACTTATTGAATGGGGCGGTTTCATGTTATATATTTACATGTTCCATAACAATAACAATAACAAAACATTTTTTGCAGATCATTTCAGAGTTCAGCTGCGGGATGATGTACTACCGAACTTTCCCTTAGACAACAGGGAATTTGATTCTCTACGTCAGACAATGTAAAAATATCTCAGATTTGTTTATCGATTCAACTGATATAATTTTCAAATTATCACTAGTATCGACTTGAATATAAATTAAAAATAGGTTCGATTGGAAAATTACGTTTGAATTGAAATGAATTTGTTATTACTCAATAATTGTAATATTATTTGCTTCTGATTACATTCTGTTTCGAATTTCCTGAATTTATGTATATTTTAATATGACTCAGAGCTGTATTGTGTTTTTCGTGGTACTTCTTCTTAATATTTTCTTAATTTTCATAATTTAAGCTCTAATTGGAAATTCCAAGACAGGTCATTCAATGAAGCTAAAGAGGATTATTATGTAATAATCATAATAATAATAAAATTATTATCTTTGAAAATTCAATTGTTCTTTTGCAACTAAAAGTTTCAGAAGAGCTGTTGTATTTTTTGTCGTGTTACATGATACATACATACCCCTCTAGGGGTGTGGAAACACAACAGTATTTTGGATACGTATTGTTCCCTTGTATATTTTCCTCCAATTCACGATGGATTATGTCTCCATTTTTCCATGTCTAGTTTACACGTTATCATATTTTGTATCACTGAAAGATTACTTTTGATCCTTGTCAAGCGAAAAGGTTGAAATCATCAACCTTGCGAAATTCTCTGTATTACTTGTATATCCTTGCTCCAAATTCTTCTGAACGAAAAAAGGTTAAAATTGGATCCCAATCACCAGTTCGAATATATTCACAGTGAATCTCATCCGCTTTTTTATTAGGAAAGGAAATGTATTTTTATGGTCTTCTCGCCCTCCCGAAAATCTTGACTATCGGGCGCATTGTCAAAGCGTGTTGCTGAGCTAACTCAGCCCTTATCATCAATCTCGAATAACTTTCAAGTCAAACAAGCTGCTTTTTATCTACATCTGTAAGGGAAAAATAGAGATCGGAAGGAAAAACGAATTAAACCGGCATTATACACTTCAAGCAGTCGGAATCACACAATCAATTTACTCAGCTGGCATGTGAAAAATGTTTTAAATGGTTACGTTAAGTCTTTTGAAAGCAGATATCAATAAAAGAGCTTCGATTAGAATATCGGCTTCTGCAATCTTCATTGATAATATGAAACTTTCGCACTTGTAGAAAGATTCAGTGTGTTCGATGACCTTCGAAAATGCCAAATGTTTCTATCGGGAACAATATTTTGAGAAGGTGCTGCACAAATTAATGCATTCATGAACAACAACACAAATATTCATTAATTATTATATATTTTATACACGCTTCATTGGTTTCACCTGTATGTATGTATGAATGAATGTAGGTAATGGAATCTTTGAAATTGAAATTCGTGGCACTCGAATTTAATTAAGTCACACCATTTAGCCGTGATTACATAAAAAAAGTATTGAATAATTTCTACCCTCTCTTTTGATTTAATTACACTTATTTTTTATATTCCAGTAGTATGGTGCTAAGTGCAAAAATACACAGGAAATGAGAAGTTACCAATCATAAAGCATTACCTCATAACCGCGTCAGCTGTAATGTGATTCCTTCACTCGGATTGTGTGTATTGTGTGTTCTTAAATCAATATGAAATAAACCAAAACAATGAACTCGAGTGCATCTCATGCACATACTGAAAGATTTCTGTTGAAAAATAACCAAACTGGAGAAGGAGGGCATGCAGGAAAGCCCACATAAAGCATGGAAGACGATAAGATAATTTTATCCAAACTATCAACGAAAGGTTCAAGCATAACAAACTCAAGATCGCTTCGAAAGAGTTGAATATTGTCAAAGGCTTTTGAATCAGTACACCATAACAAAATTTTGCAAAACAGTATTCCTATAATTCACTTGTTTGGGCAGTAGAAAGTGCTCATGATGTATGACGCTGTTATTTTTTGAATTGAGGCTGCTGAAATCCGTACTAAAACAAACAAAAGACACTCACTTTACCAGTTGATTTTCACCAAACTGGGTTTACAAAACCAGGATACGTATTTTGCTATACAATAGCTTCTTGGGATGAAGTATTATCATCATCAGTTCAGTGAAATAAGCGTCTTTTGTTTTTTTTTTCACATCTCTTCTATACAAAGTGGAAGAGAACGCTTGTAAATGTTCGCGGACAAAATATTTAGTGGATATATTTTATTATATATTAAATAAATTATAAATATATATATAATATATATATATATATATATATATATATATTACATATATATATATATATCTTAATTCATCGGCAACCTTTGAATATTCGTTATTTTGCAAGTTCTACATACTGATGATGAAATGCCTTAACTTTGAGAACACTCTGTATATTATAGATAAACTTAAGGCAACACTTTCAACTGAATGCAATTATTTTGTGTATATCACTCGGTTATGCTTGCAGATATAAATCAGCAGCTTATTATCAAAATGACAGCTGTTATAGATTTATATTTTCATAAAAATATTGACGAATTCTATGTCGTTAGAAAGAGCTTTGGAGCCACACAATTTTTATTTGAATAGTTCTAGGTCGTTCAAAAACAGGATATTGCTGACATATACTGTTCATGTTCTTCAATAAATTGATATCGAAATAATAATTTAAAATTTTGCTTTTTTCATAAATATGACGTATGTTAGTTTTTTTCGATTAGAAGGATACCAATTTAACGACAGTTCAACTTTGATGCGCATAACTCATCACTGTTTCTCTTTCTTAAATGAAATATCATAAAAGCAGCTGAATAAGTGATGAACGAATAAGTATATGTTAGATCAAAGTATCCTCATTCGTCGGCAATAATTTGTGAAATCCACCTTTGGATGCAACATAGTTTTCTTCTTGCCTCAGAAAGTGGAAAAATATATTTTTTTCTATCCATTATTCTCTTCAACACCATATTTTGAGAACTTCATCGAACTCATTGGAATAAGGTTGATACTAGAAAGCGAATTTAAAAACGAGCCCAATCACAAGACATCTACCATTAGCCGTCGAGAAGATCCCTGATACCTTCAAGACAAGCGAAAGTAGATTTATAATCACAAAATATTTCTTTTTAATATATAATTTTCAACTCATAAAGCCACCAACTACACATTTTGAATGGAATTGGATTATACATAATGAACTAGTACTCCATCTTGAATTTTCAATATATACATATATATATATATATATTTATATATATATGTGCATGTTAAAGACGATGGTATATCATATTAGAATTTCTAGACACCCTCAGGTCACCCATTATCCCGTCTATTTTAGGCTACCTGGCAGTTCTTCAATGCCTTGAAGCTTTGGTCCGCCCTATATATATATATATATATAAATATATATATATATATATATATATATATATATATATATAAATATATAAACTTTGTTAAATTTCAAGCCAAAGTGCATAAAAATATATTTGCAAGGTTAGGTTTGAACTGTATGAAAGCTTGTGATAATTAATATTTTCCTTTCACAAATCGAAAAAAAAATTAACTAGGACATCCCAGCTCTAAGTAATAATTTTTCTTCTCATTCTAAGTTCAATTGCACACTTCCAGTCTCATCCAAACCCATTGTGGGTTGACTATCCACAAAATGAATAAATTATTCCAAGATCGATTTCGAAGTCAAGTTTCAATTTGACGACTGCTCTGAGTTTCAGAGAAGCAGTGCTGGACCGAAAATCCTCTATACGATCAAGTTAAATTACCGGAGATGCCAAACCAATTGTTTACTGAGCCCTTCGCAATTTTCTTCGCAATCGAAAGGTGTAGTTTTTCTCGAGTAATAAATTTGTTTTTTGTTCAGGTTGGAAGTTCTGGTATCTCGTTCGTATGGGAAAGAAATCTATGGTTGAGGTGCTGTTAAATTCTGAAAATAATGCTAGTCTC
Source organism: Gonioctena quinquepunctata (assembly GCA_018342105.1). NCBI lineage: Eukaryota > Metazoa > Arthropoda > Insecta > Coleoptera > Chrysomelidae > Gonioctena > Gonioctena quinquepunctata. The sequence continues at coordinate 110,553 of JAFIRS010000572.1, read as the reverse complement.
ATTCAGTCATGGTCTAATATAATAAATTCAGTTCAACAATTTATTTACCCCGTCTCTATCTATAATAAACCGAATATAAAAATATTTCAATAAGAAGAAAGAAAAACGGTAGGGCGGAAGTGATTAACTTTTTTTCACAAAAAGGAAATATGAAAAAATTTGCATTAAATGAAAAGTACGATCCTGTAAAAAATGATCTCAAATCCATCATAATTATATAATTTCTGTACGAGTAATCGGTATATAATTCGAATTCCTCATCATTTCCAGTTATAAAATCTCCATTAATTTCCGTTGAGCCAATTTAGAAAATATCGTTTATTTTCAACCTCGATGTAATATTGACATTTCTGACTCTTTTGATTATGTCACTGAAACACAAATAAATAACTAATAAAAAGACTTTTTAAAGACAAGCTTTTATTTTAGGCATGTACTAGAACGTATAAAATAAATTTAAGTCATCGCTGACAATGATTTTATTATTTTTTGTTGAATTATTTGGTTTTAAAAAGCTTGTCGCGCGAAGTGTTAATAAAAGTAAGTACCAATTAATTTGATTGGGCAGTGATTAGTGGGTCAGTAAGAACTTGTCGGAGTATTTGATTTTTACAAAGTATTCATGAAAGTAGATATCCATTAATTCCATTGGACAATGAATGGCTGCTAAGTAACAACTTGTCGGAGTATTTAATCTTATTACAATACGCGCGACAAGCTTTTTGAAACCAAATAATTCAACAAAAAATAATCTAATCATTTTTAGCAATGACTTAAATTTACTTTATACGTTTTAGTACACGGCTTGAATAAAAGTTTGTCTTTAAAAAGTTTTTCATTAGTTATTTATTTTTTACTTTTTAGTTAGTTCGCCTCAATTTCCCCTAGTGCATCGTTATCACAAGGTATCTTTCCTGTAAGTTTTGAGCTGAAAGGAATCATGATCTCCGACCCCAAAAACTCCCACACACCAATTTTGAATAGAATCTGTCCATAATCACAAAACTCGTCCGGCATCTTGGGACCGCCATCTTGAATTAATGAATTTTGACAAAAATTATTCCATGAACTCCGACCGCAAAAACCCCCGTATACCAATTTTGAATCGAATTGGACCATAATCACAAAACTCGTCCTCCATCTTGGGGCCGCCATTCTGAATTTATGAATTTTGACTAAAATTTCATAATTTTCAACCCCGAAAACCTCCACATACCAATTTTGAATCGAATCGGACCATAATCACAGATCTCGTCCTATATTTTGGGGCCGCCATCATAAATTTATTAATTTCGACAAAAATTTCATAATCTCCGACCCCGAAAATCTCCACAAACCAATTTTGAATCGAATCAAACCATAATCACAAAACTCGTACGCCATCTTAGGGTCGCCATTTAGAATTTATGAATTTTGACAAAAAATTCATAATCTCCGACCCCGAAAACCCCCAAATACCAATTTTGAATCGATTCGGACCATAATACCAAAACTCGTCTGCCATCTTGGAGCTGCCATTTTGAATATATGAATTTTGACAAAAAATTCATAATCTCCGACCCCGAAAACCCCCACATACCAATTTTGAATCAAATCGGTCCATACTAACAAATCTTGAAGCCGCCATTTTGTTTTTTTCTGTAACAAAAATTTCATAATGCATTGTCACCGGAGTTATGAACACCTGCCAAATTTAGAATTAACCGGATGACTGAAAGTCGGTCAAAATTCACTTGCAAGATTTGACCGTAACGAACTAACGAACGAACGAACTAACAAGTGAAACTAAATAAAAGCTTGTAAAAAATAGCAAAGACAATGCAAAAAATATGAGACAATGTTTCTTACTTTGCAAGGAATATATTTCGTTGGTGACTTGTCCCAAATATCATCAACATTTTGCTCAGTATGAATAGGTACTTGACTTCTTTGCATGTTTGGAAATATTTACTATTTCTCGGAAACATTGAGTCATTTGCAACAGAGAAAAAGACGATCAAACCGAGGAAGACTTCTTTATCTGTGCTAGCAGCGATGGCCACGTTTATACCGTGTCTGGGTATGCAGACTAATGATTATATTCCAACTCAATTATGTTAGTCAGTGTGGTATAAACTGTGCACTTGGTCAAGTAACTAGCTTATTTTGGTACCGAAATTTGTTGTGTACCAGACTATAATACTAAGTTGACTAAGATGGTGTAAACAGTATGATAAATTTTACCAACCGTGACTGAAATTTTGGTTTGAAAGATTGCTAAGCGTTCTGTTGTGGTTATCGCACTGGCTAAATTAACCGAATGGAAGCAATAGCCATAAAAAATAGAGCGAGAGAGAGTTAGTGAAAAATATGTTTTGTGATTCCTAACCTTAGCTTCCGTATCATTACCTTGGAAATTGTTTTATATATTTTTTCTAGTATTTTTTATATAAAATGAGTTGCTGCAGTTCAGAACCTCCTATAAAAAAGTCCAAAGGTATTAATTGGACAGATGAAGAAACCCAGTGCGTTTCTCCAAATATTTTTGGACAAGAAAATTATATCAATTTTGGATGGCAAAAAATTTAAACACCTAGACATTTACAAGAGCCTTGGAAAAAACATGTTGATGAGTACGGGCTTTACAAAAACTGCTGAACAAATGAAATTTAAAATGACTGAGCCTGAGCTCACTGACATCCAGACATTGTCATTGATAGATGACACAATTCCGAATCAGATAGCAGAGTTTCAAACCTTTCTCTTGGTCACATGACTAAATAAATACCAAACCAGAACCAAGTTGGTTAATTAATCATTTGACAAAACTCGATGTAAATAAACGATTACTTAAACATTTGGTTTGAATTTGGTCAAGTACACTTGGTAAGGTTACCAAATTCACATACGGTATAAACGTGGCCAATGTCTTGATCTCATATTCCTGGCTTTGTTGACTGTATGGCCTTGTTTTTTTTTCGGCAACAAACCTACCAATGCTTTTTTGGCAGCTTTTTTTAACTCTGACTACCGGAAATGTCTTCTTCGCTTTCATAAAGCAGTTTGTGCCTATTTTTGCGATTTTAAGGGAAAAAAACTGATGGTTGTTATTTAGATTTTTTCCATAGCTACGAAGTTGAAAAACTTACTTGACCATATTTATTGATCGAGAGCAGACGTCAAAGGTTACAAAAATTGTTTAATTTTGACTGGTGTCAGAATTAAGAGTGCCGTCATAAACGATCTCATCATTTTTCATATATTTTTTTATAATATTATATCTTGATATTTGTAGCCGAAAATGAAATAAATTGTCTACATTTCGCGGAGGAAAGTTTACATAATTGTTTCGAGATTTATCATCAACTATCATATCTTTCGACAATAACGAAACACTTTCCACCTCGGTATGTCAAATTCAAATATATTCAAATCCACATATATTAATTTCAACTATAAGTACGGTACATCTCTCGTAACACAATACATTTCAATCTCAAAATATAGCATTTCATCAGAAAAAACAGGTATTTTGGGGGATGAAATGGACTTTGGGAGGGAGAGAGTGAGGGTATTTTCGCACCTTGGGGTGTATACCTGTCTCTTAAACGTCCTGTACGCCCCAGGGGAAGGCAAAAAGAAATCGTACCTATGTAATAATGCGTTATTTTCCCTAACTCAGCCTGTTTCCACCACCTGCTATTCGCTTGTGGAAATTTATAATTTTTTATATAATTTAAAACAATTAAAAAGTCCCTGGCTAATTGTGGTGTGACAAAATTTGCGGATATTCTGGGAAAAGTTCAATCAAAACCCAAGTCATAAAACCTCGGTATGTAATATAATACTATTCCATAAGGAAAATGAAAAAAAAAAGTTTTTTAATCAATGAAAAATTCAAGATTCGTTCAGTTTTGAAACTGGTTCACCGTTTCCTACAATAATGAAACGAGTATCAGTATCATGAAACAAAATTTCAATTGGCTTTGCCAAAACGAAAAAAAAATCCAATTGTCGGATCCGCAAAATACCACTCCAACTGCAGAGCGTTATTGCTTCATGCATAATTTCTCACTTGTCAAACAATTAGACAACCGCAACTACACCAGAATTCAAAATTCAGCCTGCATCAGCACAGACAACCGTCTGTTAATCTCATATTCCACAGTGAATAATTGAACATCCTTTAATATTCAACAATCAATCCGTGGTTTTTAATTTAGCCCAGCTCGAACAAGAAATGGAGTTTCCGGAAAATGCGGTTCTGTCCAATGACGTGCACGAATTACGAGATAAAAACCCATCTCATTTTCGTATTCCATTACGGTGTATCGCTGTCGGTGAGTGATACACCATTCTTTTTTTTTTCGGTCTGTTTTCATCCACTCCTAGATTGAGCCTCTTCCAACTTCTTCCACATCTTATGTTTGAGACTGTTTGAATCCATTTTTTTCTGTTCTTCTTTCGACAGTTTCATTTGACACTCAATCTCAAACTGAACCTTTATTATCGCATGCTGCACCTCTTGCTGCTCCACAGGTCGTATGAGGCAATATACAGGGAATCAAACACATGAGTTTACCCTACCCTTCTGAAAATTTGCTGATAGGCTTTCATTTTCTATTTGAATTTTTTGTCCAAGGTAATTTTCAGTAACAATTTCTAACACTTGGCATTCGATGGTCACTTGAATCTCTTCAGTGCTCATTATTTTCATCTTTCTAATTTTTTAAGTCGAACTCACGAGTCTTCAGCTCGGCTTTGTTAAGAATGTCATCGTCTGCAAATCGTAGTTGATTGAGTTGAACTAATATATTGATTACTTTACGTTACCATGTCAAAGTCTTGAAAATGTCTTCCAATAACAATGTCAAAAACTTTGTACCGCAATGACTGACACCTCGTTAGATTGGAATTGCATCCGCCTTCATATATTATGACAGTGATACTTGTGCCTCTGTGGATTTGATTTACATCGGTCTCCAATCTTCATATATTTTGACAGTTGTCGTAGATGTGCTTTGTGAGAGCTGAGTACCTAGAGACGATGCTTTGAAGGTTGTCCACCATTCAACCTTCTGATAGTCAGCAAAGGCTTGATGTGACGCTTTGTGTGGGCCCATGAAACCGTCACATATATATATATATATATATATATATATATATATATATATATATATATATATATATATATATATATATATATTTATATATATATATATATATGTATATATATATATATATATATATATATATATACGAAGCTGGAGAACATTTCTCTCCTGTCATTGTGTATTTCTAGGTGCTCACACATTGTAACGTACAGATGAACTTAATTTCTGATCTATATTGATTCTCATGAACATTATCCACCACAGATAATGGTCTTGCCTTGATTGGTTACAACTATACCTTGATTAATAATTTTTATTTTTTTTTTCTGTTGCTACCTAGTTTGACTAGAGAATTTTATATTTCCATTGCTCGCATTTGAATCTTCCATAAGTTCTATTAGACGGAGAGCTGGTTACGAAAATTAAAAATGATAAGTTACAAGGATTCGATCCCGGGCTGTCACGAATTTTTTTTACACTCAAATCAACCACAAAACTTCTGTACGTTGACCAAATCCAAATTCGAAATATATTTATTATTATAATACGGTACATCTCGTAATTTATTATTTACAATGCATTTCATTCTGTATTTGAAAGATAAAATGGGGAAACGACCCGTACGCATCCGTGAAGAGGTTGTAGGAGGTCGCCTCGCGATGTTTTGCGATACCCTATATAAAAATATATTATTTCAAGTCAAATAAAACTGTATATCCCTTCCTTCTATTCGCTTATGAGAAAGATCTGTAATTTGATGATAATAGAACAATTGAAATTTACGCATAAAACTTTCGTTCGACAAATTAGAGCTATTTCCTGGTAAAAGTAAGTCAAAGCACTAGGTTCAGAGAAATGTTCAGCAGCCTCGGTGGCTGCGGAGCAAGTCATGCTCCGTGAACATGCTGTTTTGTGGTTGATTTAAGTGTAATAGAAAATTGAAAAAAAATAACATTTTGCGTGACCTAGCCCGGGATCGAGCCCGAGTCCTTGTAGTTGCAAAGCGAGCGCTCATCTACTTTAACTTGAATTAATAATGTGTTTCTAGTTATCTGAGCGCTGGGATAATGAAGCTCAACGCGTTTTGTCGCCTGTTCCCACTTCCCACCCTGGGACTGACTTCTGGCTGCAAGGCTACACGCTTGTCAGCTATTAAGGAAGGTTTCTATGTAAAAATTTCCCTTGTACCTTATCATTTTTAATTTTCATATCATTTAGACTATATGTTGTAGTTTCTTGAATATTTTTGAATGCAGGTCATTTATTAATTAAATTTCTTGGCCAAAGGTGAGCCCTGTTCAACATGCTTTATTAGCTTCACTTGTAACTAACAAAGTAATCAAATCGTGGTTTGTATATGTAGTTTGGATGACAATACTATAATTTGGTATCTTGGAGCTGATCTGATGATGGAGACAGGAGGTGAATAGTGGAACTCTTCAGTGGCTACTAGTAAAATATGGTGAATGCACTGAGGCCGTTCTTAGCATAATGTACAATACAAAGATATGGCGAATGCACTGGTTCTCAGCATATTCGCCAAAATTTAGTTATTAATAACTTCCATCATGGATGAATCAATCGAAGAGTTTTTCTCATTTTAGCCTTCTGGAGCAATATGGATTAAAAAGTTGAAAATAAAATTTAAATCATGAAAAACAAAAAAATCGCATTGACCAAAAATTGTTCTTTAATGTAAAAAAAAGCGTGGGGTGCTCTCCACTCACTTTTCGTGAGTGAGTGATATTAGGTCGACACGCTTTTTTACATAAAAGAAAATAATTTGGTAAGTGACTTTATTCTTATTATTTTCAACTTTTCAATCCGTATTGCTATATATGCGTGTTTTTTAGTTTTTTCTAACTATAATTCTATTGTCTGTTAGAACCTCATTGACCCGCTAATGAAGGTCAAGATATCGTTACATTGCAGGAGTGCTAATACTCCTGCTGGAGCGTGGCGGATCCCAAGAAATATTGCGCTCACTATGTGGAGGGATGTACGTCCATGTCTCAGGCTACTCCAACCAAATCCAAACCCCGTATGCGCCAAGATACATAAGAGCATCACTCTCATTACGTTGTCGAATGGATTATCGAAATAGTCAAGTATAAGCCTTTCTGGGAGAAATTACCTCATCTATTTTGGTTTGCTTCCAGATTAGAATATACAATACCCTGGAAATCCTCTTCCCTCCAACTGTATTCTCAAGTGGGATGCCATTGCTTCACCGCTGTGCATGTTAAAGACGATGGTATATCATATTAGAATTTCTAGACACCCTCAGGTCGCCCATTATCCCGTCTATTTTAGGCTACCTGGCAGTTCTTCAATGCCAAGAAGCTTTGGTCCGCCCTTGATCCAACAGTTGCTGACTTTTCGGAATATAATTAATATGTTTGCAGACTTTTTCTGTTTTGAGTCAGCTTCCTCCTTTTTGATCGTCAGTTGCAGCCGTACTATTATCATGACAAAAAATTATCTACATGGAAAAAAAGGATTTGTTAATTCAACCAAATTTATTTGGTCACTCATAATGGCTTGACACGACTAAATAAAATTAATTCTAAAACAAAAAAAGGTGTATTCGACTGATGGAATCATTATAGTGCGGTGACAAAATGGTTTTCTCAATGCAATGCTAAGATTTATTTGATTTGACTAAATGTTCATCTATCGAAACAATTCCAACTCATATTGATTGAACATTTGTTTCAACACAAATATACTATTTATTTGAATCAAACAACAAAAAAAGATTGAAGAATAGTATATTGTTTGAGTTATAATCGTTAGATGGCGAAGCTTTCGCACAACTGACCCTGACTTGGTTAATGTTATCGAATAGCAAAGCCAACTTATCATCGTTGTGACGTCCGGGCTCAAATGTCCGGTATAGGCTCTCATTGCCATATTTGTCAATTCAGTGGTCCAACAAAATGATTACTCATTTTGTTGAATTGACATTATATATTGAATTCATCAATTCGACATAAATACTTGTTTGAATGAATATTGTTGTTGAAGCAAGCAGCAAATTTTGTAGATTTGATTATTCGATTCAACAAAACAATTACATGGTTGAAACAACATTTCTGTAAAAATGTGTTATGAATGTAGTTGGTCGAGTAAGATATTTGGTTAGTGCAAATTAGTTTCAGTTGATTGAAACTTTGAATTTGATCCATAACCAAGAAATAATTTTACTCATTTTGTGCATATACGACACTTTTATTTGTTTGATTCAAATAAATTTCATTTGATTCAACTTTTTTCTTCTTCTGTGTAGTCATATATGATTGACAAGCCTGTGACGTAATGAACCTTATCCGCTCTAGTTATCCCCTATTTCACTAGCACACCACTGTTTCCTTTAATTAACGACCGCGCCACTTGATGAAAGAAGCGGGGACCCTTTTTTTCTTCATTTAAGTTACGGAGGTTTGTTCTCATCATCATCCTCATAAACCATGTTCATCTGAAGTGCAAATAAAGGGGTAAATATATAACAAAGCATTTTCTTCGAACAATGGATGCACACCAGAGCATCAGCGCAATGGAAACCGCAGTTTTCACACCTCGAGATTTGGCGACAAAAGACTCTCAAATCATTATCGCTAAATGAACAATACCATCATTGACAAGTGAACAATGCTATTGATTTTTTTATGTCTCTTCGAGTTCGCTGAATTTGAATTTGTGAATAATTAACATTATCACCACGTTTCCAGTTAAATTTTACATATTTTATACGATTTGTAGTTTCATACCTTTGAATTGTGTGACGAAATGCATTCCGTGAGTTTCCATTGATCAATGGATGGAACTTGTTGGATTGGAATCAATAGGTGGATATTTACGGAACGATTCATCGATCGATCTGAGTAATTTATCGTTCAGATCTCCAAAATTGTACACATAAATCGTATAAAATAATAAAGTTGTACGATAAATCCACAGCAATAATTTGATGCGATGGTTTGTCGTTTGACATAAACACGACGATTTATCTGCAAATGAATCCTCAAAATATCTGTCGACATGTCTTGAGCTTGAAGGTAGTAGATTAGTTTTCATAGAAATGGCGAGCAAGAAGTTTATTACGGATTTACTTGAGTTATATCTTACTAATCCATGTTTATGGAAAACGACTAGTTCTAAATATGCAAACAAAAATATTAAAAAGAAAGGCTATTAGGAGTTAGTTGCGTAAAGCAACATTTCTTTCAAATAAGCAGAAAAGAAATTTGTACAGCAAAAATAACGCAGCATTATCGTCCATGTTCAACTTCTACAACGCACAAATTCAAACTCTCTAACACCACTGAACGCCAAAACCTCGTCTCGTACCTCACCGATCACAGATAAATTGATTACAATTGACCGAAAAATCGTTCCAAACATCACATACGTACAAATAAAATGGACCGATTAATTTGACCAGGCAAATTGGTCCAATAAAATAGATCATGTACAATTTAACTGAGAGATTTTTTCTTGCAATTTATCTAACGATTATTTGGTGTAATTTATCGCGACAATAAATCGTTACGTGTATATGCACCTAATCTTGGGCATCGTATATATTTATCAGATTACTGAATGATCCTAATTATACTTCTTCACAGCTGCTGACTACCCTTCCACCATTTTTATAAAAAAATTACACCCAAGAAGTAACTGGTGATATGTTTTATTTACATGTCAAATGTATAAAAAAATCTGTCAGAAGTAGTAAAACTCAATTTAGCGTACATACCTACATTATTTTGCCAATTTTTTTTTCAATATATTCTTGGAAAAAAAAGATCCCTAGAAGTTATCTCGACTTAGTTATTATAGTTTTTCGAACTCACTTATTTTCCACTTTTCAATTAATTAATAAATAAATAAGAATGAATTCAATTTTTTTTTAATTATAAACTTTGGACACAAAAAACACATCCGATTGCTTTCCTCAGTTTTCTGTTGAAATTAGTTTCCTCGTTAGTTTCGGAAAACAAATAAATGTAGGACCAAAATGTAACCGAAAATTAAAGCCTTTCTTTATTTCCCCCAATAATATCCACTAAAAATTGTTCAAGATAAAAAAACCTACGTGTTGGAATATTGTATGAAATTGAAAAAATTGTCTAAAATGAAGAATTTCCAGAAAAATGGTAAGTTTCTGGAAGAAAGTTTGAAAGAAGGGAATTTTTTTATCATTTTTGAAAAAGAAACCACTACTCGTATTTCATCTACTCTCCTTACAATTTGTTGGAATATGCTTTCAAACTTTTGTCCATTGAAATGTATGAAGATTATGATAATATTTTCTGTAGTTGAAAACAATCACTTCTAAAAATCTGGGTTATAAAACTCTTTTCTTCATCAACCAGTAAAAACAGGGCGTTTGAAATGAAGAAAATTGATTGTATTCTCCACATATCCTATTCCCTCGGATTGAAACATTAATCAATCCATAAACCACCAATTTCGTGTAGGAGACATATAGAAAACAAAAACCCATTTACTTAATTACAAAATTACTTAACTATAAAAATAAAAAACCTACAGTAGACAATTAACGTAAATGAACCTAAATGAAAAAGTTATTTCCAGCTCTAAACCGAGCATCAATCAAATGTATCACCTGAATGTGCTTCATCATCGAAGAATCATTTTTAATTTATCGTAGTTTGTAATTAATATCTCTTTCCACGCCATTTCTTGTATGTCCACAATGAATCAATCATTGTTATAGCTATTTGTGGAATTAGTTCTTACGATTATACTTTGAGAAGCATTTTTTTCAGTACTTTTATCATTGTAAGATATTTCAGCATTTCCAAATATTTGCAGGGATTTTCAGCTCTTATGGACATTCTTTGAATATTAGTTTTCAATTGCAATACGATGAAATGTACCATTTCCAAATCACAGGAAAATGTACAAATTTTTGAAAATGCATATTTATATATATATATATATATATATATATATATATATATATATATATATATATATATATATATATATATATATATATATAACTTATACTACATCCAATCCTCATCACCGTAGTTTACATTAAAAAACACATGAATCACGTGCTGAGAATGCATGCCCAGGACAGGGACGGACTTGGTTGAGTTTTTTTTTCAGTTTTCAACCATTTGCTATCATGTATAACCTTTATCAAAGAATGCACATTAGGCTAGGTCAAATCGGTACAGGAATTCCTGGAAGATATCGGTGTGGAAAAGGCATTTTACGTGCAACATTTTTTGATACTTGGTTTTGTATGAGGAAGTAAAATGATTGAAATTAGTTATTTTGCCCAGATAAAAAATATATTATTACAAAACTGGGGTTCGTTTATTGAAACTCATGAACAAATTATTATTGACCTTCTATTTCACTTTGAAAAACAACAGTATAATACACTCTGACCCTACAATTCTTGTTTAAAATCAAAATAAACTTCACCTTGAACTACTTTGTTTCTCCGCACAACGAAACTCACAAGATGCGATTCGCACGACTTATATATTCAAAACATAATTCTAGAATTCGCCAGATGTATTTCCGGAAACGTCTGGCTCTTCTCGATGTTTCGTGACGCCATCGAGAAGTCATAACGGCTCGCATAGTTTGGTACGTTGGAGAACAGGGGCGGACTTACTAATTCTGTAACAATATATTTCAGATAGACTATGAATAGAAGTTTGGAATTATTGCGACATTGTGGGGACCTAGTTAGTTATTCAAAACATTTCCATGTACCACTCTCCCGAGTGTTTTCTTCCAAATATCATTATTAGTTCTAATAACAGTGCTTAGCGGTAATTTTATTTAAATTACACATCCATTCTCGTGTAATACGCATAAGAGCCACCTGGAACGCGAACGATGTTTCGTCGCTCTGGCAAACAAAGCATAAAATCAACTTTTCGGAATTAAATAACGCTAACATCCGAAAAAAACACATCAGATTAACATTGGCTCGCTCTACCGAAATGAGCGTATACAAAAGAAGTGAAGTACTCCGATCTCGCACAAACGGCACATTTTAATTTTCACCGAATTCCAGATGACTTTGTAATTGCTTCGGAAGCGATGCTGAAAACGTCTGAAAAAGTCGCCCGTCGGTTGGGGTTGGCTTTGTTTTTGCAGGGCCGTTTTGTACAGTACATATGTGTCCTGTTTACGCTCGATCCAACCATATGGATAAATCAATTAACTGTTACGAGTCTCCAAATTCATCTCAATTTTATACCAAATATGTAAAACCGAATAAAATACAAAAATTGCTTTTGTTCACAAGAAATTTTGCGTGTTTTATATACCTAAAATGTCTCAAATTTTCACAAAAAATTATTTTAATATATAATCAGGTAAAAAGGGCACTAACAGTCGAATGCAAGGTCGCGACGATTTGAAAACTGGTTATAAATAATTACATCATGGATTGGTGAAACAAATTTTCAAGTTGTAGAGGGAAATATTCAGACTGTAGTGCGTGTTTTAGATGGGGAGAGTAGTTATTTTCTGTGCTATAACAAAAAATAATGTATTTTTCAATTTCCAGATTCTTTCCTACTTTTCAACAAGAATACCTCCCAAGAGGTTATCTAAGCGATGGAAGATAATGACTAAAGTTTATTTTTCAGTCAAGATGATTCCACATCTGATTTTATGAACACCCTGATCATATTTTCACAGATAAACATTCTCCAAGTATTATGTTGTTCCAAAGATTTCAACTGTTTTCATCTTGCTTTGCAAATTTGAAGTTTTATCAAATTTGATGCTTTTTATAAGGTGCCATTGATTCCGTTCACATTCATAATCAAATAAATCTCTTGGTAATTGTTCATTTGATCACTCCATAAAATAATTATATCATCAATCCAAATTAAAATTAAAAGAGAAGTATCAGAGTTTGATCCAATGAATAGTGATATACAGTATCGGAAAGTATTTATCTTGGGTACGGTGGTTTCATGAGAGCGTAAAGAATAGCTTGCTTTATGTTGAGAGAGCATTACAATTTCTTCTCGACTCGCTCGAGGGAGGGATATTTACGTCACGACACAGAGATAGGAGAATCAGGGCGGTCCCGGCGGTCAGCTCAGGACGTCAGTATCATACCAGCAGCAGTCGGGAGAATGTGTGCGCTGCAATGAAGAAGAATTATTGACGATAATTTCACTTCAGATAATTTGAACAAATTAAACTGAATCATTGATTCAATTCAATCTGTCGGACGAGAGGTAGATCAAAATATCTTTGGTGACGTGGTGGCCGCGATAACAAAAGAAAATTCTCAAACATAAACAAAAGCAAACGATATTTCTGTAAGACAATAAAAACAAAAACTTATTTCTAACAGGAAAACAATTATTTCTTGAATGGAGAGAAAAAAAATATTTACAAGAAAAGATAAACCAAATTAAATATTTTGTGTGCGGAATTATTTTATTAAATGTTCGAACAAACCGACATTTTGGGCCAAATAATAGCCGAATCTATTGTACTTTCTCTGCGGTTGTGTAAATAGGCGGCATGTTTCAAAAGGTGATAATTGTCACGACCACGCTCGGCAAGCTGTGCGCTGTGTCGCATTGCCACGTGGTCAGTTAATGCGTCGGGTGGGATAACAGGAGGGGCGCACAGCAGTGCGTCTCTCTTGTTTATGTGGTATTATCATATCATTGCGTTCCTTGTTGCTCGTGTAGATTTCTATCTATACCCAGATAAAATGTTTTCGATACTGTATACAAATATTGCAGCATTTCATTAAGTGACGTTAACATACCATCAATCACTCTTCAGAAAGGCTGATGGTTAGTTGAATTAATTTTATTTCAAGCAAGCAACAGATCGATAGTGGTTTCAGTTATTTTAACTTTTCCTATTCCAGACCATTCTCGAATGTTCTCAGCCAAGACGTTCGCTTTCTTCCTACACCTCTTTTACCTTCTATCTTGCCCTTTAGAATCAGTTGTAGTAATCGATATAGATTTCCTCTCAATACATGATCCAAATAAGACATCTTTCGATATTTTACAGTCTTCAGCAGTTCTCTATCCCTGTTGACCGTCCTCAGTACTTCTGTTGTGAAGTATTCTCAGGAAAATCCTGAGTGGTCATTAGACTAATTACCGATATTCCGAGATCTTCTCGCTATATTTTATTAGGATTGCTACAAAGTTAGACTTGAGCCATATCATATACATTCATTTCTATTGCAAGTTACCATTCTTGCTACTGTGCATATATTTCGTCTTCTAGTATCGTTTCTGATAAGCACCTGGCTACGAACCTACCCTTTCGCTTCAGTTTTTTATCTGTTCTTTTCTCCCAAAATACCTATTTTGGGTCTATAATAATCGATACAATGTCAATGTCTGTGAGAAATTTGCCACTATTAGGTAATATGCGAAACGTGCGAAGTAGTTCAATTGCATTGATTTCTAGTGTGTTCGTGCATTCTCGATAAATGTTATTTCGTCGGTAACTGTATTTTCGCAGTTGGCTGCATTGGTACTGTCTCTGCACTCATTCGTTTGTGTCTTGGTTTACCATACATGTTACATTTAAAATTTAATTTTGTTAATATTTATGAAAATATATATAAATAATGCAAAATATTCAGGTTTAAAATGTACTCCAACGTCAATCGTTACCTTAATATTTCATTTCATCAAGCATTTAATAAAATGATTAACATTATAGTGAGCGAACATTTTACATTCGTTCTTTGGAATTTTTTGATGTAATATTGATGCCTCTTTTCGCTATAAATATACATTTTTCTCATTATGGGAATCATACTAATATTATCTCTTATTTTAGTTAATCTTATTTCAGAAAATAATGAAAACGGGCCTGCTTCCACAAAGCAATTTACATTAATGACCTGCACAATACTACGACTGGACGCTGCTCATTTTCCGTAATACATCGAAAACTCTTATAATTTCCAACTTTACATGCGAATACCTCTAAACGAGCCCGCACACGATGAATTAAACTGACCAGTTTAGAAATGGGATTTATAACCTGTGAAACTTTTTTAATTTATATTGTGCCTCTGCTGCACTAAAGAGAAATTATTTCGGCACATAAAACGATAAAGCAGATAATACCGGTGGGTGTTTTTCATACATAAACTGGGGGTATTAACAGATTTTGATCTAGATAAATGAAAATAACTGAAAAATAGTGTATATGTGCGAAACGGGTGCTATGAGCTGGGATTGCTTTTTTGTTTGTTATGTTTCGACAGGTATAAACGTTCCGATATAATCTGCTGGAAAAAGTCCGTTTCGAAAGCAGTTAACTGATGATGGATTGTGCGCATTCGATGAATTCTATAATGAATATATTCGAAATATACAAACATGAAACTGATTCACTGTAATTCATTTGCTTCATAGTGAGACGGTTAAAGCTGTTATATCCAATTCCTCGATTTCAATGGGTAGGAAGAGAGTTCTTCCCAGAATACGACCAGTTTTATAGAGTTCTCTGCAGAAAATGAGCCTCAATTGAGTTTGATAGTCTATGACTATGAAAAACGTCAGAGCATCGGATGAGATAAATGCTATCCAGAAGATAACAAAAGGGGACTTGTTCAGGTAGATCCATTATGCGACTAGATGTTAGGTTGGACGCGATAAATATTATATACATAAAAATAACAAAACAAAACAAAAACTTCCAAAAATCAACTCTACTGACCTAATGAAGTTATCTGAAAAGGCCTATTCAAGCACTTCATAATTTGTAAAAAAAATGTTATAAAAATATTTTATTCATTGAAATGTTATTTTTTCAACACGCTGAAAGTCACGCATGATTCATCCGATTCTTAAATCACAAACTACCTGATTTCACAGGAACAATTTCATCTTGAATATGTAATGAATAATCTATTCTCAATAATTAGTAGGTTACAGCCATTCGAACACAAGGGGACACGCCGTCCGCGTGGTGTTTTTGTTACCCACTATTACCAGTCAGGAGGTATAAATAAATACCCTTAAAAATTAATGTTTAGTTTTGATTTTCTCGAGTTCGACAGAATCGGCTTTTTAAATATATACAGGGTTTAATCTAACCTCTTGCATTTTATAACAAATTATAGGGGTTAAAATTCCGAAAAAAAAATTAAAACATGTTTTGTACTTGACAAACTTTCGGGAAGCGCCGCACGCCTAACTTCAGCTGTCCTGCACAGATCCTGTAAGTTAACGCAATTGACGGATGCAATAAACATTCAAATAATATGGGATGTTGAATTGATTGTGTAGTAAATGTAAAAAAAGAGTCTAAACAGTTTCATTGCAGGGCTGCTTGCGATAGATAATTCAATTACAAAGTGATGAAAGCAAACGAACCTCATTATTCCAAACTGGTGATAAATTGAACTAGTAGATGAAGTCAATACAGTTTGAGGCACTTATCGAATCACAATGATCAAAAAATCAGTTGTAAGAACACAAAAGACACAGTATTGTTTTCTTATTGTCATATTGTGAACTAGTGATTCAGAATAACACGTGAACACTGTTGCCAGGTAGTTGTTGTACATTGCAAAGCTGTCTACGAACGAACGTATCGACTACTGTTTTCTTATTGGCTGATGAATTGAAGATTTTTCCTAGCAACCAATCAGAAAACAGTACGCGATATGCACGAGAAGTAATTTGAATATTATTGTCTTTGTCTTTTGCTGGTTCTTACAACTGAACACCGAACTGTTCCGTGCGAATTTTCAAGAGTGGAAGACAAAAAAAAATCAGTCGTCACTTTTCTAAATGAAGTAGTAAATAAATTTCAATTCTGGTTGGATTCTGGAGTCGCCAATCAAACATAATATAAATTGTATTATATTATTATAAATAATTTTTTATAGAATGGCAATTTTTTAAAATACATCGCGATATTAAAGCTCCAAATTGACTGGAAGATATCTACAATTACTTTTTTCAGAATTTCATGATTTATCAGTGGTAAGCTTTTGCTTCTGAATGCAGTCGGAGAGTTTTACATACTTGCTATAGGTTTTGTTTTTTCTCGTGATTTGCTCATATTATTAAATTTAAAATAAGAAACATGGAATTATTTGTTGAAAAGGGAAACATTCTCAATTGAATATTGATAGAAAGATTTTTCTGTGAATTGAAAAATCCACGATTAAAATGAAGTTATTTTTTGTGAATGTCTAACAGAAAACAACTACTTCCCCGGCTAAAGCCACGCTGGACATTGAACTACATCCGATAGATATTCTGAAAAGGCCCTAACTCAAAAGAAAAAATCTGAAATTGAAAATTTGCATTTCCATTCAGATAGTTATTTGATTTTCTATTCCAGTCTTAATTAAGAACTCATAAAGATGATTTTATGAACATCATGTTTATATTTTCAACAAATCAATGGAATTATTTATTGCCAATCCATATAAAATGATAAAGGAGCCATTATGAAGCGATTTATTCACTCACTCTTCAAAATTCATATGGAACAGATTGGTGTATGTAAGAACCAGCAAAATACAGGGACAATAATGTTCAAATTACTCATCGAGCACATCGCGTACTGTTTTCTGATTGGTTGTTAAGGAAGATCTTCCATTCACTAGCCAATAAGA
This sequence comes from Gonioctena quinquepunctata, assembly GCA_018342105.1. Classification (NCBI taxonomy): domain Eukaryota; kingdom Metazoa; phylum Arthropoda; class Insecta; order Coleoptera; family Chrysomelidae; genus Gonioctena; species Gonioctena quinquepunctata. Next base: position 92,817 of record JAFIRS010000572.1, on the reverse strand, counting down.
AATTAGTAGACGAAACATTCGCTTGTGCAAGAATCTTGGAAACCCTACCTGGCAACAGTGTTCATGTGTTATTCTGAATGACTAGGTCACAATGATGGCTGATATTATTTTGTAAACAATACTGTGCTTTTGTGTTCTTAAAATTGATTTTTTGTTTGATAATTGTGATTCGATAAGTGCCTCAAAGCTGTGTTGACTTCATCTACTAGTTCTGACTGTATCTACCAGTTTGGATATAACAACGTTCGTTTGTTTTCATCACTTTCAAATTTAATATCGATCGCTAGCAGCCTGCAAAGAAAATGTTTAGACTCTTTCGTACATTACACAGTATTTAAATATTTATTGCTTTCGGCAATTGCGTAAACGTACAGCTAGCTCTGAGCAGCGGTGTGATTCCGAGTACCGTGGAATTCCACTTTCCATCGAATGAGTGAGATGGAATTACGATTGAATTGATGGGTGTGACGCAGACATAACTGTCGTTTATGGAATTCTACGGTACACGGAATCACACTGCTGGACAGCTGAGGTTAGGCGAGCGGCGTTTCCCAAAATTTTGCCAAATTTGACAAAGAACAAAACATATATTCATTTTTTTTTTTCGGATTATTAACCACTGTAATTCGTTATAAAATGGCATTATACACTCGTCATTTACGGGTGTGCAAGAGGTAAGAGTACACTATATATATATATATATATATATATATATATATATATATATATATATATATATATATTTCTGAGTATCAGATTCTTCACGATAACTTGAAAATGTTATTGTAACATTTTATTGCGCAATACCTTATTTCTATATCTGAAATAAAATAGTAGTACTTTTCTGGAAATATTCAGGATATATTGCATATCTTCACAAAACCCTGCTTATCTGCCTGCAATATTGGTTTTTCTTTCCCATCAACTAATAGGCAACAAATTCTATTGGGGACATTTTTTTTATAGCATTGTATTAACCATTGATATAATACACCTCATTTTATGTTGGTCCCTTCTGAAAGTTTGCTTTTAATCGAAATTCTCATAGCTACACAAAACTGACGTCTTTAGTATACTTCTTTATTATTCGAGGAGTAATGAGATATTGGATCGAATAAAATATTCATAGAAGAATGCCTCCGTCACTATTAGTAACGAAGGATAAGACATGATGTGACGCGACTATTTCTTTTTATTGAAAAAAAAACGGCTTGTGATATATTTAAAGTACACGAAAAAAAATGATTTGTTAATTCAACCAAATGTATTTGGTCACTCTTATTGGTTTGACCCGACTAAAGGAAATTAATTCCTAAACATGGGTGTATTCGATTGATCTAATCATTATATTGCGGTGACAAAATGGATTTCTCAATGCAATGCTAACATTTCTTTGATTTGAATATATGGTCATCTATCGAAATAATCTCCAACTCATATTGAATGAACATTTGTTTCGACACAAATATAATAATAATTTGAATCAAACAACAAAAATAGATTATAGACTATTATATTGGTTGAATTATATGCGTTAGATGGCGAAGCTTTCGCACAACCGACCCTGACTTACATAATTTTACCAAATAGCAAAGCCAACTTATCATCGTTGCGACGTCTGGACTCAAATTTCTGGAGTAGGCTCTCATGCTCGGTTGCCATACTTGTCAATTCAGAGGATTAACAAAATGATTACTCATTTTGATAAATATTTTCAGTGAAGAAAGCAGCTTATTTTGTTGAATTGACATTTTATTGAATTCATCAATTCGACATAAATACTTGTTTGAATGAATATTTTTGTTAAAGCAATCAGAAAATCTTGTAGATCTGATTATTCGATTCAACAAAAAAATTACATGGTTGAAGCAACATTTCTGTCAAAACGTGTTATGAATATAGTCGGTGGAATAAGATATTTGGTTAATGCAAATTAGTTTCATTTGATTGAAACTTTAAATTTGATCCAAAACCAAGAAATAATTTATCTCATTTTGAGATTATATTTTGTCGTGCATATTGTTTGATTCAAATAAATTTCATTTGATTCAACAATTTAGTTTTTTCTGTGTAAATGCAAAAATACTGTTCTGGTTCGTTTCGGACATGATAATTTCACCGAAAACTAGGAAAGTTAAGTCATATAACGGAACAAACTGAAAAACGATTATATGACAAATTTATAGAAGATTCCTTCCAATTGAATGTTCAACGGTAATATTTGTTACCAAATAATGAAAATGAAAATAAAACTTTAATTCCATGTAGATAAATAAAAGCACATTCATTTGCACTTTGAAATATTTCATGAATATTATGATAAGCCTGCAATCCAAAAATTAAGCATTCCAATTATTTCCACTACTTTCAAAAAGTTATTATTCGAGTATTGTGCAATATTTATATCTGCCGGCTGGCGATAGCGGGTAACAATAATTCAACGCCGATGGAGTGTCTCGTTCTGTCCGAATAGCTGTAGCCAACTTATTATTGAAAATATATCTATACATAATCAAAATAAAATTATCTTCAGTTTTTTTATTTCAATTGGATGAGCTATGCGTGGCGTGTTGAAAAAGTACAATTTCAATAATAGTTTGGTATTAGCACAAAATAATGTTTATTTGAATAAACTGAAATCTGTTTTGTTGAAATATTTATCACTAAATTATGAAATACATCGATATACCTTTCGAACAGCGATTTTTCCTTCAAAAGTCATAATTAAAAAAAACTTTTAATAGAACTACAAAACGGACGCTGCAGTAATTCTCCATGATGGCCACTGATTCCTTATTTATACCATTGTCTAAAGATAGATAGTCAGTCAAACCAACGGGTTTATCATTGGATGAAGATGGTGTAGTAGATGGCGTTAGTCCATTGATGCCCCAAAAATGAGACATCCGATGTCCGAGTGGGATGGAACAAATGTAGCACCAATTATATTTTGCATTTCTCCTTACTACTTAAAACAAAAATGGTGTTATACAGTTTTCCTGAAAGTTTAACAGAGGCCATTTGCGATTGCATCCAACGCTGTTACCGCAGATATTGATTGACTATATTTCTCTAGACAATGATTATACATACCTCATTATTTCTTCTAACTCTTACCGCTAATGAATATCCATGTTGTGTGAAAGGTCTAATTTTCAACGAAGTATTTGTTTACTTACGTACCGTCTCCGCTGACAACTTCCAACACGAAAACAATGGAACAGGATATGGAAGGTGTTATAGTGTAGTGCCGGTATCCATCAATTAAGCATGTTATTGCTCAAGCAGCACGTAGAGAATGCTCTCCCGGAGGCATTACGCGTTCAGGCCTCTACTGTCACTGGTAGTTTGAAACTTTGGTGTATGCGAGACCCTCGGGATGTGGCGGGCTATACCGCCTCGGGGTACATGTTATCCCATAATGGTGGCGTTTATTATTAGGGGTGTGATTACGCATTTAAGAACGACATGTGTGGATTTCTCATAGTTCCGTAATCATACGTGAGCAGCTGCCATTTCGCGTGAATTTAACGGCTGCAAATAGACTTTTTTCGACTCGATAATGGTTCGGAAAATGAATTGGAGAACTAGCTGTGAAATACGGTAAAATGAATACATTTGCGCTTAAGGGCATTTTCGTGTTGAATTATTCATTGCATGAATCCAATATATTTATTTATACCCAAATTATAATGAAATATCTTACTTGAAGATGTAATGGGTGCATTTTTCCAGAAATCTTTCGGAAATTATGTTTTAAATGCTCACAAGGATTTCAACGTATTGAAAAATTGTTTCCATGTATCAAAGTGAAAAAAATATTTCTAAGTATAAAATACTTCTGGTTAGGGGGAGAAACGTTCGTTGTTTTTTTTTTTCGAAAAACTCTCTTCAAAATATTGAACATACTAGGCACGTGCAGTATTTGAAATGTTTGAGTCATGGATTTCAAATACGTCATCGTTCGAATAATTTATTTCCACTATTTCACATGTTTGATATTTTGTATTTGCCTGCACAATCCTTCCAAGTAATTTTGCAGCAATTCCAAACTTTTATCAACATTTTAAATCCTATTCAGTATTTGATGTCAGGTACTTCAAATGTAAATATATTTTTTAAACTCAAAAATGTTTTTGAAGTACCTACTTGGATATATTTTCAATATTCAAATGTTTTTCTATCATCAGAATTTATTGCAAATAGCATTGATATTTCATTAACATGTCCTAGTATGCCTAACTTATGGCTAGCAGCACCAAGACTTGCATTTTAGCCTTTGCCATACTGATATAATTGGTGATGGTGATTTTGATGAGAGCTGTGTATTTAAATTGGACAAAAGTCTGACATTTAACTGACGTGTTGTTTTTGGGGGGAGACGGATAATTTTGGCTTGCTTCCATAAAGTGGGACAAAGACTATTGCATAATGACAAGTTGTAGATGTAGATGTAGCTGAAGTCAAGTGAAATCCTGTAAACCTCCAGAGTATACTTTTCTCTCTCAAATATTTCCAATAAGTTGCTGATATTCGCTATCACCCCGCTTAGTCCATCAGAATTTTGAAATTTTTGCGGCTTTTTCGTTTGAATACCAAAAAATCCATCGAATCCATAATAATATAGCTCATATGCTGCACACATACGTCACCCATACATTGTGTCGAATGCAGTCGCCTCAGTTCTCTGGAATGTCAAATCAGCATTTCTGTAATAGTTTGGTATTCACGATAAATTGGAACTTCATACATAGTTTCCGTATAGGAGAATGCACTCTTTTGATGGAAATATTTCGTCGTTTTCTTCGCTTCGGCTTTAACGCTCTCGATTCAATAGTAAACGATTTCGGGATTCTTTCATTCTATTTCCACAGTAAATCAAAAAATACCTCTTAAACCTAATTATTTTCTCAGGGTTTTCGTACAATATACGGCTCAATAGGTGGAGAGTCTCACCTCAAAAATGAATTTGCTGTAAATAGAAGTACTCATTAATCAACATCCGTAGCTATTACCATGGATGATTAAGTTTCTGAGAGACTACAAGAAATATCTTCATTTGACTGGTTTTAGGGTTTTCGAGTAGATAATAGGCTATCACCCCAAGATAATAGTATTTTGAACAACATTCCTGTCGGAAGAGTCGAAAATTATGCAGAATATCTCAACCACAGGAAATAGAAGTTCAAAAAATGCATATTGATACTCTTTGGATGGTTGACTCTGATAAGAGTAAGGGCGTAATCGTCTGTGACTCGTTGTCATTCTTTTTCAAAACACAAGAATGCATTTTCTGAGTATCAGCTCTACAAAAGAAAAAACTGTTTTCTCCTCACATTATTTATTGTTCCACATACTATTATTCTCAACCACAGATTGAATTGATTTGTTTCAACACAGATTGAAATTGCAACAAATAACAGGTTTTTGGAACGAAGTTCCGTTACGCGACTTACGGTAGGTGTTGACTGGTAGAAATCGTCAGGTAAGAAAAAAGCGTTATGCCTCATCCATGCGACTTTATCTCTCTCTCTCTGTCTCTCTCTCTCTCTGCCTCTTTCTATTATATATGTGACGAGCAGCTCTTGCTCATAGGATTCCGAAGGTGTACGAAACTGTCGGGAACTGCTGTTCTGCTTACGGGAAATTTAAAATGATACATGAGCGGTAGGATATCTATGCGAATACAAGTCGGATATTATCGTTGAGTGGTAATACGTGGAAGATATTTTTGTTTCTTTTATATTTCTATATAACGGGTATTCAGATGATTATATCATTTTTGGACATAAATTCTTATGTTTTTTGTATGCCAAAGTTGGATTAATGGTTCACATTGAATTTATAGCTCATCAATTTGATATAATAATGCGAAGAGTATTATTAGGAATAAAATACCTTTTACTGTGGCCGAGTTTGGAAAAACGATATATGGGTATACAGTCCAAGATCCCAGAGCCGACAATTTAGCAAAGCTACATTAAAGTATGCTAACAGTCTTAATAGACTGAGACAGCCGAGCGGTCTAAGGCGCCAGATATAAGAGGTTCAAGCTCTGGATCGCTTCAAAAGAAAGCGGTGGGTTCGAATCCCATCACCTGAACGTTTTTTTTTTCATTTTTCCCTTCGAAATTGAGAATTGATTTGTTATGATCTTTTTTTTTTATTTGAATATTCGTCTCAAAATAAGTCATTTCTCAATTTCAATGGCAAAAAAGCCGTCAGTGGTGGGATTTGAACCCTCGCCACGTTTCGAGATCCAGAGCTCAAATCTGTTAATGCTGGCGCCTTAGACTGTCCGGCTATCTCGCTATATCAAGTGTCGAAATTTTACCATACTTCAACGTGGGTGATTATTGTTTTTATGTACCTTTTTTTACTTGCTACCCCGCTATTAAGCTAGCAAGTATGCATACATTCTTAACTACCTTTCACACTATTCACACTTCTAAAATGACGTAGGTTTGTCGGCTCTGGGATCTTACTCTAATAGTATTGCATGGTATAATGACAATTAAATGTGATGGAATAGAAAACGTCAACTTTCAAAGGGAAAAAATTGAGAAACTATAGTGTGTTCAGATGATTATATACTTTTCGATGATTATATCATTTTCGATTATTATATCCTTTTCGATGATTATATCCTTTTTTGAACAAAATTTCTTATGTTGTATGCCGAAGTTGGAGTAATGGTTTAATTTAATATGTGGCACGACAATTTCTTATAATATAACGAATATTATTATCAGGAATAAATTACCTTCCACTGTGGCGGAGGGGTTTGGAAAAAGCATATATGGGTGTAGTATTGCTTGGAATTACGTGTCGATTTCTACCAGTCAACACCTACCATAAGCCGGGTAAACGAAGTTTGTTTCCAACCGCACACGTTGTTTATGTTTCCAAGGAATATTAATATAATAATAATATATTTATCACATCGATATCATACTACTTGGTATTGGACATATAAAAAATGTAAGACCAATTACGGGGTATAATAATAAAAAAGAGGGTGCCAAGAGTTCACGATCACATTCAGCTCTTTTCATAAAAACTGTATATTTTATTTTCAAATGAATGTTTTGTCATGGATTTTTGAAACAAAATTGTATTTTTTATTTTATTTGTTCAAAAGAAGTATTGAAAATCTTCATACTAATATATAATGGACTCTTTTCATATTATTTTGTGTGTAGGAATATGTGGGAAACTACCATGTCTTATTTTATAGTTTTACTTATCACATTTGTTCACGTGCATATTGTCGAAATGTTTTGGGGGAAGTATCAGTATTCATTTCATATTTTGGTTTCAGTATTACAGATATGAAGTTATATGAGAATTTTTCAGTTTGTCAGTAGCATATCGTTTGGATTATCAATTGCTTACGGTATTACCAACACAAATGTTTTTTTTTAAATTATACTTCCTTTGGTGAGAATTTGGAAACTACTTCTGTTCTTTTATTAAAACCTCCGGTTAATTTGAGGAGATCGTAAAGTTTTCCCACAAGAATTATGTCATTTCACTCTAAGGCATACTGGATGTTTCGTTCTTAGTGATTTATGTGGTTGAAATTGTGTATAATTTATCTTCTATTTCAGTAATGGCATCAATGTTTGATCCATACTCGAAGAACGTGATGCTTATCCCCATTTCCAGGTAGTTCTTCTATATGCAGTTGTATGTCAGAGCGGCTGCAGGCACAAGATAATGCATCTGAAAATTATATTGAAAATTACTATAAAAAATTCTGGTCATAAACTCAAGTCGCAGATCCAAAGTTGTTCTGTGAAAAAAAGTGCCATAGAAAAGTTAAACATTCTCAATTAAATATTGTATAGAAATCTACGACAAAAATGAAGCTGACGGAAAACAACTACTTCTCCGGCTGAAGCCACGCTAGACATTGAACTACATTTTATAGATATTGTAAAAGGCCCCTTTCTCAAAAAAAAAGCAAAGTGAAAATTTGCCATTTTATTCAGTTAGTTACTCATTTGATGTACTATTCCAGTCTCAATTAAGAACTTATATAGACTGGAATAGAAAATTGTGATGAAACAGTTTTCTCTGGGATATTTTTGAAAAGCAGGTTCGAAAGCCGTTCTCAATCCAAGGTTGCAAAATGTTTAGGTATTGGGACTTTCCAATTACATGTGATTGTTAACATAAAAAAGAGTAATAAGAAAATTAAACATTACCTAAAAAATAAGAAACCTAAAAAACCTTAACTTTTCATAAAAGGTGCTGGAAATGCCCTCCTACTTCTGCGATACAACCTTCCACTCTTCTTCTCATAGAGTGTTTCTTACGGTCTGGAAGGCATCCTTAAGTCTTCGTTCAGTGAGAACTTCGATGGAAGGCCCTGGTTTTGCACCATAAACGAGGCCCTTTATATGTCCCCATAAAAAGAAGTCCAGCGGGTTGCAATCTGGGGACCGTGGGGGCCAAGCAATTGGACCTGCTCTGCCAATCCACCGATTGGGAAACACTGTATCTAAATAATCGTGGACGATGACTCGAAAATGAGGGGGGGGGGCATCGTGCATACACCACATTTGTTGACGATGAACTTGTAAAGGCACGTCCTCCACTAATGCAGGCAATTCGTTCTATAGGAAGTTTAAATATGTGGCTCCATTTAAAATTCGCGGTAAGATAAAAGGACCAATCAAAGTATCTCCTACTATTCCTGACCATATGTTTACGCTGAACTATTCCTGGTGTCGAGATTGGCTGATCATGTGTGGATTTTCTAGTGCCCAAATATGAACGTTGTGGTAATTCACTACTACTGTAAAGTGAGCTTCGTCGGTAAAAAGGATACGAGATGAGAATGCAAGATCCTTAGTACAGTTGCGCAGTATCCATTGGGAGTATTGCAAGCGCCGTGGAAAATCTCGCGGAAGAAAACCTTGGACGCGCTGGATATGATATGGGTATAGCATGTTTTCGTGTAAAACTCTCCGGACAGTTGAATGGGAAACATCCAAATCCCGTGCTATTTGTCGAGTACTCATACCAAAATTTTCGTCGATAACATTTAAAATATCTTCATCTCTTACTGGGTTGAGTGCTTGTCGCGGTGTGCCAGCATCGTGCCTTGGAGTCTGAAATCAGCCGTAATCCCGAAAGTGCTGTTGGGAATTAATAAAAGTTCTATAGTTGGAAAGCCGGCTATTAGAAAATCTTAGCGCTTACAAACTCTGAGCTTTAAGTCCGTTACCATTAGCCAGACTATAAAAAAAACGGATGTCAGCCAGATGATCAAATGAATATGGTTCATTTTCCATTTTAATGTTAAACAAATACACGATGAGACATCCACCAATTTTCGAATAATGTCACATGCTTCAAAACACACCTAAACGTCAAAATGAAAATGGCAGTGAAAGCCCACTAATTCTCTTCTTAATTTTTTCGTTGAAAAATTTAATTAACTCTAACAAATCACAAAAAACAATTTTACTTTTTTTCTCGATAACGGTCGCAGATGCTTAAAAATTACAAAAGACAAAAAATTTATAAATAAAACAAAGAATTAATTTTATATGTTAGAATCCACCAGCGGCGCACTACCAAAAAGTTTATGGGGCGAAAAAGGCCGTGACCCCTGAACAATATATCCCTGTAGATTCTTACAATCACTCGGCATACTGGATGATGTATACCCTAAAACGTAACCTATGTTTCAAATTTGATCCTAATATCGCAAAAACTGAAAGAGCTGTGAAGAAAAAAATAAAAAAATCTTGAAACTTTATCGCTCTGTAGATCGGTAACGAAGCGTTTGCGGACATATGTTTATGGAAAAAAGTCTTATTTTGACCTGAAAAATACGCCCCTGAAATTTTGATACTGAATTTTGAAACACCCTGTATTCATTATATAAAACAGAGCTGTGATAATCGAAATATAAACCAAAAAATTTATTTTGATTTTAAAAAAATACCACACCCACGTGAAATAATTGCAGGCGCAGTTTCCAAAAAGTTAAACTTTATACGTGAACATAAAACCATATGACAATGTATAACGCCGAATTATGGGAATGAAAAATCAGCTGTGCTCTAGTCGATCATGAAATTGTAAAACAAACATAAAAGTTGTAGTTGTTGTTGCCGTACGGAATGTTTTTCATTTCGAGTGTCGATCCTTGGTTTGGAAACGCAATAAAACAGTATGGTATACCGGGTGAAGAAAAACTCAAGTTATTAATAGATATAGATTTGGTTTGTAGGAACCTAAAATAATAATAATGATAATTGCTTTGCTACAAAATCAAATAACTATCTGAAAAAAAAAATGGAAATTTCCATTTTCAGATTTTTTCTTTTGAGTTAGGCTCCCTTCACAATATGTATCAGATGTAGTTCAATGTCCAGCGTGGCTTTAGCCGGACAAGTATTTGTTTTCTTTTAGATATTACAAAAAATAACTTAATTTTTGTCGTAGATTTTTCAATTTTCAGAGAAATATTTCTATTCAATATTTGATTGAGAACTTTTCTCTTTCAACATGAATACCTTCCAAGAGGTTATCTTGAACGATGGAAGATTGGGACCAAAATTTATCTTTCAGTCGCAGATGATTCCACATCTGATTTAATGAACATCCCGTTCATATTATAAAAAAAATCAACCATAGAATCGAGATCATTACTAATATTTTTGAAAATTATTTTCAATATATTTCTTACATAACTTATCGTGTGCTTGAAGTGGCTCTTAATGTATAGTTGGATGTATGTTTGGATAGTTATGATTTTCCAATTTGGCGATTCTTCATATTATTTCTATTAAATTTGTGCTCGGATTAACTCACTCTCAATGATCTGGAGATTTCTCCACAAAAGTATGAAACCCTTTTTTTTGTAATCAAAGAATTGAACCCACGAATTTACAGCTGCCAGAAAAACTGAGCCTCCATTCGAAATGTGATGCTTTCGATAAAAAAAGTTAGAAGATCAGGAAGATATGAAATTATATTTGTAAAATTTTCAAAGAAGTTATTATATTCAAGAATATTTTTGAAGAAAATGATCTCAAATATATAAGAAGGCTTCAGTGAATATTATTCAGTGATTGTTGAGTTTCTTGAGAACCCGCTTGTAAAAAGTTAACTTTTCTTGGCCCAAGGCTACATCATCGATCGTAATGTGAACAAAAATGGCGTTAAGTCCTCTGCCTAACGTCGACGACGCCGACTAGATGTGGTTTTCTGTTCAAGTAATCGGAAAAGAGCCGGCAGAACGTAATGAAGCTAATTGTATTAGGCCATGAAGAGTGTATTGGTAACCCTATATTCCCCCGGATCCCCAGGGATTCAACCTGAGCCAAAAATTTGATGCGCTACGTGAAAATAATAGCTATATATTTCGTACTAATTTTTTATGAATATTTATGTATATAATGAATTCGAGAAGGATGATGGATCTCATCAAAAAAAGCGCGGAAATTTTTACGTTGTGGCGAACGGTGCTGTCAAATATTGGCTCCCACACGGGAATCGTTAGTCACGGGGGACAAAATACGGAAAAATTGAATTTGGCGTGAATTTAAATGAAATTACACAGAGGAAAGAATTGTGTTCGTTAGAAACCTGAAATTGTAGCATATATTCGGATCCTGCTGGAGGTGATTTTAAAGTTTGAATATTCGAATCGACTTTTTCTTCACTCCTTATGCAAATTTGAAATTGATTGCTATTTCCTCAATCAAATAACCACCAAATAACACTCATATCAATTGTTAGTAGTGCCACTATCGATTCAACTAGCGAGAAATGGGCCATTACTCGTGAGAACGAAGTTTGTCTTGAATCGTTCGAGCGAGTAATGGCTATTTCTCGCGAGCAGAATACTATACTTTTTCTGTGACTTATATCAGGACTATTTGAAAATGAGATTCATTTGTGAAGGAAATCCTGAAAGAGTGTAATTCATTCAATTGCAGAATAGGAAGTTTTTATTGAATGAAAAAATCTATAATTATATTTCGAAAAATTTCATAACATAAACAAAATCATTTTTTGTTAATGAAATTAATAGTAAAATTGGAACAGTTGGAAATCATAACCGAAGGAATCGAGGATTCTATATCCAAATTCACATTTCCATTTTTCATTTCCGAAGTGTTCTGTGCAATAAATGTTTGTGAGATGTTGCTGGTACTGTTAGACGGTTTCATTGAACCCAAGATTTTTTATGTAGTATTATCTACGAAAGGTATAACAGTATATAGTTCTGGATTTGGAAGTTTCAAAAATGTTGCGATTTGTTTTCCCATGGATCCGAATTTATTTATTCCAATTCTTTGATTGGTGCATTTACATTTCTGATAATTCAAAAAAATGAATCTTTCAGTATATTACTCGGTCATAGCGTGATATATTCAATACAAATATGGCGAAAAGGCTCAGTTATGGTGAACTTCCGAACAATTTTTGTTCTGGTGTTTGGTATGGTGACTAATATATCCAATCCAAGATCTTCCAAGTCCCCTATTTTCATAGAGTGCATTTCATTCGCACGACAGGCTCCCATGATTCCCATGATCAGTGCAACCTAAAAAGAAGATACATAAAAAATATTTCCAATTTTCGTTATTTTATTCAATTTCAAACAGTTTGATAATTGTTCAATCAGTGGTTGAAAAATAAAAAAACATCACCGGCGACAGCGTGATTCGAACTCACGATCACTGGATTGAAAGTCCAGAGCTTGAGCTATGTGCTACCGAGGTGCTTGCAAATTAAAGTGATATGAAGCTATTCAAGTTCCTAACTAGGTTCTCTCATTTTGTTAAGTGAACTTTGGAAAAAATATCAATTTCTTACCTTTATCGCAAGATATATTTCGTCAGGTGCTTTGTTAATGAATGAATTTATTTCATCTGAGGTGAATGTTTGAGCCTTTCTCGGTATATAACCATCGGATTTGCGTTTCAAAAACGCACGTGATTTTGAATAACGTTCTATGTTGACGTCGTGGTTGATTAGAATGGTACTTCTTAACATTGAATATTGTGTCCAAAGCGAGAACGATTTATATTTTTCAGCTAGTTGGGAAAAATATGCTAGAAGTACATTTTCCGAAAACGAATTCACATTATTTTTCTTTCGCCAATCCATGGGAATTGCATATATCGTCTCATATTTTTTTCTGGATTTATTTGCTAATAGATTTGAAGATGTTATTTTCGCCGCTCTACAAATTTCTGGTGGACTCACTCGTTGTCACTTTCCGAATCCATTTTTTTCTTCTTGTTTTTCGTTGGAAACTATAATATTTTACAAAACGAACTGTCAATTCAATGATTATGACGTTTGAGACCAAGTTTGAAGTTGTTAAATTCTCAAGGCATACTTGCGAATGAAAACAATTCAAACACAACTGCACAGTGATGAATATGCTCATCTGTGATTGGCTTCAAAGTGTTGAGTAATGAATCTGGTTCAACTGTGATTGGTTCGAACCTGTTGAGTAATGGATCATTACCTACCCGGGGACGAAACTAGAATTCATTACTTATCAAAAAATGGTCATATAAATGACGCTTTTTTCGATAGTCATAGAAGAAATACTATTATTTCATTAAAATAAGACTTCTAAAAAGCTGAAAAAGGACAATTTTTTTTGGAAGTTGCGGGATTTTGCGACAATCTTTCACTTCCTCAAATATTGGTAATTTTTTATTACAAATCAAACTACCTATGAATCTCTATAATTAAGAAGTTAAATACTTTTAGAATTAATATTCACGTACTGAATTAGAACGGCGTTCCTCAAGGATCCGTACTAGACCCAATTCTTTGGAGTGTGTGTTTTGATTTAGATATTGAATAGCCCCATTATTATTCCTCCAAGAAATACAATATACTATTACCTATTTAACGGGTAGTAAACGCAAACTTCGCGTATGTTTGCTAAAAATAATTTAATGTATTCTTAACTGTCATGTTGTGGATTGATAAATTATATGGCATGTTTGCAAAAATAACTTTTTTTGTGCAATATTTTCTTGTTATGTGATACTATATACAATTTTTGGAAAAAGTTGAACATTCAAATATATATCACTACAAACAAGTTGCTGGTGATCTGATTAAAAAAGATCCTGATTCTTATAAATTCCCAAACCTACTTCGAAATTAAACATGTATATTACTTTCTGAGAATTATATGAAAACTTGTTCAGTAGTGACTGAGAACTTACTCATTACATATCGGTAAAAAAAAACTTTTTATTATTTACTTTATAAGATAAATTATCCAATTCCCAACAAAAAGAGCAAGAAAATAGAAAGATAGATAACAAAAAAAATCCCCATTTTATTGTAGAAATTACACCATTTTAGTTTCTACATGTTGTGGTAAATCACCTGTATATTATGAAATGACAAATAACCTAAATTTTCTGGTTGAATCATATCTTTTGCAAATTTCTACTTTTTAATTTTAATTCCTCTTGGATTATTCACTCAGTTTTCACGGATAAGTAGGTCATATCCTTTGTTTTTTTTCAAAAACAAACCAGTATATCAAATTTTTCGCCTTTTTGTTATTATTCCATTCACTAATATTGAATTAATGAGTGTAGGGGAAAAATGCAATTTCGACAAAAAACACCAAATTATCTTGATTCTCTACAAGTTATTCAGGCCATATTTTTTATGTCCTACTACTATTGGCATCTATTAGGAATATGCATGATGTGATTTGTTGAAAACAGGATGTTCATAAAATCAGATGTGGAATCATCTGCGACTGAAAGATCGTCAAGATAACCTCTTGTGGGATATTCAATTGAGAATGTTTCCCTTTTCAACATGCATGATGTGTTCGTGGAACTTTCTTCTCTGTTCAAATTTGACTTATCTTAACGAGTTCAGATATGTATCCGACCTGGTATTTTTGTCTACATTTCTGTTCATAAATTCATCATCAAGGTCCAAACAATAAAAATTCCAAAACTTATTTTACTTATATTGCTCTTGCCTTTGCAGGCAAAAGGCGTTATTCCAAATTTGAATTGCACATTAAACTTGAAACCATTTAATATCAAGATGAAAAACTAACAAAATAACGAAGAACAGCAACTGATATCTTACACATTTTTTTTTTGCCATTGCTGCCGACGTCTAATAGGGTGTTCGAAATTGACGCTCACCATTCCTCAAACACATTTTCTATGTAAAAATGATATGTTTGGTGGCAATTTTGAAGCATGCATACTCCTCTTATTGAATCTTTCAACTCTTCTACATTCTCGAAATTTGAACTGAACACTTTGTCCTTTATGAAACCCCATATCGAATAACGAAGAAGGGGGAGGTCGGGTGAACGCGGTGGCCATTTAATAGGCCCGGTGTGTCCTATCCATCTTCCTGGCATAATCATATCGAGAAATGTTCTAAAAATCCTTGTGCGGTGCGGTGACGCTCCGTCATGGTCGAAATATTCATATTTCATTAGGACATTCACAGGCAAATCTTCCAAAAAATTGCCTAGAATCTTCGATAAGAACTCAAGATACAAGTCCGCCGTCAATGGCGTATCAAAAGAGTAGGGACCAATGATTTTAGTATCCAGAACACCAACTTAGACATTTATGCCGAACCTCTCTTGAAAATTAGTAAAGTTTAACCATCTTCAATTGCAGAAGTTATTTCTATAAGGAGCAAACCAAAAACTCACTTCTCTTACACGAGCGTATTTGAGAAGTAACGGAACGAAAAATGATGTGTAATACTCGAAAACATTCTTCGTCGCCGAACGGAAGATCAAAAGAGTCGATAGTCAACGTGGGTTTGAGTGACAGCTGTCTAGTTCTACACCAGACACGCCTGAGCCAATCAAAACGGACCGCAAGCCAATGATAGTGCTCGTAGGTGTATCCATACGTTGGAGGCCAAGAAAGCTAATAAATCACGAGTCTCTGGTCTAGGAATAGGTTTTAAAATATTCTATAGCTCTGTTGTGTTTTGTTGGAAAATATGCCTTTTTGTCGACGATAGGAAAATGAAATTATGATGATCCGATTGGCTATACTTCCTTGAGTATGGCATATTTTTTTAATTTTAACGTATTTTTAAAATATTTAAATATCTAAATAAAATTAGTTATCCTCGCCTCTGCTGCTCAAAGAATACCGCTTCAAGACTGGGAAACTTGTTTTTTATGCTTTTGCAATTGTAAATGGTTCAACCATAGCTTTATGTAAATAAGCATTCTCCTGGCGCCAGTGAAAATAAATATTCCTCTTGAACCATCCATTATTTGTGTCTCTCTAAGAGATACTTTCTCTTTCTGATTTTTCTTGTATTCCACGAATCCTGATTAAAATGATCATTCAACTATGTATGTGTAACATTAAATTTCAAAAAACTTACCTAAAACCACCATTTCCAGTAATAAGTTCTTTCAATACGTTGAAAAATTCTGGTATCGGGCTATCGACGTTCGGGATACATTCCTTATACATAGCCAGAGAGATCTGGTGCTATTTCTCAAACGAACAGCATATCAACTTTCTCATCATTAGAAAACTCCATAGTTTTTTATTCACCGTGTAAAATAATTCACCCTTCAGATTTGGATTCATTAATTTGACATTCACTTTCTTCGATTCCTTGGCTCACTACACTTCTTAAAGTTTGAAACTTTCCGTTTTTATTTGAAATAGATTCAATGGGAATACGTATAGGACTCAAAGACAGATAGAATAATTGCCTATTGCCTGAGAATGGATTCACAAGAAAAAAAAATCGGCTCTTTGACACAAAAAAAAATTATAAAGTAAATGTATCAATCAATGTTCCTTGTTATTACATTACTTTTTCATTTTCATCACATTGGATTTGATCTCACAAAAATAAAATCAGGCCTGTATTCTGAATGGGAGGATTTTCATTGTTCGGACCTTGATGATGGAATTCATGGGCAGAAATTTAGAAAAAAATACCAGGTAAGATTCATTAATCAAAACAGGTCCGAATAGAGTTGAGGGTGGCTCTCGAAGAACGAAACATCGTATTGAAAGTCAAAGTACAGCAGATCAAAAATTTGAAAGAGAGAAGAACGATTCTTGGACACATTTTCCTCAAAATAGAGGAACTAGCTCAAAGAAAAGAAAACGGGAAATTTTGGGTTTCCCCGTATATTTTGAAAACGGTCCGTGATATTTTCGATTTGGAAACATCGTTTCATTGTTCACTAAAATAGGCAACTTTTATCTCAGTTAACCAACTTCGTATCATTTGCCGTTTTCGAGATGCCAATAGACGACAAAAAAAATATCAGAAGTACTTCGGTAATGAATCTTCAACTTATTATTATCACTCTATGTCTACAGTAAAATACATTTGACGAAGGTAATTAATTCACTTAACAGTATGTACTATCAAATAATACTTTTACTAATACAATTCCAAAGTCTGGTAACATATTTACCGTCCATATTTAAAAAAATATACATGGTTTAGTTTTTACCAGAAGTAGTTTTTTCTTGAATGAATTCACCATGTACATCTACTGTTTTGGTGCGTCCACACAATTCGATTAAAACCTTAGCACCAAAAAATCTCTACATGTTCATTTCGAACAGACTGAACAGATGTTTTCAATTAAATTAGGCGAGAGCTTCGAAAAAGAATACAAAAGACTCGAATGTGTTTCGCCATCACTGCGAATGAATCCTTATTTTAGCGCTGTCAAAAAAAGAGGCGGTATGATTAAGTTGAATATCCGAGAACGCCCTACCAAAAAATAATTATTCGGCAAATTGACCTGTCGTTAAAAATTTAATTTCTTTTTTATTTAATCTGGTCTTGATGAAAATCGTATTCCCCACTCACGAAAGCTTTCGGTGTATCTTTTAGACGGGCATAATCTGATAACTGAAAGCTTTTAAAAACTCCCAACAACTTAAAGTTTAATGCCCTTAAACCTCTCAATTGGATTTGGTGTTATTGTTTCCTTGTTTCATTTATAAATCGATGTAAGTACTTATATCATGTTTTATACACGTAACATGGAAATAATATTAACTCAATTTTCAGACTTTCTTATACAAATGGAGAGATACAGTGTGATAAGTTGAAAACTGTATTGATAATTTCATACATCGATTTTTTTTATTTGAGATATGGAGAATAAAATTTGGAATATTAGAACATCCAAATGTACCTTGCCAAAATAACACCAAATTAAAGTCGCAAAATATATCATGTATTAAAAACTTTAGAAAATGCAAGTGTGGTCCTGGCAAAATAGAGCGAACTGTAAATGACAGGATGAGAAGTTTAATAAAAAAATATGGCGTGAGCGAGCCGTCCCAATAATGGTTTTTGGTTATGTGAATTCTAGAAACAAAGACGTTGAAGATTTCCGATGGGAAACCGTGTTGCTGTTTTCTACTAGAAGGAACTCAACTTAGGAAACGCTATGTATATCGAAAAGGAAAACATTCTCAATGGAATCTTGAATAGAAATATCTTTTCTGTGAATTGAAAAATCCACGATAACAATGTAGTTCAATGTCCAGCGTGGCTTTAGCCGGGGAATTAGTTGTTTTCTGTCAGACATTCACAAGAAATAACGTCATTTTTATCGTGGATTTTTCAATTCACAGAAAAATATTTCTATTCAAGATTTCATTGAAAATATGTCCCTTTTCAACATGAATACCCCACAAGAGGTTATTAGTCTAATCAACAAGTTCAAAAACGTGTTAAATAGATATAAAGCTCCTAAAAATATGAGCGATAGCTCATTCGATTCGGAATGACGTCTAGAAAAATGTTTTTTAAGGGTTTATTAGCACGTAAAAAATTGCGATTGTTATTAACAAAATATGATTGAAAAAAGAAGGTATTTCGTTTTTCGTTAATAATTTCTAAAATAATGATATTTAAGGAATTATGAAAAAAGATCCGGAACTCTATCTCAATTATTTATAATTTTTTTTAACGCTGAAAATAGGGCTCTGCGAGGTCGTTACGGCATAGGCGCACCGTCTAAAAAGCCGTTATATCACCTAAAATAATTTTTTTATAGTATTAAATAACAATTTAAAAATTTGAATAAATTATGGTGTAATCTAGACACGAACGAAAAAAACCTCGGTGAAAAAAATTTTCATGTCGATTTTTCAAAAAGTTACACCATTGTTAATTAACTAATTTTTTTCCGATCTCTGTTTTTATAAATTACGACATAAAAGTTTAAATAATTACATAATTACATAATTACATATTATATGATAATGAAATTACAGCCGTTCCATAATTTGTCAAGTTATAAATCGTTATAACTTTTGAAATATAAGAGATACGGTAAAGGACATTCAAGACATTTTTATGAAAGATTTATTTATCTTTAAAATGAATTTTCTGTAACCATTGTTTATCAGTTGTTATAAACATTTGTTTATGAAAAAAATAGATTTTTTTATATTTTTTGAAATTTCATAGCTTATAACTTGTTAAATAATATAGATACATACAGCTACGGACTCCAGAACTTTTTTGTTCTATGATAAAATGTCTTTCTAATTACGTATAAATCATAGCAATATAGATTTTTGTTTAAATAATATACTAGTTTAAATTTATACTTACCTAATTTACATTCTGCTATTGATCATTGTCATTCATTTATCACTAGAATTATTAATATTCTTCTAAAGTTTAATTATTTATTTACTAAAATAATATTTACTAAAATAATAATTGAATTTATTTTCTAATTTTTATATTTTTTTCGAGTATATTTTCTAAATTATTTTTATTTTTTTATTTTTATTGTTAAAAACTTAACAACTATAACGTACGGATAAAAGGAAATTATTGATTACACATTATTTTGTTTAAAGAACATTTCAAACAGCTCGGTGCATCAATGTTTGGAACTGCACTGTTTTCTTCCTTCTCTCTTGTTTCGGTTCCTCGTTTCTCAGTTCCATCATCATCTTTTGATTTTTTGGATTCGTCATCAGTTTCATCTGAATCAGAATCGTCAGATCTGTAGATTTCTCGCATGAGAATCGCCAATCAGTTTGTATCCAATATAGATAAAATTCAAAACGTATTATAAGTTCATTTCTATTACATTATCATTAAGTTAACTAATTAGTGAAATGTATGGAGTCATACATATTAGTGGCAGTTGAAATAATACTTCATGCTTAATAATTTGGAAAATATACTTGAAAAAAATATAAAAATTAGAAAATAAATTCAATTATTATTTTAGTGAATATTATTTTAGTAAATAAATAATTGAACTTTAGCAGAATATTAATAATTCTAGTGATAAATGAATGACAATGATAATAGCAGAATGTAAATTAGGTAAGTATAAATTTAAACCAGTATATTATTTTAAAAAAAATCAAAAAAGTTTTGTGTATATATATTTAAAATAAACTATGAAATTTCAAAAAATATAAAAAAAAATATAATTTTTCTACAAACAAATGCTTATAACAACAGATAAACAATGGTTACAGAATCGATTTTGAATTCATTTCAAAGATAAATAAATCTTTTATAAAAATGTCTTGGATGTCCTTCACCGTATCTCTTATAGTTCAAAAGGTATAACAATTTATAACTTGACAAATTATGGAACGGCTGTAATTTCATTATCATATAATATGTAACAATGCTGTAAAAAATACAAAAAAAATTTTTTCTATACTTTGTTATACATAGTTGTTTTTGTTATTCTTTGAAGTTTTTGAAAAAAAATATAATGGTTAATATTATTTGTTTATAACAATTTCTTAACAAATGACGTAAACATTTTTTTCCAATGTGTATTAAAATTTATTCAGAATTAAAAAATACAAAATCAAAGTTAATCAATACCTATATTAGATGCAAAAACAGCAATAATAAGATATTATAAAAAAAAAATTTTTGATAACATTTTTTAAAATTTAATTTTTTGTTAATTTAAAAAAATTATAATTAACAAAATAATAAACTTTAATATTTTTTTTTTGCATTGCTTTATTGAGTACCTAAATGAAAAGAGCTCCACGAAGCGAAAATTTTATAGACCAATTATTTAAACTTTTATGTCGTAATTTATAAAAAGAGAGATTGGAAAAAAATTCGTTAATTAACAATGGTGTAACTTTTTGAAAAATCGACATGAAATTTTTTTTTTACCGAGGTTTTTTTCGTTCAAGTGTCTAGATTACACCATAATTTATTCAAATTATTTTAGGTGATATAACGGCTTTTTAGACGGTGGCTCCGCGAGGTCGTTACGGCATAGGCCGTAACGACCTCGCGGAGCCCTATTTATAAATAATAGAGATAGAGTTCCGGGAGGTAGGAGGAAATTTCCTCCTCTTTCAGGATCTTTTTTCATAATTCCTTAAATATCATTATTTTAGAAATTATTAACAAAAAATGAAATACCTTCTTTTTTAATATTATTTTGTTAATAACAATCGCAATTTTTTACGTGCTAATAAACCCTTAAAAAACATTTTTCTAGACGTCATTCCGAATCGAATGAGCTATCGCTCATATTTTTAGGAGCTTTATATCTATTCAACGTTTTTGAACTTGTTGATTAGACTATATCTTGAACGATGGAAGATAGTGACCAAAGTGTATCTTTCAGTGGCAGATGATTCCACATCTGATTTTATGAACATCCTGTTCATATTTTCAAACAAATCAAGCTATGTATATATTATACAGGATATTATAAGGCTACTTATGAATGCTCAAATAGGTCACCATCATTTTTCACTCAAGCTGCTAGTATTCTAGTAAATGAGCTCCTTACTCCAGCAACCATTGCTCCATGGGTTGAACGGAAAGCTTCCGTGGTAATTTTTTTCACATCATCTGCAGTTGTTGGGCGATCTCTGAAAACCCTTTCCTTTTCGAACTCTCATTCGTTTGTTCAGTTTTCTGTTATGGCCGTTGTGACAACCAACCAACCATCCCCTACAATTACACACGGATGTTTTACAACAGCGGCCTACTCGATTGCTTTGAAAAAAAAAACAATCAAAATTTCTTATTCAGTAACACATCTCGCAAACTTTACAAAGTAGACCCCACAAACATCAAATCGACAAGAAGCTCTTGAAAACTGCCATGCAATGATGCAATAAATTATAGGGTGTTGCATTTGAAAAAGTCGAGTTATTGCCATTTATAATTTGTCATTTGCAAAAAATCGTAGTAGACGATGGAACATCGACTCCGAGTTCTCAAAAAATACGCTAAGGCCTAATTAATCGACTGAAAAAAAGTTTGTTGAGTTATCTTGAATGGTTCTGGAGTTATAAATTTTTCTGTGGGTGTGGAACATGAGTCAAAAACTATTGTAGATTGCTTAGAAACCCGTGCGTTATATCGATAATTTATTGGCAAATGTAATAAAAATGGGGGATTGGGGATTGTATCTTATTTTGGGACATCCTGTATATAAAAAACAATATTTTTAGAATGTGCATCATTATTGGATCTATTGTTTTAAAAAACTCAAGTCGATAGCTTGGATAGAAAAAAACTTTTGGAGCATCCACGCAGCCCTGAGTCACCCTGTGTGAACGATACCGAAGGGAAACTAATACATTAATGCTACTTTATTACAATTTTTTTCACTACTCGAATATGATCCCAGATACTAACTCGTTCGTGGTGAAAACAAACGCTGAGAGACTCCTGGAGATTCTATGTCAAAAGTAGTTGCACATATATTTTCTTTACAAAAATATATTTTTCAGTCCCATATATTTATTAGTTGACACCAAGACATATTGAACCTGAACGAATATTTTTATTTTGGCGTTAATTCATGAACAAAAATATCGTCAATATATTTCAACAGTGAAGAGCAATATATTTATTACTTGTTATAGTTATTCTAATCCCAATTGGAACGGCAATAAAAATAAGAGCACTACGAGGAGTGCACTGCCCGGCAAATGGAAATTTTATATACTACCAGAGTTTTTACATTCAAAGCGTTCCTGGTACAATCATAAAAAAGTTCAGTCGTGTGGAAGAGAATTCCTTCTCGAAACTTTTTATGTCTGTCCAATTGGGATTAGAAATACTATACCAATATACATCAAAATGAGCTTTTGAGTTCTCCTACTAGATGGCGCCAACATCATGTGACCAATTTCTTCACGACGTGTATAACTCCTTTTTCTAGGAATGGGGTTGTGTCAGTTTGTCTTTCACACAATCCCGCTACAGACGTTAATCTGCAAACCTATATTGTTAATCTGCATTCATAGTTTTTGAAAATGTATTTATTGTGGAAACTCGTTGAAAAGGGAAACATTCTCAATTGAGAATGTTTCCCTTTCCAACATGAATACCCCACAAGAGGTTATCTTGAACGATGGAAGATAGTGACTAAAGTTTATATTTCAGTCGCAGATGATTCCACATCTGATTTCATGAACATCCTGTTCATATTTTCAAACAAATCGTAAATTCTTCTTCTTATTTTTTCCAAAGTAGTTGCCACGTCGTATTGGTTACTTGATGTTCGCGCCATCTAGTAGTGGAACTCAAAAGCTCATTCTCATATATATTGGTAACACGTAATAAATATATCGCTCTTCACTGTTAATACATATTGAAGATATATTTATTTATGAATCAACGTGAAAATAAAAATATTTGTTCAGTTTTAATATATATTGGTGTCTAGTAATGACTATATGGGCCTAAAAAATATATTTGTGTGAAGAAAATATACACTACGGTCCATAGGTATGGAATAAATTCATTTTTAGCGTTATTATGTATTGACAATTTACAGTATGAAAATATTACCCCCTTTTTGCACCCTCTCTGAATTATGAGCACCCCTTCAAAAATTTTAAATGAGAAAGGGGGTTGTGTGGCACCTTGTTCGAAAGAGATTTTCATTCTCTATTCAGCAATTCTGAATTTCACAAATTTGTTGCAATCATAACTGAGAAAATTTATTTTGAAAATGTAATTTTTTTTATAGTTTAGGTAGAACGAAGGAAATAATGTCACATAATGTTTGGGAAGTATTTTTCAATTTATTTTACAATTAAATTTTATGTTCAAAATGACCACCATTCACTTCTTGACAATAAGCATTGATCTTGAAATTCTCGAACAACATTTTGTAGGATCTCAGGGTTATGTTGTTAATTTCTTCCGTAATACTAACTTTCAAATCTGCAATATTGTCTAGTCTATTGAAATATACTTTTGATTTTAAATAACCCCATAAGAAATAATCAGGTATTTTCTTATCTGTTTTGCTAAACGTCAGTAAAAAGTCGTTCAAGACACCAAACAATTATTCACAAAACCCACACGAATAATGTAATGTCAATCTAGTAGACTACTGTTATTTATTTTGATATTTATAAGTTGCTGACACACGTCAGTCTATTAAAAAATATTTATGTGTGTATTTGATTTAACTATGGTTAATTTATCCGATACTCAAAGAATAGACATTTTAATTATGATTGGATGCGGTAATAAAACAAGAACTCAAAAAGAAGTTTGTGAAATGTTTAATAATAAATACCCTGGTCAACACGTCTCACAGTCTACAGTTAGCAAAATAGAAACAAAATTTCGTGAAACTGGACATGTTAAAACTATTAGCGATTGAGGAAAATCCGCATATGACAAGTAGATATCTTACCGCCGACAATGATGTAAGTAAATTATAGATTTTACTACATGCTTTATTTTACAATTTTACAATAATTTTTATTCATGTCAGTTTTATATAAACATATTTTCATAAGATTTGACCTATTTACAGCTTAAGTTGTTTGTACTTTATACCTCTATTGAGGTTTTTATCATGTAATTTATCATGTACTAAGCTACTCTACTATTCACCATTGTAATATTCACAATCCCTATTGTAGTGCCCTGAGGATGACTTTATAAGAGTTGAAACGTCGGCAACAGATCCATAGTGGTTTCAGTTAATTGACCTTTTGCCAACCAAACTCCAAGCTATAAATTATAGATATTGAGAGCTTTACATAAAGAAAAATACCATCCTTATAAAGTTCAGTTGGTTCAGGAGTTAAATGAGTATGATCTGCAACAACCATTCTGTAAACTGATGATGGACAGAATGAAAGCAGATTTGCAGTTCATAAACAAAATTGTTTTTTCTGATGAAGCTACTTTTTATTTAAATGGAACATAGACAAAATAGAATAGACAAAACTGTGGATATTGAAGCAGAGAAAATCCTCATTGGATGTGTGAGGCTCTCATACAATATCCTAAAGAAGTTAACGTTTGGGCTGGTATCATTAACAACAAAATATTGCCCTTATTTTTTTGAGGCACAGTTAATGGTGAGGTTTATCTAGATTTTTTATGAACTTTTTACAGCCTACATTAAAAATACTTTTCCTGATGTTAATGATCCAAATGCAATAGATAGATCAATTTGGTACCAACAAGACGGAGCTCCACCGCATCACAAACGTATTGTTAGAGATTATTTGAACGAAGTTTTTCCCAATAGGTGGATTGGAAGACGTGGAACGATTGAATGGCCGCCTAGATCCCCCGATTTGACTCCTCTCGATTACTTCTTATGGGGTTATTTAAAATCAAAAGTATATTTCAATAGACCAGACAATATTGCAGATTTAGAAGTTGGGATAACGGAAGAAATTAACAACATAACCCCTGAGGTCCTACAAAATGTTGTACGAGAATTCCAAGATCGACTTGCTTATTGTCAAGAAGTGAATGGTGGACATTTTGATCATTTAATTTAATTGTAAAATACTTCCTAAACATTATGTGACATTATTTCCTTCATTCTACGTAAGGTATCAACATTTTACATTTTCAAAATAAATGTTGTCAGTTATGATTGCCCCAAATTTGAAAAACTTAATATTGCTGAACAGAGAATGGGAATCCCTTTCGAACAAGGTGCCACACGACCCCACTTCTCATTGAAAATTGAGGGGGTGCTCCTAATTCAGAGGGGGTGCACGAAGCGGATAATATTTTCATACTGTAAATTGTCAAATTGACAATAGAAATCGACGTGCTTCAGGTTTCAAATACATAATAACGCTAAAAATGAATTTATTCCATACCTATGGACCGCACTGTATAAGAAAACAACTACTTTTGACCCAAACGCCGTCCCACAAGATTCGTTCGAGTGGAGATTTTGTTTGCAAATTTATCCACCCGATGTTGAAAAGGCTCGATATTCCGATGACACCAGCATTATGTGGAAACTTTTTGTTGCCATATTTTATTTAATAGTGGAAAAGGTCTCCGCTAGATACATAATCCTGCATAGGGCCATCGTAGCATAACATTAGCCCAGCGTGTGCGGCAGAGCATGTAGTGCGTGAACGTTGACTAACAAGCCGTGTCAAGTCGCCTGTGAGAGGTGACAGGCTATTTAAAATACAAGAAAGATCGGGGCGAAAAAGTTGATTGCTGTTGTTCGGCGAATTATGGAGGTTGTGGTTTCATAAAATACGACGTGGTATTCGAAAACAAAGTAGAATCGCTCCTGTACTTTGGGGAAATATTTTAGCCGGAATTTACGTTATCTCGAGTTTTAAACAGGTCGGTCCCATTGCGAAGGTAAATTTCACGTCAAATTTACTCATAGAATGGGTGATATTTTCAATCGTCAGAAAAAGTAGATTATATGTTGAATATGTATGTCCGCGATTTTCTCGAAACATATCCAACCATGTTGAATGACCACTCGTCAGAAAATGTAGACGTATTGCCAAAATCCCATATGATTTCTTGAAAAATTTGGGATTTCCAAGGATTTCGTGGAAATCCCAAATTTCGAAAGATTTCCCAGAAATCGAAATGATTTCGAGGGATTTCTTTGTAGATATTTGAGCCAATCCCTAGAGATTTTCCGCTCTATTGATTCTGTGACAAAAATACTACCAGGAAACCAACTGTGCCATCATACGAAAGACGGTCCGTAGTTATATCCTGTTATGTTTTCTACTCCCAACTGCCATTGCTCAATTTGTTATAAACATTTAAAAACTTTTTTTTATTTTTTATCAATTTTGACTTGTAACTTGAAAACTAATAAGCAATTTTGATACTCTAGCCTTAGCACAACTCGATCGGATAATTAGTAACGGAGAAAAACCGGAAAAAATCAGCTTTAAAAAAAAATGTTACTTTGCCACTTTTCAAGTTGTAGTGCAGACGTTTTACGACATAGTAGTGATTAATATGTACTTTATGTGTGAAAAACTCAGGCGCTGTAGGATCATTAGTTTTGGCATAATTGCAGTCTGAATTTTTTAATGCAGCAGACCTGGGTGCGACATAGATGGTCCGATTCCAATTTTTCAAAAAGTAGAAGTGTAGTACTACAAAACATTTATTCTCATTTTGCGTTAAAATGCTGCAAAACAGGTGAAAAATACTTGCAAACATGTCCGAAAATGGGCGAGTGCTTGAGCAGTGGGGATAGAGCAGCAGACGCGGAGAGGCGTATATATAGTAATACAATGCTGCTCTACCCCCACTCCTGAACAGTGTTGCCAATATGTGAGGAATTCCTCACATTGTGAGGGTTTTAAAGCGCAGCGGGTAATTTGTGAGGGTCTGTCCTAATGTGATAATTTTGCGTGGATTATTTTGAATAGGAATTGCGAGGATTATTTTGAATTTTTTATTAATATTGCCTTTTTACAAATTCCTGTTTGGAGAGAGTTTTCAGTGTTTTAAATAATATAGAAACTGATAAGAGGAATAGACTAAAAACTGAAACTCTCAGAGCAGTGATCGATACACAGGAGGCTGTGAGAATAGAAGGTGGGTGTGTAAAATTCAAACCTACTGATAAATTGATTGATATGGATATTGGAAAGAAAGTTATTGAATATTTTATTTATATTCATTTATTATAAGATACGTGTATAGTTTTTTTTTAATTATTTTTAGTCATGTTGATTTTTTTATCAGTTTCCTTCTGTGATAATGCAGACACTAAGTTTTCTGCAACAGTTCCTTTCAAGTTTATAGAAATATTTTATTTATTTTTCATTACAAATATAAAAATTGTGATAATGCAAGAATTATTTAGTTTGTTTCCTCTTCAATAGGCGTTTTGATTTATATTATCATTTTATTTATTTTTAACTTGAAGTGTAATGTTTTCTGTTCACACTGTTTATTATAAAAATAAAGTAGGCATAAAAACCGTGTTTTATTAAACCAAGTGGCTTCTTGTACATTATTTTGATTAATAATGAAATAATGGCAAGTGTGTTTTTTATTAATTTTATCAATGTGAGGATTTTGCGAGGAATTTCAAATTTGAGCGCGAAAATGTGAGGGTTACAACAGCTGAACGTGGATAATTTTTACATTTTACATTGTCAACACTGCTCCTGAACCGCATTCATGCACTTGCCGGTATTCGGTCATGTTTGCAATTATTTCTCACCTATTTCGCAGCATTTAAACGCGGTCATTTTGTAGTACTATACATCAACTCTCAAAATCTTTTAGAAAAATTGAAATCGGATCACCTATATATGACGCATCACTTTCGCTGTAATAAAGTGCATGACAAAAATCAAATTGCTATTATGCCAAAACTAATAATACAACAGTGCCTGAGTTTTCCACACATGAAGTACATATCACTACTATGTCGTGGAGAGCCTGCTTCAAAACTTGAAAGATGAAAAAAAAACGCAGATTTTTTCCGGTTTTTCACCGTTACTAATAATCCGATCGAGTTGTGCTATGGCTCATTTTCTTTGCATTTCGATTCTCTACAATTCGTTTATTGAGAGTACAGAGATTCATTCGTTTTCAAGTTACAAGTCAAAAACGATGAAAAAAAAATGCTTTCAAATGTTTACAACAAATTAAGCAATGACAGTTGGGAGTAGGAAACATAACAGGATATAACAACAGACCGTCTTTTGTATGACGGCACAGTCGGTTTCCTGGTAGTATTTTTGTCACGAAAAAATGTCTATTGATTGGTCTAATTGCACAATACCCGGCCGCCCTGACTGATTTACTTGTTTAATACTTTGTGGATGTTTTATTTTTAACGTTTTCGATCGTGAATCGAAGTGGTTTTCAAAATGTCTGTTGACATTAGAAAGAACCCATTTTTGTTTTTTTTTTTCAGTACAGGAATATGCTTTCGAGACAAAATAGCACAAAGTGCTTTCAACTAAAATGCAATTTTGCTTCACTTCTACAACTAACTTTTAAATTTTTCTTGAACCTTCGAATTTGGTGTCATTATCTGTCAAACCTTTTAAAACCTTCATTTGATAGGACTTCACAATACTTTCTATATGTCGGACTCTTTCTTCCTAATTTTTATCCTGAATGATTGAACGAGAAGCTTCGGTGGATCTGAGGTTGATACATAATGTGATAATTTGTATTTTTCATTTCTACCATCATTGTTTTCCGAGTCGTTTTCTGCTTGTGATAATTTACTTCGATGGTTTATTTTTATTTTATTATTTTCTTCAACAAACACTTGGCCTAATTCAGCTACTCTACTTGAGAGTTTTCTGTGACCCTCCACAATTTTGAATATTGAGACGTTTTTGGAAAAACGATTGCCTTTCATTATCGTCGAATAAGTTGTTTAGGTACGTCTTAGCGAAATCCAATTTTCCGAAATCCTCCTCGCTGAACAATGACAACGAAAAACGGTTAATGAAGCCTGCATAGATCAAAAAATTTGTGAGGTATTTCGAAAAAACAATATCAAGTTTGAGATCCCAGAGAAGTTGGTCGATCTTATGAGGAATTGTCAATCCATTTCGTTTCAACCATTGTGTTTTGCGCAAACCACACACCAAGAGTGCTATAGACTTTTATTCCTCCGAGCTGAACTCAACCATGGTCCGCCTGTCTCCCACACTGACAACTCGATCTACAACCATAGAGGTAAAATTAGATTTGACCAGCTTTCATTCAAAAACACCCCGATCTTTCCCTAAGTTTTAGCGGTTCTCAATCGTTTGACTCTGAGAATGCATAATGATTTCGTGAAGGATTTCGGATTTCTCAAGCGACTGCCAGATTTCGGAGAGGATTTCGTAATTTTGATTTTGAACAGGAGTTCGAGCTTCTGGAGCGATTTCTCATATGACTGCTGGATTTCGGCCAAAAATAAAAAGATTGCGGTCGACTGCGGGGCAAATTTGAACACGTATTGCGGAAGTGGTCAACCCCTTGGTTGAATGTTACTTGTTGAGAGGTCCATAGAAGGTTATTACCATATTTTGTATGAGTAAGTCAGAAATATGCAATTGATATTAGTCGACTCCTCAAAAGAGAGATTCTATACTCGACATTTATCTATGTATGCCCGCGATTTTTTCGGAAAGTATCCGACCGATTGAAATGCCACGTTTTGCCTATCGATAAAGATCCAAAGACCATTTTTGTTGAGATGTGGAGGAAATCCTTCATCGTGTGGGAGTCCCTGACACAGGTTTACCTACTAAAACCTCCACGCCGTAGGCTCCGACGACGGTTGTGCCCTCTGGCCCATTGTATCCTACCTGTTATGATTTGTTTCATCATATCGCATCCATGGTTCCCGATTATGTGCCGCTTCGATTTCCCTCCTAGCAACTGCATGTACTACCGTGGCTACCTTGCGGTGCTGGAGGTTCATCTGGGCGTTCTCTTTCGTTTGTTCAGCACCCTGAAGAAGTCCTCTTCCGATCTCGGAGAACGCTCGGAATCCTAACCTCTTCAGTGTCCTGCAAGAAACCGAGAGGGCCAAGAGTTGCCCTCTTTCCCTTTCGGTATTTCGTCTCAGTGGTCATTTGTTCCCACGAGTGAGTGAGGGGGAAGGGGTTGGTTCGGCCCCGTGGTGCCCCCTGCACAGGGCTAAGGCTGAATACTCCCAGATTTTTCCCTGTTTCTCGGAAGATCCGTTGCGGCACCGTTTGTTTTGAGACCCCATTGTCATACATCCGGCGCGACGGCGCTTACAGCTTGGATTCAGGTCTTTTTGCCAGAGCCTCGTTAGCCAAGTCACGGCTTCCCACGCGCAACACGAATGTCCACAAACCGTCCCATTCGCTGCGCGGCCGCGGCACGTTCACCCATACCACGAGTCGGGGAGGTCGGACTTCAAGGAGCAGGACGGACCATAGTCTATTTCTATATCATTTATATACAGGGTGAAGTAGAAGTATGTATATCCCAGACACGGTCATGGGGGTGCCTGCCCCTTCCCCTTGAGGTTTGGAAAATCGTTCATTGTTTTAACTTTTTTTCAAATGATTTGAGATGAAAATGCCTTTATAAATCAAAAGTTGAGGAACCGGCTGGCTGGCCAGGTAGACGAGATTCTGATCGGTATCTGAAGCCTTCTCGTCAAGAAGGCAAGGACCTATATAAATGTTAGTTAAAAGTTGTATATATTAAGTTAGCCAGTGTGAATAATAATAGGATATCTGAAGCCAAGCACGACTGGACGCAATCAGTACTTGGAATGTTCGCGTTATGAAGCCCAGTAAACTGCAGCTAAGTGGCCTACTTGCAGCTGCAGGCGATATATCAATGAGCACGATATGTATATCGAGAAATATGCCGTCCTTCGGAGGGGACGTTAAGACGGCGGTCCCGAGTTCATAGATGAGCTCGTTAAAGAACCTCACCTCTAGTTGGGAACATCAGAGGATTCGGCAAAATTTCCGGTTGGGTGAAGTGTGCTCACCGGCGTCTGTATCAAGCCTAGTCGCAGAATCAGGCCCACATTGAATGAATGATAAAAAAAAAACAAAGTTAGTTCATATTCATACATCTCCATTCTTCTGATGATATTTCCGCGTTTTGTGCAGTATTTTGATGTTGTCTAGGATGTATTTGAACTAGCGGCAACTAAAGCAGAGAAACCGTCAGGAGTTCGTCTTATAGATAGATAGATAGCTAGATTTATTCAATATGTTTTCGGCAAGTCATTCGAATACTGAAATGTAGGTCATATGACATAGTTAAAAATGTTTCAAAAGTAAAATACAAAGAGTAGCATAAACACATAAAAAATCATCAGAATCCAGAAGATTTAAGATGTGAAATCCAGATAATTCTTTTGTGTTATTTCAGCTATCAGTTTTTTGCATTTTCATTCAAAATGCTTCACGTTTTGATAATGAATATTTTCAAATATTCCGTTTCACCTTCATTATTTCTTTTGTGCTGTTGGTGCTCTCAAAATGAATTAAAGGACAATCGTTGCTCATTTCGCTGCAGTGCAGAAAGAAATCAAACTTACTGAAGAATGCAATAATACGCTTCCTTCATGTTTGAGTGAAAGGTTTTGCTACAGACAATATACCCATTTTGTTATTGGACAATGGTTTTTCCACTACATGATTCCCATGAACGTCTTTCATCATTTCCTTTTGTGAAATTGTTGATTTAATCGTTCAATATTTCATATCCATTGTTCATGATAGTTGATATCTCTATTCGTTTTTGTTGTTTTTCACAATATATTTGTGTTGTTTTTGTGAATGATATTATTTCATTTATTTTATGAAAAATCATGAATGGGGGATTATTACATAAAATGTACATGAATATATAGTTGATATTTGAAAAAGGGCATTTCCCCAAAAAAAACTTGAAATATTAAAATCATATATTTTCTTCTGATAATGAATGAGAGTCAATTGAATATATAGGTTGAGCCAGAAATATGTGTGAAATTATATATATATATATATATATATAATCTAACGTCTTGCACACCCATGAATGATGAGTGTATAATGCCATTTCATAATGAATGACAGTGATAAAAAATCCTAAAACAAAATTGAAAACAAATTTTGTTTATTATCAAATTTTGGGAAGAGCCGCTCGCCTAACCTAGCTGTCTGATCAGAGTTGTAAGTTAACGCAATTGCCAATGCCATATACATTTAATTAATGTGGAATGTTGAATTGATTGTGTGGTGAATGTACAAAAGGGGTGTAAACATTGCTTGCGATAGATATTCAAAATATACATATTCAATTTCAAAATGATGAAAACAAACGAACCCCGTTATATGCAAACTGGTTGCAAGATAAAGATCAAGTCAGAACTAATAGATGTGGTAAACACACAACACGTCTTTGAGGCACTTATCGAATCATAATTATAAAAAAATCAGTTGTAAGAACACGAAAGACACAGTACTGTATTGTTTTCAGAATAATATCGGTCATCATTGTGATTCATAATAACAAATGGCACGTGAACAATGTTGCCAAGTAGTAGCCAAACACGGAACTGTTCCGTGCGTATTTTGAAGAGTGGAAGACAAGAGAAATCATTCGTCGCATTTATAAATGAAGTAGTAGATTTCAATTCTGATTGGATTCCGAAGTCGCCAATCAGAAAAATACTGTGCATATCTAAAATGAGTAAATGCTTCTGGCGTTTTCGTAGTGGAGATATTAATAATTTTTTTATAGAATGTTTTTTTTATTATTTCGCGATATTAAGGCTCCAAATTGACTTGAAGAGATCTATAATTCTCCTTTTCAGAATTGCATGATTCATTAGTGGTGAGCTTTGGCATTGAAATGCAGTCGAAGAGTTCTACATACCTGCTACAGGTTTGTGTTTTGTGATTTGATCATATTATTGGATGTGACATAAGAAACATGGATTTTTAACCTAAAATGATAATGGATCTATTATATCATCGGCGATGAATTAGATAACTTCTTCAATCCTGAGGATCTAAGTTTTAATCTTTGTATTAGCGGCATATATTTAACTAATTCATCCCCGATGATATAATGGATCCTTTATCATTTTATATGGATACTAATTAATTCCATGTCTCTCATTTCAGATTCAATAATATGAGTAAATCACAAAACCTGTAGCAGGTTTGTGGAACTCTTCGATTGCATTTTAAATCCAAAGCTCACCACTAAAGAATCATGCAATTCTGAAAAAAGGAATTGTAGATCTCTTCAAGCAATTTGGTGCCTTAATATCACGATATAATTCTGAGAATTTGACATTATATAAGAAAATAATTTATATTGTGTCAATATCTTCAGTACGAAAACGTCCGAAGCCTTTATTCATTTCATTTATGAACAGTATTTTCCTGACTCAAGATTGGCGACGTCAGAATCCAACCAAAATTGAAATTTACGGGAATCTTGGAAACATTACTTCGCAACATTGTTTACGTGTTATTTGTTATTCTGAATCACACTAGGTCACAATGATGGCCGATATTATTTTGAAAACAATACAATATTGTGTCTTTTGTATTTTTACAACTGATTTATTAATAATTGTGCCTCAAAGCTGTGTTAACCTCATCTACTAGTTCTGACTTTATCTACCAGTTTGGTTATAACGAGGTCCGTTTGTTTTCAACACTCTGAGATTAAATATATGTATATATATATATATATATATATATATATATATATATATATATTTGTAAAATTTTGTCGAATGCGACAAACTGTTATGCCCCGAGAATATTCATATATAAACATAACGAATTTATATGGAAAGGAATGGCCAACTCGAATATGAACAGTTCTTTTAACCAATAATCTATTCTGAGAAAGTTAAAAAAAAGCATCTATTCCATATGGAGCTTGAAATCACATCATGAAGTAATAGAAAGGCCATACAAGATATAAGGTTGAACAAAGAAAAATGACATTCAGGAAGTTGAACGGTCAACACTTATGAAAATGGGTTGCGTGCGAAAGTCATTTTCTTAGACAATACAGACATAAAAATCTCAAATTATTGACGCTATAAAAATCAAAAACATTTGGACGACTTCCGCTAAATGGTCATTAATTATTCCGCGAACAAAGAAAATTCTGAAAATTAAGCCCAGCCGAGTGAAAATAACGATCTCCTTGTGTTTTAACACTATATATACAGCTAATAAACATAGCATAGGACGTATTTAATTGGGGTTCTTAATCTTCCCCAGTGTCTAACAGTATAAGTTGAAGATATAAAATATTTCATCACTACCCGCTAATAGCCACGCATTAATAAAGACTTAAATAACTGTCATCCTACCCTTCGTGGGAGACAGAATTAGAACATGATGCAGTAAGCGTCATCACTAGCGGCCTATAAAACATATTGAGAAATAAAATAATTCTCATTCCCGCAACCAAGCTCAGTCACCTGCGTCAGTCTGTCAATTGAGAGTGTAGTTTAAAATTAAGATTAAAATTCAGTCAACATAGAAATAATTAAAATGTTTACTTAACAGTAATAGAAAATTATCGGAACGAGAAAAATGTTTTATCTAGAATCGAATGCGCATTAGAGAACAGTCGGTATTTAATTACTCAAAATAATAACTCAATAATAACTAAGAAGACAGAAAAGAAATTGCTAATTAATAATCAGGAATTCAGAATCCGATTGAAATTGTGAGTGTGAACCAGCAACTGTAACAGTGACAAATTGGTAAGCTATGATTTGTTGTTTATTTTAATTCGGCCTATTGAATCTTTTCCAACTATTATTAAACTGAATGACATTTTTCGATTTTCTACGAAATTTCTATCCAAAGTGAAAATGTTTTATATGAAATTTTAATTTACTTCTTTGAGTATGGCAGTTCGTTATTTTTTTCAAAACATAAATCAAATTATCCTTGACTTTTGAACGATTCTATGGAATCTCCAGTTATCTGTAATATAAATAAAAACTAGGCTTCTATCAAGGCGGAATACATTCCGCAAGATTTTGATCTATTTAATGCGAATCTATACCTAGAAATCTTTCACAGTTTATTATTGATTCAAATTGATTTTATATCTAGTATGTGTAAAGACCTACCAAATTTTATGAATCATTCATCCAGTTCGTTCAATGATACTTGCTCATTGAACCAATATTAAACTTTTTCATTGTTTTATTTTCTCAATTAATAGAGTTCCAGATACTTTGTTCCAGAGTATGTGTAAGCATTTGACGTTTATAAGTTGTGAAACTTTCTCACCATTGATTTGGAATGATACTTGTTCATTTACCATAGTTTTCCTAATTGTCTTAGATTGTTAAATTAATAAAATATTCTATATTATATACAGTGTGATTCGAAAAAGCTGAATTTATTTTGTATCTGGTTTAGGCAGATTATTTGTTCGGATTTTCAACTACTGTAATCGTTATAGAATGGCATTATACACTCGTCATTCACGGGTGGATTATATATATTGGGCGCGCGCACTACAAAAAACTATGCGTTATATTAAGATTTTCAGGTAACCGACTATAGCAGGGAAACTATTTTGATAACAATTTATACGCGTTTCGAAACGTAAATCAACTTCGACTTACTTCATGCTCAACAACTTTCAAACCATTACTTAACGTTACTCTGCAAAATCTATTATGCATGGCACATATTTTTTTGACTTTCGTTTCTTTCAAGTACCTAATTGAGAATCCGAACCTGACTCACAATCATTAGAAATTCAATGAAAATAAATAAACATGAATTTCGCTTCAAAATAACAAAAATTGCATGGGCCGGGAGTCAAACCTGGGCCGGCAGCGTGGAAGGCGAGCATTGTAATCACCACTGAACCCGATGCTTATTATCATTGATGAAGCTGACCAATCAAAAACGTGGTCAGCACCTTATATTAGCATATTTCTGGCCAAGTACGTTTTTTCCGCCTTTTTGCTCAGGAAGCGTTTCGTTTAAAACATTTCAAAACCTTCCATCAAAACGTTACATTCAGATTCGACCTTGAAATTTTACTCTCATCGCGCCCAAAGAAGTTTCACTTCAATAGAATATTATGTGTTCGACCAGTATATTTTAGTGGCATCATATATATATATATATATATATATATATATATATATATATATATATATATATAGTAGTGTCTATGACCAATAATTGCTTGAATGATCGCGCATGTTACCCAGTCTTATGTACTTTTTTCTTCTATCTGCTATCTTCTATCTGCTGCGGGGAAAGTACTGACATCTTCAAGCATGTCAAGCAGTATTTTATCTTTTCGACGATTGGACTCTAAACTAAGCACTTTCCTTTCGCAATACGCTTTTTTTGAGCGAAGAGTCAATCCCATTATTACGAAGAACTTAGATGTTGAAAAAAAACTTATTTCAAAAAGGTGAAAAAGCACAATACTAATTTTTTGAATACTGTTCAGATACATTTCCTGCTTTGGATTTTTCAGTCATTGTGTTTTTAAATATAGTGATAGTAAATGCAAACAATTTCATATTTTATGTCTAATTGATTAAATAGGCTGCAGAGTCCTTAGCTGATTTTTGTTTAAAATCTTTACCTATTTTCCAAAGTATATTATTAGCCAAAACTGCCGCCCACATTCCTGTTCTGCGATTGAGTATACGATCCATACGACAAAATGACGATTTAAACCGTCATAACTGGATTCCAGCGTCAATTTGGAGATATACGCAGTACTGCATGCTCCCCAAGGCAACATTTCTCCTGATGAGAGAAGGGTTCGAACCATATAGTTAGTCGTTAATTCAATTCGCGCTGATTTCGATTGAAATGAATCATTCTATGTATACATAATTCCATTGAATTATGGGAGGGAGTGACGTGCTTTGATAATTCAATTACGTTGGAATAATCAGGTGTAATAAATGATTTTATATAGGTATATTTGCTGTTTCCAGAATTCGATATAAAATTATGACATTTCTCGTTTCGCTAGAATTATGTAATGTATTAATGAATAGGTATTCATTCTATATTAATGAGGCGAAATTGTAATTTTCGAACCCACCATTAGTTGTTATTGCTATTGTTAATGTGATTAAGTTTGAAATTTTCATTAAAATGTTTTAGCATTTCAGGAATTACATTCTATAGTCCATTCATATTTTGCACATTGAATATTCTAACACAAATTTTATATTCATGTAAAACCGGCTCCACATTCAGGTATTTGTCCTAAATATTCACATATTTGGCAAAAAGACGAATGTGTGGGTGGAGTTTTCAAAGACAGATATTCGCAAAAAATATAGGGAATGCTCGAAGTTCAGTAAATGATTAAAGGCGCAAATATTTGCAAAACAATACGTAACTATACATATTCGTAAGGCATGATCAGTTAGAAGCAGTGCGCTCTATGCTAATAAGGTTAATGTGTCGAAAATGGATTGGTCCAACGAAACGGTAATGAAATGTTTCGATTTATATAAAAGTGAACCTGTTATTTGGAATGCGTCTCAGAAAAGAACAGGAACAGTGCGCTTGGAACAGAAAACACAACAATTAACCATTGATTATTCCATCTTAAAAATTAAGAAAAAGAAAGAATCTTTGGTGGCTAGATTTCGACAATGCATTACAAGGCAAAGTAAGAGAGAGTCAAGAAAGTGGTGCTGATTCAGTTTTTTCTTCTTTTTTTATAGTATAAAAGCTGAGCTCATTACCAATAATGCCGTTGAAGTAACCACTGAAAAATCTTCACTTTACCCTTGATGCCTCCATTTTGAAAACTATGTTTTTGTGAATATTTATGCTTTCCGCGTCAAATGAACCAATACATAAATTGGCAAATATTGAGGTGTATATTTGGCATACAGGCAAATGTAAACAAAAATATACAGACAAATATCAAATATACGTGTATTTGCCAAATACCCGAATGTGTGGAGCCGGCTGAAGCAGATACTTTGGCTATAGTCAAATTTGACATGTTCACATTCCTAGCAATCGACCATATTTGTGTTTTGAATAATATCTTCATTGGTAATATATTCAGCAGATCTCCTAACTCATCTAATTTTTTCATCATTCCACTCAATAGTTTGGGTAGTTTTGATTTTTGTATATATGTGAGAAAAAATTCATGTTTTTGGCATCGTTTCGCTAGTATCTTGGGAATAAACAGCCAAGTGCGAGTTTATCTCGCACAGGGTATTTGATACACATGATTTTATGAAAGTAATGAATTGTTCACAAGTTCCATACAAGTAAAGAGTTTGTTTGAACTCTGAAAAGGAAAACATTCTCAACTAAATATTGAAAAAAAAACGAAAATTTACTATAAAAATTAAACAATCTTTTAGGTAATATTTAAAATCAACTACTTCCTTGGTTTAAACTCACTCTGAACATTGAGCTACATCTGATAGATATTGTAAAAGGATTTTAACTGAAAAAACACAGATTTCAAAGTGTCACTCAGAAAGAAATTTTCTATCATTGCAAAGTGAAATTTTGTCTAGAAAATGTCTTCCTGATGATCATTGAAGCTGAAATTTATTTTCGTCGAAAAAATTGTATTGGTGACCTAGTGAATGCAATGCCGCTCTTGCATAATATTACAATTTAATGTTATTTCTGGTGAGTACTCCTTTTTGGAAAACATTTTTCCTTGGCGCATATATCTATATTAGTTCTCAGTTAAGACAGTATTAAAAAATCAAATATCTATCAAATGTTCACTTTCGGAATTGTTGTTTTGAGTTAAGGTCATTTTACAAAATATCTAACGAATATAATCAATGCCCAGCGTGTGCTTCATCCGGGAAAGTAGTTGTTCTCTTGGCTATTACAAAAAAAAAGATTCATGCGGCTCGTGTTTTTTTAATTTTCAGAAATAAAAAATTATTTTCTATATTCAACTGAGCCTTTTCCCTTTTCAACATGAATACCTACCAAGAGTTTATGTTTCAGTCGTAATTCCACAACTGATTTCATGAACACCCTGCTTATTTTTTCAAACAAATCAATCCTAAATTTTATTAATCACTTATATAGGTATCACTATTTTGAAAAAAATATCCATAGCTGAAACCTTATTTACTGAACTCTCAGGCCTGTATCTGTTCTGATTCTTATTTTATGACTTGGCTTGGCAAAAGTTACCAAAATAAAGTAGAAAAAAAACGTATTCCAATCAAAGGGTAGATATTATTTTCAGGTATCAATCAGAGTAACTGGCTTCCGAATTTATCATCCAATTATCAATAGGTTATGGAGCACCTCGGTTTCCGGAATCAATACATTTCTGTTATATTTTCCGAGGCTGAATTTTCATATGTAAGAACAATTTGAAACTGATTTATCCTTCATACAAATGCATTGGTGCACATGTACTATTTCGGTAGTTTTTTCTCCTCTCCCAATCACACTTATTCACATGACGGTAACTCTGGCAGATCCCTATATTCCCACCGTCCTTAATGGCCACATGCGAGATTATTTCAGTTTCTTTAGGAGGAGTTCAAAATTACCTAGGGCTAACTTTCTCGTAGTTCTGTAGCGAATGCCTTCACGATAAATTTTGTCACGATCATTTTTCGTTGCAAAAACTGATTTCCGCCAATTTCTGAAAAATATCTGAACGTTGAAGAGCGTATTTCGTAAACTATTTGAAATAGTTTCGACTGTTCAAGTGATATTCCCAAGAAAAAAAATCTCGAAAATTTCCACGTTTTCAATGGTAGTAAGACGAGGTTGGGAAATTGGATTTTTATTTAGTAGTTATGCCTCTCTTCGAAACGAAATGAGTTTCAGAACTGTATCACTCTAAAGTATTCGGTGAATATATTTTTTAATTCTTCTTGTACACAGAAAAAAACAAATTCTTGAATCAAATAAAATTTATTTGAATCAAACAAATAAAAGGGTCGTATATGCACGACAAAATATAATCTCAAAATGAGTCAAATTGTTTCTTGGTTTTGGATCAAATTTAAAGTTTCAATCAACTGAAACTAATTTGCATGAACCAAATATATTATTGGACCATCTCTATTCATAATTCCTTTTGGCAGAAATGTTGTTTCAACCATGTTATTATTCAGATCTACAAAATTTGCTGATTGCTTTAACAAAAATAGACATTTAAACAAGTATTTATGTTGAATTGATGAATTCAATAAAATGCCAATTCAACGAAAAAAGCTGATCTCTACACTAAAAATATTTATTCAAATGTAATCCATTTTGTTAATCCACTGAATTGACGAATATGGCAACCGAGCATGAGAGGCTACACCAGACATTTAAGTCCAGACGTCGCAACGATGATAAGTTGGCTTTGCTATTCGATAACCAATATAATATTCTTTTTTTTTAATTAATCTATTTCCGTTATTTGATTCAATTAAATTTTATATTTGTGTTGAAACAAATTTTCATTCAATATGAGTTGGAGATTTTTTCAATAGATGAACATATATTCAAATCAAAGAAATGTTAGCTTTGCATTGAGAAATCCATTTTGTCACCGCAATATAATGATTCCATCAATCGAATACACATGTGTTTTGGGATGAATGTTATTTAGTCGGGTCAAGCCAATAAAAGTGACCAAATAAATTTGGTTGAATTAACAAATCCTTTTTTTTCCGTGTATAAAATTTGTAATGTCATGGCGTCACTTTGTGGAACTTGGGAGGCGTACGAAAAATATCATCAACTGAAAAACGAATTTAACGAGCTGACTGCTTTTAAGAAAACTGATTAGAGATCCTATTAAATAAAAAACTAGTTTCTGAACGCCCGTTTTACCCTTATTTGTCAACTAAATTGATGTTGGGTCGGGCGGAAGCCAAATTAATCAACTCCAAAATTGTAATTTACATAGGAATTAGCTATATCTGCAGATCTTGGAGAATGTACCGTCTCGGCCTCAATTTTGAAGGTTGTGCTTCAAGTGTAACTGTCCACGCAGTAATTCAAGTATTTCAGCATTCTCTCAGAAATAAACCAGAGATTTGAACTTATCAAGAGAAATTAATTTATTTTCAAGTTCTAATTTTAAATTATGAAGAGATTTCGTGACTGAAGTTCCTAACTTAGTTAAAGTGTAGTCAACAAGAAAGAAGGAAAATCAGATGGAAACCTCGGCCTTCAGTTATAATTGAACCTATCAGAATCAACTTGATCTAGGATTGAAACATTACTTAATTGCATCAGCAGAACTTTCGAAGTCTATATAATAAAGCATCCATCAAACAATTGGGGCTAAAATTTCAGCTGTCGGCTCAGAGCAGTTCAATATAGTCCGGTCCCCATGCGTCCTAATTTCTATGAAATAGATTTTCTAACTGTTTTCTCCTAAATCACGAAATATCTTCATCTGCTGACAAAAAGATTACATTTTTTTAGTGTCTACGAAATTTGAATGAAAACCCCGACAAAAGTAAAACTCTTAACTCAACAATTCCCTCTTTGGTCAGCTAAATATTGAGGTTTTGGTTAGCACTAAAATGTTTTCTGTCAGCAAATATAGTGATTCGAGACGCTCCTAGTGGCTAGCAAGGATAACAAAATTTATCAGCAAATAATGTCATAATGGGCAGCTCTAAAATAAGTTTCATAGCCAATTCAATATATCTAGCAATATTAGTAATAACGAGGCAAATCGTGAGTCATATTTAATAAAATTTTGGCAAGCTGTAAAATTAATTTCAGTTTGCTAATTAACTTTATTTCTTCCAAAACTTGTGCAACTTGCTTGCTGCATTCAGTTTAGTTAATAATGTAATATATTTAATGAATGAACGACTACACTACCTCCGGTTATCTTATTTGGTGAACTAAATTAGAATAAAACTGGAAAAAATATTTAATTTAATAAGAATGCTTTAATACCTATAGATGAGATCAATAAAAGAGGTCAAAATTAGTTATAAGGTATAATTGGTAACTAAAAATTTTAAAAAAACTAATCAGTGACTTCGATAGGCAGACCAATAAACATTATAGCTTGTAGATATTATTTTCGTGCTAACCAATTGTATAATATTGCTGACCAGTAATTATTTTGTATTATGATATTTATTTTGCAAACAATACATATCAATGACCAAATTCGTACTTATTTTCTGATAATACTTAGTTTATTTGTAACCAAGTATTGCGCCTGTTTTTTTTAACGTAAAAACATATTATGATGTCAAAATAACTTGATAGCTGATTTTTCTTGCTGACCAAAGTCTTAAATGGCGAATCATTTGATTACTTGCCTTATTTTATTCAATCTCCCAGACATATTATTTGCAGTAGTTTACATGGAATTTCATGCAGATATAACATGTTTTCATTTTATGTCTGTCATACTTCTTGAACTCTT
This sequence comes from Gonioctena quinquepunctata, assembly GCA_018342105.1. Classification (NCBI taxonomy): domain Eukaryota; kingdom Metazoa; phylum Arthropoda; class Insecta; order Coleoptera; family Chrysomelidae; genus Gonioctena; species Gonioctena quinquepunctata. The sequence continues at coordinate 49,668 of JAFIRS010000572.1, read as the reverse complement.
CCTTATACTTTCTACTATACTTCACAATATAGTCCATGGCCACATGCGTGCCTATGCTCGGCGGATATGGTTCATAAAATAATATAACTTTGAAAATCAGAATCATCCCTCCGTCAACAACGGATATCTCTAAAATAAACATCAACATTATGCCACCCATAGATACCTGCAGACTTCTGGGTGATATTATTTATTTGGTGATTATTTTCATGAATAAAGGGATATATTCAGAAATTAAATATTTTAGAATACTCTTTTCTCTATTTGCTTCACTCTCTTCCAAATTAACTTCAATAAGCGATTTGTTTTCTATATTGTTTCCAAGCACATATGGATAACAAGGAAAAAATCCATAAATGGCAAAACCATTATTGGAAACTGGGAATAATTATCCATTATTTTTCAGAATATTCCCCAATCAATGCTCTAAAGAACGCAGGTCGGTCAATTCCAAGTGAAATCACAGCCACCAAACATCGGTATCCGCTTTTCATCTTATGAAATATAAAGGCAAAATTCCCTCTTAGAAAGGATTCCTAAAATACAATATTTCCTTGGCAAAAGTGAGGATTTGTAGAACGAGGCCCGATCTGCGGTTTGCGGCCATAACAAAGAACAGTAAGGCGACGCACGAAGCAATGCAATTAGCAATGTTGTCTCCGGGGCCATTGTTGCTTACCGGAGCAGCGCGTGACCGGACTAACCGATAGTCCGGGCGGTCGGCGTCAGGGCCGCATCCAGGATTTGTGTTCGAAAGTAGTAATTCACCAAATTTTTCGTAAATATCAGTTTTAGTAACTTGAAAGTAATAATACACGTTGTAAAAGTTATTATTGAGATGAAAAATATATCCACAAAAATTCATAATCAGCATAGTCAAAGGGCATACTCGGAAATTACTAATTATTAACTTGAAACCGTCTAGGGAATAAACAGGTAAGCCATTAGATCGAATGTTTGATTAATCGAAAAGTGTTTTCATAAAGTTTGACCGTCGACATGAATTATATTTATCTGCATAGCTTATTCATTTTATTTGCTAAGTGACAATTGTCAATCGATGAGACCGTTGTAATACATTTTTGTACCGGATTCTAAGAACTACAATTTTGCTTTTTTTTTGTGAGACTAATAACTTTTGAGTTTTGGTTCGAAACTCAAAAGTAATTTTAGTGAAATTGTATTTTTGTGAAAATTATCTAGGAAATATTTGGCTTCTACCTCTTATTTTGTTCGAAAAATAAAATTAGAAAGTTGTTAAAAATTCCTCTAGATGTAGAAACAGTCGATTGATACAGAATCAAAACTATTTTTGAAGATTATTTCGTTAAAAAAATTAAAAAGTATTCTTGGAACCTGAGCTTTTACGAATATTTTGTTAGAGATTCTTTACAAAAACAGAGAACAAAACGCTATTGAAGTTTTGGTTTCAGTCTCAAAAAATATTTCGATTTTAATTTTTTTATGCTGCTGTTTTACGATATATTTTCCACTGAAGTTATATTTCAGTAGATTGATTACACTTTTGTGGGTTTTAGTTATCGAAAATAGTTTTTTATTCAGTGAAACTCTTGAATTGGCCATTACTGAAACATGACATAATATTATTATTGGCCAACAGTGGAAGATATGTCAAATTGGCCAATTCAATACTTGAATACCTCATGAGTCCTTTTTCAATCTCGATCAAGGGGATCATGTGCATTGTCACATATGGTAAACAGGATGTAGAAGGCATAGGTTGTAAACACTATCTATCTTTCAGTGAGGCTTGCCACAAAGCGAGCTTTTAGTTTCTCCGCCGGCCGCCGTGTTGTGCTAGTGTTCCGTCGAGTTTGGGTTGTTCGTTCCGAATACCGTGTGCTCGTCATATTATCACCTGTTCTCGTAAAAAGTAAAAATTGTAGATACAATTTTGAAAAAACATGTTTTCAGATAGAAAGACTGTTGAACCAATTCCAATGCCTTTTCCTAGTCTTTCCCAGAAGGAAATGTGGAAGTTTCTTTTCGGTAGTGACAACTCCAGAAATTATTTTTTGTTGTCGATTTTCAGAAGTATATTGATCTTGTTTGGTTCATGATCTGAGCGCTCCCCGACACCATGCCCCCTTAGGGTTGAGAGTCCAGAGATACAAGCTGCCATACCAGTTTTTTTATTTTCAACGAGAGCTGGTTTCCGTACTCCTTGGCCCCTGCTCGCACCATAGCGGCCTCAACCGGTAAAACCGGAAAAAAATACATGTAGACTGGGAAATCCGAAAGAATGATGCACTGACACAATGTAGGAGATGCCAGGGGTGGGGTCATGCAGCACGAAACTGCAACCTCACCCCCAAATGTCTGAAGTGTGCAGAAGAGCATCTTACTCATACCTGTCAAAAAAGCCCGGATGTCCCAGCGAGATGTGCCAACTGCACGCAGGAACACCCAGCCAATTACAGGAAATGCATAGCCTACCTGGAAAAACTCAAGGAGAAAAATCAACAAACCTGCAGAGAATCCGGAAGAAGTGAAGGATACAACAACAATATAAGGAAGCCAATGCACCCCATGGGAGGTCAGGGTGCCAACGAATGGCGAAGACACACACAAAACATGCCGAGCAACGCGGAAACCCTACTAGGAGAGAGCGAGAGGAGCGGCCTACCCCCGCAGATGGCGGCACTAACGCAAACAATGAGCCAAATACTGAATACTTTATTGGAAGTACAAAACTTACTCATACATAAGCCAAACTCAAATATTGCAGCAACTTGTCACAATGCAGACGGCATTGCGGGTCACGTAGGGGTGGCCGTCAAACTCAGAACGAACAAGTTGAATACAAAACAATGACACAAATATTACAAAACACAAAACACAAAAACACAAAACACAAACAAACCCAACAAAGCTCATTCAAACAACTCAAACACGACTCGAAAAAACTACTCGAAAAAACTACTCAAAATCACCCGCAAACATAAATAATACTCGAATATTAAAACTCAAAACAAACACAAACACACAGTACTCAAGTACTCAAACACTACTAAATACTCAAAATAGCTAAAGACACAAAACAAAAACACAAAAGACTCAAAAATGCACATACTAGGTATACACACCCCTAACCAGGTTTTTCTTGATTTTCCTGGGGATTTACACAAAATAAACTACATAAAGCAAACTACACATAATGAGAAAACAAAAATTTTGGCATAAACAATATTGTAGGAGGCCGAAGAGACACACAGAAAAATAAACATGACAGACTGGAAAGACATATTTGTATATAAATTGTATATATTATAATAAGTAGCTTTTAAGAAATGCCATGTAATTTTACTACAAAAACTGTAAATAAATGGTATTGGATTGGATTGGTAAAACCGGCTTCTTTTTGTAGGATGCTTCAATCCTGCTATCCCATGGTGCGTGTTTTTTACTGATTTTGTTCGTGTATTTGCATGGTGGTCCCTGTTCCTTTTGTTCTGTTGTTGTGTTCTTATTGGTGTGTTTGTCTGAGGAAAAATAAATGTGATGCGTGTTTTTCCTACAGAATTGTTTCGTAGTCGACGATGGGTCCTGGTTAGAGAAATGGGATTTCGGTGGATTGGTCTGGAGTATTTGTACCCCTCCTGGAATCTAGATTCGTCCCGGTTCAGGTCTGCATGCCTGGAGTAATTGGTTTCTGTGATTTTCCGTTCCGACGAATGTTGTTTCCGGGTGTTGTTTGAGATGAGTCTGCAGTAGTAGGGGGGTTGGCAGCCATTCATTGGTAGACGGTAATGAACTGCTGAATTCTGATTCAGTTCGTTTCTATGCATTGAAGAAAACGGTTTTCATAATAAGAACTTCAGATGTTCGATAAGGACCTTCAATGTATGAACTACTGCTGCCTTAATAAATCTGGCCACAGGGGCCGTATTATATGCATAGATGTTGCAGTTGTTTTCTGGTTTTGCGATGGCCGCTGTGTAATTTGAGAACGTGTGTGGGGACAGGACTGCGCCTTGCGGTACTTCGTCTGTCAGTTTTTTTTTTGTAGACTTGACCAAGACCTGCATCTCCGTTGAGTGTCGCTAACCTTTTTTTTGATTCGTTCTGCCTTTTGCTCATCTACGGAGTGAGGTGTCTGTGGTGCTGAGGGAATATGTCCTTGGGAAGTGTCGGAGTCCTTGAGGGCCCTATTTGTAATTGGGTCGGATTGTGGTACCTTGCGGATAGCTAGTGTCTGGATGATGTAAACGTTTCCTACTCTCCGTGAAGGGGTGGGCGGTTGTCTGCCACCGTTGCCTTAGGACTTTCGGCATTCATCATACATAATCGTTCTTGTAGAGTTAGGAGCTCTCAGCGTAGTTGTCTACTGGCTCGATGCATCCTTCTTTTGTCTTCTTGTTCGAGTGTTCTTTGGTATCTCTTTTGAGTCGTCGTTTGATTCTTCTTAGTTCTATTATTTCGGGGGAAGTTTGGGCTGTATGTTGAATCTAGTGGTTGTGATGTATGTGGAGCGGTGTTCCATTGCGTCTTGGATTGGTGGTGATAGTTTTCGGGTTGATTGTTGTAATATTCGTATCTATGCTAGGAATGTCCGTTATTAACGTTTTAGCAGTTCCAGTCGATCGTTCTTTTTGAGCTGGTAGGTTCCGGTATCCATTTACCTCTCTATTGTCAGCAGGATAGGGTCGTGGTCCATTTCGGTGTAAGCCAAAATGTTTTGTTTTAGTGTCATGTCGCTGGGCAGTGGTTTGGCGGTTTGTGGCTATTACTCTGATTCAGTTTCATGTACCTGACTTGCCGCTGAAGTCTCCAATGGTTATGGTTGAGTAGTGATTTGGGAAGAGTTTTGTCAGATCTCTCCTCTGTATGTATCCTATGCCTTTCTATGTTTCTCATGTTGATCCTCTCTTCGACCGTTCTACCTTTGGAGTGTTCTGGGGTTTCGTCTTGCTATTGGGGTGAGCTCTTTCACGCAGGCAACCTCCACTGTGCTCTAGGGGTTTTACATGAATATAGGGAAACGTCCTGCATTCAAGCACTGAGATTCTGGCGTTAAGTCTCACATCGTTTCACTGGTGTACCTGTTGGTACTACCCTGCGGAAACAGAAGAATTATTTAAGTTTCTTGCTATCAGATCTTGACGATATGGTACGAAGAGCTGTTAAACTTTTTACTTTACTCTAGAGCTTTGTAGTAAAAAGTACCGAATTGATCTATCCACAAAATTACTTTCCTATTGCAGAAACAAGTTAGAGTTCTTAAGAGCGAATTTGTCTGGTTTTGGTGTGAATTCCGTTTGTTTTTCCTAAATTTAGGCCATGACAAATTAGGACAGTAGACTACCGATCGTTGTTTCATTTCTGAATAAGTTATGTGACATTTAATTCTTCTGATGGAAGATGGGAAACAATATTAATTCCTATGAGAGCTGTGAGTTTTCTTTTCGTGCAAGAGACGGGATAATATGTCGGTGAGGTTTAAATGTTCACACATATGGAATACAACTGGAAAATCAACAATTTTTATTGATGATTATGCTTTGCTGATCCTTTAGGCTGAATCTGAGTGCGGAGAATTTGTTACTATTATAGCATTAATAACTGTTTATATTTATTCTAGTTCACTTCAATATATTCGACTAATTTGTCCCGCTTCGGTAACACTCCATGAACCTCGTATTTCGTCAGTATCCATTTTTACATGAATCGCTCTGGCAAAAAATAATGTGAGAGTTAGTATGAATAAAGACGATCGTATCACTACTTGATGGCTAGTACAGGCTGGCCGATATTTTCTATAAAATATATCCCTGTTGGTGGTTTTTGCTATTTTTGCGAATAATCCAATTTTCAGAAAAAAAAGTTAGGGGTACTTTTATGTATCATTTGTGATTTTTATGAAAAATAAAGTATTTTCAAAGAAATAGAAAATTGTAGGTTATGTTTTCGAAAATATCAGTTTTCATGCAGTATTGCCTTGAGATTCAATTCCATATCTCACTTTCGAAAAACGTTGAGAATATTAGTGGTGTTCTGTTCCTCAAACACTTCCGCATAAAGTCAATTTTCGTTTCCTTTCTATTTTTGTTACAGCTTTTATTTAGTTTCCCTTGTTAGTTAGTTCGTTCGTTTGTTAATTTGGGTCAAATTTTACAAGTGAATTTTGACCTTCTAGTCGTCCGATTAATTTGAAATTTAGCAGGTGTTCATAATTCCGGTAACAATGCGTTATGGAATTTTTGTTAGAGAAAAAAATAAAATGGCGGCTCCAAGATGGTGGACGAGATTTGTAATTATGGTCCGATTTGATTCAAAATTGATATGTGGGGGTTTTCGGGGTCGGAGATTATGAAATGTTTGCCAAAATTCATAAATTTAAGATGGCGGCCTTAATATGGGAGGCGAGTTTTGTTATTATTGTCCAATTCGACTCAAAATTGATATGCGGGGTTTTCGGGTTCGGAGAATATGAATTTTTCGTCTAAATTCATAAATTTAAGATAGAGGATGAGTTTTGTGATTATGTTCCGATTCGATTCAATATTGGTATGCGGCTGTTTTCGCAGTCGGAGATTATGCATTTTTTATGAAAGTCTATAAATTCAAGATGGCGACTTCTGTGATTATGGTCAGGTTCCATTCAAAATTGGTATGTGGGAGGTTTTAGAGTCGCAGATCATGATTTCTTTCAGCTCAAAACAGGGAGAGACCTTGTAATAACGATGCTCTATTAGAAATGAACAGATTGAGGCGAACTAACTAAAAAGCAAACAATAAAATAACTAATAAAAACACTTTTTAAATACAATCTTTTATTTAAGCCGTGTACTAAAACGTATAAAATAAGTTTGAGTCATCGCTGACAATGATTTGATTATTTTTTGAAGATTTATTTGGTATCAAAAATCTTGTTACGCGAATTGTAATAAAATTAATACTTCGACAAGTTGTTACTTACCAACCAATCACTGCCCAATCAAATTAATAGGTACCTACTTTTATAAACACTTCGCGCGAGAAACTTTTCGAAAGTAAATAATTAAATAAGAAATAATAAAATCATTGTCAGCGATGACTTGAACTTATTTTATACGTTTTAGTACACGGCTTAAATAAAAGCTTGCCTTTAAAAAATTTATTCATTTATATCTCGGGATACTCTGATGTTTGTGAAAATGACATAAAAATTTTGATATTCTCAGAAAGGTACCCTGGATTTTTACTCAAGAGTTATATTCAAAAATCTGCAAAACAAACGTCAATGGCAATATTTTCGGATATACATGTATATCCCCCACAATATATATTTAGGGTTCTCGATTATGAAGGATATTCTCAGGCCGACCACTAACCTATGAGGGTGTTACCTAAACGGCACCTCTTAAAGTTTTTATAATTTTTACGGGATATATAAAACATCTGGCCCATAACGCGCCAGAACGGTATGAATTTTTCGCTATCAAGTTTTCACACTACGTTGAATAATAACTCGCTCGACTATCTAAGAACTACTGATATTATGCGATACTGCCCAAAAACGAAAGTTATACCTGGGGTTAAGAGGGAGTTTCTGTTCGCATTGGTTTTCTATAAATACGATAGAACCGGTGTGTGCATGATCAAAATTATTATTGCTTTCAAACGATAATAGAGATGTTGTTATCTTTTTACAATGAAAATGTCAGAAGAATATATGGTGTTTTCTTATAATTGCGTTATTCGTACGATAGTAGCTTTAAATCATGCACACCGGCTTTCCCGTATTTGTAGATAACCACTGCGGATAGGAAATCGCTTTTAATGTATTTAAAATATTTCTTCATCATAATGAAGCTATTTTTCATTATTGTGGGAATAGCTAATGATCCCCCTGGATACGCCTTTGTTCGAAGTGGTCGGCCGGCGGGCGCTGCCCCACCCCCGCCCCACAGACCGTGGCTCTTTGACGACGGGACGTGATCAACTGCGCTCAGTTCGACACCTTTGAAGTCGGCCTGCTTAATTTAACGTTGTTAACTGTTTTAAAATTGGTTTGGAAGTTCTCTTTCAAGTCGGGCTTACTCTAAAGAGGCGTTCACTTAGTTGGAAATTCCGAAATTCGGCTTGCGGTGGCGGAATAAATTAGGAAAATTAAACACAATAACTTGCGCCGACTCACACGCCCAAGTGAGAAATTCTCAGCCAAATTATTAAATGGAATTACGTAGTATTCGCGTGTAAAGCGAGTCCTGAGTGCATATTTCCACTTGGGGTAATTTAGTTAGCGGCAGAGAGTTTGTAGATCCGATGTCGCGTATCGGTATGAATTTTCTAGGCCAAGATCGGGGGGGTGTTGCCGAGTTATTTATTTTAATATATGTGCTATTTATTAGGTTAAATCCCACGAGCATTGCATTAATGCTATCATCGCAGTCTTATTTTCCATACGTTAATTTCACAAACAACAATTTCTGGAAGTCGCCCAAATCAATTATTTCAAAATTATTGAAGTGATACTTTTTTGGGCGCGATGTTACAAAAATATCAAGGACGAATTGAAATGCGTTTCGATGTAAGATTTCAAAATGTATTAAACGAAACGCATCTGGCGCAAGAAGGAGGGAAAATAGCAACTTCGCCAGAGAGAGAAAAAGATGACTATGCTATGTACGGTGCTGGCCTCTTTTTTTATTAGTCGCTGTCAGCTACATAAATGATAACATTTCTGTTAATTCTTGTTTATTTATTTTAATTTCAATCAAATTTCTTATGATTATAAATAAGGTTAGGATTCTTAAATAAGAAGAAATTAAAGCCGAACAAACCCGTGCCATGCCAACTTGTTTGTTAATTTTGCAGAGTAACACTATTAGTTATACCCTAGAAGTGGTTGGGGATAAACTACGTCAACGTTGATTTACTAGAAGTGGTTGGGGATAAAAACTACTTCAACGTTGATTTACGTTTCAAAACGTGTATAAATTGTAATTAAAATTATTTTCATGCTGTTGTTTTGAAAATCTTAATATAACGTGTGGATTTGTTGTAGTGCTCGCGCAAAATAATTGCCGAGAATATGTATGCCAAATTATATGTTTTACAGGAAATATCGAAAATTGCGAAAATAATATCAATATATATATATATATATATATATATATATATATATATATATATATATATATATATATATATTTATATATATATATATAAATATATATATAGGGTGTTTCCTAACTACGGTACGAAACTTCAGGGGGTGATTCGTTAGGTCTTTCGACAAAAAAAAGTTCCTATGAACATATGTCCGGAGTTGCTTCGTCTCTGAGATACAGGGCGTTGAAGTATTAAAAAAAAAGGTATTTATAAAATATCCTGAATATCCTGAAACCGATGTGGTTGAAATGTGGTACAGCTATTTGAAGTAATAAGGCAATTATTTGCCCCAAGAGGTCCAGGGGCTCTCAGTGGCACCACAGCCAACAATACTGAGAAAAAAAGTATTTTTTTTGGAGTATTTTATTTTTTCAGATTAATCAACTGAAAATACAACCTTTGGTCCCTTGTGTTTTATTCATATCAGCTTCGTTTTCGAGAAAAAATACTTTAACTTATTCTACAAATTATCCATGGACAACATAAAATACAAACCTAAAGTAAAAAATTAACAATTTCGACCTTAAAGTAAATGGGCAAAATGTCCACCGTCTGATAAAATACACGACTGCAATCGATGTGTCATTGATTGTCTGACACGTTCAAAAATACCTGGAGTATTCCTTATGACATTGCAATTGTCACTTATTCGATTCCTCAAGTCATTCACATCTAGAATAGGGGTTTTATAAACGAGACAGATGACCTCATAAATAGAAATCTAGAGGATTCATATCAGGACTGCGAGCAGGCCAATGTTGAGGTCCTGCACGTCCAATCCAGCGATTAGGGTAGGTGGTGTCGAGATGCTGACGAGCAAGAACACTAAAATGAGCTGGAGCTCCGTCGTGCATAAACCACATGTTGCCTCTTACAAGTACGGGTACTTCTTCCAACAAAATGGGTAAATGATTTCGCAAAAAAGCCGTGTAGGATGGACCTGATAATCTTGCTGGTAAAAAAAAGGGTCCAATTAGGTAGTCACCAATAATTCCTACCCAAACGTTCAGCGAAAATCGTTGCTGAAAATGACTTTCTCTAATAATGTGGGGATTTTCGTCGGCCCAGAAATGGTTATTGTGAAAGTTCATAATAGAATCTCGTGAAAAATTTGCCTCGTATATATATATATATATATATATATATATATATATATATATATATATAATAACTATGAATTTGAAATAAACTTTGTAAAAAGGATATTCCTTGAGGTTGCAGTCAAAATAATGGCCTATGAGAAAAGAAAAACTCTTTCTTATTTAGTCAATCAAACTAAGCTTTTAAATTATAATGTTCAACAGTATGTAATACAGTTGAATATAGATCGTATTCAGCTGTTGTTCATTTTATGAAAACTTTTTGTTCTTGGAGTTATTCCTACTGAATGGAAGGGTTGTTGAAATACAAATGATAGAATTTATATTATGTCAGTAATGCACAACTTTTTTTATTTTGCAATCACTTTATGAGATGCTATGACTGAACCTGCCGTCTGCGATATATTTATCTTTGGCAAGGAATAATATATGACATTTGATTTCATATATCGTTAACGGGCTTAGTTCTAGTGTAAGGTGCATGTTTTAATAATGTAGTTTATCGTTTAAATTTGTCAGTTTAGAGGTTAGTTCTTTACATAGGTGTTTGTAATTAAGGTTCTATTAGTTGAGTTGTGGACTTGAATTATTCTGGATTTAGTTACAGGTCAAATTTATAGGTTAATGTATACATGTTGAGATCAGTACTGAATAGTAATTTATTATTGATTGATATGAGTTTCTTTAGAATTGTTTTAGGTTCATTCAAACAATTCTAAAAGAAACTCATATCCAATCAAATTTATTAATAAATTACTATTCAGTACTGATCGTCAACCTAGTGTTACTACTATTGAATCTGAAATACAATTATAAATTTAGACCTTGTAACATTAAATCCTCCAAGATAAATTCAAGTCCACAACCTCAACTAATAGAACCTTATATTTACAAAACATTACCATATGTAAGAGAACTAACCTCTAAACTGACAAATGTGTTTAAACTAGATAAACTACGCATTGCCAACAAAAACATTAAAACATTGCAAGCCTTTACACTAGAGCTAAAGCCTCGTTAACGATATATGAAAATCAAATGTCTATATAGTATTCCTTGCCTAAATTGTGATAAAATATTATCGGGCAGACCGGTAGGAATTTAACAGGTCGCATAGCATCCAAGAGTGATTCAAAAAAAAAACAGTTGTGCATTAGCTGAACATAATATAAATTCTAATCATTTAGTAATTTCAACAACCTTCCATTTTACAGTAGAGAATAACTTCCACAAAAGGAATTTCTAAAATGGTTTTCATAAAAATGAACCAAACAGCATGAATAAACGATCTGATATTTCCAACCTAAGTGTCATTTACAATTACTTGTTGAATTTGATTCCAATTGAATTTTAAAACTGCTTAGTATTTTGATTTTTTCTCTTTTATAACAATTTTTGTCATATAGTTTGGTACTATTTCCTTTTGTCTTGTGGATAAATCACATGGTTCTCCCTATGACTGTTCATTGTTGGACAGATGACATTTGACACTTGACACTTCATGTCATGTATTACTTGTCATCTACCATTTTCTTTTTTCAGTCATGCTTCAACCATGTGGTAATTATTGTCTTGTCAAATTTTAAAGTGTTTAAATTAAGTATCTAAAACAATATGTGCGAGTGCCATTGTTTAATTTTTATATATATTACTAGTAGTGGTTCATAGTGATATGATTTTGAAAAGTTCCTCAATCACGAAATGGTGATTAGTTCGCTGTCTTCACTTAACCTCACCTTAGTAAGTTCTATAGATTTGTTTAAAATCGTATTTCACAATTGTGTTTTCTTTTTCTCCACAGCTTGTCTTGATAATGAAAATAAACATTTTCGAAAGCTTGACTAAATAAGAAAGAGTTTTTCTTTTCTCATAGGCCATTATTTTGACTGCAACCTCAAGGAATATCCTTTTTACAAAGTTTATTTCAAATTCATAGTTATTTTCAACTAGTCCAGTCACGAGACTACCCTTCTTCAATATATATATATATATATATATTGCTCGACAACGTCTATTTATATTAAAATTGTGCTGAGTTAATTGAGAGTAATTTTTTGATTGTACACCATGAGAAAATACATTCAAATTTTGACCATTTTTGATTTTTTTTATTCTTGAGCAATATATATATATATATATATATATATATATATATTGCTCAAGAATAAAAAAAAATCAAAATGGTCAAAATTTGAATTGTTTTTTTCTCATGGCGGCAATTGTTTGTACATACAAAAAAAAATTACTTCCCGAAAAAGTTGCTCGAAAATTTTTAATGTTGTGAAGTACTATAAATTAGACGTTGTCGAGCGATATCAATTTTAAAGCTCCATTTTTTTTTCTACAATCAATTAACATCATTTCAAACCAATATAAATCACGAGTCCCATAAAAATACTTATGAATATATTGTTACCAACATACTCAATTATTATGGATAATTTAACTGAAAAATAAGATTAATTTAAAATTGTTAAATTATTTTGAAAAGTTAGTAATTTGTTATATATTATCTACACAGATAAATATCATAAATTTGAAATACATAGCAAAAACTTCTAAGTTATTTAATGTTATTCAATGTTTTAAAATAAATTACTTGAGACATATCAGAGAAGATATTTGAGCTGATCAATGAGTAAACACTTATTTATTTTCCATTTTTTAGATTCAATTGTATTGAGTAATAACATTTTATTCAAAAGAATATAATTCACGATTTACTTCAATAACTTGTAATAGAAAATGTTTCTGTTCTTCATCAATAGCAATTTGATTATACTATAAGCAATTGCACGTTCAGCTGTACCGTTAACAATTTTTAAAGCACGAACAGTTTAATGTATTTGGATGTAGAACAACGTAACTAAGTATTATCAAAAAATTACTAATTATTCAACAGAATTTAAAATAATAACTTTTTTTAGTTAAATCATCCATATTAATTGAGTATATTAGTAACAATATATTCATAAGTATTTTTATGGGTCTCATAACTGGTTATATTTGTTCAAAATTATGTTAATTGATTGTGGAAAAAAGTTACAGTATTAACATTATTATTTGAAGGTCGCTTAAAAACGTCTAAAGCCCCCATAGACGTACATGGTTACTTGAACAGTATACATGTACAAGTTAATTGCACAAGTATCAAGTATACTGGAACGTGTGTTCGGTAATATTTGCACAAGCACGTTAACTGTACCAGCGATATGAGACTTGTGGAAATTCTATACTTTTTACATGTGCATGTCAGAATTGAACAAGTGAAATTGACCGTGTATATGTGGAAGACTTGTACAAACAAGCTTGAAACAGTTGAGATTTGGCCATCCGTTGAGTAGTACTATTTTGGTGCTTCCATAGAGTAACCCTATAATTTGGTGCTATCACGAGTCACTTGAAAAGGGGACATCGAAAATATCTCGAAGAATTTATTTCTATACTGTGGCACGTTAAAATCAAAATTACCACAATAGGGGAGAGAGGGAGGCCAGCGCGTTCTCGTCGTCCGACGATGACTTGGTTCACGTTTATTAAACTGGCGCAAAGTGCACACGTACTTGTACGTGTGTTGTCGACACAGATATCAAGCATACTTGTGCAATAAACTTGTGCATGTATACTTTCCAAGTATACCGTACATCTATGGGGGCCTTAATCCATAGTACTCCACAACATTCAAAATTCTTGAGCGACATTTGAAAATTAAAATTTTAAGCTAAAATTTTCGGGATGTAATTTTTTTGTATGTTCAAACAATTGCCGCCATGAGAAAATAAATTGAAAAAAAAAAATCAAATTTTGACCATTTTGGAAACATTTAAAATTCTTGAGTTACCCTTTAAAAATATTTGATCCATCTAAAATTTCAATTAATATATATATATATATATATATATATATATATATACTTACAAATAGCGGTTTAGATTGCCAAAAGAGTTTCACTTCTGTTACGTGTACTGAGTTGCTGTCTAAAGTCGAACCATTTACAATTCATTTTATTATTATTAATTATTTCAAAGATATGTATCAACCACTAATACACCGGACTCCGCAAATTTAAATTTACTAATTTGTGATAGAAATATCTTGAGCAAAAGCTATTTTGCCTTACTCAACCATACATGTTGAAACTCCATTTAAAAGGTCTTATTAAAGTAGTGCCTCATATACTGTTGCACTCATCTTACATAACTCTGAGGGAAAGTCATTCATAAGTTCTCACACTGGATATGTTCTCGTTTGAACTTGTATGTTTTCTTTGTTTTATGACGCTGATGATTTTATGGATCAAACCTCTACGTGTCGAAGCGTTGGAACCTCTGCTGGAACTTCGACAACAATTAGTATCAGAGAAAATGATCATGTAATGCAAAACCAAAAAAGTATTACTTATGAATGAATTAACCATCTTAAATCACCCAGACCTGACAGATGCATACTGGCCTTATAAAAACTCTCCCCTTTGTGTGAAGGTATCAGAAATAAGCAGATTTCTTAGCAGCAACAATAAAGTAAACTTAAATACCCCTTCATAAGATATTAAGAAAATAATCCCTAGATATAAGGAATTAATTCATTTGAATAACATAACAGTAACACAAATCATGCCTAAATATCAAAATGTCGCACCCATCTACATACCAATAGTATTTTTCAAAAATATGTTGTACGCCACGAATGTTGCAACAAACAAATTTTCATCAAATTCTGTTTCGAATACAGGCATAAGCAAAATACAGCCCAATAGTGTCTGAGAACAAAAAAAGAGAAGCTGCGATGGAATTTCTAAAAAAATAATTTGAATTTTATTGATAAAACTAATAATATATCACCCCAATATCCGAAATATAGTAAGTCTACTTACAGTCATCCCTTCCTGATTCACTTATTCAACCCATCAGCAAATAGGTTTTTCCCTAATGCTTGATCATTTGCAGTCTCTTTATCGACTTAGCGTAAATTAAATTTCACAACCCCTTGTTCTCAAAATAGATCCGTTGCTATTAGATTTATCCGAAATCGTTCATAAGTAATTGAATTCCAGTTATCCGTATAATAATTTCCAGTAGCTAATTAACAGTATCTCTAGCAATTAATTCGCGGTCCATGATGACATTGCAACAAAGATGTTATCAATCCGTCGTAATCACGTGATACCCAGTCTGCCGGATCACAGATAATGACATAACCCGATCTAATTTAGTCAAGCAACGCTATTAGTGGATTGGAGACTGCGACTACGAGTAGCCCCGAGCCTTTATCTCGGTAGGCCATCATCTTGTTATTAATTACTGCGAAATCACCCACATTCATTTCATAGCTGCTTTCTGCGAAGTCGCTTCTCGTAGATGATGTGAAGACTCTGCACAACAAACGATATGAATGACAGATACTCCCAGGCCTCCCGTAAAAAAATATTTCCTCGGCAACTCCAACCGAAAAAGATCTAAGGCGCTTAGAGAACATTTCAGGAAGGTGTTTTGCCATACAGTATAAAAGATGGAGAAATCTGGAATCGTACTAGCTAACAGTAATTCGAATGCCTCCCGGATCTGGTGCTAAGAGGACTTCTCCAAAAAGGAATCTCTGGTAAAGCTGAAGAAGGTGGATCACACAAGACGTATCGCACCTGCGCCAACAATACCAACAAATTGCTTCAAAAATTAATTCGAATGGTCGAAAATTACTTATTTCCGGCAGATTATATTTTCATGCCCTAGTAATAGTTACTCGACAGATATAATTTTGATTTTAAAACCTAATATTTAGATCAACTCTCCTTCACAACAACTGAGGGGTTAGGTCAATAAATAGAGATTTTTTGCTCTATTGATTTCGTAACAAAAATACTACTAGGAAACCGACTGTGCCATCATACGAAAGACGGTCGGTAGTTATATTCTGTTATGTTTCGTACTCCTAGTAGTAAACATTTAAAAGCATTTTTTTAATTTTTTATCGTTTTTTTGAATTGTTACCTGAAAAATAATGGAGCAATTTCGATATTCTCTATGAACAAATTGTAGAGAACTAAAATGCAAAAACATGATCCCTAGCACGACTCGATAGGATTAACGTAGAAAAACCGAAAAAAATCTGCGTTTTTATTAAAATTCATAACACCGCCATTTTTCATGATTTGACATAGTAGTGATTGATATGTACTTTATATGTGAAAAACTCAAGTACTGTTGCGTTATTCGATTTGGCATAATTGCAATTTGATTTTTTTAATGCACATTTTTGCAGCAGACCAGAATGCGTCATAGGTGGTCCGAATCTGATTTTTCGAAAAGATTTCGGGAGTGGAAGTATAGTACTACAAAATGTATATTCTCATTTTGCGTTAAAATGCTGCAAAATAGATGAAAATACTTGCAAATGTATGTATAGTAATTCAAGCGCGCTCCGCCCGTTATGAATCTGCTGCTCTACCCCCACTCCTCAGCCGCTTTCAGGCACTCACCCGTTTTCAGTCATGTTTGCAAGTAATTCTCACCTATTTCGCAGCATTTTAACGCAAATGAGAATAGTCATTTTATAGTACTATACTTCAACTCTAAAAATCTTTTAGAAAAATGGAAATCGGACCACCTATGGGGCATTCAGGTCTGCTGCAACAAAGTGCATTGAAAAAATCAAATTGCAATTATGCCAAAACTAATAATTCAACAGCCTGAGTTTTTCAAACATAAAGTACATATCAATCAATACTATGCCGTGGAGAGCCTGTTTCAAAACTTGAAAAATGGCGGGGTTATCAATTTGAAAAGAAACACAGATTTTTTCCGGTTTTTCTCCGTTACTAATGATCCAATCGAACCGGTCGTACTAGGGCTCATTTTCTCTGCCTCTTGACTTTCTACAATTCGTCCACTCAGAGTATCGATATTGCTTCATTAGTTTTCAAGTTACAATTCGAAAAGAATAAAAAATAAAAAAAATTCCTCTAAATGTTTATAACAAATCAAACAATGACAGTTGGGAGTAGGAAACATAACAGGATATAACTACGTATCGTCTTTCGTATGATGGCACGGACGGTTTCCTGGTAGTAATTTTGTCACGAAAAAATCTCTATTGATTGGTCTAGGTAGGTAAAAAATATTATTGCTTAAAAAACGACATGGAAACATGTTCAGGATCTTCTATCGCTATTACTCAACACGAGTGTAACCCTAAGGCTCTTACTCTTTGAGCTTCAAACAAGTGGGCAATAGCCATTCACGGATTTGGAATGTTGACTGGATAAGGACTGGAGACCGGTCTCCAGCCCTTCCCATGATGGCGGTTCTCAAAAAATGGCCGAGAAAGAATTTTGAATCTAAATTTTGAAAAATTAAATTTCTATAGAGGATGCAGCTTGCACTACCCGGGATAGGTTGATAGATAGCCCATCACTCCAGGGAGTGCCTGGGACGTTTAAAGCGCGAGGGGTCGTCTATGTTGTAATCAGTAGCTTCCCTCGCGAGGGGGTTCTCGTGGGTTATTGAGCAATCGAATACTTTCTGATTGCGGTCTCTGATTGAACTCCTGATGGAAGGCAGGTTCAAGTCTTCAAGTATCCGATCGTTCCGCACATACCACGGAGCATTCGTTATCATCCTCAGGACTTTCTTTGCGCCCGTTCCAGGACGCGAATGCTAGTCCTGCAGGTTTGGATCCAGGCGGCTAAGGCATACAAAATGACAGGCCTGAACATCATTTTATAGATCTTGACTTTATTTTTTAAAGAGAGTTTACTTCTTCTATTAATCAGAGGGTAAAGTGCGCCGATTTTCTTAGCAATTTTATT
The DNA here is from genome assembly GCA_018342105.1 of Gonioctena quinquepunctata. Taxonomy (NCBI): domain Eukaryota; kingdom Metazoa; phylum Arthropoda; class Insecta; order Coleoptera; family Chrysomelidae; genus Gonioctena; species Gonioctena quinquepunctata. The sequence continues at coordinate 31,647 of JAFIRS010000572.1, read as the reverse complement.
TTTCATTATATTCACATGCGGCTTCCAGGTGAGCCGACGATCCACAGTAATCCCTAAGTACTTGACTTGTTCCGACCATTCTATCGCCCTTCCGGGGATAGTCACTTCCCTCTCCGGGTTGTTTCTCTTGCGACCCATCGAGATCGCTTGTGTTTTATCGGGATTTAACTTTATTTTCCACTTCCAGGTACCACTGCTGGAGGTCGTTCAATGCATTCTGCAAATAAACAACACCCATCAGGTGGTTGGCTGACGAAGAAAGTAAAGCCGTATCATCGGCGAACAGTGAGATTTCCACGTGTTCGGTTCGTGGTATATCGGAGGTGAAGAGTGCGTATAATACAGTGGACAGTACTGCCCCCTGAGGAACGCCGGCCTCAATTTCTCTCGGGTCCGAGAGGAAATTGTTAATCTGGAAATCTTTTGAGGCGCAGTGAATTGTTGATGATGACTGCACCTGGTTATCCGGAAAATTCCTTATCATACAATTAGAAATTCCGTCACAACCAGGCGCTTTTTTGGGATTTAATCATTTGATATGCGCCCTAAGTTCATCCAACGAAGCTGGACGAATGACATCACGATCAGGTTCTCTTAGAGTGCGGTGAACCCGATTTTCTAGCAAAAGATCACGATCCAGATCATCGTCTGGATGCTCATTAAGTTTAAATTGTCTTTCCATCGAGTCAGCAAAAGCTTTAGCTTTGGGCTCGGAGACCATTTATAATTCTGATGACAATTCTCAACACGTGATTTATGGCTATATTATGTAACAAATGTTATAAGTGTCATTTTTCATTATTTATGAAGTATTTTTAAAATCTTAAAATATCTGAATAAAATTAGTTATCTCCGCCGCTGATGCTCACAAGATTTCGCCGCAAGACTGTTTTATGCTTCTGTAATTGATATTGGGAAAACTATACCATCACATTAGTAGCTCTTCGTGTGTTGTCTTGAGAGGAAAATGAAAATTATCCATATCACTGTTATGTAAATAAATATTCCAGTGGTGCTGGTCGCGCGTTTAGGGTCAAACACAAGATTAAATGGTTATTAAATTTTCTATGGAAACTTCTCATCGAAGAGGTTTTTCACTTGAATTAATTCAATTGTCTTGAGAGGAAAATGAAAATTATCCATATCACTGTTATGTAAATAAACTTGTGTCGAAGTATGGAACAATCATTTTTATAAACAGGTCATTTTAAGAAATAATCCTGAAACACGTCGATTTTTGATGTTAATTTACCGTATTTTAAAATAATAATCTAATATACAGGTGAATTACGTTCGAGTAATGACGTCACTGTCATTTTTTCAAATGGAACACCATTTTGTTCAATTTTCGATTATCTAGCTGAGTTGATTCCAAGTATCACATGTTGATTCCATTATATAGGGTGGACAAAAATACAATAGTTTTGTGTGTGCCTCATAAAGTAACGCGTAACATTCTTCATTAGGTAAATTAACAATATTATCAAAACACCTATTGTCTAGCGGACAGAATATGCTGGAATACATGACTTTATAAATGTTGAACTGCAGCCCTTGCTGTATTTGACAGTAACCAAACGGTGTACAAATTCTTGTTGAATCTTGTGTATGGTTTCTTGGTAATATTGTTTATTTCTGTTCGAATTTCTCTTGTACATCTGCAAATTTGTGGTTTCGTTTTATAAATAACAGTCTTCAGATGGCCCCACAAAAAAATAATCCAAAGGATTTAAATCTGGTGACCTCGCTGGCCATTCAGTGGGTCCACGTCTAAAAACCACCTGTTCGGAAAAATTTCATCTAGGTACCTTCTAACATCTACAGCATAATGTGGAGGTGCACCATTATGTTGAAACCATAAACTTTCATCAAAACCTCCAGGATTACGTCTGCTGGAAAAAAAATTACGTAAAGTAGGTGAGATACCCCTTAAAAAACTCAAGGTACGTTGCCCGTTTAAATTTACCTTCGAAAAAATAGGGTCCGATGATTTTGATTTCGTACAATTCCAGCCCATAACATTTACCTTTTTTAGGGTATTGTGTATGATGCCCCCATCCAGTGGGGGTTTTCTTTTTCCAGTATCTACAATTCTGACGGTTAACCCACCCCTTTAACATGAAAGTGGACTCATGGGAAAAAAAAAATGTTTTGTATCAAGAGAGGGTTTTCGGTGACATTTATCCATCATTTTTTCGCAAAATTGGAGTCTTTTATCGGGATCATCTTCGTTTAATTCTTTTTCACAAGTTTGATTTTATAAGGATGCCATTTTTCAAGCTTCAATAGTTTGTGTACCGTTGTTTTTCTAACACCGATATAGCGATTTAACCCTTTACGAACAGAAGTGTGGGCCTGATTTTGCGTACATTTTTTAACATTACCAATTTCTCGAAATTTCGTTTAAATCTTACTGACTGTCGAACGCGTTATAGGTCTTTCTGGGTATTTATCATTAAACAAATTGCAAATTTTCCCTCTGAGTTTGCGATCTGTCTCCCCCTACCCAATCATCATAAGTATTTCAATTCTTTGTTTTACACTTAACTCCATTTCTACTTCCAATTAAAAACTAAGCAATCATTCGAATTTTCACGAATACCAAAAAATATTGTAGTACTAAACTGTCACTGAACATCAATAAATTTACTAAACAAATAATGACATTTCCCAAAAAAATAGACGACTATGTTTTTAAAATAAAAAATATTTTGTCATATTCTGTCTTCTAGGGCCACAAGTACCAAAAAATGTTTGGAAACAGCTAATTTTTATTACCTAAACATGTAGCAAACTACGTGTTACATTTAAACCAATTGCCGCTAGACAATAAGTATTTTGATAATATTGTTAATTTACCTAATAAAGAATGTTACGCGTTACTTTATGAGCATACACAAAACTATTGTATTTTTGTCCACCTGTACCAATTGAATCAACATGCGATACATTTTGAATCAGCTAATAGATTAATCCGAAAATTGAGACAAAATGGGTTCCATTTAAAAAAATGATCGGTGACGTCATTACTGAACGTAATTCACCCTGTATATTAGATTATTATTTTAAAATACGTTAAATTAACATCAAAAATCGACCTGTTTCAGGATTATTTCTTAAAATGACCTGTTTACCTAAAAATGAATTTGTTCCATACTTTACGGACACACTGTATGTAAAAAATGAATATTTTGAATTGTAAATCACTACCGACCAAATTTGAAGTCCCGTTATGGACGGCACTGGGAGCTTTCACGTATGTTCAACCTTTCTTTGCTGATCCTTCGTTCTGCGATAACTACATAATGCATCCAAACATGATTGATTGCTGCGGAAGAGGATTTAATCGGTGATCTCTCACATACGCCATCTAAAGGTGAAAATATTATATATTCAACGGGCCATAGGGGTTGAGGCTAAATCTATCATGTTTTATTTGTTGTTTTTATTAGATATTTGGAACATAAAAGGTTATCGCCACATATATTCGAAGCTTAATCTTCCAATAATAATAATAATATTTATTTTCCAGTAAGACACAAGTACATATGTATAGGAATAGTCACACAGAGAGAGGTAATCTGTACTCCGATAGGTTACTGCGTGCACCTGATTACTTTAACTTGAATAGAAAAACTTTACAATTCGTGAGTAATCATATTCGAGATTATTCCCAAATAAAATGATAAGTGAATTTGAAGTTTTTGTTTAAATACAAAAAAAATAATATCAATCCATTTGAGAGAACACGTATCAAGAAGAAAGCGAGAATGAAAAAAAATAGACTGATACAGACCACTAATTTTGCCAACTATGTAAGTATCTATTTCAGCATTGTGCGACATAAAACTGTACGACTCGAAAGAACGCACGATCTACAACCAATACTGTAGCATCTGTAATAAAATTAATACTTCGACAAGTTGTTACTTACCAAGCAATCATTGTTCAATGAAATTAATTGGTACCTACTTTTATGAACACTTCGCGCGACAACGTTTTTGAAACCAAATAATTCAACAAAAAATAATTAAATCATTGTCAGCGATGACTTAAACTTATTTTATACGTTTTAGTACACGGCTTAAATGAAAGCTTGACTTTAAAATAGTTATTTATGTACGAAGGACGAAAAACTGTCTATTATATATTAAATTTTTTCGTCGACTTCTACATACCTTTATGAAAGTAAGCACTCACCTGTTTGCTGGCCTCGGCTCGGCTACGTCCCACTCTTCGAACTGCAGACTCGATCATAATTTTAATGAATTTAAACAAAATGGTATTCTGATTTGAAGTGTAATAACTCTCTATTTTAGTTAAACTACAAAATTAAATTAATCTCGAAGATGAATATTGAACGTACAGGTTATGCAATTATTGATATTGATTCCTGCTGTCGAAGAAGATGCAAGAGACAGGTTTTGATTTTGGGTACTTGTTGATGCAACTTCAGATGCAGGTGCTCCAGCAGCACTATTTCCAAAACTTCTCTCTTGGAATGCTTTACCGTTAAATGATTTTTGATACGTTTATTTTATTGGGAATGAAATCCTCAATGTATCCCTCGGCGACTGTTGAGGATTTACATCCTCCGTGCTGTTTTAATGACAGAATATCTGCGCCGGTATTGACCAAAAGTGCTGCAGATGTGCGCCGATAACAATGCCCGGTGTACTCTAGTTCGTTTGTAAATTTTAAGTATATTGCGATCAAGCTAGGTATCTTCGCAAATTTATGCACAACAATCACTTGCCCTGTACACTTTCCTAATTTATAATTGACGAAAAATATATTATGATTACAAGGCTTGGGTCTTAAGTTGGCGTATTGTCGAAATATTTCTTAAGGATTCACTCCGTCGCAAAGTTTTTCTGTTACTGTAACTTTATTTTTTGAGTCTGGAATGGTTATTACAAGCATGTCGCCTTGATCAACAATATATTTGGTCGTTATTTTACGTAGTTCGTCTCTTCGACAAGTCCCAGCAATTCCAATAATTAAACAGAGCTGTAATAATATAACAATAAATACATCAGCAAAATAAATTAAAACATTTTACGGTTTGTTTTTTCAAAACTGCAATAAAGTTCGTAAATTTGGATATGTTACCGTTTTCCTTAATGGCTAATGTGGATTTTAGCATAGAGTATATTGACCATAGCGTTGATGACCTATAATTATTGCCAGCTTCACTAGAAAAATAGGCCAGAAGTACATTTTCTGGGAGCTTCTCGACATTATGTTCCTGACGCCAGTTCTTGTATGTGTTGTATTGTTTTTCGTATAAAATTCGTGATTTCTGGGGGAGTAAATCCAACGCGGCTGTAGTTGCCAATTCCCACAGCTCCGGAGGAGTGTTACTAATATACATAACGTTATCACTATCCATTCTTGATTATTATGAACACTTATATTCACACGTACAATCTAGCGGATTTTGTAAATAATTAATTTGACAACAGCAAATGACAGTTATTGTCACCGGCACCTATATTTTTATTAATTCGTGGATTTACGAAAATGACTCATTTGCCGCTCTCGCACCGTGCCGTATCATAGTGACCACAGCGGACGAAAAGAATTTGCGGACGAAAAGTGTCTGCAGACGAAAAATACTTGCCTTAAAAAATAGTCGATTTTTCATTCGCAAATCAGTACGTAAAATGTCATTTTTTGTAGAGGTCGACGAAAAAAAAGTTTTTATTACTTATTTCTGACTGTGGCTCAGATGAATATAGCAGTTGTGCTAATATGAGGTAACAGAGTTTATAGTAACGCATGACAATCAGTTGAACGGGTATTACCTGGGGATAGACGAAAAAATTATATTTTATATAGAACTTCTGACAGTTCAATTCACTCTCTCTTCGAAATGATGAACTGCTGAAATAATTATACAATTGTAATAATTTTATTATATATCTTCCAATGTATCTAGGTGGAAGAAAACTACAGAGAAAGAGTATTTTATGTTTATTTCCAGATCTGAGATAATGATAGGAGTTTTAGAAGTAATGATACTATCGATTAAATGAATGAACCACTGGCGTACTTTTTTATAAGAATTATCATTGGCCTTTTTTTCATTTTGGCTTTAAAATTATAATGTTGCATTTATATATATATATATATATATATATATATATATATATATATATATATATATAATATATATATATATATATATATATATATATATATATATAGAATCTTGCTTCACATGCGTGATCTACTTTCTCTCCAACATCTTCCACGTTATTTGATTAAAATCGGTGGGAACTTTATACCGCCAAACATGTGTTATGAAAATAAATAACTTAATTTTGTGTCACTTCTGGCTTTATCTGTAGCCAAAATAAGGTTTGTAAAATTATATTAGCTATTTTATTCACTTACAATATTCAACTCTTGCGGGCTGATGTTGAGGTTATATATAACCTTCGATAATTTTGTGGATAAAACGCATGTCTCCGTTGTTGCTCCTGTTAAACTCTCACATACTGGTGATGTATTAAGGTGAATCGTTCGGCGTTTTCGTAAACGTGATTGTGAATCTTATAACCAATAATAACGATTGAGACATATGAGAGTCGTTTTGTTTTCTGATTGTTCTATGAGAAAACACTAACCTCAAATGTGAAAAGTTACCATATGAAATCGGGAGTATTTAGCGAAATAATTTTGACAGGACTCTACTTCTTGAAAAAAACAATGATATATCCGTTGTTTTTCATCATATAATCATTTTATAAAACATTTAAACATAATGTCGCAATTATTTCCAATTTGTTTTGTGTCAAATGGAAATAATAAGTGTTATCAAATAACATTAGAATGAACATGAATAAATCTCAAATAAAAGTACCTAGTATACAGGGAAAACAAATAATAATTCAATTGAAAAATGTGTATGTATTTAATCCGTTTTTCTCTACATATTATAAATATTAGAAGAAAAATATCCAAATAAAAGTATAGACACGGCGTATTTGTTTTTGAATAAAGACATATATTTCAATTTCAGACTGAATGTATATTTGGATATACCAAAAGAATTTCCCATTTGAAACTTGAGAATAAAGATTTGAGAATTATCTACAATGGACAAGAGATTGTCAACCTCCATTTCTTACAAATACAAATTACAGTTACCTTGATTATATTTTTCAAAAAAAACATAACAGGGCATCTGTCGGACTTTTAAAAGATCATACAAAGTATTGTTGGCGATCTATATATTTTTTGCATGGTACAAAATTATGTGGTTGGGCCCATGAAAAGAAATGAACTACAAAGAAATTAGCAGAAAACTTTTGCCTATAAATAATTCATAGAATATTTCATTCATAAACAATTAATAGAAGCAAAAATTATTATTTCTCAATTAAAATCTCAAATTATATGAAGTTCGCAAATGATTGTCTCATACGATCAATAGTTTAATTACTCCTAAAACTACAATCATTCCCTAAAATCTGGAAAAAAAATCCATGAAACACTCTGTTTTTACATCTACACACATTGAGAGATATATAATTAAATTTTTAGAAATTTATAACTAATTCGGCAGTTCATCATTTTAAAGAGAGAGTGAATTGAACTGTCTGTAATTCTATAGAAAATACCATGTTTCCGTCTATTCAATATAATAACCATTCAACCGAATGTCATGCATTACATGTAGACTCCACTACTTCATATTAGCATCTCAATTTTTCATCACATCTATATTTATCCGAACCGCAGTCAGAAAAATCCATACTCTATTCATACGATCTCCTTCAGGAACATTCGGTGGCTGGGAAGCCAACAAATATGTCTCTGTTAGTCTTTCTCTCTCGTCGGAGTATTTCCAACTATCATCAATCATGAGTTATCAGGACGAACCAAAAAGTACATCATTAGTTTTATATCAGTAGTAGCTACTCATCGGACATTAGTACTAGGGGAACTCGAAACGGACGGAAAGGCTCATATTTCACAGAAAATCATCTTGGAAAAAAGCCGGATTGAAAAACTATCCTCGTGATGGCAGAAGTTACGGCTAGAAAAACACCGCGGGGCCTACAAAGAAGTGTGTGATGGATTTGTTTTGATTCGGAAGGTATGGTTATCGGGACATAACTATTCAGCTGTTCTAGTGTTTAATGGAAATTTTATCCTCTTGAAAATCAATGATACAATTTTTTCATATGAAAAACGTGAATTATTCTAAATCGACAGGATAATGTCATATAAGAATGAACAATAATTTGTTATTTACGTCCCTGTATCAAAACCCGAGAAAGTCTCATTGTGGTTTTGTTGTTTCCTGTTGACTGGCATCAAACATTTAAGTGGCATACCGGTTTATTATTTGTTGCATGTGTAATAATTTCTTCATTTTACAACTTATTTTGCAAATACCCAAATATATAATAGAAAGAACCGAATATAAGTTTCCAAAAAAATATTTGAGTGAGAATGATATTGAAACCTTCACGTCGCCATTCATAACGAATGCAATTCCAACTAGTACAGAAACCATCAAATTGGTAAGGAATCCTATCAGAAGAAAGATTCTTGTCACAGATCAGTTGATAAATTATATAAGAAAGCTTTTATTTCACTTGAAGATCCAAATACCTATGAACTTCTAACGAAAGATCCCACCTCCAGTGTTCAATCCAAAAACAATAGAGTGATCGATAGGTTATACAAAGACAATATCTTCACTGAAGAGGAAAAAAAATATTTAAAATGTGGAAACCGTGTGTTCCCAAAGATGTATCACAAAATACACAAAAAAAATATCCCTTTGAGACCTATCTTGAGCTTTATTGGTTCTCCAACGTACAACATCTCAAAATATCTCAGTAACCCACTTAACCAAATATTTGAAAAAGATAGTTACTATACAAAAAATTCTTTCGAAGTTGTTCAGGATCTTCGCAATATAACCATTCCAAGAAACTACATACTTATCTCAATAGATGAGGTGTCACTTTTAACCAATATTCCGACAGATTTAGTCATAGAGCTAGTTAAGAAAAAGTGGTACTTAATTGAACCCCATACAAAACTCGCGCTGAACAATTCTTTAACATTACTAGACTTTGATTTTGAGAACAGCTATTTCAAGTTTGAGGACAAATTTTATAAAGAAATCTATGGTCTGGGTATGGGAAACTGTCTGTCCCCAGTTTGTGCAGATATCGTCATGTCTGAACTTCAGAACACTTCTATAAAAAAAACTGCCTTTTGAATTACCGTTTTTCAAACTCTACGTAGATGACATCATCACCTGCGTACCCATAGACGGAGTAGATACCGTTCAGCATGTTTTCAATAGCTACCACCCACGCCTTCAATTCACAGTCGAGAAAGAACAAAATAACAAATTACCATTTTTAGACATCTCAATCATAAGAACAGATGAGAACAAAATCATCACAGATTGGTATCACAACCAACCTTCTCTGAGAGATTTTTGAACTTCAATTCTCAACACTCCTTCACTCAAAAGCCAATATTATTTTGAATCTCAAATAAAGAGCTCTGCAACTATTACATCCATCTCCTCATCAAAAAAATCTCGAAGCAATTAAAATATACCTATTGAAAAACAATTATCCAGCAAAATTAATAAACAAACTCCTTTTCAAAGAGCAAACCAGTAATATTAAACTACCAAATGGAAATAATTTCTTCTACAAAATCCCATACATTTCGGGTCTTTCAGAGAAGATAAAGAAAGTATTTACTGATGTGCCTTTCAATATTGCATTCAAAAATGAAAACACTGTTGAAAAATTCTTCACCAAGTTGAAATCTAAAACACCAAAAGAACTCGAAAGTGGCATAATCTACAAAATTCCTTGTGCAGAATGTGACAAAGTATATATTGGGCAGACGGGACGATATCTCGAAACTAGAATATCTGAACATGAACGGAGCATAAGACCTGAAAACCTCATAAGAACAACAAATAAAACAGGTCTTGCCGAACACTCAGAAAAAAATCTTCACAAATTCGATTTTGTAAATACAGAAATTGTTGGAAAGCAAAAAAACTATAGAAAAAGAGGTATACAAGAAATGATAAAAATACAAAAATACAAAAACAATGCTAATAAGAAAACATATACTCAATTTCTACCCAACTCCTATTCATACATAATAAGTAAATTGAAAACACCACAATAATCACACACCATGCACGCCTATGGTTCCTACACGTACCTTATCAATAAATAACGAAAGAAATCAAGAGGAAAAAACACAAACTTTTCCAATGTCCACTGGATGCCTTCATTCAGAAGCAAACTCTCCTTCGATTTCGACATGTTAACAATTTTCCATTTATATTATAACAAGAGGAATCCAAGTATATGTAAATGTCCTTTTTAATATACATTTTATTACAAGGAATCTATTTTTGTTGTAAGTATCCTGTTGTTTCACCACATGATTTGTTTTACAACTTTACAATAATTTTTATTCATGTCAATTTTATATATGAATATTTTCATAAGATTTGACCTATTTACAGCTTAAGTTGTTTGTACTTTATACCTCTATTGAGGTTTTTATCATGTAATTTATCATGTACTAAGCTACTCTACTATTCACCCTTGTAATATTCACAATCCCTATTGTAGTGCCCTGAGGATGACTTTATAAAAGTTGAAACGTCGGCAACAGATCCATAGTGGTTTCAGTTAATTGACCTTTTCACAACCAAACTCCAAGCTATCATAATAAAACTATCTATTCTGTTTGGAAATTGAGTATATTATTTACTTGGTAACTTTGAGTAAAACTGTTTAGTCCGCAGCCAACACCCAGGTTCGAAACCCAGTCGAGGTCAAGTGAAATATGCCCTCCTGGCCCCGCTAAGCTTTGTCATTTGGAAAAATGAGTTGTACGTGAAGTCTGGAATAATCCCTGATAAGCTACCATGGACATTTGAATAAAGTTGTTAGAAAAGCGAAAAAGGACACCAACAAAAATTATAAAAACACAAATAGCTCGAAGGCATTATGGGAAAATATAGGAGACTCAACAAGTGCTTGAGCAGCGGAAAACTGTATGGATTAAACCAAGGCAATGGAAGGAAAAGACACCAAAAATGGACGAGCAATTGCGAACATTTTCACTGAATATTTTGTAGATGTTTGAAAAAACCCTGGGTAGTAATATAATAACTCCAAACCCTAGATCACCTGAGAGAAAAACTTTTGAAAAAGTATATTTTCTAAACCACAATATGAAAATTATATAAATAAAAAATCTCCCAAATGCAAAAAACACTTGGCTATGATGAAATAAGCGCAAAAACAATTAGAGAAATTACAAAAGATATTGCAAAACCACTTTCAAAAATAACAAATAGAATTTACGAAACTGGTATTTCTCCTATATAATAAAAGTCAGCAATTGTAATATCTATTTACAAAAAAACGGCGAAAAAACTCGAACCGATAATTATAGAACCATTTCTCTACCATGGAAAATATTTTCTAAAAAACTCTAAAGGGAAGACTATCGGATTTTTATTTAAAAATGATCTCTGATAAACAATATGGTTTATTCACGGAAAATTCATACAGGATGTCATTGCTGACTTGCTCAAAGATATACAGAAGTATGGACCATGGGAATCCCTCTATATCTTTCCAAGAATTTTTATATTGTAAGTCACAAACTCCTAGAGGCTTCAGAAAATAACGGAATCCGAAGAAATAACTTGAAATTAGTAAAAGAACGCAGAGTGTGCAAATTGGAGACACCCCAAGAAATAGTGTACGAACCACATTTTTTATTTATTCAAATAACTTATCATGTGATGTGAGTTTTGCGAACGATACTGGCATATTTCACAAAGATAGTAGCTCCTGGCAAAATCTTGAATAAAATGGAAAAATATTTTGGAAACTAACTATGAAAACGTGTGTGTACTTCTTTCCTATCAAAGCAACCTACCACATTTCAGTATCGTAGAACAAATCATAACGTAACAATAAATGATACACAAAATATTAAGTATCTAGTTATAACATTGGGTAAGTATGTGAGATAGGATGGTTATATTAATAATATTTGAGTAACCCTGCGACAACTATTCCATAAATTAAAGCTTCTTTGTAATATATTGAATACTCATCATATAAACATTATTTGCTATGCATTAGTTGAGAGTATAAGATTTAGAATTCGTACATGGGAAGAGGTCGCAGAAAGTTATGTGAAAAAATAGAATTATGTACAAAAAATACTCGACAAATTATCTCTATGCAGAAGCAAAATACTTCGATATAATACAACTCTTTTTCCACTCCATGGTTACTTATCTATATAATAATAAAAGTTAGTTATTCTACGGAATACCTTTATTTGACAGGGCAAAAAACAAAATTGAACTTTAAATCAAATACAACCAAAAAGGCATGCCAACGTAACAATTCTCTAAATATTAAAATGGAAAATTTGATAATATTCTGCATTTCAATAAAACGTATTCAAAAGTTTACTCAAATTATATCTTTTGAAAACTGATCGATTAGTGATCGAAAACATAATCAAACCTGATTTCAGTTAAATTGTAAATTAGTATCTATATTTTTTTTCGTTTCTATCTCAATGAGTGTTAGATAGAATATTTTATAAATCGTTCAATCAATTGTAATATCTCCAGTCGTTTCATCAAAATACGAAAATGCGTACAATGAAATAATTTCAAATAGTAAAATTTTATTTCTAGACAGACTAAGCCTTCTACATCGACTTTTCCATTTCTGGCTTAGCAGAAAGTGACTTAAACTTTCTTACCTAATATGGATAAGTGATATGGATATTGTGACAAAAATTGATCATTAAATTTAATGAAGTTAAAATTAACCATGACACTTTTTGGGATTATAACCTTCCACAATCTGAAAAAACAAAATTAAAATGGATCAGGGAATCTTATAAAACTCATAGAAGGGCAGATAAATTATCTTTGCCCCGATAAGTTACTGCGTACACCAAATAATTTTCCACGAATTGAAAAATATTCAATTAGTCAGTAACTTGTCGTATTCTAATTTCTGCCCATCACAAAAAATTATTGAATTTATAGATACTTCTCTATATACTCTTGACGTTCCGGGAACTATATCCGTTCCTGTTTTCAAAAATATTTTGAAAGTAGTTGAACATTTTCTCAGTTTTTTGCTGTTTTTTCTCGTAGTGTTTCTTGAACGTGATCTTTTTTTACTAATTTTGTTTTCAGATCTTTATAATCCCGAAAAAGTGTCCTCCACAAAAAATTAGTTCCAAACAATACCCAATAACTCTATTTTATGTTCTGTAGTTTAACTACAATAAAACTTCTGACATCTTAAATAAATCTGATAAGTTGTCATTTGGAATTGAGGAAAGGATAATTGTTAACGTAATATTTTGTATTTTCATCTTCGAAAAACTCAATATCATCTAATGTAATTTCCACATGTTATTTTGGTAATTAACTACAATACAACTTCTGAAAACTGGAAGAAGTCTTTATCATGAAGTTAAACGAGTGTATGGTAGTTTGGAATTGATGAAATGTTCACAATTAATTACGCAAAACGTTGGCTATTTGAAGGATGCGATTTTTTTACAAACTATCGCACATTGAAAGAAGGGTGTTGAAGTTACTAATTATTTTCAAGATAATAATGTCAGGACATTTTGAGTAACCCGAAAGTAAAAGTGTATGTCAATCGGATGTGCAGTTTTTTCGTGAAATCTTCGAATATAATGAACGAAACGACTAAACTTCAACACTTCATCTTAGTAGTTTGATTTATCTAAATTCAAAATACGATCTATTTTGAAAGATTGTAACTTGATGTTCGTTAAAAAAATAAGCCAAGCAATAAGCAGTTGTAATTCCCTGACATATCCGTTCCTTGCGGTTCTCGAAAAATGAAATCAACCTCGTACAAGTTCTTTCCAATCGGAAAAATTTATCACGCCTAGACATCAAACTATTCAAAAGATAGTCGAAAAAAGTAAACAGTCCTCAAGACATATAGGATATTCTTTGAAAGTTGAATATTCTTTGGGAGTCGGTGCGGAATGAATGCGAAGGCGGAATCACAAAAGCAAACTTTGTATGGAAAGAAGTCGCCTGCACAGGAAGGCATGACAGAAAGATAAATACACCATTTAAAAGCGTGTAATATACTGGAAATATTTACTATGTGTCGGGAATTCCTTGGTTTCGCAAGTTATTTATAGATTCGCGTATACGCTTATTTCGAAATTCCACTTCTTTATTTCCTGACATTCATCTTAATATCCGCGGAATACGGGTTCGATATTTTTCGAATTATTTTCGCTGGCAGTATGTTTGGCAAGCGTTTGAATGAGTTTTTCTCGGATGTTTTGTCATAATAAATCAATGGAGACCTTTGATTATTCTGGATGCAGCTGCAGGCAAGAGTACCAGTTTAATTTATTGTGCAGTTTGTCGATTTTTTACAAAATTCGTTTAGCGGAAAGTAGATGACAAGACATGAATGAATAAATCAAAAAATAAATCACCCCACAAAAAAAGTAACTGGTTTGTTGATATTTTATGGAAATATTAAGAAGTTGAAAGCCAACTACTCTGTTTCCTAATGTGAGATAGTAATTAAACTGTAAAACCGAGTCGTCTTCGCAATATTCCATAGGCGTACGAGGTTAAATCTAAAGTTAATGTTATTGGATAGCATGTGAAAAACTAAGATAGAAAGTGCAAGTAGATATAGGACATCATGAATGAAACATATCTAGAATTTTCCGGACAACCCAAAGATGCAATAATATACTAGGTGTCCCATTAGACAAAATAAAAGTTTATATCATAACTTTTTAATGCGATGTTCAATTGTTATTCTATTCACATTTCCCGGCGGTTCAGACAAAATTCTACAACTTTCCTATTTCAACCATTTTTATAGCTCTTCAAATAAGGAAGATATCTATTGGTCCAAATATAACCAATAGCCCTGTGAAGTTGGTTCAAAGATATTTCCTAGCAGCTTACCCAAGTAGCACCCAGAGGTCATAATTCGGTTGTACAGACGTCTACTAGACCTTTCGCAAAAGTCCATGACTTATGTCTTGTAATATGCTAAGACGTCGCTATGTATGCCAATACGACAAAAAGGCATACTTTTGCGACGTCACATCGACGTTAT
This sequence comes from Gonioctena quinquepunctata, assembly GCA_018342105.1. Lineage (NCBI taxonomy): Eukaryota > Metazoa > Arthropoda > Insecta > Coleoptera > Chrysomelidae > Gonioctena > Gonioctena quinquepunctata. The sequence continues at coordinate 16,447 of JAFIRS010000572.1, read as the reverse complement.
AAAGTAGTGGTAATGACTTGCCATTATAGACTTATATAAGCCAGTCGCAAAAGGGTCGTTCTGTGGTCTTAGTGTAGTCATTATATCATTATGCATGAAGGTCATAATCTTTCTAATATAGTATTACAATATGTATACCATATCAAAAGATTTTATATAATATCAATATAATATATAAGTCAGCCTTCCTTTACATGTTCATGATACTCTGTGACCGTGATAGTTATCGAGATAAAAATGATTTTTATTTATGTGTCTGAGAATTGTTCTGAAACTCTAGTGACCAAGCAAATCCATTTTTACGATCAAAATCCAATTCTACTCACTTTTAATTCAAGCGCCTCGAAAATGAAGAGAGATAAATATTTATTTTCATTTCAGAAAAAAATATATTTCATAAATTTTTCTCATTAATCGTCATCTCCAATGATTTTTGAATTGATATAACACCCAGGGTCCCATATTTTTTATTTTAACTATTTTTGTTTCAATATGGCTACCAGAATAAGGTTATCAATCAATCGAAAAACATGGATGCCGTCCTTCTAGTGTCGAAAAGTTTTAATTACTCCGGTATGTACTATCATAGAATAGGTTACGAGTGTCTCAAATATATCGTTGTAATGTAGTCGCTGTGACCACAAGTAGCAAGTTTTGTTGTACTAACGCTATCAAAACAGAAAAAGATATACACTGACTGCATAAGCATTCCGCTAGTTCCGCCTAATGGAAAACGCTAAAAATAACTGACATTTACAATAGAGGTTATGTTGATATTGAACAGTTGTATTTAATTTTTTTTTATTTATGACTCGAAGTGCACATACATATTATTTATGTCTTTCCTTGTTGTGAAAACAATTGAAGGAACTGGATGAACTTCATTTTTTTGCAGTGTCCCGATAGACTGATCAATTATTTCAGATGTTAATTTTGGGGTAGGCAGTCATCCTTCCTCTTTATATTTTTCTATACGCTCTAGTTCTCTTGTAAGGCAGATTGGATTTTTGTTTTGGCATTTTAATCATTCATACGGAACTGAATATTCTACATACATAACACAATATACCTATCCAACAAAAATAACATTACCAACAAAAATGATCTAACTATAGATACATAATGTAATCATTACGACCAAAGTTCATTAGTTGATAAAACTACATTACATGAGTACAATATGTAGTCGTAGAAACGTTTCAAAAATCTATTCATTAGAACAACATATGTTCATTGTCATAATAACCTCACAGCAACTGCTCTTAAGTTCTACTTAACGACACATACAATTTATTTACATACAAACCACAGTACAACTTCATCTCGAGAATTCTTTATTGTACTCTCGTTATATCTACTACACGACGTCATAGCAACGCCTGAAGGTTATAAAACGCACATTAACTTTTTGGTTCTAAAACATACAAATACGTGGTCTTTAAGACGGTATGAGAAGTCATTATGTTAATTTCATGACTCTGTGCTACTTGGGTAGTGACCCTGACAATGGACAACCCTTAAGTATGCTCTGTAATTTCCTGTCACAGGTATAATAAAATAATGAATTTACAATCACCTGATTATCTTTTCCTTACTTGCGAAGTTTTTTTTAACAAATAATATTATGTACATATAAATCCGTCCCTGCGATAAGAGGTAACAATATGGTCGGATTTGTTTCACAAATGGAGGGTTTTACCTCGGTGTTTCAAAATTTTTAAATGTTTAGTTACTTTCCGGCAGTTGTTGGAAAAGTTCGTTCTTGAAATTGGCTAGTGTTTCTGAATTTGTTGCTGAGAAACAGGTTAGGTTAGGGTAGGTTAGGTTAGGTTAGGTCTAAAAACTAGGTTAGGTCTTAAAATCAGAAAATTATTCTCAATGTGTTCAACGCTGTTCGTCACCAAAACTCAACATTCCGAGTTACAAAAATAATTGAAATGTGTTCGAATATGACTGGAGTCGGACAGTCCACAATATACCGACTTGTGCACGAGGATAAACGTGGCCCCATCAGGTCACCAAAGAGAAGTAAGGAAGAAAAGAAACTGTAATAAATGAGGATGAAAAGACTGCCATCAGAAGAATCATACTCTCGTTTTACTTAAAAATAGAAATGCCTACCTCCAACAAAATAATGTCTGAAATGAAAACTTTACTTAACATTACATTCCACCCATGGGTAGGAAGAAAGTGTGGAAAAATTTGAAGGAAATGAACTTTCGTTATGAAAAAATTCAAAACAAAAAATTACTTTTAATAAAGGAAGATGAAATCACCTGCTGGTAACGACGATATTTGAGGGCAGTTAGACAGTTTCGAAGGGAAAACAGGAATATCTATTATATGGACGAAACTTGGTAAAATATGACAGGATAAAAATATAAAATGCGCGAGGCAAGCTTTCATGGAAGCATGGTCCACTGGAATAAAAGCACCCTCGTGAAAACGTGAAAGATTAATAATTACTCACATTGGTAGCAAAACTGGATTCGTCGATAGTGGCTTACTAGCATTTCGATCAAAACTGACTGGAGACTATCATGAAGACATGAACGCTGATGTTTTTGAAGAATACTGCCAGCAAATGCTAGATCTTATTCCTCCTGGGTCTGTTATTATAGTCATGGATAATGCCAGCTACCACTCAAGAAAATCCGAAAAAATACCAACGTCTTCTTGCAAAAAAGTGGCATCATTCATTGACTTACTTTAAATAAGAAGCCATTTCACAAAGATATGCTGAAAAAGGAGCTACTGTAGATTGTAAAGTTGAATAAACCTCTTTGTACGAAATCGCTTCAAGAAGGAATATAACGGTACTCCGCCTTCCGCCCTATCACTGTGAATTAAACCCCATAGAATTGGTGTGGGCGCAAGTAAAAGAGTTTGTAGCAAGGTTTTAAAATACAAGACGTTGAAAGCCTCTTGCAAGAGGGAATAAAGACAGTGGATTGCGAAAAATGGAGAAAGTGCGTCGAACATGTGATTGGAATAGAAGAAAGAATGTGGGAAGTTGATAACATGCTAGAAAACACTGTAGAGCCCCTTATCATTTATCTGGACCCCAACGACCATAGTTCATCGGACTACTCCGGATATGATGGCTAAAACTTAAAAATTGAGTTGTATTATAATTGCAAATTTACATTTTATCACTCTCTCTTTTAGGAAACAGAGTTATATGAAAGTAATTTTATTGATATACCCCCAACTAATATCGATCGATCATATTTTTAGTATTTCAATATTTTAATTATGTTTCGTTTATTATATTTTTTCCAATTGATCTAACCGTAACAAAAAATGAATTGACGATAATTATTTACATCTAGGTTTGGAAACAACTGATCAACACTATATGAGGATCGATTAATACATATTACCAACATAATTATCTCAAGAATCGATTGACACCTATGCTAAACCCAAGGTGAACAATTACAAACTTATCTCAATAATATTTGAAAATATTATTTTAGATGTTTTATGAAAAAATTCTTCACAATTGTTTTTTTTTATTGACATGGCTTCGATTCGCATAATTCATTATTGATTAAACTGTAGGATTGTGTTAATCGCTGGGTATGGTTACTACACAATAATATATCACCTAGAACGCAGAAAGTTGAAATTGACGTCGAGATGAGTGAATCTATGGAAATATTCATAGGAGGTCTCCAAGGGCAGGAGGGTTTACTTCTATTCTTGATTTATATTGCGTATTTATCTAATTTCGAAGAAAATCTCATTCGTTATGTTCGATACAATGCTGATTTTCGAAGTATGAACCAAAACAGAATCACAAAAATTTTAAACTCGGCTCAGATATAATATAATCGGCTTATACATTTACAAAATACAAATGCCAGTCTCGCATCGAATGATCAACCTCGAACAATATTTGAAGTACATAAATTGTCTTGCATCACCTATCAAAACAGTAAATGCCACAAATTGAAAAAAATAACATTAACCAAATGTCTCGGAATTGTTCTGGACCATCACTTGAGGTGTGATGAATATAATATTACGTATTTGACGAAGAGAATGATGTAACTCATCCTCAAATTTTATTCGCTCAAAGACATTGCCAATAGAGAAAATCTTATCTCTCTGGAAATTTTTTGCTAAATCAGTATCATAGTATTGTATTGTCGCATGGGGTTGTATCTCCAATAATATTGTCCAAAATGTATCGAACATGATTAAGTTATTATGGTTCTTTAAGTGCGTCACCTTATTGATATTGAAAAAGAACAGGAATTGTCCTCATTCACGTCATAAAGATATAGAAGATTAAGATAAGTCTAGTTGATAATTGAAGAGTTCTTTTTGTGAAATAATGCTGCATTTATTTTTGTGGGTATATATTCAATTTTATTCCTTTAACATGTATAATCATTGGAAAAATTCTTTATTTAATTTAAATTCGAATTCATTTAATCCTTGCATAAATTTCATTAAATGTGTTTATATTCTTTTTTAAGTGTGTTCAATTAATTAAGAATCATAATCTACCTAGTTGATCGTGAAAAAAAACCCCCATGACAATATCTTGAATAAGATTAATCAAATTGCTCAATAAAAATTATAATTTTTTTTTTAAGACAAGCTTTTATGTTACAAATGCACTAAAAAGGAAAAAATATTTTCTTTCATTGTTTGATCTAGGTTACTCTGTGAGTAACAGATTCAAAATCTTGCCGCGCAAGATTACCTATTTTGTATCCGCGGCAAGCTTTAGTATCTATTACTCATAGAATAACCTAGATCAAACAATGAAAGAAATTATTCTTTCCTTTTTAGTGCATTTGTAGGTATAATAAAAGCTTGTTTTAATATTTTTTTTCAGTAATTTTTATTTTTAACTTTTAAGTTCTGTTTTTATTAACAACCAATGTCATAATGCATTGTCACCTGAACTATGTACACCTGCCAAATTTCAAATCAATCGGACGATTAGAAGTGGATTCAACTTGCGAAATTTGATTACAGACAGACAGACACCGGTTCAAGTGAAACTAAAAACAAAAGCCTGTGAAAAAAATCTTCGACCCTAAAAACCCCCACACCAATTTTGAATTGAATCGGACCATAATCACAAAACTCGTCCGCCATTTTGGAACCGCCATGTTTAATTTTTGAATTTTGACAAACAGTCATAATCTCCGACCCCGAAAACCTCTAAATAGCAATTTTGAATAGAATTGGACCATAATCACAAAAATTGTCCGCTATATTGTTTTTTTCCTAACAGGCATTTCATAATGCATTGTCATCGGAATTGTTTACACCTGCCAAATTTCAAATCAATCGGATGATTAGAAGTGGGTGGAATTTAACTTGCAAGATTAGCTTACAGACAGACACACAGAAAGACAGACAGACACCGGGACAGGTGAAACTAAATAAAAGCTTGTAATAATATAAGATACGTATATCATTGCCTGATATGTGTTTCAAAAATAGCAAAACTCTATAAAAGCTAAAATGCGAAAAATACTAGATTTACCAAAAATATATCCTTCAATGAAAGAGGGAATTTTGTGGCATAGTGGACAAATTATTGAATTAAAGAAAAAAAGCATCTTCAAGTGGGAGTCGAACCCACGACCTTATGATCTCTAGCCATACACTCTACCAACTGAGCAATTCGAGGACATAGGAATCGACACACACTCGTGAAACCTTTCCTTCCATAATTTAATATCCATGTTAGAAATGAATAGAAAATCTAACGTACTTATCAGTTGGTAGAGCGTATGGCTAGAGATCATAAGGTCGTGGGTTCGACTCCCACTTGAGGATGCTTTTTTCTTTTCTTTTAATTTAATTCGTCCACTATGCCACAAAATTCCCTCTTTCATTATATGTATTTCGGACACAATATTTCCACTTTCATATCCTCCAATGTTCCAGTTTTCAAGTCACACATAAAGATGTGTTTTCTTTTACAATCCAAAGTTTATACAATATGCAAATACAATCTCAAAAATATAACAAATCAAATATGCAGCAAACAGCAAAACAATTCAGTCTCCAAAATTCAACCATACTCAACATATTCCAACAAAAACGTAAAATGTGATTATATTGAACCAACATGCTTCCTTTCCCGTTTCCAATCTCTCTCTTTTCTGCATTTATAAACATTTATTTGAAGACAGCTCATATTGGAATATCATTCAAATGTATCACAATAATTGTAAATATATTACGAATTCACCATCTGAATAATTCTAGAACACGAAACAAAATATTCTGATAGGACGGAGTTTTATTGTTGTTCCAGAAGCGGTACAGAATAATAATTTTTCTTCGACATTTTTTTAGGTGTCGCATAGGACAAAATAAATTTTCATTCTCATCACATACAACTAATAATTATATGATCACTTCGGTTGATATACTATATTCGTTCAATTGCTACGTCCGATGGCTATTCGATAATCCCGAAATGATCATGAATCTGACCTGAGGACCCCATTACAGCCAATTGTCGTTGTAATAACGATACGGAATCCCAATAAGGATTCGATATTCCGGCGGAACAAAGATGTGAAAATCACCGCCGATTAAATACTGCATTATCTGTTCATTAGCACCGTAAGACAATAACGATTAAGACCGTTGGCTTGATTATATAGCACTTTACGTGTTAATATTATTCGCGGTTCCAATACTACCATATTAAGCATGCGCCGCACGTCCTGAACAGATCTAAATAAATTAACGTCTCTCCTTTGTAGCAAGACATTCGAGCGAACAGAAGTCATTACGAGGGAGAATCAAATAATTATTCACAAGCCCGAAATAGAAATTGATTGGGGTAGTTTGGAGGGCGTGTGTGGATGAGATTCTGAGCCAGTTGGCCTCCATAATAAATGCGGATGATATTAATTTTCGTTTGGATGGATAGAGTCCATTTTTCTCGCATCAGAAACGTTAACTGAATATTTCATCCAGATGTTCTGTTGGATCAGTTATGGTCAATATTTTCTTGCGGAGCTCTGTAACAATGTGTTTTCATGCGTTGAAAATGGTTGAAAAAGTAATAAATTAGAAAGACTCACCAAAAAGTAGTTTTTCCGAGTTTAAGGCAATTAAAATATAATGTAAAAAGAGACATAAAAATGAAAACTATGATTTATTAAAATTGCTATTTAATAGTATATTATGATACAAGTGTATAAGTGAGCCTTTAAATCACACGCAACGAGTTTGAGAGCACTTGCTTTTGGGACATATTGAGTTTGGCTAACTCCATAGACCCGTTCCATTACAACTTGGCGCCCAACTAGTGGAGCTGACAAAATAAATTCCCAAGAACAAGAAAGGATCTTACGATTACGACCAAATCGTCGATAAATTTATCATCGACTACATCATGGATTAGAACCAGTAAGAACTGAAAGTCCATCAGGTATGAACAATGTTTCATTTGATTTAAACAAGGAAGCAATCCTAGGGGGCAAAAATATTAACACGTCAGTGGAAAAATCAGCCATTATTGTCACAAACAAATGATAATACAGTGAAATGTACAGAGGAAGACCCTAGGCCTGATATTTTTACTCCTCCAGGGACTGTAAGAGTTCAAAATCGGAGTGAGGATACATTTTTCAGAGTTTTCTAGAGGAAATTCAGCTTTCCAGTTACCAAAAAGTCCCTGGCCTATGTTTAGGCCACTTCTACCTAATTTTGTCAGTGCTCCTCCTGAAATTAATCGAGTAAGAACATTGCAAAACTAAAAATAAAATATGACATACCTCCAAAATGCCTCTCAAATAGAAAATTAAAATCACAGGGGGGCACAAAATCTGAATTTTTCACCCTCTAACATCATAAGTACACCACAACTAGGAAATTTCAGCATTATGGAGAAACCCACCTCGCATTTCCAACATCCAAATTTAAATGAGCATGGTTTTGGAGTGCCACAAACAGTCACTAAACCTGCTGAAAACAGTGAAAATCATTTGAACAAAAACAACAACAACAAAAAACATTAATGATACAGTTCAAAATACAGTTCGAGGACTTGCAAGTCAGAATTTGCTTAAAGGTTCTATTATGAACAAATCAAGTGAATACTAATGTAAATGATGAAGTCTACAAGAATGTTAATAGCTTACCATATGATTTTTTAAATATGAATGTACAAGGTGTGCCAAATACCAATCTAGCATCAAATATTGAAAATGTGAGTTTAAATAACAGTCAGTTAATGCAATATTGTTTAGGGAATCTACGTAAGCTTTTACCTGATTTTAATGGTGATGGAAACCACTGGACTTTTTACAAATTTTGGAAAGTGGAATTTTTTTAAAGTTCATTTTGATCATGTAAAAATTTTGCTTGGTCGAAGTTTTGGTGCATGTGAATTTTGAAGAAGATTTAGTAAATAGAACTATGTATAGAAGTCAACTTTGAAAATAAAAAAAGTATAATAGGTAGGAAGTAGAATAATGTGTTTGAAAATAAAGTGTTAATGTTTAAAAGTAATATAAGATAACAAAAGTGATCGTTACCAAGGAGAAAGAAAAATAAGCTGGAGGAAGAAAAATGAAATTGAAATTGGAAGCACCTTAGAAAATGTTATCATCAACTTTATGGGAAAAATGCCAATAACTCAAGTATATGAGAAACATTTATACATGAAATCAGTTCAGAATCAAATTGGAACCAAAGATTATCAAGAAACTACTTACCAGGAATTGTAGGTTAAATTTCCATGTTTGACGTCACCAGCAGTAAGGAGGCTGAACTTTTGAGACATCCAGATTCACCAGAGCATCCCAGGATTTATGTGAGTGCAACGCAGAACTCATAACAAGGTACTTTCTCGTCATAAACTCAAAAGTGATGATATTCATTGAAAAACCACGTTGTTTTGGTTTATTTACTATAATACATGTTTTTGAGAGGCAAACTTTCTTCTTCTACAATCACAAATCATATGAGCATAACCTATAAATAGTTACTTCAGAATATATTCATTTTGCTCCTGAGCAAGTTATTCAATGTTTTCAATTTTGATTGGTGGACTATATTACTATCGATATTTCAAACATAAACAGTATATTGACATCAAGCAGAGAAGTAGATGGCGCTGCTGCAATCCTCATGAGTTGAGAGAATCATGTTTCCATAGGCGTACCGACTGAGCTACAAAAAAGTAAATCGATAAATAAAAAGAAAGAGAAGTAAGGTGTACAGAGAAGGAGGGTAGAAACATCATAGCCGGAGTTTTCTTTTGTTATGATTAGTATATGTCACAAAAATTTAAATAACTTACAATCAAAAATATACACAACATAACAATATTTATATATATATATATATATATATATATATATTTCTTTTCTGTAATTCGCTATGTTAAATATTAAATATTATTATTTCCTGTTATTCGGGTACACCTGTTGGAAATAAAGAGCTTATCTATCTATCTATCTTTTCAAATGTTTAGAAGTACTTATGCTGTAAAAATGATCTAAAAAATATTATTGATGAGCTTTTGTGATTCATTCAGTTGGAAGTGAAGCTATATTCACCTTTCAATGCTACATGTTGGTTCTGAAAAAAGCTTAGTGCGTGTACTTGTGCTTTAGAAATTATACTTCTTTGTCGTAACAAAAAATAAGTCTCATTAGATGCCATCACTTTTCTCGATACTTTCAGAAAAACGTTTTTCAAGGTCATCACCTACCTATTCCTAACTGCACATCAGTCAAATCATGAAGTGGTTATTTATAAAACTATTATATAAATAATGAATAAGATCAACAACAATATTATTTAGCATCATTTGAAATCAAATATTATGTTAACAAATTCCATGACTGTTTTATTATATACCAATTACTCAATTATTTGTTCAATTACAATTATATACATTACATACTAATAGCAGTGAATAATGATCATTCACTGCTTTTCAACCAAAAAACAAATATATAAAATAAAATAAATAATAGTTTAAAAAAAACTAAAAAACACGCTTTAATAGAAAACCAGACTGAAAAAATAGAAAATAAGAAAAAAATGCTTTTTTAAATAAAATACATTTTTTTCTTATTTTCTATTTTTTTAGTCTGGTTTTCTATTAAAGCGTGTTTTTTAGTTTTTTTTAAACTATTATTTATTTCCTACTTTTTAGTGTGGTTTATTTATAAAGCGTGTTTTTTCATTTTTTTTAAAACTATTATATTATTAAATTTTTTGCAAATTAGAAAATGGAATAATCTTATCAAATTAGATAAACCTAATCTCCGACCCCAAAAACCCCCACATATCAATTGAAGGAAAAAACTCGGCCCCATATTTCCAATTTTCACAAAAAACAAAATCGACCCCAAAAACCCCTACATACCAATTTGGAATAGAATCAGACCATACTCACGAAATTCGGCCGCCATTTTGAAGCCGCCATCTTGAATTTTCCAATTTTTACAAAAGAATCATAATATTCGACCCCAAAAACCCCTACATACCAATTTTGAATAGAATCAGACCATAATCACAAAATACGGCCGCCATTTTAAAGCCGCCATCTTGAATTTCTCAATTTTTACAAAAAAATCATAATATCGACTTCAAAAACCCCCACATACCAATTTTGAATAGAATCAGACCATAATCACAAAACTCGGCCGCCATTTTAAAGCCGCATCTTGAATTTTCCAATTTTTACAAAAGAATCATAATATTGACCCCAAAAACCCCACATACCAATTTTGAATAGAATCAGACCATAATCACAAAACTCGGCCGCCATTTCAAAGCCGCCATCTTGAATTTTCCATTTTTACAAAAAAATTATAACAGTCGACCTCAAAAACCCCCACATACCAATTTTGAATAGAATCATACCATAATCACAAAACTCGGCCGCCATCTTGAATTTTCCAATTTTTTCAAAAGAATCATAATATTCGACCCCAAAAACCCCCACATACCAATTTTGAATAGAATCAGACCATAATCACAAAATTCGTCCACCATTTTTGAAGCCGCCATCTTGAATTTTTCAATTTTGACGAAAGAATCATAATTCCGACCCCAAAAACCCCATACCAATTTTGAAGGAATCGGACCATAATCACAAAACTCGTACGCCATATTGGAGCCGCCATTTTGTTTTTTCTCCACGCAAAGATTTCTTAATGCATTGTCACCGGAATTATGTACACCTGCTAAATTTCAAATCATTCGGACGTCTGGAAGTGGGTCAAAATTGCGCCCAAAGAGTCGGTTACAAACAAACAAACAAACAAACAAACATACAAGTGAAGCTAATATAAAGCGTGTAATAACTATGAAATAAAATATTTTTTGTTTCGGGAAACGATTGTTAAAAAAAAATTTACAATATCGGGATTCGAATCCGAACGCTCACAGTCTGGGCTTCTTTTGTGGCTAACTTCATACCGAATGATTTTACTGGTGTGCGCACGCAGCTACCAATTTTACTCTCAAACGCGCCGAAAAGCATCAAAATGTGTTTTATACAATTCGATATCGCGAATTTTCTCTCAGAGACCTAGATGAAAATAATACGAAATGCAGGATCCAAGCATTGCGTGCGGGTTCCTTCCTGGTGAAACGAAATTCCCTGCATTGAAATCCAAAGGACAGAATCAATCATATTCCCGTTTGTGACTTTGAAATCTGTGTAGTTCACTTAACACAGAGACTCAAATGCACTTAGGAGCAATTACAAGAATCTCCATTCTGGCTAGGTATTCGGTCTGTTACTATTATTTCATTAAGGAAACGTAACTGGAAGTAAAGTTAGGACCGCAAGACATTCTCCGAGTCAAGCTAAACGGGATACGAGGTAGAATTTGGCGAGGCAAATCGGCAAGTGCATGTCAAGCAGGCGTCTAGATAATATGTTTTGTTCTGGCTCGACTGTTAAACGCATGAAGCTAATTGTGAACTTACACTCGGCTCGAATTTGGAACTGGAAATTGTGTGGATAGTCACGAAAGATACCTTTATTAAATAACATGGACTAGATGAGTAACACAGAAATATACTTAAGGGCAACATTTATATTAATAATATTGTGAGCCCAGATTTACCCGTTGTGGCAGTTCGGCATTTTTACGATAATTTCGGCATGTTTTTGATATTTTGTTGTTATTTTTAAGTCGATGAATAACTGAAATTATTACTTAGATGAAAGTTATGGTATTGAAATTGTCACTGAAACGTTTCTTAACCGTTATTGTTATCAAGTAGACAATCATTTACGTTGTTAATCCGGCAAAGCTGCAGACAATATTTAATAGACTATAAACGTTTTCAGATCGAACTTATGTTCCTTCTTCAACTTGTATACATTTTGAACATTAATTAGCCATAAATACTCAGTTGTTTTGTGTTTATCGGTTCTGAATGGTGGAGCGACGTGAGATGTGCAAAAGACATCCCATCATGTAACAGAGAGGAGTTGGTTTCGAACGATACTGGCCACGTTTATACCGTGTCTTGGTATGCTGACTAATGATTATATTTCAACCAAATTCTGTTAGTCAGTGTGGTATAAACTGTGCCCTTGGTCAAATAACTAGCTTGGTTTGGTACCGAAATTTGTTGTGTACCAGACTATAATACTAAGTTGACTAAGATGGTGTAAACAATATGATAAGTTTTACCAATCGTGACTGTAAATTTTGGTTTGAAAGATTGCTAAGCGTCCTGTCGTGGTTATCGCACTGGCTGAATAAACCGAATTGAAACAATAGCCATAAAAAAAGCGAGAGAGTGTTAGTGAAAAATATGTTTTGTGATTCCTAACCTTAGTTTCCGCATCATTACCTCGGAAATTGTTTCATATATTTTTGTTACCTAGTATTTTTTATATAAAATGAGTTGATGTAGTTGAAAACCTCCTATAAAAAAGTCCAAAGGTATTAATTGGACAGATGAAGAAACCAGTGCGTTTCTCCAAATATTTTTGGACAAGAAAATTATATCAATTTTGGATGGCAAAATTTAAACACCTAGACATTTACAAGAGCCTCGAAGAAGACTTGTTGAGTAGGGGCTTTACAAAAACTGCTGAACAAATAAAATTAAAAATGACAGCCTGAGCTCACTGACATCAGTGACATCCAGACATTGTCATTGACAGATGACACAATTCCGAATTAGATAGCAGAGTTTCAAACCTTTCTCTTGGTTACATGACTAAATAAATACCAAACCAGAACCAAGTAGGTTAATTAATCATTTGACAAAACACGATGTAAATAAACGATTACTAAAACATTTGGTTTGATTTTGGTCACATACACTTGGTAAGGTTACCAAATTCACATACGGTATAAACGTGGCCACTGACTAACAGAATTTGGTTGGAATATAATCATTAGTCTGCATACCAAGGTACGGTATAAACGTGGCCAGTATTTCACTGATAATCTACCGGGGTCTTAAACAACTTGTTAAGTGTATGGACTATTTGTTTATTTAATCAATCTGCATTGACTTCACAGGTCATTAGGGGTGGTACATAAGGAAAACAGTTTTCATTGTGTTAATTTCATTATATCGATTTGTTCGATATATTGAATTACATTCGCAAAAAATCACCATTTAAAGTCACATATATATCACCAGTTAGATTGAGTTTATTTCTATCTATGGTGTTTTGGACAGACACTGATATGTGTTCACAACTTTTCGGTGTCTCCCGTTTCAGGATATGAAATTGTGTGAGTTTGGTATGTCCAATTCTTAGGCGGGTAAGGATAGTCTGATGTTTTCGAGTACAGAATGATTTGGTATTCCATACAAGGGTTTATTCTGTTCAGTTTGTTTGTGGTTAATGTCTGTCTACCATGTCTCTTTCCATATTTTTATCCGGCTGCTGTATAGGTTTTTCATGTGGTGTTCTCTTGATTATTTTCGCTGCTGGGTTTGCGAAGCTGCAAGCTATAGAATCATCTCCTTCTTTTTCAGGGATCCCAATAGGGGATGCTTAGGGTGAAGCGCACGGGATCCTTCAATTGAGCTCAGGGAATCTGTCAACGCTTTACGTCCTGATTTGTTTTTTAAATACGTTTTTCATTTGGAAAAAATAATGTTGCCCAGACACTTAGTGGTCAAAAATGTAATAACAAGATACTGTTTTAAAGTTGTTATTATTAGTTCAGTAAAAACATTTCTTTTTGTGAAATTCTACATTACGTATACGTATACACTTATACACCACATTTTTTACACATGGCTCTAACTGTTAAACGACGTCCTTCATTTGAACACCTCCATCTTTTTTGTGAGGAATTTAGATCAAAAAATTATCCATACGATCATATCGAACGTTGTCGTTTGTTCTGTTACTTGAACTACTTGGCAAACCTGAAGATGGGCATGCTGGTCCTTTTGCTGCTGTTCCATACCTCATGAAATACGTCGTGGCAATTTCCCTGCGAAAGGCAAGTTGCGAAGTGGCCATTGTATATGTACCAGGTATTTTCTATAGTCACCTCGATCATCCAAGTGAACAGGCACCACCACCACTTTTTAGAGCGGATAGCAATCCTATATCTAGCTATATTTTGATCCATTAGATCCCCCCCTCATTGAATTGTTATATCTGCCAATTGAATGTGGTCGTCGCACCTTTTTCTTTTACATGTTAACGCCATAGATACCACGTTAGTGTCCATCCATTTGACAAAAATAATGCGACTCTCCCGCTCCAACAAATAATGGTAGTCATCTCGATTTTGACAATTCATCCATTCTTTCAGGGGAAAGGAATTTCTTTGGGTAATCGATTTTCCCTCATAGTTCTTGTACACCAAAAACCAATTTCGTGCATTCCTTGCAACAAATTGGCACTTGTGAACAAAAATTATATGTGTACAACTTATACGGAAGGTTTATCTTGATTTGACAAAGTTTTTCAATCATTACCAAAGGATCTGGGGCTTTTCCATAACGAACTTCATTGTCGGTGCTTCGTGGATTTTTGCCTTGATAAGTATCATATCCACCAAGAGAATTTAGCGACCACATTTTATAGCCAAAGCGGATTGGTTTGCCCCTTATGAATTGTTTGCTGCTATGCCTCATCATAGTTAATTTCCTTCTCTGGTGTATAATGTTCCAAAAATTGTGCCTTCAATTAGTTCATCAATGGTCGAACTTTCCATGCTTTGTCCGTTTGATTTGGATTGTTGTTGTCTGCTAAGTGAAGCAATTGTTAAACTTGTTCAAATATATTTCTTTTCATGGCGTTTTTGAACATAGAATTTCCCATGTCTGCTTTGGAGTCCCAATGAGATCGATACCCAGGTTAGGTGTTATTGCCACTAAGAATAAAAATACCAAATGCACATTTTATTTCATCCAGAGTTATATGCGGATCTTGATAATAGCAGGAAGGGAGGCACTTCAGACCGCAAGGGTTCCCGCACCTGGCATAGGTGAGCGGATGAGTGTTGGCCAGTGGCTGTGGATTGGGGGTAAATTGGGGGTTGGCCCACCTGGGGAACGTGTTCCGTGACGTAATCCTGGCGGAGTTGGTAGACGTCATAGGTCAGAATGGTAACGGCAGACTTCAAGACACTGTTGGATAGTTTTCACCGGTGGTCCATAGCCGAATGCCTCCTTCAAAGATACGGTTGGCAG
Organism: Gonioctena quinquepunctata; assembly: GCA_018342105.1. Lineage (NCBI taxonomy): Eukaryota > Metazoa > Arthropoda > Insecta > Coleoptera > Chrysomelidae > Gonioctena > Gonioctena quinquepunctata. Next base: position 796 of record JAFIRS010000572.1, on the reverse strand, counting down.
AGGGCCGTAGACTTCAAAGATATGGTTGGCGGCAACGGGTATGGCCATGGGCCGTGACGAAATGGCCGTATAGGCAGACTTCAAGACACTGTTGGATAGTTTTCACCGGTGGTCGATTGCCTAAGACACCGCCAAACGGGCTGTGGCTGAGATAAGGCCTTCGGTTTGGGGACGGAATGTGGACGTGAACGGCACGAGAATGGCGCAGTATTGGTATCGAAAACGACGAGAACGGGCGAGAATGGCTCAGTATAGGTATCGAAAACGACGAGAATGGCGCAGTATTGATATCGAAATGGCGTATCGAAAATGACGAAAACGACGAAAACGACGAGAATGGCGTATCGAAAACGACGAAAACGACGAGAATGGCGTATCGAAACGACGAAAACGACGAGAATGGCGTATCGAAAACGACGAGAATGGCGTATCGAAAACGACGAAAACGACGAAAACGACGAAAACGACGAGAATGGCGTATCGAAAACGACGAAAACGACGAGAATGGCGTATCGAAAACGACGAAACGACGAAAACGACGAGAATGGCGTATCGAAAACGACGAAAAAGACGAGAATGGCGTATCGAAAACGACGAAAACGACGAAAACGACGAGAATGACGTATCGAAAACGACGAAAACGACGAGAATGGCGTATCGAAAACGACGAAAACGACGAAAACGACGAGAATGGCGTATCGAAAACGACGAAAACGACGAAAAAGGCGTAGAATGCGTATCGAAAACGACGAAAACGACGAAAATGGCGTATCGAAAACGACGAAAACGAGAAAAG